>OZ020569.1:1200000-2400000 GCA_963971475.1 Chrysops caecutiens | reverse complement strand
CACTTTAATTAAATATAAAATTTAATTGTCTTCAATACCTCACACCTTTTGTAATTATTTGTTATTCACTTCAAATCTTTATGTTTTAACCTCAAAAACAAAATTAAACTTTATAAATATTAGTTTTATATACAAATACATATATAAAAACTAAGTGTTTAGCTATTAAAACTTATTAAATAATTATTGCTTTTTGTAATTGAATAGGTTCTGTAAACATTTTCAAGAAAGAGAAATCTAAACGAAAACTATAAATTGATTTAAGTTTAGGTTGCATCCAAATATCCAAAATCTTAATTTTTGCATAAAAACACAAATAAAACTGTAAATAAATAAATGGACACGTAAATAAACAATCGATCACAAGAATTACTTTCATTTTTTAATGTGATGAAATTAAACTTAAATTTTTATAACTTTTGCACAATAATGCTACACAGCCATAAAGAAAATGAGTTATAGTTTCTGTGTGATGTGCTTTGATTATTTGCGAATGGAACTAAATGATATTGTGAATTTCATAAGATTTGCGAAGAAAATTAGTATCTGTGATGTACTTAAACGACTTCGAAAACAAAACTATTTCTTGTGTTAATTACTAAAAATAAATTAATTGCTTCCATTTTGGCATATCGTAAGTGAATGAATGAAAAAGAAAAGCAATTGAGCTTATGAAGTATTTAGGAATAGTAAAATGAAAATTTGAGACATGTAATGCTAGGAAAATGTTACTTATTAGTTGTTCTAGGACTATTAATTATTTTTGCTTGAAATTATTTTTGTAGTTTCTTTCTTTTTATTTGCTAATACATTGTGAATACACTTAACGTTGAGATATAGATATAATTTTAGTGCAACTACCGAATTTTTCTTTTAAACTATGCATTGCTTTATTAAATTTTAAGAAAATTAATTTATGCTTATGGAAATTGAATTATTCTTTATTTTCGTGAACATAAATAAATAAACATTGAAAACAATACACAGAACAACTAAATATCCTCTGTGCATAATACTCGAAATGAGGCACAGAAGTATTTTTATAGTTAATGAAAAACCAAAAATTTTAATAATACCATTTTAATGTAAGCAAAAATCAAAGAAACTACTCAACAAACTCAATTTTGTATGAATAGAATAGAAAACAAACTGGATTTAAAAAACTAAGAAGCTAATAGTATGGTAAAAATTTTGATATTACTGATAATTATTTACTTTTCATGAATTTATTTGGAGAACATCGTTAAAATAAAAGTCAATGTGTGAAAAAGATGGTTTTTGGAATCTTACATGCTAAGATATAGTTTTTATTTTGATTCTTTACTGGGATGTTTCAAAATTCAATTTGTTTCAGACAACTAAAACCATGATCTGATAGGATTTTTGTGATTAAATCATGAAGTTATCAACGGATCTGCACAACACAAACGTAGTTTGTACCTTTTAGTCCTTTTTATTCAAACAATCCTTGACTTATAAACATAAATTTAATGAATCAACAAGACAAAATGTAGTAACTACTCTTCAGAAAGTCATCCACAGTAGGTATATTAATGATAAAATGATTGTTCACCTATCTATTTCTATAGTTTAAGGTTAAACATTCGACATAGTTATAGTTATGAGTTATTAATTAATGGCTTTTAATATTTAAATAATTAATATTTGCTTTAACGGCAACGATTACGATTTCCGTGGGCAAGTGTCAGTTTTACCACTGCCGATCGACGCGACACCTACGTATCGATGGCGGAACTTCGAGAATTTTTACGTTGAGTCTACTATCAACACCAACCGATGAAGAAAGTCAACGGATTCTTCATATAACGATGGAAAATTTAATACAAGGATGCGGTGATTTACTATGGGGAATTCGTTTCAACGATCGTGTAACGAAGCAACGTCTCTGTGGACGCGAATTTTCTAGAAATTCACGGAGAAGCGTCCATTTTGCGTTAGATTTTCAGTGTTTTCCCGAATTTCAAGTGATTTTTTGTGAATTTTTAAAGAAAAAGTCGGAAAATGTACTCACCGAGAGACGAATTTGAAGACCTTAGGAACCTACCTTGAAAACACGTCTGAATTTTCCATTTTCATGTTGTCTGTAAGTAAGGAAAAGTCAATAAATTTAATTAAATGTGATCAATTAACGCATACTTTCTTGATTTATTCGGAAATTCATTTTAGTTTTTCACATTTTTCACTTTTAACACAACACTAACACTAGCACAAACACAAACACTCCTTCTCACACGAAAATCCACTGGAGACTGGCGGACGCCTATGGAATGGACAGGAACGCGCCTTTCCCAGCCAAGGTAAAAATGTTTCTTGAATTTACTGTGCGGGAAATTCGAATTTGATATTTCTCTTTCACAGTTTAGAGGAACGATACGTCTTGATCTATTTGCCATCGTTCCCGTTTGTGAAAAATGTTTCTTGAATACACAGTGCGGCAAATTCAAATTTCGAATGAAGTTTTTCGTGAATTCTATTTTCCTTGTACACCTGTTAACATTAACATCTACTGATTCAACATGTAAATTAGAATCAAGAAAAAGAATTTTCCTAAAATGTTCATTACCGGAAATTCATTAAAAACATGAAAAACACCCATTGTGTCTCAAATCGAAATTTCAAATTGAATTTCCCGCACTGAGACTTCAAAAATATTTCCATAGGAAACTCTCGGCGAGAGAACACACACATACAGAACACACACACATAATTGAAGAGTTTCTTCGAAGTATTGAACTGAAATTTGAATTTCGCGCACAGTAATATCAAGAAACATTTTTCACAAACGGGAACGACGGGAAATAGATCATGACGTACCGTTCCTCTAAACTGTGAAAGAGAAATATCAAATTTGAATTTCCCGCACAGTAAATTCAAGAAACATTTTTACCTTGGCTGGGAAAGGCCCGTTCCTGTCCATTCCATAAGCGTCCGCCAGTCTCCAGTGGATTTTCGTGTGAGAAGGAGTGTTTGTGTTTGTGCTAGTGTTAGTGTTGTGTTAAAAGTGAAAAATGTGAAAAACTAAAATGAATTTCCGAATAAATCAAGAAAGTATGCGTTAATTGATCACATTTAATTAAATTTATTGACTTTTCCTTACTTACAGACAACATGAAAATGGAAAATTCAGACGCGTTTTCAAGGTAGGTTCCTAAGGTCTTCAAATTCGTCTCTCGGTGAGTACATTTTCCGACTTTTTCTTGAAATTTTCACAAAAAATGGCTCGAAATTCGGGAAAATACTGAAAGTAAAACGCAAAATGGACGCTATTCCGTGAATTTCTAGAAAATTCGCGTCCACAGACACGTTGCTTCGTTACACGATCGTTGAAACGAATTCCGCATAGTAAATCATCGCATCCTTGTATTAAATTTTCCATCGTTATATGAAGAATGCGTTGACTTTCTTCATCGGTTGGTGTTGATAAAAGTTTCTCAAAGGAACGCATTCTCCAGAAACCCATCGCGTCCCTCCATCGCATTTTCCGTGGTTGTATGAAGAATGCGTTGACCTTTTGGTTTTGGTGAAAATTTCTAAGCAAGTAACTCAACGCGTATTTGAATGAAGTTTTCTATCTTTGTATGAAGAACGCGTTGACTTTCTTCATCGGTTGGTGTTGATAGAAGACTCAACGTAAAAATTCTCAAAGTTCCGCCATCGATACGTAGGTGTCGCGTCGATCGGCAGTGGTAATACTGACACTTGCCCACGGTAATTATAATCGTGCCGTAAATTTTGAACGTTGTTGAATCTGACATTGGAATCAATTCCACTGCAGCCAACATTTCAAATTCCGTTTAGTTGCAGACTGGTTATTGGTTGGCTGAGTGGAAAGTGTTCAATTCTGTTGCGTGTGGAAAACGAGCACAATTTCAGAGAAAATGATAGGATTAGGGTGTAAAATATTTTTGTTACTTGCTTTTATAGCAACGGGGTACACTGCTCCTGCAGAAGGTGATACTCTTGTATTGCTAGATAATCTGGCTATTAGAGAAACACACTCGATTTTCTTCAAGTCGCTTCAAGGTAAGAGTCAAAATGCCGGCTTGGATAGTGACGTGTCCCTACTGAGAGGTTAAATGAAAAATTGAAATTATATTTTCTTCCAGAACGCGGTTATAAGTTAACTTACAAATTGGCTGATGATTCAAGTCTTTTGTTGTCGAAATATGGGGAGTATATGTATAAAAATTTAATTATATTCGCACCGACTGTTGAAGAATTCGGAGGCGATTTGAATGCGGAAAGAATAACACGATTTATTGATGACGGAGGAAACGTGTTGGTAGCTGGAAACCCACAGACCGGTGATGCTCTGAGGGAGTTAGCTTCTGAATGTGGTTTCGAAGTAGATGACGAAAATGCTTTTGTCATAGATCACTTGAACTTTGACGTGTCCGATGCTGGAGATCATACAACAATTTTAACTGAAGCAAAGAATCTTATCGATGCTCCAATAATTGTAGGGCAGAAAGATGTAAATCCTCTACTCTACCGTGGTACGGCACTACTCGCCGATAAAGAAAATCCTCTGGTACTACAACTGCTCACAGCAGAAAGTACAGCATACAGCTACGGCCCAGAGGATCCAATCAAAGAATATCCATATGCAGTAGGTCGGGGTACTTTGCTCATTGCTGCATTGCAAGCACGAAATAATGCTCGTGTAGTTTTCTCTGGATCCCTTCACTTTTTCTCAGATGAAGCATTCACATCAAGTGTTCAAAACGCAAAATCCACAAAAGTTTATTCAATATCAGGAAACCAAAAAGTCGCAACATCCATTAGCAAGTGGGTATTCGGTGAAACTGGTCGTTTGCGTGTAGCATCAGTTGATCACCACAAGGAAGGAGAGAAACAACCACCAGCTGCTTACACTATCACAGAACCTGTAGTTTATACAATTGATATCGAACAACTCATTGATGGAAAGTGGAAGCCTTTCCAGGCAAACGATGTCCAACTCGAATTCGTCCGTATCGATCCATTTGTCCGCACTACCCTGAAAAATGTGAACGGTGGCAAATATCAGGCGAAATTCGAAATTCCCGATGTGTATGGGGTGTATCAATTCAAAGTGGACTACGACCGTGTAGGCTTTACTCATTTGTTTAGCACCACACAGGTAAAACTATCAATTGAATTTATCTCAAAGATTTTAACATTACTTATCATAATTTGCAGGTTTCAGTAAGACCATTGGAGCATACACAGTATGAACGTTTCATACCAAGTGCATTCCCATATTATGCTAGCGCATTTTCCATGATGATCGGAGTGTTCCTGTTTTCTTTCGTCTTTTTGCATTTCAAAGACGATCAGACCAAGGCTAAAGGAGATGAGAAGAAATCTCAGTAGATTTTAGTCATAAGTTGAAACGCTTTTTTGTATAAAGCACTTGAAGAAAGAGAGCAAATAAAGTTTTCATTTGAATTCCTTTTATTTATGACTGTGGTTTCTTGATTACATGTGGTAAATCATAAACTCCTCTAACGCACTTAATTTTAACTCCAGGAACGTCCTGCAGCCGTCCAACACGACACAGAACGATATTATGCTCTTGTAAGTTGTGACCTATTCCCGGGATGTAAGCGACCATTTCCTTTCCTGTCGACAGACGCACTAGCACACACTTTCTATTCGCTGAATTAGGTTTCTTCGGTTTCTTTATAAGAGTTTTTAAGATTACACCTTTTGCAAACGGTTTCCCATCTAAAGGTTGCCGGGGTGGACGCACTTTGAAATGAGGACCCTTTTTGTGCATGTAGTTCAATGAAGCCATGCTCCTCGCCATTTGGATGCTACTACTAAACGCCTGGCAAGCTACAGTCTTTGCTGCTTGGATTCCTTGTAATAGAAAACTCATTTTGTGAGACTTCCCTGTTATGAGGTTATGGGGCTGGATGTTATGTCACAAAACTGTCAATGTTGAAAACATTCACCTTTCCTGGGTGCGTTCATCTGTTAGTTATTGTAATTTTTAATTGTTTTGCAAATTATTACCAGTTATCCTCCAGAGTTATTAAAGTAAATAGTATTTTTGTCTCATCAAAGAATTTTGGTGGTTAAAAGTTTAATTAATTTTTCAAAATTCACGCGTGAAGCATTTTCCGAAACATGGAAACCGAAAATGGAAGTGTTCTCAACACGAAACCATCGAGATGTCATTTATCAATCCGACAACTCGTCACGTTGCCACAACTGCAAAAGTCAATCGGAAAAAATGGCCGCCATGCAACATTGATGTGTATTCTCTCCGTGCGTGTGAGGCCCAATAAGAAAAAAGGGAAGTGCGAAAAGGAAGTCAAGAAAAAAAGAAAACGTAAACGACAATTCTCAATTTGTGGCCCAACTCTGGCACACATGTGATAGGAAATTTTGTTAAAGTAATTAGATATCCGTTGTATATGTGATAAGGAAAATTTTTGTTTTTGTTTACAGTCAATTGAATTCACACCTCGTTATCGGTAAAAGAAGACTCTGTGAAAATGTCGTAAATTTTATTAATTATTGGAAAAGTATCCGTGCCGAAAAAAGTGCCAAGAGGAATGAGTGAAAATTTTCATCGTAGTAAAATACACGACCAGAAAAAGTGGCATACATTTATGCATGTGTGAGAATGCGTGTGTTACAATTAATTTTAAAATATTTTAAATTATATTTAACAAAAATTTAAGTGTTTTCAAATAAGTTGAAAAATTCTCTTTCAAAATGGTAGAAGTTTCATTTGAAATTTGAGACCGAATTCGAATAACCGGCTTTCATTAAAAATTTTTGACATTCGTCTTCGTGCTTGAAATATTTGTCAGTGCCCAGTGGTGCCGTGCCGCTTTTCGTTTTTCATTTTTGAAAAGAAAAGAAATTATTCTCAAGAATTCTGTCGGTGCTAGCTATTATCTTATTTTCCTAAACCTAAAGTCAAAAGGTGTTCAAACTCGTGTGGATAAGTATTAAGTTCAGTAATACTCTACTCTCGTCTTGTACCTTGATTTCTTCGAAGCAGGTAAGTTCCATTTTGTTTTCTAGGTAAAACAAAAACGCCTCTCAAGCACATTTTCGAAGAAATTCAAAACCCCCTCGGTCTTGAAGGAAATCTGAGACAATTTTTGTACACTTCACTTGATTTTTGTCCCAAAATAATAATCAGGGAATGTTTTCTTAAATGCAATTCCAATTAGCATACTTCGGAGATTTGCATTTCCTATAAATAAACATCATGTACTGTGTACTGAACGAAAATCGCAAGACAATGTGCTGTGATGGCTTCTGAGATGTTTCACTGACAGAGGAGACTCCAAGGGGCACAGTGACACTGCAGATTGTGATTCTAAATTTAGATCTGATCAAGTGAATTTCTATTTCAATCCAAGTCCGAGAAATTTATGTTTCATCATTTTTTCGAAAGTTTTTCTAATGCTTTTGTGCCATTTTCCTCGGATTCTGTTGACTTTAATTTGTCGACAAGTGCGAAAAGTACCAAAAATATTTTCGAGACAACACTATTCTCATTACCAACAATTGCCATTTGCAGTCTCTGGCTAGAAACTCCAGAAACATACCTTAAATGGAAAATAATTAATGCATCACTGAATCTTATAAAACTTTCATGCACTGTTAGTTACTTACGACATCAATGTGAATTCATGCTCATGAAATGCTCAGAAATCTATAAATTTTATTGTGGAATTCAAGTCAATTTTATTTAATCAGTTTAAATTTTAAAAAGTATCCTCCAGCAACCTTCACTTCTATCTCAAGTCTTCACCCTTTCAGTGTTCAATAACTATAATAACCATATTGTCATTCTTGATCCCTTGACTGCAAAATCATTGTTGATATCAAACCATAACCTGTAGAATGCAAGGAAAGCCATGCAACTCTCGATCAGTGTCCTCTACAAGTGAAGTGCTGCCACAAGAAAGATCAAGATCACTCGGTAAAGAAGCACCAACATACGAGGATCTTAAAAATCTTGATCCAAGATCACTAATCGCGTACTCCAAAGGGGATGGCAAAAAGACCTTCAGGTCCCTTTGCGAAGGACCTGACCCAGTGTTAAAATAATAACACTTTGACCATTGTTATAAATTCTACAAGAAGAAAGGGTGTCTGCTGGATATAAAAGTTCTATATTTTTAACGCTGTTGCAAAAGTTTCTTGAATGAATCCCCCAGTCCTTTACTTTTTGATTTGTATACTAGCATAAGAGTAAACTGTCTCATAAAGTAGGTAATCCTGATATCGAAAGGAAACAAAATCAATCGAATTTCATTTTCGCGATTCCAATTAGTTACTTCCCATACTGAGGAAAACCTTTTGGAATTGTCCCTGAAATCAAGAAAAGAAGAAAAGAGGAAAGAAGGAAAGAAACACTTTCCGCAGTTAATTGTACTTTTTTCCCAGTGCGAAACACTTCTGTGGTTTCCTATCCAAACACATGTCAGTGTGTCGTCGCAAAATTACTGAAACACTTTTTCCCTCAATTCCGTCTTGTGCTTTCTTAAACAATTCACGTTCTGCTCTTAAAAGTAGTTGGGAAATTGTGGCGCTGAATTACTTCTTTCTTGCTAAAATGTGGAAAGAAGGATTACATACGGGGAAGGAGGGTTGAAAGAATGTACTTTTATTGCAATTGAGGGAAAAACATGTATGGAAATTAGGTTAGGAGGTTGCACAATTGTGTGGTGGGTAATGAGTCATTCCGATTGGGAGAGATTCCTCGGAACAAATCGATAATTCTTTCTTCTGGAGGTACACAACAGAATTGTTGCTTCTAGCACAGGATGACCACACCCTTTCAATCCCAAAATTATGTAATTTATGTGAATCCGAATCATTCGAATTCTAATGAACTGAAAACAAGAAAAATAGAATACACACTATGTAAAGGTGGAAGCAAACTTGTATAAGCAAACCGCAGAGATGATTCTGTCAAAGCAAACTTGTTGAAAATCAATTACCATGATTCTGAGTATCTGACAACAAGCTGCAATAATATTTCTAGTTCAACTTTATTTTATTAGATACAGTTACTTTTACATAATAAGGAATAAATAAAGGAGCATTTGAAAAAAAGCCTGTTCTTACGAGGGATGCGTATATTTCACAAGACAAAAAGTGTGACTGGCTCTTATTGTTTGGCCACCCACTGTATATTCAAGATCCTTTCTCTAGAGAACAATTGTGTATACTTCCTTGTCTCAACTGACTGAAGTGGCTCGAACCAAACACCAAAGGATAACTAATGGATCATTCTCAATACTTTCAAATATCTGTCTGTTTCAAACTAAAGTTAATTAAATGGATTGCCGGGCTTATAGTTAAGTCTCAGTTAGTTGGCATTTCCCGCATATTAAAAGCAGAATAAATTCCGCCTGTCAAAGTGTCACAACGCGAACTTAATATTGATAACCATAACTGCTAACTTTGTGTTATAAATTCTAATTAAATAATTATTGTGGATACTGTAACTAATAAATGTTATTTCATGTCATTATTTGTTTCTTTTACATGTAACGCAACATCAGAGTGAACATTATATTTGTTATCAAACATTTCGGAGACACAACAACCAACAAACAAATCAGCTGATATTCTCTTAAGATTCAAACTGCATACAATTCATACAATCACACAACATGGAGAGCCCCGGCGCTGTTGGAAGGCGTCGTGGAAACTCTCGCGTCAATGCCGAGGACCAAGCCCTGGACCAGATTGCCAAAGAGGTAAGTCAAGGATTTGAATTCAGTAAGCTGTTCTTCAAAGTGGTGTTCCAGTGTAGTATTAGTGACATTTATTCAATACGCTCTTCCAAAAACGCGTAGGGGGGATATTTTTAGACCTAAATCAATGCGCAAGGAGCGGATCAATTTATTCGTCATAAAGTATCGTTCAACAAAAATTCTACGAGTTTTCAAACTTTCACTTCTAGATCCTCCAACAGAATTTGGTTTTTTGTTAGAAAATCCGTTTCTGAACTAATTAGTGGGGAGAGAAGAAATGTTGACAGTTCTGGAAACCCCGTGGGAAGTTTTCAAAAATTTTTCTTTAATTTTAACAACTACTAAATTACGAACATGAATATTTTTAGCTGCAAAATCATATTCTCTAAACTTTCTCCGATATTCTTTCTCATTTAAAAGTTTGATTTGCAAAATGCACTTCAAAACAATTAAATTTAAAACCAGATATAATATATTATCTGACAATATCATGTTCTCGTTTTGATTCCACTAAAATCTCGAGAATACTGTGAAAGATTATCTGGGGACTGTGTTTTGCTTGAAATAAATGTTGCACATACATCACTAACCGTTTGATTAATTGGTTCTCTCACTTTAAGTGGATTGTGTTACAAAACTCAATTTGAGTCTAGACAATAATTTTTGTTATGCGGAATATTGTTTGCTGCACTAAAATGTCAGTCAACTACCAACACTAGTAGTAGTGCTACTCACTCCAGTAGAGCAGAACTGTCAAATATCATACATTTGTCCAGAGCAAATTAGTTCTCGATAATAACTGGATTTAAATTACTCCACTCGATACATTGTTGAGCTAGAAACATCCAGATGGCGACATGGTTTATTTTCCTTGCCGCGAGTTTAAATTTTTCTTTAAATTCCACAAAATTACAAATTCAAATCACGTAAACTATGAGAAATTTACGCAACCAAGTGTCTAACAAAATGTACAAAAATCGAAGGATATTCATATAAATGTGGAGTGAAGTTAGTAAAAGTTTGTATGTAATGTATCCAGTGCAAATCCGGGCTGTTCTTTTGCCACTTTGGATTTGCACTCAATTGTTATTCAATGAACCGTCATCACTCGGTGTGTAAAATGTCTCCACTTTATTCAAAGCCATCTATTAGCAATTGGCAGAATTTAATATTTTGTTTGTATGTTAGAAGGGATCATCTTAATTTAAAATCCAAGTTCAACAAATTGTGGGTTTTAGAGTATATTGTTTCATTGAAACGAATTTTTTCAATTAAAGAAAAATTTCAAAAATATTTGGCTTCAATCCAAATGTGATAAACAGAAAAAAAAGCAAACATCGAAAATACAATTTTTATTGTTGGTAACTCAGTTTCCAAACGTACTATAATTAAGTACATCTAAAATACGTCTTTGTTTAAATAAATCAGCGAATTATGTGAAACTTTTCGAAATTTCTGAATTTGTGATTCATAAAACTATAGCTAGAGTTGAATTGATTTCTGTTATTGCTTATTCGTGCTGAGACAGCTCTAAACTCAAAATGACTAACGAAATCTCATTAGAAAAGGTGTTGAAAAGTTTTAAATAGGGAAAATTTTGTGCCCCTTTTAACTACAAATTGAATTTTCACCATCCCTCGGAATTTCTGTCCTCCTGAAATAGTTCTCCAAAAACTGAACCCAAGACACTGCAGTCACATTGGTCCACGCGGCATTATTTTCTCGAAATGGCCAATTAATTTTTCCCTTTTTCCTTTAAATTTAATAAATATTGTTAATTGGGAAATTTTTCCTTTTCTAATGGTGAAAAATCGATTTTCCACCAAGGCGAGAGAATGGAAAAGTAGAATTTTGGAATTTGATCGAAACTTAGAGGGACATTGGCATGGCGTCCGATTAAGTTTTACTGCAACGTTTCGTGATGAACTATTATTGAAATGTAAAGCACATTCAAGACACAAAAACATGTTTGATTTTATGTAGTAAACTAGTAATGTGTTGGTTTCGTGGTTGTTTAGGGTAGGGACACGAAAGACATGATTTTATACACTGTTTGACACCTCATAGCTGGTATGTCTATATTTAGTAACTTCTTCCATTTCATTTTTGTTTAGATCAATAATTTTCCCTTAGAACTTTGTCCCCAACTTGCAAGTCAAAATTGTTTCCATTTCCTATACTAAAAATGTACTAAATTTAGGAAAAATGAACCGAGTCATTATCCAAAAGTTGTTCCTCCTCTACTTCTTCAATTGCAGTATTTCTTCGCTAATACCTAAAATGGTCTTTTTGCCCCAAAACCCCAACTACGATCCGTATCATTCATCAATCGGACTTAGAGGTTAGTTTTAAAAAATTTCCGTTCCACATGGGCGATTGCAATTGATTATATCGGGAATGTCGGCTTTCTCCCCCTTTCAAATGCAGTTTCCGACACATGTCGGAATAAACGATGACTCCATGTTCAAGAAATTGAAATAAAATTCTTTTTCTTCAAATACCGGATATAAAAATTTTACAAGCGAATAAACAAACCCATTAACAGAAATTAAAAGTTCGACGTCTCAAAGGCACTCCACTGGCACTAAACTTTATTTCTAAAATCTCATATACTCGACTTTGAGATTTTTACGACCACTAAATGTTAAATTAAAATTAAAATTGTGTCTCAATTTATAAACGATAATGTTGACCTCGGAGGGTATATCACGGTGGTTTAAGTACATTTATCTGTTATATGGGAAAGGGACTGTAGTTGTCATCTTTCTTGGTGTCCAAATGCTCTTGAGGGATTTGAAAGTGATTTGAGTCCACTTAGAGGCAGTCAACATTTTTATTACTTTGGGTAATTGAATTAGATCCTTATTATGGCAATTCTTATGCAAACGTGAAGTTAAGTCGAATAGACTTGTGTTGAAAGCGATTTTGTGACTTCAAATGAAACTTAATTTTTGTTAAATCATAGGTATGTCCTTGTGAAATACATATTCTCCTTCCTTCAGACACGACAGCTAAGGTTATGTCACAGATTTCATTCAATTCAATTCGAACAGGATGTGGTTCGACACGAACGTTCAACTTAAAAATCTCGTCATCTAAAACTTTTTGGCAAACTTACAAAACTGTCAATTCAAACTGACGTGATTCACCAATTTTCGTGTGCGAAATATTTAATGAATAGTGATAACATATTAACTATTTAACAAACTTGAGATTCCTAGCACTATTTTGTTGGTTTATTTTGTTGATTTTCGTCTATCAAGGATCCTTGAGGTGCACCATTCAAATTCGCATTCCTCGAGTCGAGTGTGCCAGTTTCTGTGAGTGCATTGATCAGTAGCGCATCTACGTTTCTCTGTTCACTATATATCCGTGATAGAATTAGCGAAGAAGTGTGTGCTATTAAATGTCTGACATTCAAATCTTGAACGATTTTTATATAAAGAATTATCGGGTGAGTGAATTTTGATTATCAACTAGTATCAATTCTCTATATTTGATAAACAATTTAAAAGAAGGGCTCAGATTTGTTCAGATATAGACATTAGATACAAGTCTAGTAGCATAAATCTTAATTCACGATCTCAATATGAATGTAGAAGAACTGTCTGTAGAGAATATCTTTCTTTTACGGAGATACCGAATCTCTGAGTTCTCTGAATATCTGCTTCATGGCAATGCTATGTAATTCATCAGTTGACAATCTTAAACGATTTAATAAAGCGTCAGAAAACAAAATGTGGAAGAAGAATACATAAATTTCTTCCACCAGGAAAAATTACATAACTGCGATAAATAGATAAATTTGTAAATTTTTTCAAAATTAACATTTGCATAAAAAATTATCTCTGAAACAAGGAAAATGAACAAAGATAAGTTTGTTTAAAAATTGTTTTATGCAAATCAAACGAACTGGATGTGGCCATAATTGTGAAAAAGCTCCATAAAATTGCTTTTAAAAATCTCGTGTAATATTTAAATAATTTTTCTTTTTACAAAATTTACAACAATCATTTGCATAAACAAGTTTTTTCGTATTTAAAAAGTAATTTAACATTTCGCCTCTGGAGACAAAATTATTCTTATCGACTTTTGAGTGAAAGAAGAAGAAAAAATTCTGATTCCTTGATTCTGTCGCAAAAGGATGTCATTTGAGACGTATTCCTTGTGCAGACAATTAAAAAAAAGTCTTGTCGCTTTTCACTAGGATGCATCTTGTGCACTGGAAAATGCATTTGCATTAGATTTAGATAGAAAACGCTTCTGCCAAATAGACTATGAACCCGGAAAAATGGAGGAATGACGTGGAGACCCACTTCCGCCTCTGCTGCTGATGCAAGTCTAGACGATTTCTGTCTATTACTTTCCGTGCCAATGAAACCCTAACAAATCTGTGGATGCAATGCATCTTCGTGCCAAAGAACTTTCTAGAATTTGCACAAAGCACAGCACCGGGATTCCCCCCTGTGGCAAGTTGTTCCTTAAGAAAACCATCTTACGAAGACACCATTAAAATTTTACGAGTACTCCAGCCATACTCTATCTCTGTTGTGTGTTTATTTTCTCTCTCATACACATTTATTTATTCATTTATTTCAAACCGGAAGACCGGAAGTATTCCCATGAGCATACATGGAAACGGTGCATTGGCTCTTTGCGTAGGTGGAGTACTCGTAGTGTTGAGTGGACGGCGAATTATGGCTTATCGGATGACGATAGTAAATTCCACGGATTGAGGGCAAACCCAGTCGAATTCGATTTACACATTCAGACTTAACACCAAGTTAACTTAAGTGGAGTCTTGCAGTTTGTTTGTAGACAACGAACTATTGGCATACTGGATTGGAATATAAATAGATCTGTGTTGCCCACTATATATCACCACGCAGTTGCTATGGGGAAATCGTTGCAATATTTTTGGTCTTTTCATTTTTCCACCTCATCTCCCAGTCTTTGGATGTTGGAAAATTCATGAACAATACAAGAAGGATGCATGGTAAATCTCTTTTGGCATGAATAATTTCCATTTTCCATTGTAACTATGCGATTCATGGTTGATTGCAGCGGTACAACTAGGAATTCCCTGAATTTTCCACCACTGATTGCGTGCAGAAACAAATTAAAAATTTTTATTTATTCAAATAAAGCATGTTATCCACATTTTCGAGGGGTGCATCTGGGAAGGTCTGATAACCTTTGACTTTTTCCCAGCGTGAAAAAATTCATGTTTACGTAAATTGATTAAATGTGAAATGCAATAAATGTGACTGACTCGAATTTGTGACAAATGCAATTAAGCTTGCTTGCAAAAATTCTGGTTTCTAGGAAGGACATTTGCCCGTAAAACAATTTCAAATGTACGCAGGATCAAAAAGAAAATTTTGATTAAATTTGATGTTTTCACAAACCGATACAGGATTCACGCTAATGAACTTTCACTGACCTTTTCATGGGCGTCATCTGCAAAACAAAAAGCGTTTTCAAACAGGAGTGGAAGTTGACTCAAATGTCCTTTTATTCCTTTGACTAATCTGTTGTTGAAAGTGCTCCTTTTCCGCATTTGGGAAAATAAAAAATACTTCTGAAGTATAATGTTCCTTAACATCAAATTGCAAATTGCATGTAACAAAGAATTAAAGTGAAAATTTAATTACAGTCGACACAATGGAATGTCTGACAACAAGTTCGGAATTACTTCCTTTGTGCTGTAACTCACAAAACTGAAAGGGTGAAGGGGAGAATAAATTCTTGGTTTGCTAAAAAGCCAAAAACATCTACACCAATGCACCACTGAGTGTATTGAAAAAAGAAGAATCCTTTCTACCTTTAGCTGTTCGACAGTGGGTCTACGTCCTACTCAGTACTCCATCCCGCCCAATGTCTACACGAACACAAACGAACATTAAAACACATTCTACCGGTTCCGTGTAGAATCAATGTCCCTCCGAACTCTAGAACTGTTACGTGGAGGGATTATTTTAAGTTCATGTTCATTGTCGTCGGTGCTGCACCCTACTACCTAGCTGTCTGCCTGTCTCTCTGTCTGTGTCCCCCCAACAACGGTGTGTCAGATTGGAACCCATGGAAGTGAACTGAACATCCAGCCACCAGTCACTGTACCACCAGACACAGTCAGTTGCCGGCTGCTGAGTAGTACAGTGTAGAAAATTTTCGTGTAGAGTTTTTCATTGAGTTATCCATTTTGTGTAGAGTCTAGAAATTTTCCCACTGTTCACACTGTTCAAGTTCAATTCGTTTTAATCACGCCGGCATCATTTTGTGATAAATAAAATATAAACAAAAGTGTAAAAATATCAACGTGTAAAAATAATTTAAACAATTCTCAATCAATTCCATACATATAACCGTATTATTTATGTATATATAATATACATTTGTACAAAGATTCAGTTGACATGTAAATAGGAAATAGAACTAGTTCATTGATCAAAAACAAAAAACATTTATTTTCAAATCAAACGCATTCGTTTGGTTCGAATTTTTGAGAGATAAAGACTTCGTTGTAAAATAAATAAAATAGACTTTAAAACAAATACAAAACTAAATAACAAAATATTTAAATAAATTATTTTAAGACAATTCAATTGTACAAACAAAATTCAAATTGTCATTTGTTTCAAGGAGGTTTCTTGGCTTAATATACGAGTAGAACGAACGTTTAACGCTAAGTGTAAAAAATATTTTTAATTTTCAATACGAGTGCACTCATGTTTTTCGTACGTGAAAAGACCAAGTAAATAGTTAAATATTAAATAATAATTATAGTTTTTGTTCTAACTGTAAAATTTTAATAAATTATCACAAAATGGTTCAACTCAAAATCGAAAAAAGTCCTTTGCTTGGAACAAAAGTCTCGAAACAATGGTGTCCTTCCCTGAGCGACTGTCTGGAAATTCAGGCGATTTTCCACGAGGGTGTCGCCTATAAAGGAACATGGAAATGTGTAAGTTATGGGTTTAATGTATTTTTGAAATAGTTTTGTTTTAAAATTAAGAACTGCATTTTATTGGCACACGTTGAGTGACACAGTTCTTTTTTGCCGTGGCACAAAATGGTTTTTTTGCGTTCAGTGCATTTGAAACCACCACTCGGTAATCTAATAAAATTATTTTATTTTCAAGTGCTGATAAAAGTTAAAACTTTAAAATTTAAAATTTCTCAACGATGGGTAATCAAATTTAAAATTTTGTTAATAAATTAAAATCAAAATCAATTTCATGAATTAGGGAGAAGAAACCGAAAATTTAATGGACATCAAAATGAAAAAGTTAAGTGGAGAATTGATTTAATGTTAAAAACAATTTTTAAAAATTAATAAAATTACTACAAACCGTACAATGTGGTAAAAACTATTCAAATTCAAATGTGATTCATGTGTCAAACGAGCGTGCGAAGCATATCGTTAGGCGTTTGGGAAAAGAGAATTTCTTTTGACGTTTTGTGTTGGTTTTGTTAAAAGTTTTATTTTGTTTTATTGATTTTTAAACGTAAATTTATATTGAGAAGTTTAATTGAATTTAAACCTAATACATATGAACTTGTTTGTATGTGACAAGAAACTTTTCTGTCTTGAAACATATCTGATCGTTCTTAAGATCAGTTGGAGGACAAGACACCATCTACATCAAGTGCATATAGTACAAAATTATAAACCCTCAATTCTTTTGGAACACTTTAGACATCTCATAATGGGCAAACCAATAGTGATACCTTCGTTCTTCATGTAATCCTTTTGGGACGAAGTCGGTTTGTTCTAGCACATGAACATCGTGTCTCTGGGTTATTGAGAAGTACCTTCATTGCCAAGCAGAATTATAAAATTAACGTTACAGAGCAAAGACTTTCCATTTTATTTCCATGCATTACAGAACTTCCTGTTCTGAATTCTACTCCTCCTACGAATATCGTGCTGTGGTATATACATAAGTTCATGTTTTCAACAGTTTTCCTGCTTAAATATTTTAAAGTCCTTCCTCCTAGAAACTCTGTCTATCTTTGATCAACAAAATGAATTTATTTTTCTAAAAATAGATTTCTATTCGTGGTAACCTCGAATTCGTTGTTGTGAAATTGACTTAACCTTTAACCTTTAGAAAATTCTATATTTCGCTATTTCGTGGGGAACCTTTTCAATGTTAAGCGAATCCTTAAATTGATTCGTTGGGATTATTTTCATAAAATTCATTTTGCTGACATTGAAACTGTTTTTAATGACATATTAAAAATTTATAAGGACCATGTGGGTTTCGTGGCATTTCTAAAATCATTGATTCTAAAAATACTCTCTATTATTTACACTCTCGAATTTATAAACTATGGATGAAAGGTTTGTGGATCGATTTCAACATTTAGAGAAAGTTAACAATTCAGTATCTTGGGTGTCTTAAAACAACATTTGAATAAGCTGACTGAACATGGTTTTGAATTTAGCGCCACCTCGATTCTTCTAGCTTAAACATTTATCGAGTGATGCAACTTTACCTCTGTCGTTATAAATACATGTATGGGTTTTGCTAGCTTTACTGCACTTGGCAAATAACAGATAGCTTTCGTGTATTAAATCGAAATAAATTGGGTTTTCTTCTTCTATTAAATGTACAACATAGCACTTACGGCGTTTTGTGAGTTCACTTGTTATCTGTCAGAAATAATATGTAATAATACAATTACCGATGAACTCATCCATGTAATTGTAGTGCTTTCCCTCGAACAAAAAGCCGACCACATCCGATAAAAAAGAACACAAAAACTTTGAGTGTTTAATGCTTTTTTCCCATAAACAAATTAACATTCCTAATGAACCGAAAAAGTTCTGATAACCAACATTTCTAAAACACAAATTAGCATATTTGATAAATAGTTTTTTGCTGGTTATCTTATCAATGAACTTCATTTGAGTAACTCAAAGAATTGTGTTTGAATATACGCAAGTGGAGCAAGGTCGTCGGGGAGCTCCATGGCCAGTTTGAAGTCACTTGTAGTTTCTTCTTTTGAACGGAGTTGCCCTCAGTAGAGTTTGTGCACTTTATTTATGTTTTATGACACTTTTATGATACCTACTCCAGAAAACATTCCAGACTTTTGAGATTACTTCATGAGCTACAAGTCAATAAAACATTCTTTTGGTGATGGGAAAGTTTATTTGCATTTCTGATGTCCCAAATAAAACTCAAAATATCTCTTGACCGAATTTATATTTTTTTTCCGTATTTTGGTGAGTTGTAAAAGTTCAAACGCACGAATGTGGTTGACACCAAAACTGAAGATTAAGGTGGAATTTCAGGTGGTTTGGGTTAAGCTTTTAGTTTTTCTTGCTTGGTTCTCCACAAAAAAGCGCTCAAATTTAATGAAGGCTTGAAGGCATTTCTAACATCTGAACATTCCATGTACTCTTATTGTGAGAAGTAACATCTAAAACCTGATGACCTCTTGATACGGCATGTTACTAAGTTTATGTAAACATTTATATGATAAAGCATACGACAAGATTATATGCGTACCTAACATAATAGCAATCAATCATATCAAGTCGACCTACGCTTACAAATTTGTCTCGTACCTCTTTCTGCATTCGCAGAAAGTATATTCAAGATAAAAATAATAACAGAATTAAATTAAAAACTTATTTGAATTCTTAATTAAATGCTAATGCAATATAGTAAGTAAGTGCAGAAAGCAAATTTTTCTGCTTGAAAAATGCACATCGTAGCATGTGACTTTGACGTTTTCCAAACAAAATGAAAATTTATAATTTAATATGCCAGTTGCGTAATAAGAGTATGTTTTGTTTCGCAATTGGAACAATTAAAAATTTTGACTAAAACTTTATACTTCTGCCTTGATTGTCTTAAAGTCTCTTTCAATTAAGATGCGGGTAAGGATAAGGATTAAAAGTTTTCCAGGAATAAATGCTCCGGTAAATTTGTGGTTCACTTAATTCCTTTCCTGTTGCTATTAATTCGTTGGTTCCAAGGTTCATGTGATCCACAGTCGACCAGTCAAATCTGTAGAGATATCAACAGATCTATCTTATGAGAAATTTTTGAGATATTGGAGATTCGGATGGCTTTATCCCATAATCGCAGATCAGTAGTTTCATTACTCGAAATACATTATCCTTTCCTTTCAGATTGTTATTCATTTTAAGTAATGTTGTATTGTTACATAAAAATAAAATTCAATACTTTTTCTCACATAAATTAGTACATGCAATTATTTGTCGCATATAAGTTGTGTTTGACTTTTACAAACAAAATTAAATCGATTGTCTCAATTACATCTTAATGATATAATTAAAACTTGAACGTAAAGACAATTCTCACACTATGATTAAGTAATTTAACGATTATCACAAAAAATATATTTGTAATTCATTTATTAGTTACGAAACAAACGTTTGAATTATTAATTTCGGAAATGTCATTAAACTGAGTGGTTTGGGGTAATGAACTGCGTTAAGTTTCATTTTGTTTATGGAAGTTCGTTAATTCGTGATTTGTTTGACTTGGAGACATATTGATATTCAATTGGTATTGAATTTTCAATGTGAGAGAGTTTAATATTTGTTGAAAGTATCATGTAAATTATCCAAGTTGATAGTTGTCTATAACCCCACGCTTGAATTTGAATGTCAATACCTTAATTTCTCCAGAAACATTATACCCGAAATTGAAAGAGATGGCTATAGAAAAATGGAGTGAAGTTTGAAATAGTTCATAACGTCAAAATGATGTGAGCATTAGAGTGTCCATACAATACAGATTTGTTCTGTTCCGTCTGCAAAAATATAGTTCAATAGCTTATAACTGTCAGGAACTACAAAGAGTTTCAGAAATATGAAGATAATTTCTGAAGTCACTGTACGGAGCGGAGCGCTAAATCGCAAATGTCACTGCAAAAAATGACAAATATTTGCATGCAGTCTCCAGCAATGTCCCCCAGATCCCCTTGTCCATCCATGACTCTCGACGAGCACACGAATCAAGGGATCGTGCAAGACAGCAGCTGTCTTAAGTGATTGCAAGAAATTCATTCGAAGCACCTTTATCTCTTGGCGAATAAAATATAAAAATAACCTTAAAAAAGGTTTTCATTCCAGAAATCCCCAACAAACTGGCGGTTTTCGATTTCTTCATCATCACATTGACGTAATCGTCATGTTTGACAGAAGAAGTAGAAGAGGTGACATCATGCCGGAGACGATGTATACAAAATGGAGTTGAGCTGAAAATATCAAGTTGTCTTATATGAATAATAAAAAAAAAAACATTTCCTTCTTTCTCCATTGAAGTCACATAGTATTATTTATTTTTTTCAAAATGTTTTTGCGCACTCCCTTAGGTTGGTCTCTTGTCTCTGTTTTATTGTTTGTAAAGAGGTCGCTCTTGTTGGAGTTGAAGTGGAACTGAAATTTTTGAAATTTTTCTTATTTTCTTTCGCAAAGTCGTCACATGAAAACACGAGAAACAGGCACCAAGCGGTAAGCGATCAGGGGCAAGCGGTGGGTCTAGCCCAAACGAGTGTAAGCCGAGTTTCGTACGAATCAAGCCAAGTCAAACGCGGCCAGACATCGCTGTCGATTAGATGTCTTAAGAGAGTTGCTTGTCATTTATTCGAAAATAAAATAATTAACCTTTTTTGTGTCATTTCAAAATCGTTTTATATGTCAAAGTGGTTTAGTGATCTTCCTAAGCGCGGCGCTGATCTCGGGAATGCGCGCCAAGTATTGAATTTCCTTTGGACAGGAAATCGACTTTCGAATTTTCGAAGATTCCAGGAAATTGAAAATATGTGTGTGATGGAATTTTTGTCGTTTTAAGAATAAACGTTATCTTATCACGTCGACTACTTTGTTAATGATAAGATATCCAAGAAATTCTTGTTTAGTTGATTAAAATTTTCAGTTAATACAAATTGATCGGTGGAAGTTGTTTGTCAGCCACCATTTCAGAGAAACAAATTGTGTTAATTTAACCTAGTTGTTTATGATGCGATAATAAGTTTAAATATTTTGTGAAAATTAATATACAAATTAAGTGTTAAAAAAAAAAGATGGAAAAAGTTGATAAAAATATTTCAAAAATTGAATTAGTCAACGGAAAACATGAAAATAATTTTCAAAATGGTGACGATGAAATTTTTATTATTCACAAAAATGAAGAACGTGACAAAAATTACGAAGTTGTTGTGAATCGTGTTAATAGTTTTGAAGAAGAAGAGAATGGTGAAGAGTTTGATTTTAGTGAAGATGATTTAAAGGATTTAGATAGTGATATTGTTGAATGCAAAAATGATATAAATTCGAATAAAATTTACAAGAAAACTAGTGATACCAGCTACGAACCGAATGTTACAGTGAACAGCTCCGAAATGAGTAGTGATTATGAAGATTCTGTGTCACATCCAGATTTCTTATCATCACCTCCAGCTACACTTCATAGAAAAATGCTGTTACCTTCAGCACTTGATCAGAGTGTTGTTGATGAAGATCATGTTGATAATGCCAAGATGAATGGTGATCAAATTCCATTTGTCGAAACTATCAACAGTTCCTTAATCAATGGAGATGATGTTAAACAAACAAACCAAGTTCCTAGCGAAGAATTATCTACTTGCCCAGCCGAATCTACTTTAAACGATAACGACAACAACAATAGTGTTGAAATTATTCAAAATGGAGAAAAATGTTGTGATAACAAATCAGGAGATGTCGCTGCTGATGAAGATGCTGATGCCGAGGAAGATGATGTCTTTTATAGTGACGAAGGCGAAGATGGAATTATTGTGAATTTTCTGGATAAAGCTAATGAAATTGTATGTTTAAATATTACCTTAAAGAAAAACCAGTTTAAGACAAGATTCCTTAAGAATTTAAACACTTTTTAAATCACATTCCAAATGAATGCGACCTAAAAACTATTGAATGATTACTTTATCCATACAACCTTGTTTCGATGTCTTCGCCATATAGAACTGCAAATTTATTCAATTTTTGTAGAATTTTTCTTATGTTTAACTCTTTCATTAACATATTAACGACAAGCCTTATTCCAATATCAGCCATATTCGTTTGATCTTTAAAACGCAACTCTTGGACTTTGTCAATCAGACATGTTTATTTTAGTATTCACATTTTGTTCGAGATATTCTTATTAACTTAACGTGATTGTGAGTTATTACCGAATCGTTGTATGTTGAAAGTAAAAATTCGTTTATGGAGTTAAGGTGAATTTCAATTTTGTTTCTCGCTCTCATTTGAAAATTTCTCTTTCTAAGAATCACTTCATTCTCCAGTCATTTATGACATTGAATTTTAAATACCCACTTTGACTCGTGAAGAACATAAAAATGTGATTTGACACTACACAACACATATGTATGTACATTCTGTCTGCACGCTTGCAACATTAAAACTTCACTTTCAATTTCTTCAATATTTTTGTCTACACACAATTTTAAGTTGTGAACCGTGTGATTCACCCTTCTCCTTGGCGTAAAATGTTTCCCGTGGTAAAGTCTGAAGACGTTTTCTTAACGTCAAATCTGTCAAATTGAAAAATGAATTACCATATTTGCCACATGAAAGCGATGCATCATTGCAAATAAAATGAAACTTTATTTTTTGTGAAATAATCACCGGAAATCTCCCACATACGTAATCTATTACTGCTCTTTAATTGCATCATTTATTTGAATAATTGCACGAATTGACAAAAACGTTATGAACATGGAAATGGTGGTACACGTGTACTCATAAAACGTTTACAATTTATTTGTCGGAAAACGTCAGACTTATGTCTTCTGCAATGAAATGTTTCATAACTTGTTTGACCTCACTTATTGATTGATACTTATAGTTCAATCCTTTAAAGTTCATCGAACCAATTGAACTTGTGTCAAATGTGACTGACATGGACGTAGGCGTAGTCCTTTCAGGATTATTAAACCAAGTGGTACATGCGATGCTGCTTTGCTTAGATTTATATAACTACATCCCAACTAGTTACTCATATAATTAACAATTGATAAACGTTAATATTTAAATGAGTTTGCAGTAAAATGATAAACACGTGTAATCTCTAGGATACAGCTAATGATTAGTCGCTTTAAATTTCCAATTCAACTTTGGGCAATTATTTGTAGACAAAAATTGTTTGAGCAACGTTTGAGATGACGAGGGTATTTTGACGACGGTATAATTCAATTTGGGGAAAATTACATATTTCAATGGAAAGCTATTAAGATGATTAAAACTACAGGTTATTATAACATTGACAGTGTACCAACGAATCAAAGTTTCTCCACTTTGATAGTATTAATCCTCAGTTGCAATTCACATGGAGGAGGCGAAAACATTCCAGTTCGTCCAACTCTCACCAGCAAATCACGAGAAATGAGGACATATTATGGGCTAGTGCGTGTCTATACAGTTCTTAGCAAATCAGGATAGTTAATACTTTTGGCAATCCACGCTTCGTGTAGCTGGACTCTTGAAGTTTGTAATTATGTATAAAACAAATTACTCAAAATTTGACGAAGACATACATAACTTATGTGATTCTGTTTGAAAGTGCGTATCCAATTTGTCTTAAAATGACGAAACAGCGTCCATGCTTTATCTACTTCGTGTCTTCAAGACAATAGAGAAATTTCGTAATGCATTTATAATTACGGAAATTATTAAAAACGAAACAATAGACATTTCACTTGACTTCTTTCATTGAAATGAAATGTCTTCCGAGGGATCATTGCTGGATGAGTTAAGATTCCCATACTTGAAACAATAAGACAGTTTGATATATTTTGCAAAATGGCGTTTTAATTAACACAGCAATTACTTAAAAACTTGATATTGTTCGAAATGCAGATTGAATTGTTGTAATTCAATGCATGTATAATCTGTGTAATAACGATCGCTGCATCACAGAGGAAAAATTCAGTCAATATGGACTAAGCAACGAAAGCACTTGCTCAAGGAATCATCGCTCTCAAATCAAATCCTTATACTATACTATAGCTGAACATTCAAAAACTTGTTGGAAAGAAATATTGAAAACTGACATTTCGAAATAAAAAGGGGTCAAGTTTTAATCCAAATTTCCAGCCTGTGTCTGTCATCGCGATTATTTCGTTATTTTCATAATTATTTTGATGACAAAATAATTAGCATACATGCTGAGTTCTGAAAAAAACTTCCACAGAAAATTGGAACTTAATTCTTTAATCGGTATCTTCCACTTAACAACCAGTACATTACCCTCAAATCGCTTGAACTTGAGCCAAATAAAACTTGAATATCAACCAAAAAATTACATGCTACAACTTATCTTGTGGTTATGTTGTCAACCATA
This sequence comes from Chrysops caecutiens, assembly GCA_963971475.1. Lineage (NCBI taxonomy): Eukaryota > Metazoa > Arthropoda > Insecta > Diptera > Tabanidae > Chrysops > Chrysops caecutiens. The sequence continues at coordinate 2,374,889 of OZ020569.1, read as the reverse complement.
AAAACGAGTTGAAGAATATCAACAGGAATTTGTGATTTTATTCGTTTTTGTCGAATGTTTTTTGAATGTTTACTTATCCATTTAACAATTCAAATAAGCTTATTTGACATGTTTCATGGAAATGAATGACCGTTAAAATGAAATTGAGATTCTTTTTCCAATTAACGTTTTTAATTAAAAATGTTTCATAAACAACTGAGAATGAAGTCTTGATAAAAATTAATATTAAGTCTGTTATCACATACTATACATAGTTATAACGTGAAATAACCACTTTTCTTTTCGAGATCATATTTTGTATAATAGTTATTGCTGTAAGTTATTGACGCTTTCTTGCATTCATGGATTGCAGCATGAGTGTAAGGTCCTGCCGCATGATTACAAAGACGAGTGGAGAAATTGTGACGCGAGACAAAGTCGAGCGCTACCAGTACACAAATCCCTGTACGAATGCGGCTTGACCGAGCGCAAATGCAGCAACGAACTGCAAGAAAGAGTTATTTTACACCTGCGGTGCATACAATAGTTTCTGCAACAAATTCATAGAAAGTTGAATAAAAGCAAGCGTTGCATAAAATGTATTCAAAACATGCTCTAACATATTTGAGTAAAACACAACAAAGCAGATGTGGTGACTAATAGAATATATATTTTTCAAAAAGCAAATAAAGCCAAGAATATAATATCATTCAATGTTATCTCATCGACGGAAAGGTGGTCAATACAATATTGAATGCATTTTATCAACAAATAAATGAAATGACTCGATTGTGGAAATTTTTAATTCTTCCAACAAATTCCGCCAGATATGGCGACATCATTTCATTATAAGTATGAATTGCAAAATCAGTATAAGAGTTTGTTCTGCTTATCTTATCATAAGAAATTCCATTTCGAAACTAAATTTCATTTATAAAGAACTCAATGAGTTAACCTGTGTACGAAAATTTAATTTTAAAACAGTTCTTTAGGTATTACTAATATTTATTGATTGCAATCAAACCCCCTCTCTAAGAGATTCAGGATAACCTCACTTTTATCCTATGGACAACAATAAATTATGAACAATCAAAATGAAGGTTTCTCCAGACTTCCTAGTCTTTCTGACATTTAAACTTTCGTGATTTCATATAAAAGTTATTTGATGTTTGCTATAAAAATCAGGTTTTGTTACGACAATCATCAACTTCGGCTCTAGGTTAAAGAAGTTGAAAGAACAACAATAGGTTTATGTGTGTTTTGTCTGATATGAAATATACTTTCAATTTCATGAAATTTTAGAAACGAGCAATGAAAGTTGCTCATGTTTGAATTTTTGTTTGTTACGTACAATGCAACAAAGTAAATTAGTATGCAAATTTTGTAAACCCCTCATCAAAGTAATGAATGAGCTTTAGACCCACCCAAAGTTGCTACAAAAAGTTAAACAATTTCTCGAAAATGTGGTCAGGTTAGATCACCTGTTGCTCATATGTGAATAATCGTGAAAATGATGTCATTTCCAATTTTATCAAATCATTCGTTTCATTTCAATGTATGCGATTAGTTATCACCTCCGGGCAAACCTTAATTGACTTTAGACTGAATTAAAAACTGCAATTTAATACTCATGTTTCATTGCACTGCGTAAAGTACACTCCAGAAAAATCTGAGAGTTGTCAAGATGCTTTTGTGGTCATGAACTTGAAAGTTCAAAGAGTTCTTGATGACAGAATCCACTTTGGGTGGGTAGCAGTGCGAAAATAAAAATGCCAGACAAAAAGATACTTCAGCTTTATTGATGGCTTCACTTGTGGCAGAAATAAAAGGCTGACATCGATTTAGATTCATGGACAAGTGCTGGAAGATCATCGTCATCTGTGATGAATCATTGAGTCATTTCTAATGATTGAATTGTTGTGAAGCACTTCATTATATCTTTTCAATAAGGATCTCAGCTACCTTTCCAGCGATGTTATTTTGATAAGAAACCTCAGAAGTCAAAGATATACAAATATCACTTCTTCAAAGTGGATGAAATGCCTCTTGAAACTCCACCCGAGTTGCAATGAATACAAAAGCTACGATTTCGGAATATTGAAATACACTTAAAACACCCAACTATGTAGAAAACGTGATTTAACTAAAAATTCCGTGTTACTTAACACTTTCAGTGTCTTTTAGTGTTATTTGGTTAACGTTTTTATGGTTATACTAACGGTGGCGCGTACGTACTTTCCATAGTAAGGTGCATTTCATACTCTGCCCTGTGTTTCTTATCGATTCAAAATCGAGGAATCTAAACTACGAGATCAAAATTGAACTTAATGGTATTTAAAGAAGATAAACGACCAGCGGTTATTGTACTTGGAGTTGAAAACACTGAATTTACTACGTTTTACGTAATGAACGTTGTAAGGTGATTGTTAAAAATTTCACCTACGTTGCGGTTTCTATAACACTATTGAAATATATTTTATTTCCAATCCCCCAAACATTGAGAAATCTATTGAAATTGAACCTTATCGCCCTTAAATTCTATTTTAACCAAATAACACGTTTCCAACAACTTTTCTTATGATTCGTGTAAGTCAAATGTAATGTAAAATTAATGTTCTTTGAACGTGAGAAAACTATTAATAGAATCATGAGTTACTCATTACCACACAGTTTCGCATAGACGCTGGAATTTGTGTGAATTTTAGCAAAAATTTCAACTAATTTCCATCTTCTCTTCAGGTTCCATTTGCACCTTTATTCATAAAAGATGAAGCAAAATGAGGAAACTAAAATAAACAAAAATGTTAAAATCAACACGGTTAAGATATACCTATACAAAGTTCAGACTGTAGTTAGAGCTCCAAGATTTCACTCGATGCTCCTTTGAAATTTATCGTAATTCCGCAAAAATTCCATGAATCAAGCATCTGGATGACTCAGAAGATTCCTGATAAACCATTCTCAATAAAGAACTTTAAAGAATAAATTGTGCAATTTGTCACTGTTGTCAAAGCTTCTAAAAGTATACAAAATCACATGAATGATTGGTTCAATCACTATAAGTCAAGTCACTGAGAAACTACTTCTGTAACCATTCCTGTAGTGTAATTAGAATTCCGTTCCAATTCATTAGATAACACATTGGAAACTTAAGCTAATTAGCACAAGATTTACCTGTGAAATCGTTGTGTTAATGGCATCTGTCTAAACATTGTTATCTTATAGGCTAAGTGCTTTAAATACGACTTTGACCAATGAACATTAATTAGATTGAAGTATCTCGAAGCTCTGACTATTAATTCATGTGGTTACGAATGCAAACTACAGTTCCAATCATGAAAGAAACGAATAAGCTTTGAATTTGACCTTTATAATAAAGTTTAATTCATTTAAATGGACTATTAAACGTACTAATAGTACGCACTTTAGCTTAAATGGCTAATCAACCATGTCACAGTTTAGAAATTCGTTTTGGATGAAATCGACGTGAACGTTCGTTTTAAAGATTTTTTAAAAATTTTTATCAAAAATATAAGAAAATGTTCTTTCTTTTAAAGGCCGAAGCAAGACTTGCAGCAAGACGGCAGGCACGTGCAGAGGCACGTGAAATTCGTATGCGTGAACTGGAACGACAACAAAAGGAGCAAGAACAGAATGCGGATAGAGTGTTCGATATGCAAACAGCAGCTGGAATCGATCCTTTGTCAAGATCTCGTCTTGCAATATCAAATAGTTCTGCACGAGGTACTTCAATGTCATCTAGAAGAAGTAGTGAAGATTCATTGGAGGAAGAGGGAAGAAGCCTTCGTGATATTAGACATGAACTCAAAGTAAAATTTAAAATGATTTTCAAGTTTTTTAATTCAATTAAAACTGTTCAACTTTATTCTTTTAGGAAGTGGAGGAACGCTTTAGGAAAGCGATGATAGCTAATGCACAACTAGACAATGAACGAGCTTCCCAAACTTATCAAATTCAATTGTTAAAAGATAAACTGGAGGATATGGAAGAAGCTTATGCCCAGCTTCAACGGGAATACAAAGAAAAATGTCGAGATTATAATGCATTAAAACGAAATTATGATAAATTAGATGAAGAATTAAAATTAGTTCGTGGGCAATTAGATGAACGAGATACTCTTATATCTGAACAGGGTTTAGTTATAGTGTTGGTAGAAAATGAGGATGGATCAGATGCCAAACGTGCTCTAGTCACTATGGAGAACGCACAATTATTAGGATCCGTTCAAGGTTCCTTAGGTAAAATTCTTTGTTACTACAAAACTGTATTCTTTGTAAATTACAAAAATCTTTATTCAGATGTTCGACTTAAAAAATTCACCGAAGAAAAACAACAACTCCAAAAAGAAGTTCAAAATCTTCAACAACAAGTAACTGAGCTAAAGTCACAAGGACGAAGAGGTGGTTCTATGAATGGTCCAATGGGTGATGATGATGATTATGACGCACAGAGTACGTATCAAATGGATTCAAATAGAATTTGCGAAAATATTAACACACTTCACTCATTTTACACAAGTATATTATTAAGAATTGTTAACTTTTATTTACCCAAGTGTGAAGGAACAATTTCAATTCATTGAAGAAATTATCAAGGTTGAGAAAGGTTACCTTTATGATGTAAAAATAACTTGAGCAATCTACCGGAATGGTTTCAAAGCAAACATGTTTGCTTTAGTAATTTCTGATACAGTTATCACCTGCGGAAAAATTCCTATCTCTTCTCTTCGTACTTGGTTTATCACAGTTTGGTGTGTTTTTACGTATCTGCATTCTTTCGCATGTGTTCCAAGAACTGTCCAGAGTACTTGACTCATTAACAACCAATTATAAAATAAGCAGATTATGGTTTTGCACATGAACTATATTACCGTAAAAATATGTTTGTTACTTACATAACCTGATGTTCTTGGTAATTCCAACTAAGCTTAACGAAGTATTTCAAAAAATCTTTAATTTAACCTTATTCAAGAATTCTAGTGTGATTCCGAAAAGCGTGTAATAACACTACAAAATTTTGTTGCTTTTGAAATGGTTTTTGTATTTTCTACATTTAATTCAGATTTAAGGAATAAGGATTCAGGTATCAGCGATAATGCGAATCAAATAAAACATCCTATATGAAATCTTGTTTTACTAATTTCCAGCGTTAAGTTATCAAAATAATTTAATATTTTTGCAGGAGAAGCGAATAAAACGATTGCCGATTATAAATATAAATTACAAAAAGCTGAACAGGAAATAGCTAGTCTTCAAGCCAGTTTGGCACGATCTGAAACCCAAGTAATACGGTATAAGAGTACGTCTGATGCTGCTGAAAAGGCTGAAGCAGATCTTAAAATTGAACGTAGAAAATTGCAACGTGAGGTTAGTATAAATTTTGTGAAAACAGAACTACATGTATATCAGTTGAAAAAGCTTCTTCTATGTCAAAATAGAAAATGTGTTTTTAATTTTTCTATATCTTACAGCCATTAATTATAAGTTACTGGGATGAATGCCACTGCCAATAATATTTGGTACACGCAAGATTTTTATAATTGTGTGATGAATAGTTTATAGTAATAATTAATGTGTTGGATTGATACCATTTCACGTTTTAAGGAATTGAATGTTTCTAACAAATCAAACCTTGCAATGGCCAGATCTATCTATTTACCTAGCAAAATTTAATATCCTCATAGTCATTATTGTCATAATTAAATAATTATATAGTTTGGCCAAACGTTTCCTATCTTCCTCAATCCGAAAAATATTGAATACGAGACGAACTTCAATTACATATTGTACAGAGATTAACTATAAATGTTGTTTTCATTGATAGCATATATTTTATTGTTCACGAGTGGTTTCTGTAATTTAGAACAAGGCTCAAATATTTTACATCTAACTAACACACAAAAAATACTTTTTACTTTATTTTTAGAATCGAGAAGCAATGGAACGACTTGAGGAGCTTGAAACAGCCAATAACCATTTACTGAAAAGATTAGATAAACTAAAAAATGCTAAAAGTGCTCTGCTTAAAGACCTCTGACATGTGTCACAAGGAAGAATATCATAACAATAGCCGTATTTTGAAGAATTTAAAATAATAATAATAAATAAAATCATAATTTATATATGTGTATAAAAGTGAATGTATACGTGATTGAATGTATACAAGCTATTAAATATGCATATATTTTATGTAAATATATTTATTTAAATATAACAAAACAAACAGTCGAAAGTAATACAACAAACAATACTGTTTTTTGGTATTAAAGGAAAATTTTATATTAAAACAAAAATATATTTAATTAAACAAATCAAATTTATATATAATGTATTGTGTATAAAACAAATATTTAAAAAAGTTGTAAATTTCTTTAATAATTTAATAATTTAATAATTGTTCAATTTGTCTGGTTTTAATTTTGAATTTTCTTTTTAGTTTCAAAGCTACAAATATCCCATTTTTAACACTTAACAATAAACACTCATATAGCACACAAGTAATTTTATCTCTTAGAAAAGTTTGTTAACAGATTTGTTGAAATTAGTATTGTACAGATTTTACATAAAGTTAAATAAAAGCCTAAATTATAATTTCAAAGCATGAAACAAAGATAGAAACATTAACTGATAGGGGAAAAACTTAAAATGGATAAATGCAAAACATGAAATGATAAAAGTTAATTAAGAAAAATAATACTATTTAGAAAGAAATGGTAAAAACAATGGAAATATTGTTTAATGTATGTTATATAGATGATGTGTTTTCAATTGTGTATTATTATTATTGCCTTTATAAATGATTCAAAAATTAAAACAGAGAGTTTATCTCTGATAAATCCAACTACATTGGAAAAGTAGCTGAAATGAAGAAAGACTTTGCTCCGCGATTTAAACAATTTAAATAGTTTTATCGGTTATCTGTTCATAATCGTACGAAATTAATGGAAAAGATTTTCTTATTTTATTATTTTAAGATAGACATTTTATATTTATTAACGATGTACTGTGACGCAAAAGGAAAGTCATCAAAATGCATTTTAAAATCAATAAAATGTTGGTGTTTTTTCTCCTCACGTTTCCTTTTTTACAAATGCACAATTTATCCTTTTACATAAACATGAGTTATATCAATTTCAAGATTCTAATTTTCTTACCTGCATCAACTCAAAAAACTTACTCTGTCAGATACTTCTTAAAGATGAATAATATCCCCAAGTTTGATCACTACCTAATTATTATCAAGAGTCCAGAACGTAACATATATAGCTCATTTATTATATTAATTCATTGAATCAATGTATAATCGCTCAAAAGCCTTAAAAAAGGACAAAATTATCCTGGCAAGGAACATTTCTTTGAGATAACTCTATACGTTACTAATGGGTTTGTCTTGACAATTCCTTATACCCTGCTCTGTTCAATTACATTACAGCTGTTAAATTACATTGATGATAAAATCATGGATTCATCCTCAATGTTTCCACTCCTTTGAATGGAAAATCATCCAGGATATACAAATACCTATTTTCGCTGTTTAATTCAAAAAAGTCAGTGGTTGTATGGAAGTAGGTTAGAAGCAAGTGGTTATGAAAGATAAAGCTACAAAATTATATACAAATTGAGTGCGATAAGTCTGTTAATATACAAATTCATTGATTATAAAATTGAAAAACATTAACCAGAATCACATTTGAGTTGTCAATTTGGTCTGCTGGTGACATCTACTGTTGCATAGAAAAACTTATGGTTACCAGTGACATTTCGAAACATGACAACATCGCATCATATGTTTGTGTTCGCTTCGCGTTGACAGATAGAACTTTCACATCCACTTGTGGATTGACTTTGACAAAAGTTTTGTGGATGAATCCTCGAAAAAACCGGTTAGTTCTGAATAAAAACTTGATTACGTTAATTATATGTTAAAACAGACGTTAATTAAAGTGTAATTACTAGATATAAGCGAATTAATTAGTTAATCCTTCGCTAAATTGCAAATAACTCCTCTGTTACTGAAAACTTGACAGTTCACAATAAGGAACTCCAATTGGATATTCCACGTGAGGATCATAAGTGTGCTCTTCCAGTAATATTTTTGACAAAATTAACTTTTTGAAGTCAAACAGAAATTCCTATTTGTCGTTCTATGACATTTTGTTGGCTTATAAAATAAAAACTTCAAAATACACGCAGCGTGTCTTGCTTGTGTGAGTTCATTTTCCAATAAGACTCGTCTGCCACACCGAGGCCGAGCCGATCGCTGTGAAGCGAATTAGATTCATTTCGAGTTTCGTTGGCAGTTCAACTGGACGAACTCCAGGCCAAATAGCTGCGTGCCGGATCGCGGGTACAATCCAATGCACGAGTTTCAAGTTTTCGATTTTGAATTTTGAATTATTTGCATTTTTCGTTGTTTTAAACGATAAAATATGTCAGCAGTGACTTTCGTTTAATTAAAATTTGAATTAGCTTAAAAATTAATTATTTTAATTTGTTGGTGGATGTTCTTCGTGAAATTATAGTCGTTTTTATTCTGTTGTCACAAGGTTTTTAAAATCCGTAAAAGTTTAATAATTCTCTACTTAGTTTTCTTGTGATAAAAGATTTTCCTCCGAATAAAAGTGTCTTCCAAGTGTGCGATATTGTGTAATACGCGTAAGTGCATTCAACTTGGGTTTTTCGCTTGAAACACATTAAATAAAAGGTATGTATGTACAGAAAGTGGAAATTTTAACAATTTTCAATTGTTGAATTAGTGGAATTGTAAATTTTAATCATTTAAATCACTAAAAATTAAAAAACAAAAAACTGCTTATTCACAATGACAATTTCGAGTGCCACGGACGGATTACATGCAAAATTTTTATCAACGCGCTGCGACGTCAGAAGTTACGAAGCACGTCCGATTCCAGCGGTGATCCGTCGAACTGCGCGACGCACATCGACGTCGGTGTGATTTTGAAAAATTTTTTATTTTCCTTGTAATCGTTTTCTTGGAGTTTTGTTTCGCTGTCTTGTCTTTTACACTTTTTCTTCGTGGCTGTAAGATTTTGGAGTTGATTTCGATGAAAGTATAATTTTCTAAAATCACGTTTTCGATGAAGAGCAAACGTGGAATGGAAAAAAGGTAACATTTGAAAGTGAAACATGAATTTTCATGGCTAATCCATCAATTCTTGTATGCAATTTTCTTGGGAATTTGTGGAAAATTTCAAAAGTGGATTTATGCAGATTTTCTAAATATGTACATATAATTGAAGAAATGATCATCAAGTCTGTGATACAATTTGAATTCAAATAGTGAACTTCTGTACTGGTTGACTATTTTGCTCCAAAAAATCTAATGAAATCTACTTTCTTGATTAGAATTCTGAAGAGACAAAACCGTCGACATGTTTATTAAGAAAATAGAAGTCAGCCTCTGTTGGGTACCCGACCTGCACACAGCGATGTGGAAGTGATCTACGGGCGGATAAACTAGCAAGGATCGGAACCGAAATTCACAGTGCTGAAGAAACTAACTCCACAAAGCCACAGATGGGGTTGTTGAAAGATACCATCTACAGAATAATTCGGGAACAACGCAGCCAGAGATGGAGCAACAATGATGACTGCTTCAACTCAAGGCAATTGTGGCCCAGAATTGATGAGATAATAACGGCGGGCTTGTTAAAAGTAAAAAAGAACTCGGTTCGGACCATCACAATGTTCATTACAGGACAGTCTCTGTAGGGAGGGTGGCGAGGAATAGGAGACAGTGGAACATTTATTATTCTCCTGCCCAGTATTAGCCAAAAGTCGGAGGCTCATACTAGGAAGAGAAACCTGCAGGGGATGAGAGTAATAGAGGTCATGGATGTCCAACTAGTAAGGAACTTTGCCTCAGGGCAGAGGACAAAAGGAAAGAGAAATAGGAGATGAAGGGGTTTTCTAACGTATAGAGGGCATCACAATGGGCCAAACCTAGTTTATAGTAATTGAAGCATTTCATAATTTCCCAGTACATGATGATTACTACGATGTATGACATCAAATAATTTGAAACGGTGCCAAGTTTATTTCTCAAAAGTGAACCCGGCTTAACACTATGCACCGACATGTTACTCCCGTAGGCTCACAAATTCCAAAGTTACTACTATCTATCACGATCATAATTATTACTTCAAATACAGTCTACGATTTCATGAACTCCTCTAGGTAAATTCAAGACTATCGTGGATACCTACTGTCTTCTGGAATTGTGGGATTCACCATAACACTATCACCATAATTGCTCCGAACAATATGGTAAAGCATGCCTTGGTTCACAGACAATCTGATAAAGAAAATGTTGTGTTGAATACACTCATATAGTTTTATTTGGTTATATCATATGGGGCGATGCTAGATTATCTTATCTTATAAGATAAACGTGACAATGATGACAATAAACTGAAACACAATTTGCGTGTAAAACGCCATGAAGTATGACAGAAATAACAAGTGTCTTATGTAATTTCCCTGACCTTGATTGAGTATAAAATTTGAATTCACGTTAATTTGTGAAGCTTCTGAAGTGTCAATGTCAAATTGGAGCTTTCATTTTGTAGTGAATTTAGACATGACGAGACAAAATTATTATCCGGTGATATCTTGACGTGTCCAAGGTACTTCACAAAACCGCTCAGCTCGGTTTAGCACCTGATTCAAGATATTCAATATTCCCTGAAGCACTCAAAATTATTTATAGGAAATTTATGAGCAACGATGTATGAATTGATTCATCGATATAATCTGGTCATCGAAGCCCACTTCCTCAATTGTGTCTGATCCAAATTTCAATACGATCTCGCTTACATTATATCCAAAGTTTTGAAGACCCTAAAACCAGTGGTACTAGTTACACTACTTACAATTTCAAAACAGTATCCGTTGTGTACTATTAGTTATTGAAACATCAATCCAATTTAGCAACGTTAACGTTATATTTTAAAAATAAATACATAGTTATGTGTTTCTAATAACTCCAAGACACGAACTCTTTATAGTGCTCCATTTAAATTACATATTAATTGCTACAGAAATCACGAGAATCACCCTGACGGGTTGTGAAGTCATAATGAGGCTACTTTTAATTGATACTTGAAAGACAACTTTCCAGTTCGGGTTATTCTATCGGGAAGCCCCCGAATCGGAGAGCGGGATAGATGATATTGAAAAAGCTATGCAAACAGAATACTAAAATAAAAGCAAAGTTTTGAAAATTTATACTTAAAGGTTATTGCCACATTTTTTGTCGCCGGTTAAAGTTTTTGACATTCAGTCAGCTTCATGAACCTAAAATTTTAAATCTATACAAAAAAAATTGTTTTTCCTTGACCTGGTCGAACAAGAACGAGAAAAGGTCAAATGAGTTAATAGTTTTGCACAATAAAAAGTTATGTAAGCCATCGCGTGTTATTGATATCACCAACTCGTCAATCGCGTGTTTACATTCGTTTTACGTTGATTTCTAAAATTTGTGTAATTTTTGCAGTATGCTTTCAAACTTGAGACTAATCGTCCAGTGCTAATCACGTATTGCGTCTACCTGGGAATAAAAATCATTTTATCACTAAAGCTTCAAGTACTGAGTAAGAAAAATTAATCTCCCTAGATGATAACAGTAACAAATCCACCTAGTATGGTATATCCATATTTGAAATTGTACGTTTTGTTGAATTTTTTTATCTACGCACATAGCTTCGTTATCTCATTTCACTAGAACGGCGTTTAATATCACATCATTTTCAATATTTGATTTTGAGAAACGTGGCTTAAATGCGCTAGAAGAAAAAATTCGTTATCAGGTTAAAAAATTTGCCTACAAACCTGTTATCAACCATGACTATGCAAATGAACCTGGACAAAAGTGTTCTTCATCTGTTTGTTGGTGAACGTGGACAGAAGTATTCGAGTTATTCGTATTGTGCAGCTAAGCCTCATCTAGTATCTCTTGGAGTTGGATTGAATAATTGTAAGATGATAACTGCATTTCCTTACTGGTGATCTTCAATAATCATCACAATTCCAAGTGATGCTTGAATAAGTTGTCATTTGAAAATAAGTTGCGGACAGGAAAAGACGGAGTACCTATTTTATTAGTAACATGGCCCGATGTGGGGTATCATGAGCGAGCCATCACAAACATTCTTGGGATAAACGTATTTGCCTGTCTGCAATGAAATGAATTCAATTTGGACACTGTATAATAAAACCAGCAACAGGTTGTAGCGATCGTAAAGTTAATTCACGCCAAGCCAAACAATCTACAATCTACTCAAAATTGTGTCAAAGTCAAAAATGTGTGACGCAACATCACACAACGCAGCCAAATCAATATTTTCCTCGTGTTGATCTTCACTTTTCATTGCCATTGAACTTCGGGTGACCCTAATCTTATCAAGAAAACATAAATTTTGTTGTACGTTTCACATTTGTAAGATCACTAGCGAAATCACATTGAATAAAATTCAAGTTATTCAGCCATTTTCATCTGGAGGGATCATCGTTCAATTGAGTGTAAATATGGCAACGTAGCCAATATCAGTAGTATAACAAAAGATTCATAGCAGTATAACAGTTGCAAAAACACGGAACCGGAAAAAGAGGAAGTGTTGTTTGATCGAGTTTTCATCAATTATTATTGAATTCATCCGCAATTGATCAAATTGTAATTGAAGCCGCTTTCATGACTTGACTTTCTGTGTCACATAAATATTCACTTTTATGGTAATTAGTCGAAGTCTATAGAATATACTTTAAAGTATGTGGTTAATTTTATTCAATCCGTTGGTGAATAATTCGCACTTTATTGACATTAATTTAGTATGTATTGAATTGACGCAGATACTTTACCGTGTTTTAAATACATATTTTCGAAGAAGCTTTAACTAAATCGTTAAACGTCATTTCAGTTAGTTATTTGCGTTATTTAATTTCTGTGAAATCGCATCTCACACAATTACCTAGAAATTATTGATTTATGCACTTTGGAACCTAGCTATTTGCGCCAGATGTGCAAAAGAGAATTGATGCACTGTCAAGTTTCTAAGATTTTTACTCACAGATGTCTCCGTACACAGTAAGCTGTATTTCAATTTATTACGTGACTTTCATTTTGAAGTTTGAGAAGTATATTTTATTTACATTTTCTTTGCAGGACGTCGTTTCAGATAGATTTGACAAATAATATTTTCTTATTATATCATGTTCGCTATGCATTTTCATAACTTTCCATGACAGAACAATTTCTTATCAATTGGGTACACAGCAATACGTTTTGTAAGCCGTCAAAACAACACTATCGCTTTGTGCATCACGGGTTGTAATAACCTGAATAAGTTTATTGAGAAATTGTTATCAGTTTCATTAATTTTATATTGTATTCTTTTCATGTACCCTATTGTTCGTGAGACCGACTGAACAATTGTGTATGAGAGTCCTTCCATTTTAATAAATATGTTAATATAAAATTGGCCAAATTTAAACAAAGTCAAAATATTTTTGGTTCAAATAGCACGTGCATCTTTGAAACATTTTACAAATGTAAACAATAATTAACTATAATAAACCAAACATTGTTTAATTATATTGAACACGCTGAGTTTAAAGAAGTTTACTTAAAAAGATAAATTTTAACTTGTTTCCAAACAAATTGGCGTTTGAACTTTGAACATGGTTTGTGCTCATTAAAAATTCAATCAAGTAAATGCTTCCTATTCTTGGAAAATGATTTTATATTTGAGTGTCAAATAGAAAGGTCGCCACTTCAACGAAGTAAGGTTTCGCAAAGTGTTATGGTCTGTATAGCCTCAAGAAAACTTTATTCGTTAAGTAGGAAATGAAGGAGAGGTGCATAAACTGACCACCGGAAATTGTTAAAATTGTCAAACTAACTTTGACACGAAATTTTTCAAGTGTAACTTTCTCATTTCAGCAATGGTCATGGAAATTGATCAGTTGAATCATTGACTTCTACTTTGAATTTCCAGGAAATTCTTTGAAAGTTAAAAATTTGCTAATTAATTAAATTAATGCTTGGTTGATTTTTATGCGGAAAATGTCCTTTAAAAAATTAGCCACAGAAATCACATTTTTCAGTGTGACACAATCACCTGTTGTTGGAAATGAATCAATCAATTAATTCATTTAAATTGCAATTGAACTTCAAGTATAAAAGTAAAACCTTTTTAGAATTGAATTCACGTTCATGTTGCATAAACGTCAAGTGCACGTTTTTAATACTTCATTTAATCTACCGACAGCAGTAGAAAGTTTTTAACGTAATATCTAATAAATTATGTAAAATTGTATTCGATAAGGTTATTTATTGTTCGCATGAGTTTGTTCATTTAACATTAGCATTACGCGTTTTAGAACGCTTACTTAACCAGAATGAAGCAAGGTAAAGTTTCTCCGGAAATGGATGAAATTTGGTCATAATTGCGAGTAATGCAGCTATGGAAATTTGATTGCTTACTAAATTACGGTCACGGATCTTCTATAAAGAGTTCGAAACCATCAGTTGACTAGACATTTTGAAGGTGCAGTGTCCTCTACCAGGGTAAAGGAACCATAATCAACCTGTAAATAAGTAAGAACAACAACAGATTGAACAAAGTTCATTCATAACACCAAAAATGAGAGTTGGAAGATGTATCGCTTGTTGTCTGGGTCTGGATACACGAAAGTTTAAAAATGAGATTCTCAAAGCTTTTTGTTCTAGTATTAACTTGAACTTTGTTCAATTAAAAGCGCCTGTCTCTATTTGCATAATTATTAATTGAAAATGACAATAATGTATTTGAATGATTTGTTTTAATATTTACACAAGTTTTCTTATTGTTACCTATCTTGTTTACATTTAACATTAACGTTTGTTTTTAAAATAAGCATACTATTCAAATTTATGTTATGTGCTTAAAAATTCTTAACAAAAATTGTCAACAATTTAAGGAAAAACTGTTTTCCAAATCTATTTATCTGCTTAGTGTTAATTAGAAAGATGCAACAGCGGTTTGCGTGAACAAATCAAACTGAGCAATTGTTTCAATACTTTATGTAAAAAATACTTTAATTGAAAACTTGATTTTACATGTTCATGGATTTCCACCTCGTCAAACAAATATTTACTTCTATCAACGATCTTATGATGTTTGAGGTGGTACTAATTATTTACTTCGAGTTTCTCAAAATCACACTTATGTATGTAACAAAAGTTCATGTTCAAGAATTTCTATACTTGTTTCCTGGTATAATAATAGTACGTAAAGAATAGAATGCAATCCATCAGGACTTACATCATTATTTATATATACATGCCTAAATATGGAAATAAACGTGGAAACATCAAATTCATTTTCAATTTCATTCAAATCATGGTAACAACTGAAGTGACTAACTTAAAACGAGTGTAACTAATTTAGCAGATATTGAACATGAAATTAATTAAATTAGAGCAACTTTGCATAGAATTAAGTTAACACCATATAAGGCAAACCAGATACTCATTGTATATCCCTCTCGAAAATTATCTTTTGACCTCATATCAAACTGTACCACTTAAACCAAGTGTACTTTGTATTTTACACTTAAACCAAGTGTTACTTGCAATTGAAATTTAAAATTGCAATTTTATTTTTCCTTTCCAACTGTTTGTTTCCTAAACCATATAACATATACGAATGTTAGCAATTTATACTACTTTAAAAGTAAAGTAAAAATAACTTTAAGATGAATTAATGATATTCATTGCCATTCAATGTTCAAAATGAAGATCGTTTGTTTTTGAGATCAGAATTTAAAAACAGCTTGTGATATAACCAATGAAAGCTATGGCGCAATAATATAGAAACGATCATTACTTACCTTGAGAAAGATGTGGACTACTTGTGTGACTTATAAAACTTTTAAAGCGTTAATCTACCAAAATTACTTAATAAACCACTTCTAATTATCTATTTCAAATTAGCATTTACTAAAAACCTGAATGAATAAATATTAGCACGCGATTTTAAATGAGAAAAATGTGAAATTGTCTAGTCAGCCGAAATGATTAGGTGATTTTCTTTTCAAAAATAATCGTTTCACGTTTGCAAATTTTGAACTTTGATATCGCCATTATCATATTTGCAAAAACTAATGTTTCTACAATGTGAGAATCAATGTATGTATCTCAAAGATTTGTAACATATAAATATCTTAAATTATGTAGAGTTTTCTGTGGTCAAAAATACAATTTCGTAATATATTCGTAACACAAATAAGCGTACTACACTTTCAAACCTCGTTAATAGTGATTTGAATTTGTAATGAAATTCATGCTATTTTAAAGGTTCTAAAACTGCGCGGCGCCTTAAAAACTCCCAAATTATCTAAAATAGAATTCTTTTACAAAGAACCTTTTACACTTGTAGGAAATTATTAAAAATAGTTTTTTGTGTTAGTTTCAGTTACATCAATATTCCTTTTAAAAATGCATCTGGAATTGTTTTACTGAAATGTATGTTTTGAAAGTGAAATGGTATCGTGGTTTTGGTCACGTAGGTTTTTACAATTTGCATATATGTAGTTACCCATTCCACGCTGTTTTTTAGTTCTGTACTTTGAATTACGTCAGGTGGCGCAAATAAGAATTATTTTTAAAATAACGTTCGAACCAGTTTACAATTCCTGTAAATTATTTTTTCTTAATAACATTTAACACTCACAATATATAAACCGTCCATATTATGGAAAATGTTAGAATATCACCTTTGAAACGCATAAATTCAAAACTATTGAATAATTCCATCATTGATTTTCGCGTAACCCAAGTGCTTCACGTGAAAGTAGTCACGTCTTATGTAATCTACATAATCAATATTCATTGATCAATGATAGAATGTAACATTTCATTAATATCACTTTCTAATGAAATGTTATTGTCATAGTTTGTGAAAGATTTTGTAAAGATAATGAAGTAAGGGTTTTAATTTGTATAACTGCAACAAACATGTGACTTGTACTTTTCACTTGAGCAGAACTTTGAACTCATTCAGTGTCGTAAAGAATATCTACATTCTTTATCTGATTATTTTATTGATGTCAACAGTAATTCGTTATAAATGTAATAATTTCTAGTACATACGCTGATAAAGCCATTCCAACACAAAACTCGTGGAATTAAGTTTGGATCTAATTTTAAATCAAAAACGTTGAACGTAATACTATACTCATGAAATTGAATATCCATCATTTGTGATTGACAGATTGTGAACTTCCTGAAAGCGAAACTAATTCGGGATTCTGTAGACCCATATTTGTTGAATATAAATAAACATTCCAGGTGTTAACTGACAAGGAGACGATGCATCTTCCTGACCTGCACTTCTCTGATGTGCAAAGTGTTTCCTAAAATAAAGTCCCCACATCAAAGTAAAAGATTAAATTTCTGCATTTTTCATTTCTAGTCAATGATAGATAACACCTTGTAATGTAAAATTTTGAGCCAAATTAATGGTGTCTTAAATTTTTTTCCAGACATGGAACGTGAAGTAGAAACAGAAGTCAATGCAACTGGTGACGAGCCTTTTTTGGGTCCACTTGACATTGTTTTACTTGTAACTTTGGTTGCGGGAGCAGCATGGTGGTTGTTCAGAAACAAGAAAAAGGAAGAAGTGACCACTAGGTCATATGCAATACAGTAAGTTCAATATAGACAATGTATAAGCGAAATTCTAAATAATTTTGTTTTTAGGCCAACTCCTATAAGCACAATGGCTGTAGCTGAAAATTCTTTTATAAAGAAACTAAAATCATCCGGAAGGAGTCTGGTTGTCTTTTATGGATCACAAACAGGAACTGCAGAAGAATTCGCTGGCCGTTTGGCTAAGGAAGGTATACGGTATCAGTTGAAAGGAATGGTAGCAGATCCGGAAGAATGTGATATGGTAGAATAACCTGAATAAATTGAAATGTTTCATTTAGACAAAAATTCAATTTTAGGATGAACTACACATGCTCAAAACTATACCAAATTCATTGGCTGTATTTTGTTTAGCTACATACGGTGAAGGTGATCCGACAGATAACGCTATGGAGTTTTATGAGAGCTTACAAAACGGCGATCATGACTTCACTGGTCTTAATTATGCAGTAAGTTATATCATTTTTCCCAAAGTTATGGAAGGTTTTTATAATGTGCTCTGAATGTTAAGTAGTTTATAAATACAACAAACATTGTATACTATTACTTTTATACAAATTTAATGATCAAGAAATGGGACAATGTCAGAATAATTTTAACCTTGTTGTTATTTCCGAAACAGAACGTCCATCTTTTAAAAACGTAATTTTAGAACGGTTGGTTTTCATGGAAATATTGCTAGTCATGGATATATCACTTGAAAAAAGGCATTTGTATGTTTTAGAATTATCAATACAATTAGTAATTAAATTTAAATTTCAAGTGGTATGTTGAAAATTAATAAGTTGAAAACTTAGAAATAAATTTATTCAAGACATGTAGTATAAATCGATAATTCATTTCTGTGTAACAGGTATTTGGTTTGGGAAACAAAACATACGAACACTATAATAAAGTGGCAATATACGTTGACAAAAAATTAGAAGATCTGGGTGCTACACGGGTGTTTGAGCTCGGTCTAGGAGATGATGATGCAAAGTGAGTGAAAAGAATACAAAATAATATCCACAAATTGCTTACACAACACATTTATTTTAGCATTGAAGATGACTTTATTACATGGAAGGATAGATTCTGGCCTGCTGTTTGTGATTACTTTGGAATTGAAGGAGGTGGTGAAGAAGTTCTTAGTAGACAATATTGCCTTGTGGAACAGGTAGATGTGCAGCCAGATAGAGTATACACTGGAGAAATTGCACGTTTACATTCGTTACAAAACCAACGTCCTCCATTTGACGCTAAGAATCCGTACTTGGCTCCAATCGTGGTTAATCGTGAGTTGCATAGAGGCGGTGATCGATCCTGTATGCATATTGAACTTGATATTGATGGCTCTAAGATGCGGTACGAAGCTGGTGATCATGTAGCTTTGTATCCAACTAACAATACAGAACTAGTAGAAACTCTTGGAAAGCTTTGCAATGCTGATCTGGATACAGTCTTCTCGCTCATCAATACTGACACCGAAAGTAGTAAAAAACATCCATTCCCATGTCCGACTACATATCGAACAGCGCTTACCCACTATTTGGAAATAACTGCTATTCCCAGAACTCACATTCTCAAAGAACTGGCTGAGTACTGTTCCGATGAAAAAGACAAAGAACTACTACGAAGCATGTCATCAATTACACCTGAAGGAAAAGCAAAATATCAATCATGGATACAGGATGCGTGCAGAAATATTGTTCACATCCTAGAAGACATCAGCTCGTGTCGACCACCAATTGACCACTTGTGTGAGTTACTGCCACGATTACAACCACGATACTATTCAATTTCGTCGTCAGCTAAAGTATGTATAATCATAATTTTTAATTTATAAATTAATTTGAATGTATTTTTAATTTACAGCTACATCCTACAACCGTTCATGTAACAGCTGTTTTAGTTCACTATGAAACACCTACAAAACGTATCAACAAAGGTGTCGCAACAACATACTTGGCTGAAAGGCGTCCAAAGAACGGAGAAACCCCCACAAAAGTTCCAGTTTTCATTAGAAAGAGTCAGTTCCGTTTACCGACAAAACCAGAAATACCAATTCTGATGATTGGTCCTGGAACTGGCTTGGCACCATTCCGTGGATTCATTCAAGAACGACAGTTTTGTAAAGATGAAGGAAAGCCAGTTGGAGACACAATTTTATACTTTGGATGCAGAAAGAAGAGCGAAGATTATCTTTATGAAGAGGTATAGATTTTATTGTATTTGAAATTAAACTAATCAATACTAATTTCATATATATTGATTAAAGGAACTGGAAGAATATGTTAAGAATGGAACGCTCACATTGCGAAAAGCCTTCTCTCGTGATCAACCTCACAAAATTTATGTGACTCATTTACTAGAAGAAGATTCAGATTTAGTTTGGAAAGTTATAGGTGAAAATAAAGGACACGTCTATATTTGCGGGTAACTGAAATCAACCTATTTTCAATTTGAAAAATTTCTAATTTTTTAATATTTTCAGTGACGCTAAAAATATGGCAACTGATGTCCGAAATATACTTCTCAAAGTAATAAAAACAAAAGGTGGACTTAGCGATAGTGAAGCGCAACAGTATATCAAAAAGATGGAAGCCCAAAAACGATATTCGGCCGATGTGTGGAGTTAAGCGTGTGTCTTATCATTATGTTGCATTATAAAAAGAAAATTAGTGTCTTTAATATAATGTGTATTCGGGATATTTGAATATTTCGGAATGCAGAAAAGCCTTTTAATCAAATTCAAATTCTTCCAGTATATTCTTCACACAGTATACTTGTTCTAGATCTTATACTGTAGGATATACTATAATCTTAAGGAGCAATTTAAGTAAAGAAAACTAGCTTGAAATATGAGAAATGTGCAATTTTGCTCAAAAAAATTATTTTATATCCTTTTTTTATTTTCAAAGAAGTTTAAAAAGATTTGTTGGATAGTGTTGATGTTTAGTAATATGCAAATGAACACATTTATTTATAATAAAAAGAAAAATGTTTAGGGAAAAGTGATTATTTGTGGCAATTTTGTTAGATCTATTTAACTGTGAAGAAAATTGTGAAATTTTCCAATAAAATTTTATAGAATTTTATCTAGATGTTTGTTTAGTTTTATCACACTGATACTAATTGTATTATAATCAATGTAGGAAAGTTTTCATTGTGAAAGCCGTTATATGCCGAAATATTTCATCAAAACAAGGTTACTTTAATTTTCTGTTTCACGTACGTATATGGTTTTGTAAAATTACCAACAATAATTATTAGAATTGATGAAGCAAATTCCTCCTGAACCTAGTATCGATTAGGTCAATTTGATTTGGCGACATTTTCTGGCATATCATTTTTCAAGATCTAAGCTACGCAAATTAAATTAGATATAAGTAGTCTGTCTCGTACGTGTACACCGTGATTTCTTCAGAAAAATGCGACTTTGTCAATCACTAAAGCGAAAAATGATACAAAGCACAACATGGTGCTGTTCGGTTCAATTGATGCACCAAACTACCCAGGGAGTTGATTGAATTTTATTTTGCAATTCCGCAATCAAGCCAATGCAATTTGAATAACAACTTTTCATTTTTATTGAACAGAGCAATAATCATAACTACATTTAATGAGATAATACGAGAAACGTAATTTGTTAGTGATACTTTGTTTGTTTGAAGTGTTTGTTAAAAATACGGACTTGGTGTTTGAGTTGCCTTTCGCTTCTTAGAGTTTTTCTTATTCCTTGCACGTTTTGTACGTCTTACGCTTTTTACCTTCCTTGCCTCAGTGAAAGATTGCAGTTCAGAATCCTCACAATTCTCTTGAGTTATAGGAAACATAAATGATAAATCAATGTCATATCGTGGTAGTTTCTCTCTGAAATTGGAAAACAAAAACATGTTTGTAAATTGTTCTTAATTATTCATAAAAGTTTAAAAATTGATTTGTGGTCATCTTTTAATATTTATCGTTGGAAATCAATCGTTTGCTTTTACTGTAAAAACTCTTTTACTTAATAAGAAAAAACTGCAGGCACCTTAGATATGATTTTTGTGAAGAACAGAAAATGAAGATTGTTGAATATAAGAGAAGAGTACCTTAAAAAGCTGATAACGTTTGGGCTGAGTGTTGGCTCACGAGATATCAATAAAGATGAAAGGTATCTTGGTGATTTTGATTTCTCAGCGCAATGCATTATAAGACCCCAGGTTTTGTAATCGGTGTCGATTATATATGTGTTATAGATTCCTTCGTCTGAAAGAGAAATTCGATAACAATGCAAATGTTTTGTGATTGAAAAATTACTAACAAATATCCTCCGTATGTACCCAATGAGCTTGAACGTCTAGATTTGGTATTATCCATGTTATATTTCCCTTTAACTGTTCACGGATGGGATCTTCATCATAGACGTACGTGAAATTCATTGTCACCTAGAATTGATTGGAAATAACTTAATAGATTTTCAAAACATGGAAAATATGGTTAGAAAATTTTCCAAGAAACGAAATATAAATTCCCACACTCGGAAGAAAGTAAATTTTCAACCAGCACTAACTAAATCCGAAAGATGCAATCAATAACAGTGAAAAGTTTCTACGGTCACGTAGAACCAGCGATTTAGTCGAACAAAAGTGAATATGAAGTTGAAGTTATTTGTCTATCGAAGAATCTCAAGATGCAGCTTCTTAACACCTTTTCCGCTAACGTTAATGACCCGATTATTTGGCATACGTGAACGTGCTATGTTAGATGCTAAATTAGCCATTTTTCGAAGCGTTGTGCTTCATTGATAAACTTGTTGAAACTCAAGCCATTCTTCTATCAAATGTATATAGTGGAACTTCTTCAGGCTTGTATTATTATTTGAGAAGTGCGTGCATCACTAATGGTTCTTCACTTTCCTGTCGTGACTGAAAGTGTAATTTTTGTTTATTTGGCCGGAACTGATAGAAAGAAAACTCAAACTCATTGAGTATCTAGTAATTTTTCTAGACTTTAAGTTCACTGTCTTTTGTGAAAGACAAAAGACTTTTCCGGGTAACTATAAGACACGTGTAAAGTACCAAGATCCACTTTCCTTAAAAATTGCTGTTTTTAATAGACAGGAAGTTAGAGTTCAACTTTAATTTATTCAGTTTTTTGCCTATTCACTGCTTCTGTTTGTCACGAAAATCAACTTGGTGCTAGTACCGGAGGTGAAAGTTCAAAATCTTGTTACATTGTTGATCTTTGAAATTTTACCATACCTTCATTGTTCCTCATTCCATAGCGGACAAAATTTAATTACTTTCAGGTTTGATTACTTTCAGAATAAATGTTCTTGCCCAATATCCATCTAAAGTCATTCTTTTCATTTTGTCAATATGTACT
This sequence comes from Chrysops caecutiens, assembly GCA_963971475.1. Lineage (NCBI taxonomy): Eukaryota > Metazoa > Arthropoda > Insecta > Diptera > Tabanidae > Chrysops > Chrysops caecutiens. The sequence continues at coordinate 2,351,834 of OZ020569.1, read as the reverse complement.
ATGAAGCGCATAGTGAGACATTTTGGTTGAATAACATTTGATTGAAACAGATTCTAATTGCAAATTCGATTTAATAGAAGCCAGTACAAATTGTTGAACATACAAAGGTGTGGTTTGTGTAAATGTGTAATTATATTTATTGTCATATAACAAGTCTAGAACATGATTTACTCTAGAGAGGTACCTAGGTACTAAAATTCATTGGAGAGTTTTTGAATTTATCCTACTTTCATCACTGGTTTGAAAGAAACTACACGAAGAGTGCCCTAGTATAAATGATAATCCCAAGGAAAGTATGTGAACCTCAATTTAAGGAATTTATAATTGATTGTTTTCCTATATATTTCAAAATCACAATTTCTCTGATTCTATACCCTGGTGTGAGCAAGACATTAAAACATTAAAACCAGTAAAACTAAACTTAACACAGTCTCTGTCATCTCATGCTAAATAAATTTCTTTGAAACGATTACGTTATTTATTCTAGTTCGATCATTATCGTCATTTAAGTGTCATTTAATTCCTTCTATCGATAAATTTTATCACAAATACCAAGGCGTACTAAAGAGACGCTTTGGAAAAACTAAAACGACGGGAAATTACAGAAAAATCACGTTTTCCAAGCCTCAAGAATCTTCAATGGGCAACAAGATCTGCTGATTTCACATTCTTCTCAAAATGTTTTTAAGATTTTTCGAAGATAGTATACGAAACGATGCCGTGACCATGAGGCACATCTTGATCAATTACTTTATCTCAACTATTTCACTTTAGTTTATTAGCATGTTTTTATAATAATTATTATTATAGTAGAGATGATAACGTTTACGATAATGAGATAAAATACTTTTAAACCTACTGACAAAGTGTATTCTGTGATTGATCTTGGCCTTTTGATAGACACGACAGTCCTGTCGCTGCATGTGTTAATCAACTTTGTATCAACTTTGAATCTAAATTGAATGATTTTATTATTTATTAGCTCAATAAACGTTATGTGTTTATCTGCTAGGACTTAAATCATTTTACTGTAGATAGAATCATTTTAATTTTAATTTTTATTACAAGAATTCACACAATGATTTGCGTGGAATTCTTAATCTTTCTCTTATCAGAACGTTGTTATTTCCTCAGTAAACGTAACACCTACTCGTTTTCATTTGATAAAATGCCTGCAACAACTTCAACATTTCTCTTCTTGTTCACTAACAGAAGAATGTAAATTTTTAGATAAATGTAGTTCGGGATCAAATGATGGATTCATTCGGAATTAATTCATGTGTTACTCCAGCTATAATTAAACTTTCTACAAGCAATTGTTGTTATAATAATTTTCCAAAAATTTGTACATTTTCACTTCACGTTGAGTAAAATTTGAACTTGGCACGGGAATGATATTTTCCAACGGAAGGAAGAAATTTCACTTCAGCATTAATTTATTCACGAGACAATTTTGCTACAATTACGTTAATGAATTTATGCACAAAAACTAGTTACTTACGTGATGATGTTCGTCGTCCATGCTAAACAAACTCCTCATGCAGGCGTATTCCGGTAATTCTTCAGACGATGCATAGTACTGGACTACATACCAAAATCCCATCATTGAATTCAAATCAAAATTTCGTACGGCCTTCACCTGAAAAATGTAGAAAAATGTTGTTGAGATATTGACTTCTATTTCCTTTTTTACATGTTGACGAGGCTTTACTTTTAGAAGGTGTCTCCACCATGGGCATACTCATAGGTATGCGATGATCAGGTGAAAAATCATGAATCGTACGAAAACACGATGTTGGAATCGCTATCGGACTGCATAAGTAGGTGGTTTTTCTTTGACATTTGCATAGAACGCATTACTGGGGGAGAGAGATTGCTAAATTATGCTAGATGTTTATGTGCAACAGACACATTTATTCCTTTATTTTCTGAAAGCAAACAGTCACACTTTACGCATTTTGAATACTTTCCAAGACGATGAAGAAGTCAGTCAAGAATTGAGTTTTCTATGTCTTAGACACACCTTTTTGGCGACAGTTTTGCACTTTTAGCTGATTACATATACTTTGTAGTCAGAAGCGGAGATCAGGTGAACAAGAAATGAAAAAAAAATATATATGTACCTACCTATATAAATTAACAGAATAAAAACAGGTAACTTTTTTTCATGGTTGTTGGTGCTTACCTACTTTGCTTATTGACTTCCTAAAACGACTTTTACTCGATAAGAAGTTATTTGTAATATCGACCCGATTTCTTGGCTAGCAGATATGGCCAGTTTTGTATGTAACCGAGATTATAAGACAAACACTGTCTGATGCGGTTATGGTTATCATGCACCTTGAATATTGGATAACTTGGATGTGATAAAATGTCATAACATTTGAATTATTTGTTGCATTCATTGACCGCTTTGTGTTATGTGGAACCAGGCAAGGGATTGTTTTCTTCAATGGATGTTCCATGGAATTTAGGTAAGAGTAGGTTTTCAGTGCAAATTTCTATTTCACTGCAATTGATTATTTGTGTTATCGTCGAATTGTGAATAATAAACTACAGGTTAACTAGGAAGCTTTTCAATGCATTTGTTTATAAGACAAGAACATATTTTGTAAGAAAATTTTCTTCTGTTCATTTATAATTTTATCATAGCATTGGTTAAATATCTCCAAATTTCTGAATTGATCGTCTGTGTTCAATTGTTAGACATCAGCCAAGTAACAGAGGGAAGATTTTCTCATTGGGATCGCATTCATACGTTCATACATACGATGGCATCGTAAATATTCCACTGGACAGGATAAACTACGCCATACGAAATATTTCTTGAGAACGAAATTTCAAACGCCTGTTTCAAAAAAAGCTAATTTTATTAAAGTAAACAATTACGAAAAATTTAAGTACTGCTGAATCCGATCTTTCGAATCCCAAGAAATGAATTTTATTTTTTATTTTGTTTCTCTCAATCGAATATGCGAAATGTTCTGGTTCGAAATATATATAATTTAAATAGAAGATTTACTTGTTTGTTTAAATAATGAATCCATTCAATAACGTGTACCAATTAGAATGCAACAGCTTGCAACCATAAGAAGATCTTTATTCAAATTACTGAATTTTGAAGTGTGCGAAAAATATTAATTAAAATATAAAGTGCTGGAATTGATGAAAAATTCCATATTGTAGCAAAAACAACAGAATTTTTGGTATGAAATTCTGGATCAGTTCCAGATACGTTAACATGTGTTTCCGTTGTTGGTGTTTATGTGGTATGAAGCAGCGTGAGATTGTTCTGGATAATTTAATGTTTAGGGACAAGAGTCAGTAACCTAATCTTTGTGAAAGCAATTGAAATAGGGTTTTTTACTTACTTTCGGGCAGTTTACTTTCATCTGGAACCGATTGAGGGATGACATCGTATAGACCCAAGCGGAGATAAGTTGAACACTCATAAGCCCAAAGAGGATATAAACAAATGTATGGTTTCTCATGGTTATGACACTTTAGAACATCCTCAATAAATGCACAATCACTCACTCAATGTTGATTCACTTAACACATTTTAAAACCACTTTTCCGGAATAAAACACTGAACTAAACATGTGCTGAAAAGATTTAAAGTTTGGTTCAAAACAATTTCACTAACTCTTTGGAAACTTCTTATCAAAGTCTCTACCCTTGCCAGTCGTCTCTCTTATCCCATCCTGTTTACGACATCTCTCTCCAAGACTGATTTCCTTGTGTTTTGAATCCAAGCTGCCGACCACAACTAATCGTCAAGATAGCATCGAGTTTTAATGTTTCTACAACACCATACCATGTATGAATCATAAAAATATTTTTCCACATTTCAGGCTGATTTGCTATCACAGAAGTGCTCTGCGATTGTGACCAACTATTGCGGCAAGAGGATGTTTTTATTATATGTTGTGACTTTGCGTTTGTAGCCATTTTGGTTATTGTACTCATATATTTATTTTTGAAACAAATCAGTAAACATTTCAAAATATATTGGCTCTTTGTTTTCGCCGACTATTAATAATTTTTCATGAACAATCAGGACGCGTGTCGAATTTTAATTGCCATTAAATCATCCATCAGGTAGGTAAGAGCCACAATAGAATCTTTTGGATATGGTCGATGATTAATCAATAAATTCCAAGATTTTTGCAGTCATGCACTTTCTCACAGGAAATACTTATTGTCTGGTAATCGGTTTTCAATATGTGTGAAAAGGTCGTTAGGTCACGTGAATATTTGAGTGGTTTTATGGCTTTTAAGGAAAAGAGAAGTACCTGTAGGTCGTTTGGTAAACATTTCTATTTACTATCATAAAAATTTTTAGTTACTCCCATAAATCTCGTCAAACTGGCATCGTGCTTATAAAACGATGGTTTACATAAATTCAAGATCTACATATCATTGACACATAAATATTTTTTGGGTGGATTATCATGAATCACAAAACAGATTCTCTGCCCCCGTTGTGGTTTTTCATTTCGCAATATTTTCTCTGTCCGGTCAAAAATCATCAAAAATTCATCACATGCCGCGAATTCCATAGGCCTGGAATCGTTCAATTTCTCCCATGGAGCATTCCAAAAACTTTGACTTCAAGCTTAAATTTATGATCTCTTCACGTTTTATCTTCTTAAATGTGTCCGACGAATGTTAATTAAGCAACTGCAAATTCATAATTTAAAAAATCTAATAAACTTAGATATTTAATTTGTTACAGTTTTTAGACCGTAAGATCTCACAGAAACACTTGAAGAATTTCGTGTCATCAAAATATCATGGAACGTGCTGTAGAAGAAAGTAGACAAAAAGTTTTATGAGTTTAATGTCTTAAGAGTTTCTTTCCCTGCAGTGTGTAACGTTTAATTAAAGACTTGCTAATTTCTTCAATTCGTTTTTAAGTAATTTTTCAAATTTCACAGATTCTAATCAAAGCTTCATTCGCGTGTACCACGCCTTGGTACCTACATACATGCATATATACGTATGTGCTCTTTGGTGCTTTAGTGCTGTCATGATAATTTGGCCCCAATTTATCTACTAAATATTTGAAGCTGAGCCAAAGAGTGATGAAGTCTGCTTTCGATACCGGAAGACATAAACTAACTAGCCCGAAGATGTAAAAATGCTCCAAGGTTGCCCATGCTCAACATCACTCCTAGCTCGCTCCATGAACGTAATGACTTAATGTTTGTTGGACATTGAACCATGTTGAGTGCGCTGAGAAAAATAATTTTTATGATCGTAAAAATGAAGAAATATGTATGCAAATGACTGCAAAACTTTCTGAAAGACGCACAACGATGATTATCATAGCTGCTGGCAAATATCTTTGAGGCTTAGCTAGGAATGCATCTGCATTTCATCGATTTCTGACCTGTCATATCATAATTCTATTACTTAATTACTTCCTGGAGATTTCACTTTTTCAACTCTAGTACAACGGCTTCGCCAGTTCGAATGCAAATATCCACCTCGATTTTGGTATATCTTCTCTCAACAGCGTATAGCTCTAATGTTGACTATCGTTGACACGAAGGAGTGGTCTACTCAGATGACACCCATTAAACTTCTGGATTAGTTTAGCTTTGACCTAGAAACGTATAGCTCCATTTGAGCAGCACATAGTGTCTTGTTTTAGTCCAGTGTCATGCTATAATGCAATTGACACTATTTGTAACAGCTTTGCCTTAGGCTTCCAAGACCCAAGAACGAGTGTGTTAACCGTTTGCGTTTTTGTAAAATATGCAAATTGAATGTGACAATTCGTTTACGCTGCCTGATTCATTTAACATTCCTCAAGTGTGGTGTAATTTGCATGCACACCTAGTGAAAAGAGGAACCAGGTGATTGTCATCATTTGTCTGTGATCGACATGTTGATGATAATGTCTTCGAATGGGTGCATTCCATCTCATAGACTCATAGCTAAATATGACCAAATCAATAAATTATGGAGAATTATGTTTTGTTCGTGTAAAGTTTAAAAGACAACCAGAAGCTGTGACTTTTCCACAAGTGAAACTTAGAAAATTTATAGTATGTAAAAGGGTTATCTCTTGCACACTTGGCTACAATTTGCGAAAATTTTCCAGGATCAGAATTCAATGGGAGCAGATTGGAATAGATCTTATAAATATTAACTTGTCAGAAAAACGTCAATTGATCTCATTTATAAGTGTATGTAAGAGAGTAAAGCAGCTTTCAAAAAGTTTAGAAATTCAGTTCCTTCAACATATGAAAGTAATAAAAATCTTTTATTTTATAAGCAATGAAGAACCACAAATTGATAGAAAGATATTTCTGAGACATTCTAATCATTCAGTTTCCACTTTACAGGTTGCAACAGTCTCTCCTTTCCTGCTATAATTTGATATCATTGACCAGAGCCGACAGCGTACGACAGATTCATAAATGAAATCACTTCTTTCATATGCCGGCAATAAGGAAAAGTAATTGCAAGAAAAAATAATACAAATATAAGTAACTATATGTATGTAAGATGCACTTTTAGCTGACATGAACGTGGTGGCTCGATGTCTAGGTTGCATAGTAGCTTTGTTACACAGGCTATATGTCGCGTCTTCTCGTCTCGTGGCTTTGTTTCGTGACACCAAGTGTTCGCAGATGCTCATCTGTACGCGTTTTCCAATGCTGACTGGCACTGATATGAAGATACTATATGAGGCAGACCTCTTAACCTATATTCATTCGGCGGGTATACATTATAGGCATGCAATGTTTGGACACTTTGCTGCAAAATACCTGAACGGGAGAGTAGGCTGTGGCCAAACAGGCAGTCAGTCAGTCACATACGTTTTGTTTGTAGTGCATTCCGAGCAAACAATCGTGTTTACCACATATGATGTTGCTTCTCTTGCACATGCATCTCACAGCAATGTATCGATGCATCCAGTCAGATTGTGAGCATTTGTTGAAGCTCAGAAACTGGAAAATTGAAAATGAAAAACTTTCAATCGAGCAATGATGAAACGGTTTCACAATTTTTCTTATTAATTATTGTCTTGAACTTTTGACTACTCGTACTTCATAGCTGACTGACCTGTCTGACATCAAGTCTTCAAAGATTACAGATGCCCATCAATTCTCTAATTGAATTGAATTTGTAGTGAAGACGTCATGCCAGTGTCTAATTGATTTTCATTCGACTTGTTAACTATGCCATCACTTTTTACTTTCAGGTGTTTCTCTAGTCTTCATTTGAAGAATGAACGTTTATCGAGATTAGCAAGAATTCGGAAATTCAAGACTTCCCTCCTCCTACACATAATTCGCACAAACATGATTCCATCACGCCCCAGGAGGTTTTAACTTTCTTCATTCCGTGATCGCTTAACCTAATCATTCCAGGTATATGTTTATAATAAACCTTATCTAGAAAAGGTTTATTCCGTACACTTTTACTTGAACCCTCAAATGTTTTCTCATGAACCCAAAAAGTTAGTTATATTAATTGTAATATTTAATTATTTTTTCTCACTTTCTTTTCACATGAACGTCAATGTTAACAAGATGAAATGCTTTTTCCAGTTTTTGTTAGCATAACTAACAAAAATGTTCCAGGTTAAATAAAAATTCAGGTACTTTTTTCTTCATTAATTTGATTTTCTTTAATAGAAAAACGCTGCCGTGTTTACAGAATTAACTCTACAGCATAACAAATAGACGTTTCTCTACTTTATGTTGATTTCTATGCCGAATTTTCTACACGATTACCTTAAAAATGTTGATTTGAAGGTGTACAAACAAATAGTTCAATCTACAGTTACTCCAACCTCACCGCAAGCTTATGCTGACCATCGGTGCATTCTAAAATCAGCCTCAAAAATCTCATCCTAAAGCTAACAAAAAATGCAAAGGTAAAGTTTTTGGAAGTAAGAATCACTTAAACCACCTGATCACGTGCATTTTATACATACCCGAGTCGAAATTTAAGTTTTATTTAGCACCCTTTATGCCCTGAACTGTAGTTTTAAATATAATTAGGACCCGATTGAGCCCCTGGAAAATGTTTTAAATGTAATTTGCGCCCCGTAGAGTCAGACGAAAAATTTTAAAATGTAAGTTGGTGTCACCAGGTCCTGTAGCAGAAGTTTTAAATATATTTTTGGTCCTACAAGTCCATTTAAAAAAATTTAAATGTAATTTTGGACTAATAGGTCCTACTGAAACTCTGAAAATATAAATTGAGCCCGTTAGGTCCCGAAGAGAAGGAATTTTAATGAAAATTTGGTTAACACATATATTTATTATATTTCGACGGTTTCGACTACGGTATCGCAAATTTGAGTTGTAGATAGAAAATATGGCCAACTTATGCAGCACTTGCTTTGTGAATCTGTGAACTCGAGTTCTACGGATCAAAGTAGCTAGGTTAACTATATAAATTAGTGTTGTGTTTAAGTCATTAGTTCGAGTATTATACGCGTGAAAACAGTGTAAAGTTATTTTCTTATTATCAAAGTTTGTTTTAAATTCATAATTTGTTTTGATTTGGCTGAATTCTCCCTACAAGTATATTATTAAAACAACCAGTATAACATAACTATAACAACTAGCAACTAAGATAAAGTGGGAGAGCAAAACCCCAAAGAAAGGATGCAAAAATAGGCACATTCATTGGTAAGTGGTTATTTTCATAAAACTAGTTATTAAAATTATTCTGTAACACTTTTTTTTGCAGATGATGAAGAGGTTCCAGGCCTGAATTATAATCATGAGGAAGATGAATCAGCCCAAAAGAGAATCAGTACCAGAGAGCCAGACTGCGCCAGTTCCAATCATTAATGAAAGTGTTTATATAAGTCTATGAACTATAATAATTATTACGATAATTATTATGTTTTTGTGATATTATGCTATTTAGTTTAAAAACACATATATAATTTAGTTTTTAATGAATAATTAATTTATTTCTCAAACATTGTATTAAACAATTGTAATTTATTATTTTTTTTTTAAAATAAATAATTTAATTTTTCTCAAAATATTTTAAACATTTTTTAAGTGCTGTAGGACCCAAATCGGAATATTTGGGACCTATTTACGGTTTAAAGATCTTGTGGTCCCTTTTTATGGTTTAAAGGTCTTGTGAGACCTATTTATGGTTTAAAGATCTTGTGGGCCTTAATTACATTTTGTTCACTTGTGCTATTAGGTCCCGCAGTGGGACCTAAATACAGCTTGTGAACCGTATTTAAGGTCCAAAACCTCCGAAAGCGGACATAGCCGGCACTTGCAGGTCTTATTTAGTGTTTATCATGTATTGAATTTCTTTTTTAAATTGTAATTTAGGTCCCTAAGTCCCACTAGGGACTTAATGGCTTAAATGAAATCTTAAATTTCGACTCGGGTATTTACATTTTTCTCTCAACAAACAAAAAAAGGTGTTTACTAGCTCAAACAAATTATAACGTGAAAATTGTTGAGGCTAATCAAATTCCAAAAATTTCACTTTATTTGACCAATTTTGGGTGGTAGAGTTTCTAGGCCACTTAAGCGTTTGAGTTTAAATTGTTTTTGAGGGCGTTGCGGCTATTGAAGAAGGTTTGATGCTAAGTGATGTGAAGCATTCTTTCGGTCCATGACTCATAAGGTCTTCAGGTCGAGAAGTTTATCTTTGAGATTCCTTTGAGATAGACGCAGTGTCTGGAGAATGGTCATCGTAGGCGTGTATTATACATAAATGTCCGGATCCTATGTGTATGTGTTACAAACTATTAATGGAAAACGAAGTCCTGTCAATTCCTCAATTCAAATTGTCAGGAACTCATCGAATGGAATTAGATGCTGATATCTCCGAGACAAGCTTCTCGAATTAATTTCTATATCCTGCTGGTAATGGTCACAGATAATCACTGTCACCGTTGATGTTAATGTAAGTATCTTAAAATTCCGCATTTTGCGCATCTGGATTATGAGAATTCCATAAGAGGCTCATAACTCATGAGCGAGTGGCAACGACTTTGACAAGATTATTTATCTTTAGGTGTATACTACGCAATCTGCAATAAATAATGTAGTTAACAATTCCAAAGTCAACTCTCCAGTGTATTTTACAATGTAATCACAAATTTATCTTGAGAGCATTTTGTGGAGCCGCCATACATCATCTACGACCGTTTGAAGTATCCGTGCTTGGTTGTATTCATTTTCAGGTTAGTAAAGAGATTTTGATATTTTCAAATCTACAACTTCTTATTTCTGATCTGGTATGAAATAAATTTTCAGCTACTTAAGAAGTTGCAGAAGCCGCATTACAAATTTATGATTCTAGACTAGTTGAAGCCACCACATCTTGAAGTTGAAGAGGCAGAAACTTTTGCCTGTGACATGATTATCGTCGTTTACCAGTTGCTAGTATGTTGATGCTTTAGCTCTAATCCGAGCGTGTACGATAAATGCCCGCATAGATGGTACATTTGTTGTTCTGATGAAGATAACTGGCTGGTGTTTGTAAACAATTCCCTAAAACGAGCCATTAATCGCACGGAACAGTGTTAAACAGGCTAATCTTCTAAGATCATCTATCCGGTTCACAAGAATGCCAGTTTGTGTCTTCGTATAGCTTCAATGAAGACATTTTACAGCTCTAAAGTCGATAGTACAACGATTGGTATATGCCGCTCTTTGATGGTTCACAGAACAAACCTATCGAAGACTGCCAGCAGCTATCCAATGCAAAGAACAATAAATATTTGTAAGTATTCCAAAGAAGCGGTAAGATATTTTCGTATGTTTATTAACTTTTAATGCCTACCGATCTGTTTACTAATAATAAAAGCCCATAAACAGAGCCACTTACAGGTTGAAAGTAACTCCATACCAGTCTGTGGTCGCCATCATTCGACAGAGACCTACAGCGAAATGTTCCGCTCAATTCCGATTTACCTGTTTTATTAATGACCCATGGCTCATAAAATTGTTTTGGATTAAATTCGTTATCCGCTATCAACGGCAAAACCTGACATAGATATTTACTTGGCTATTCACTAATTTACCAGCAAGTGATCAACGTCTTGTTATTCCCCATATGCAGATTAAGTATTTGCCTCCTTGCACTCGAATTTATGGAATACCCCCCTGTGTTTGATATGATCCAATTGAGTGCATAATTATCTTAAATCCGCGGAAGTAATTCTTCATCTTTGGAATTATTAGGCTCATTATTTTCGTATTCTTTCGTCCAAATAAACTTATTAGTGGCAGTGCACGCATGACATCCAGAAGTACACAATATTATATATGTTGCATGACTTGAAATGTCTAAAAAAGATTACACTAATGATAGATAGAGGTCTCCGATAAACATCAAGCTGTGTTTATTGAATTGATTTCTGGTAGATCTGAACTTACGACTTGCATAGAAAGGGAGAAATATTAAATCTTCCCTTTTGCGTTGTGATTAATATGTATGTAGTTCGCAGATTTTTTCTGTGCAGAAATAAATAGCAAAATTCCAAACACAGTTCCGGATGAACTACATATTACAATCTACTCGAACATATAGCACAGTTGCAGAACAGGAGAGAATGAATCTTTTCTCCTTCTCATTAACATCAACAATTGCTTTGAAATTCACTAACCGTCACTTGAACTGAGTTACATAAGGGAGAATGTTTACGATAAACTCAGTAATTTTCACGAATATTTTAGGTAAATCCTGGTACATGATTTTGCTCACGATATCCTACTTTTAGGTTTGGAAAAATTTAAACAAAAACTCCCAAGACGACGATCGTTTAGCGTTCCCATATGGTAATTATAGAGTTATAACAGTACCCAGTAAAAGTGCATAAAAATCAGTGAAATTAGAAAAAGATTCTTCAGCATCGGGAACTGTCGTGAGTCTGCCAAAGTCTATTGAAGAAAAACGCCACAATTTGAAGACGTTGTTCAAAGTGGTAAGTGAAGAAGCTACAAGAAAATAACGAAGAGAAGTGTTTGTCTAACACGATGCGGTATCTTGTATGAGAAATGAATGAAAATGAGCAATTTTTTTAGAGGCATCTTCGTTTTTACCATCCACTGAGTGTGTGATCAATACAATCATATCAGAGGTATACTTTGACCGGAATATTTTCGTTTGGAGGTTACAGGTAATAAGTAGAAAGTTACCTGCACACATTCTCTACTAAAGCACTCTTTCTCTCTTTTCATTCATTCATGCCACGTTCAGAAGACTCTTCTGGTGAGAAGCATAAGACGATGGTGAAGAAGACATCGTTCATCTCTGATCCGGGGAATCAATAATAATAACGATCACGAGCAAATGATAACAGGAAGAGAAGAAAGACCCATTTCTCCAACAGAGTCTTGGTGAGTGATATATGGATAACGGCTGATTACAAAGCAAAACCTATAGGATAAAAAATGATTCGTAAATGCAACAGTTTTTTTTTGCATTGAAACGTACAACGTACACAAACTAGGCTGAAGACAGTGGGACAATACCTGAGACATTTACGCATTTCAACTCACCTGAACCTGGACGTGGAAACAATGAAGAAATGAAAAACACGGAAAAAAACTTATAAGAAACGCAACATTAAAAGTAAAGATAAGAAATTAAATCACAAAAGAAGAGCCAACCACATGGTCTCCATTGAGCTGAATGGGAGGCTTCTTGTATGGCTACATTGGAGCCACATTGGGGTTTTTCGCGCTTAGCTCAACTATAACGTCTTGAGACGACAGGTGTATCCGCCATTCTTGCGCTAGCCACGGTACCGTCAACACGCGGCCTTGATTTGTTGATTTTTTGTTTATTCTGTTATCAATTTTATGTTAAGTTTTTAATATATTTTTGTTTCAATTAAAACAATCGTTGATAATTAAATACTAAATACAATTAAGTGATAAAATAAAACTTAAATTTTTAAGTGTTTTTCGTTATGTATGTTAAAAATTTTTGCTAGTGTCGCTCTTCGCTTGATTCAAAATAAACTGATTTTTCAACAGAAATTTTCTTAGATATTTAAAAAATATTTCTCATTAAATAAAAACCTGAAAGTGTTAAAAGACAAACAGGAAATTTCTCGAAAAAAGGATAATATTGTGAATTGAGTTTTATAAGTGTATCAAATCCTAGGATTAAGGATATCATCCTGATTTTCATTTAAAGGTAAAACGAAAAATTTTATTAGAAAACTTTCACTGTAAAGAAAATTTTACAAATCTCTTTGAGAAGTGAGTCGAAATTAGCATAGAAGAACAAAAATTATTCTTTTATTTATTAGTTTTATTTATTGATTCTTTGGTATTTGGAGAAAAGTGAAAAACAGGGAAATGTGCATTTGACACAAATCGAAAGTTCATGGTCTTGTTTTATTTTTAAAAATTAGGCCACGAGGGAAACAACTTTTTTCTTTAAGCAAATTTTTAGCGGGTATACGTTTAATTTTGAAAGTAAAAATCTGGATTGTGAATGTTGTTTGGTTTATGGAAATATATTCTGATTTATCAATTTTATTAAATTGGACATATATGAAGAATGACTTATGGCTTGACCTAATTTCATCAGATCATCGTCTTCTTGGTGATAAACACGATGTGGCGTGTCTCGGAAGTTTCCGTGAGATATCTACAAATAATTACCATATTAACCTTGAAAATTACTGTTAAATCGGTGGTTTTAAAGCAGTTTAGATTTTTAAACGAAACTTGTATCTCTCCTTAAAAATTTTATTCTCGCTTTTAAAGAATTTTGAGATAATTTTAAAGCAAATAAGGATAACCAAATACTTCTGAAATAAAATGAAACAGAAATCATGTTCAGGAATTTTTGAAATATGTATTTATACATTGTAGAGTGTATTAGAACATTAATCGTTATTATTTGAAATATCGCAGATAAGGAGTAATGAAAATACTGAAAAATAAATAAAACATTTCAATAACCTGGAAGGAATCATCAGAATGTAAAAGAAAAGGACTTGTTTATCCTAGCGTTTTTATATTCATAGAATTCCGACATGAAAATCTGGAACAGGAAACAGCAGGGAATCACACTTAAAGCTTAAAAACTAACATTTGTTTTTGATATTGGGAACATTCGTTAGCTTAGTCTTATGAGAAATAATGTAAATAAGTCCCATTAATAGTAGGTTTATTTTATATCACTCAGAGATGTCATACCGCTAGTAGTTCCCTAATTGTGATTCAATATCATAACCCTTTGGGATAATTTATTTAGTCTATTTGGGATTTATGATAAACTAGTACGTACAAAGCTTTTTGTGATATAGATTTGAAACGTATGCGTTTTGAAACCATACTACCAAAACGAATTCAATAATAAGGATTTTTTATTATAAATATGCTGATTCCATTATATCTGATGAGTAGGCCTAACAAAATTTTCAAACTAGGTTAACTCATAATGGATTACTCAAATTACAATTACTAATCATAGGTTTGTTTGTAACTTATTAATTGAATTGAGATATAGCAGATGTGATAACAAGAAACATGACCATGAATTATATTCATAAAAACACTATCACTATCAATCAGCTATCAACGGAAACCAAATCCATTTCCGACAGATCAATAACTTCAACTTTATTACACTGGAAATCACATTAAGTTCATCTGATTTTCTCTAATTAACATTTTTCTGACAGTGTTAAGTCTTTAATTAATCCTCATTATGTAGTTCAGTTGATTTGTTTACAAAATATTTAATTATAGTTTGAATGCAGTCAAATCATGTTAACGGAAAATGACGAGTAATTAGAGTGTAAATTTTAGAGTTGTTTCTATTTACGCTCAGATTATGTTGTACAGAACGACGAGCACCTCATAATCATATCACTAACAAAAACTTGTAACTTAGTTAACTAATAATTCGTAATAATTTCATACGAATAAATTAGCAATGATTGGAATCTTGAGCTACATATTTGAGTGGTTTCTCTTAATTTTAAAAACAAAATTCTTTTTCCGAAAAAAACATCAATTAAATATAATTTAATTTTTCACTTTTCATAACCCAAATTTTGAAAAAATCGCTTCAATGAAAGTAAAACAACTGACAGTAATTACAGTTTCTTTGGATTTTTTGATTTTTAAAAATACTTCTTAAATAATAATCAAAAGAAAACTTTAAAATGTTATTTTTTACCAGTAAAAATTCAAGCTACAATTTTAAGAAACACTTCTTCTTTCTTAAAGAAAAACATTATCTTCTTGTGAATTCGGGTAATTAATCACATTCACTTTTAGCTGTTTATTAATTTGTGAGAGCATGGAAAATTTCATAAATTTTTATTTGATCATTTTATGTTTGTGGTGTTTTTATTTTCTCTTAATTAAAATGTTAAATTTAATCAAAATAATTTAGAAGTGCTTTTGAATTAAGTGGAGCATGCGAATTATGTTCAATTTATGTTTTCAGTTAATTTTGGGAACTGTGTGCCCATTAAAATTGTTTTCTAAATTCGAAGGAGGAAGTCGTTACGAAATTTTATGAAATTGAAAAACATCAAAATTTAATTTAGATAATAACAGTATTCAATTTATAACTAACAGATTTGTGGTTTGGCACAAATCACAAATTTTCATTGAAAGAACCACAAACCTAAGTACTTCAGTTAACAAAACTTCAAACTCCTGCGAAATTGACAGGATACAAAATGTCAAATAAAACAAAAATTTTCGTTTACTAATATTCACTCAGAAAGGGATACAGTACAAATATTGTACGGAAACACTGACTTGTATATTTTGGTACAAACGTTCAACAAACTTTGTCAGAAGCTTTAAAAGATTTTGAAAGATTTTCCTTTAATTTGTAGTCAATTGAAATTCGATCGTTTATCAAAATCAGGACAAAATGGATGTAAAGCCCGTTGACCACAGCATGAATAGATAATGTCCAATGTCTAGAAGTTGAACGTATTATACAAAAGTGATTTCTATTGGAAACTATGTCTCACGTCTCCAATGGGATCTCTATTCATACATATGTGAAAATTTTGTGACTCGTGTCATTCAAAAGATCACCAAACAAAATAGATTTTGGTCAGTGTGTTGCGATACATTCACTTTTGTTGATACAAACTTCACAAAGTTGTGTCCATCTATAAGAGCTTTTGTTGATAGCATAAATATGACACTTATCACAAATTATTTTCCATTGATGTCACGTTTTCTTTTATAGAAGAAACATCCCATGTTTGCTTGAGTGATACATGAATAGCATCAAATGAATAAGACCACTCGCAATGACAAGTTTCACGCAAATATTTTCACTGCTTCCAATTCTAATCAATTACCATTCAAATGGATACAATCACGGATTATGTAGAAAAGCATTTTGTCAAAAACCCAGCCATCCGACAAATCCGTTTCACAGGTGACTGTAATATCGTCTAAATGAAATGATCATTACTTCTTATTATAATGATTTTATACGCACATTACAAATAACCCAAGAGCAGAAGTCGATCTTTCATTCCATGGTATTCCAGGTCGGATCGAACCTGAACTGATCGATTGGGAAATAAAACAAGTTCGAAGTGAATCAATAAATAAACAAACTAAAAGTCAAATGTTTGGTATGCAGGTAATCAAGCCTTCAGGCTGCTCTATAACTATTAACTATTAAATAGTGTCTGTCTGTGAGTCTTTTCACTTGGTCATGATCGTGTAAGAGCAGACGTTTGGTGCTATAGAGTTGTAGGCTCATGTCGTTTTGGAGTTGTTCTTAAGAATCATCATCTATTCGAAGAGGTTTGTTCAGTGGTTCCACTCACATCTTGGATAAGCAAACAAAACGTGAATGAATTAAAATTCACTATAACTATTATATTATATGTACGCGGTGGCGGAGCTACTTGTACTCGTATTCGTATTTATAAAATGAATTCCACAAGATTAGACGGGATGACGCTAGACGCCCCGGGGCTACTTTTTAAGATGCTGCTAAATCACACATGCATCTTCATATTATTTCGTATCTATGTTATACTTGAATGAAAGGTAAAATCGAATATCAAGTGATTTATATGCAAATTTATTTAGGTGATATTTAAAATTCAAAATGATCCAATGGAAACTCGGCTTGAATTAACTGGGTTATGGGTTGTGGGTATAAATAATATTTTACTAAGGACTTGATGGAGTTACAATAAAATCAAAATAATTATAATTATGTTGTTTCCTTTTAGGTTTTTGATAAATTATCAATTTTTCGACAAGTTGTAGTTTACTTCTGAATAGTTTTAGTAGTTGACATGTTGTTCCAAAATGACTGTGTGCTTCTATCCGAATCCCAGTAAACAGTGGCTGTAATTCATTATGAAATCAGTTAAGAAACGAGTTCTCATTTTTTCGTGATTTATTATTTAAAAGTTTTTTGAGCTTCCAAAATCTTCGTGATTTCAAAAATGTTTCAAGAAAGTTCGTCAACAACCAAAGCTGATGACTCAAATTTCTCTTTTCGTGGATTCTATTCAACTTTGTTTTTCTTGACTTCCCTGGCTAATTCAGCTTTGAGACTTTATTTAATTTGCAATCAAATGGTTTGTCTCTTAACTTTAGCATATTGTATAACATAAATTTCTCTTTTTCAGCGATGGTTTCAAGAATTTATTTCAAAATGCTCGAATAGATTTTTGACAGTTTTCAGAAAGATTTTCAATTTTCAAAAAACTGAATCGTACAAAGAGTCTAGTGAATAAAGTTCCATCATGTAGTGTACTATTGAATATTTGTTGCAAAAGTCTTAAATTTGGTTGATCACAACCTGGTAAATAAATATATCCACGTTGAGTTGAACGTTTCCTATCAATTAATCCACTGACATTAATTGGCCTGTTGTCTATCATTTGAAGAGCAACAAGTTTTTGGTTTTGTCGGCATTTCTTTAAACGATAACTCCACAGAAACCCAATCCTATAGGAAGAAACTCATTGCAAAGAAGCTGAAAGTTAAGAAAGCCACGATCTTCATCTGATTTTATTTCTCTAATCGTAATTTTTTTTTAAAGATAAAAGAGTTTTCCAGTCGATCGGGTGTCAAACGGTTCTACTGAAGTTGCCATATAACTCAATGCTGTTGCAATGAGTTTAATTAAATTATTTCTAATCACTTTCACGTACCATGCAAGTGTTAAATATGTATGTAATTGGGTGTCACTTTAATTAAATGTTTATGTACTGGAATCAGTGGGTAGTCTGGACGATTTCCTTAACCAACTTGAATGACATCAGCTCAATGAGGATTTTTATTGTGGTTTGGATAGTGAACGTGTGGTCATGTTATGTTATTGACGAGTAAAATTGTTGGACATGTTCATGAGCACCCAGCTGGATATTTGAAATTTTTAATAGATTCGTGGTAGCGACGCGACATCTTCATATCAACGAAGGTGTTGAGAAGCAGAGGACAGCGATGCAGGGAAGTAAGTTTGTTCATCGGATTAATTTTCAATGTTTCTTGGTCACCGAAGTTGAAGTATTCAGCTTGATTTAAGATCAAAGTGTATGATTAACTAGAAACCCACAAACACTTTCGTATAAATAACACACCAAAACATATACAAACATGAGACAAACAATTAACCGTACGTAACTGAGAGAGAAATCTGTGAGAGAGTTTCTTTTAAGTAAAAGGGAAGATTTATCATAAGGAAGCATAAATCTCTGGGAAAGTTTAAGTATTCTGAAAACGGCTTACAAGAGGCGTATATTGATAACCACATAACGATAATGAAGAAAATTACTCCAATTTAGTTAATTGATTTCAAATTAACTTGCGTCAATTGCCCGTCAATTTGTCATACAAAATAACATACTTTTACTGAATGTGAGTAAAAATTATTAATTTTTCAATTGTAACTAAGGAAACATGAAATACAACAAGATGAGGGAATCTAATAACATGTACTAGAGTACGAGGTTTTATCTCAATGTTATTTTATTGAACAGTTTTAATTAACGCTTGTCGCAAGTGTAGAACTAGTACCACCTCACCAGTCATGTTGATTCTGTAGAACCTCATGTTTATGAGGTAGAAAATGTGCTAAAGATTGGAAAAAAGAAATGATCAGCATGTGTTGGAGAACACTTTCTGGTCCATTAACACTTTCTTATTAGTTAATTAAATTGTTCTATTTGAATGTTATCAGCTCCAAGTTTAGTGCTGACGTGGGGCTCGCTCCAGTAAAGATGGTGGATATTAAATTGTACATCGGATCAATTAATTATGATTCGATATCACGCCTATTAGTAACTATTTTAAAATCTACGATTGCAGAACATGTAGGTACTAGCGAAGAAAGTATACTTTTTATCTTAGCTTGTAATAAGATATCAGCGTTGTTTTCAAGCTGATATTTCTGACGCTTGGAGCACGGGACGAGTGTAAAATTACATGTTTACTTCGAAGAAATAAATTTACAAATGAAATATTATTAATTTCCTGCTTGTACGGGTACGTTGATACCATCTTGAATCTAACTTGCATCGTTTTGAAGCCAAAAAACCTGGACAGACTATTTTATATGATAATTATCTGATCTTATACGATGCATTGAATGGCGTTAACCTCAACGTGATAATGTGGCTAAGTGGAGGTTTGGCCAGATGTCAGGACAGGAAAATTTGTGTAGAAACTATTTTTTGTGGTCTCTCCATAAAATGGGCTCAGATAGATCTGTGTAATTGATAACAACAAGCATTTGGTTATCTGTTGCGCTGCAGTTTAACCATTACCAGAACATCGCTCTAGTTGGAATGAAGCATAGGACGTGGACTGTTGGACAGCGAGATGATTAGTAATAGTTTGTCTTATTATTGTAAGGTAAATATATGATTCATTATATTTAGTATATGATAGTTATCCATATTCTATGCAGACTAACTTCTCGAAAGTTATATTTCAAGAATCACAACTTCACATCTTCATGTCCAAAATGGACAAACGGATGAAACTACGATCTATCATATGCGTGACATTCAAGTGATGCAGGTATCGACGCATCAGTAGCATGTATTAAAAGTAAGAACTGATTTGAGGAAACAGTTCAATGGAAATAAGGAATGCAGAACAACATGAGAAAATTCTTAAAATTCACTAAATTAGTTGAAGAATCTCTGCGCAATGCAGAACTTCTTACGTGAATTCCGAGATATTATCACGAAATGAGTTAAACAGAAACTGCTTTTGAGAAATGAGATTTACGACTGATAGACACGACCCATAATCCAAGTATCATTTGAAAACGAGATTCCATGTGTCATCACTCAGGGAAAATTATGATTTCTTTAGAATAATAACAAGAAATTTTAACATCTTAAAGAATTTATGCTTGTTTGTAATATTTGTGATGAAAATTTTCTTTTATTGTTTCGTTCCGTGGAAATTCTTTCATTTTTCCAACGAAAGAACAAAAGAAATTGTTTGGCCTGATTCTTGATGTGTTATGACGTGACTACACTGAACTAGTTCTCTTCATTTTATGCTTTGATTGAATAACAAATTTACTGCAAGTGTCTTGCGGTATGTGAAATAAGGAAATTTGTGCAACGTCTGACAACCGTATGACCTAGAGGTTAAAGTTCGGAAATTCACACATTCAAAAGTGAGAATTAGCTGATGGTCTTCGTATGGAATCAAGGAAAATTTTCACTTGTAATTCAAAGATTCGCTCATAATGAAAATTGCGTGAAAATGGAAAGTTTCCACGTTGTCGTGATCTTTGACATTGTGTAGATTTCTTATTAACTGATTAATAAAGATCTCGAGCTTTATCTTGCTTTAATCAAAAGTCAAAATAAGTAACTTTCGGAATAAATCCATTCAAAATTCCAAAAATTTCAACTTTCATAGCTCGATGGCGTTTCATTGAAAGAAAATTTTTGTTACTTTCATCTTAAACGATTTTCTTAAATTTTCTTCAGTCTAGAGAATTCATTCAACAATTTATTTTCTAAGAAGGTCAATAAGTGAACAAGGAGTGGAAATTTCAAGAAAATCGAAAACAATGTCGCGGAAACTGTTGAACAAATGAGTGTCACTTAAACATGAATCGCGGAGACTATTGCTTCATTAACCCATAGCTTTAACTCATTATATGAATATTTGTTTAACTCTTAAGTCTAACTAGAAAACAAAGAAAACTCAACAAAGGTGGAACTGAAAATTTAAGTCAATTGTTTGAGAAAATTAAATGTCTCTATTTAGGAAACAAGGGGGGAAATCGTTTAAAACCATTAATTTATGATCAAAAATTAGTGACAGTCGTTGACTGAAATTGAATACAAACAGAAACATGTAATTCAACGAATGACTTATAGATGGCTCTGGATGATGATGGGACGCTGATGAGATCTGAAAGTTTGCTACTTCTACCCGTTCTTATAGGGAAAACTATTTGCTTTCAGTTCAAACTGAAATAAATAAATATTTCAAAATTTCCACTTTTTCGCAATTCAATTTTCAATTAATTTTTTTTAAAACAATTTAAAACATGAAAATATTTTTCATTTTCCAGAAACGCCCAGGAAGAAATCCGTCAAAATGAAGAAATTCATGATCACATGGACATACATTTTCATCTTGGCTTCTATATCATTCCAGGTGAGTAGTGAATAACAAAACAAAAGACGAATAATTCAATATGAAATTAATTTCATGCCATTAACACTGAAATTATGATATTAACCACACAAAAGTAAATTAATTAACTCCGTGAAATCTTTATTAATGGATGAGAACACGAACTCATTCCAAGGCTCATGTATTTCATGGGTCATAAAAGGCGAATCTCGCAAATCAGTCCCCGAATCCATTGGGTAGGTAGTCTTTGGTGTTAATGTTCGGATATTAAAGTACAAGGGTATGACGGAAGGTGATATCCGTGAATGTTTAAAAAATGACTGGTCATAAAGTGACTACATTGCTGGATGAATAATGTCTTAATTTGAAATTAAATACACGTGTAGTGGTTTGCTCTGGAAGAAGAAAGTTAGGTATAGTAAACTTATACGCATACGGCATTCTCCCAATGGTCCAGTCTTGGACAATTTGTAACTGAGACCAGCCGGAGATTTATGGGTCTTGTCCACTAGTGAATTATGGTTTGTCTTTAGACCAGATGGTACAAATATTTAATGATTCCTGATCTTCAGTTGTTTGTAATCGTTTCGAGCCCTTGGGTGGGTGAGAGCTGTTTTCTACAAGCTGTCAAAATCTATCTGGATCAGTGTCATGATATCTTGTTGAAAAATGATTATTACTCTAATTTGAGTGTCTTAAATGAATAAATTGTTGTATAGTTGTATTAACTTTCACATCCAAAGTGCTAAAAGTTTTCAATCGAAAGGTTGAAAAGGGTCAAACCATTCTTTTCATTTTCTGTATTTCCATGACCTCTGCAATGATATATAGCTCATTTCTCACAATGAAGAAGTGCATCGTTCAAAAATTGATAATTACTTGAAAATTGATTTCCAGTAAACAGGCAATGCAACGAGTACGTACCTCTTACTTTTCCTGAAGTACTAACATCTTCGAAGCAGAAGAATTCATTTGTGAGTGTTTTATGAGACGTGGTTCACGTTTGACCCATTTACCTGGAGGCAGGTTGAAGACGACCTGATTTAAGAGTAACGAGTACATCGTTATAACTTTGTATGTCTCTGAAATGCATATTATTGTTTCGGGTTTTCTTCATTCATTTCTCTTTTAATGAAACATCTTCAAGACGACCATGAAGATGGTTCGTTAAAAAGGAAGATAGAAGGAAAAAACTGCAGGTAAATATGCGTAAATTGATGTTTACTTCGGTCTTCACCTTTCCGCATTTCATTTGCAGAAAATCGAATTCACATGCACATCGTTTCAATTTTAAACTCAATAAGTTTCGTCTCGACTTTTTCACTTAATTCTTAACCAATCACACGTAATCAATTTTGAATTGATCATGTACAAATGCAAGGTGCAACGAAATGCAGACATGAAATTGCACGTGAAAATTCCCATCAATTAACAGGATTCAATTGGACTTTCTCTGCGTAGCTTGGACCTTCGGAAAAATAAACAAATATTGATAGGTTATAGCCAATTTTCTTGGGGATTTTGATATAAAACTTTCTTTTTCACAAACCATCATTTCGTTGGATAAAGACAATCTTCAAATTTATCTTAAACGGTCATAATGATAAGGTAAGCTATGCAGATTCCATCCAATAAAAATGTTCAAGTGATTGTTGTGTTTGTTCGGGTCACTTTCATTTTGTATGTCCTAATTTCGATTCATTGACCTGGAATATGACTTACCTTAGAATCCTTGACATTTGTGGTGTCATCGCTACTCTGATTCCATCAATTGAAGAACTATTGAAAACATTAAATTTCATGCTCAAGACTTCTGAATGTAAAGAGTAAACCTGTTGGTCAAAGGGCTATTGAAGACTCTAGACTCGAAGTATCATCTCTGAATTAATCCTTGATGGATTAGAAAGTTCAAGTATTTGAAAATTGAATTTCATGTACACAGAATAAAAATGTAATTAATTTAAATCGACTCTATGTTGACCGACTTACCGCGATTTCTTAATTGATCACTTAAAAGACAAAATTGTATTACAGAAAGTAACACGATCATAGAATGTACTTGAAGTGGATAAAAGTAGAAATGTTTAATTCACCAACACCAAAACATCGTCATCATATCATCATATCATCATATCATGGTATCATCTCATCATTTCATATGATTTATGACAACGAGACGCCAAGAAACATGTTGTAATGGAAAACTCATCAAAGTAAATGATTGCAAGAGTAAGTCCACCTTGTGACAATCTTTTCTTCCATCGAAGACGTTGAACGAAGAAATTGTCGAAGACAACATGTTGACTTGATTCAAAGCAGAACTTCTACTTTTGCTGTGGTATTCGATATTTTTGGGTCTCTACTTGATCCCACCTGATCAGTATTCGACGAAGATGTTTGATCCATGAAGTCGGCACTTTTCATGTATCTGAACCTGAAGACATTAAAACAAAAATCAAACCCAGTTTCCATGGTCGTAAATTCAAAATTCGGAAAGTCTACCATGGTAAAAGGAGCACATTTTCACTTGAAATAAATTTTAAGGAAATTTGACAATCAATACGACTGTATCGACAAATTCCATTGGAAAAAATTTATTTTCTCCTCATTTGCATCTTTTCCAAAAAACATAAAAGAAAATATAAAAATTCACAAACCTACATGCACTCCGGGATATCTGATCTGGATTAATGGATTCTGTCACTTGCTGTGGTGTGACATCTTCTTCAATGAATTCTTTGAGCATTCAAGTTCATTCAGATTCAAAACCTTACACCTGAAGCTCATGAAATTATTGTCCTGCTGGGACTTTCAATTCAACTCATTAATTTAATACCACGAACGTCCATCATATGTATGTGGGTTCAATTCAATTTGTTAACCTCAATTTCTATTTGTTCTTCGAATAATGTTCCAATGTTTTCTTGAAACCTTGAAGGATCAACGAATTGTCAGGATACAGAGCAGAGTTAAGCAATCTTTTATAAGGTTGAGCTAATCAGAATTAAGGATAAGTAGTTAAAGAACATACATATGTACCTACTGGAACAATTGCCTTTTTAATTTCGCAACTTTTGAATACTTCCCAAACAAATGTGAAAGTTCATTTGTTTAACCAGTCCCCGTGACCCAATTTCTTATCGCTACATTTTATGAATCAGAGCAGAGCGACAGTCAACTTTCACCAGATCAAAGTAAAAATTAAAACACGTCCAGGAACTGGAACTGGGATGCACGGTGTGCTATCAAACGTTTCCTGGTCAAAAAAAGAACAATACCCATAAATGGTGTTAAGGTATAACAACCTAATGAAAATAAAACTGAACCAGAAAGATCCATTGCTAAAATTTTAATCAAAGGAACACGTAGCCGCACATACAAAAAATGAAAATTCGCGAAAAACACACGCATTCCAAGGTATATAGTATATAGTTATAGTAAAGAAAACAAGCTCCACCAACTTTCTTTTCACCAAATACGTGGTATCCATTGGTCATTTACATTAGAAGGTACCGACAACAACCCACCGGAGAAGGTTGTTCTTCTTTAATTTTTTCGTAAATGAATACACCTTACAGGTAAATTGGCCCACCGCTCAAGATAATAGCGTCAACGAAATTGACAACTAATTAACACAAAATCACCTTAAGGGCTATAACGAAGGGGCAGGAGACAGACTGATTGTGAGTAAAAGACGAATATCAATATTGGGCGGTTCAAGTATGCCAACTTCATGTGGGTCTGAATTCTTGTTGTGTACATCATGTTTGAGACAGGCTCGATCCAATTCAGGCTCGATTCACCTAATTCCCAGATCGTTTAAATCCAGACCAAACCTGCAGCAGCAACTCAAGTCATGCTGCTGCTGTTCGCCGCCGCCATATACGCTCACTTCCTCGGCAAATGGCAAAAAAGATGCCGCGGAATAATAAGCATTTTTTTGCTCATTTTGCAAGTAACGCATTCCTTAAAATCAGGTGAGCGGGAAATGGTATGCATCTTTGGAATGCAATAACCTTAAGACGAAGTGAAATTACTTCTTAGATTGAATTCCATTGATTCGAAATTTATTTGCTCCGGGGGTGTTACATTTTCTATGACAGTTTCATGATGAAAATTAGAAGTTAACTCGGATCTGTCAGAGACAACATGAACTTTAATTAAAATCTTTTTCTTCTAGCACTCGTAAGTGATGTGAAGATGAAAGTTCTGAATTCAACCCCATCGGCAACCATTTCTTGTTGTCCTGGTGAGTGGTAGATGCCACTAGATGTCAGTGCGTTGCGGAACATGTTGTGAAACATGGAGGAAGAAAATGCTGCGCGAACGGGCAGATGCTCTGACCACTGAGTTATCACGAGCACATTTTCTTTTCCTTCCATGTTCCCACATATCCACAGTCGCCACAGCGTTCTTCTATAATAGTTGTCTCTGAATTCAAATAATGAAATGATGATCTAGTGTCCCTTATACCTTTGTCATTTTGGATACTTCGGGAACAGAGCTCTAAATTGATTCAACGTGGCTCTGATATGTTAAAAAATTTTACTATCACCGTCGATCTGGGTAGTCATGTTTTGATTTTGAACAAGACGTCTGGGCAAAAGTGTCAGCTGGAGTGATCAGCATCAAGGCACATTTGCAAGGGAATGATATCATAATGCTACTTTCGATTTTTAGCAAATTACTTATTATCAATTGATTTCAATCGAATTTACGCCATTGAACAATGAATTTAATGATCGATTGGATCTAGAGCCATAAAGAGATAAGTAGATCAGTGTGTAATAAAAGAAGGTAATCTCTTTAATATTCTAAGAAATGAAAACAGTCTTAGAGCTTTATATGTATGAAACGAAGTCCCGGTAGCCCTAATTCGCCCATAAATGGCAATTTCAAATCAAGTTGTCTGGAACGCGGATCAAGTCAGGTTATGAGATATTCAATATCAGCATTTAAAGAACAGCATAATAAATAAATAAATATAAATGCACAATTTAAGATTTAACCGATAGAAGTGTTGTTGTCGGATATTGAATGTGTTGCGAATGGACAACGACACGGGACAACGAGTTCACTGCCTATAGAAGTCATGTTCCGTCAGGGACAAAATTGGATACAACACAACTTCAGAAACCTGCCATTCGAGTCACTGAGGTTACCGCCATATATCATGTATGAGATGAAGAACACGGAGGTGAAGATCAAGAAGAATGAACCTTTCTACATTTGGTCTAATCTTTACAATCGGATCTTGTGGTCTAGGAAGAATCTCATATCAGGCATTCTGTTATTGCGTGTGCAAATTTCAACTTACGGCCATTGAGTCTGATAGGTTCCTCGATATGATTGGGGCTCATGTACAGATCTGTACGACACCCTACTTCTTTGTTCCTATTGTGCCATCATCATCATATCTAGTAATTGCTGTTCTTGACTTAGGACTCCACCAGGTACCAGACAACAGACAACAAGTCGCTTTATTGGCTCAAATCAACTTCAATTAAATTCTATTCCACTTGTTTCTCCTTATGGGATTTTTTAGCACGCACCTCATGTAGCCAGGTAGCACTACGACTTCTTTATATTTCTTCTACTTCTCTTTTGTTTCGTTACATTATTAAACGATTAAGTATTTTTCCAACCTTCCACTTTTTCTTTAGTTTCAATTGAATTCTAGGCATTTCCGTTTTGAAATTGAAGCAAAATAGGTGAATCTACTTAAATCTACTTCTTTACGCAATATAGGCCAATTGTGTGCGTACACTTCTGATTTATGATCCGCTTTTCCTTCTTTATAATTCACAACAGTTAACAGATGCACTTGTGTCCTAATTCCATCTAGACTAATTATTTTCTAGAGACCCACAAACCTTCCTTGTCTCGAGGAACTAACATTAATTAATTGCATCATTAGGCATTGAATTTGTGTAGAAAGTTTAGTAAATCGCTTAGAATTACTTAAAAACGTTAAAGATTTATTTGTTGCCAAACGTCATTGCGTAGGTTTCTTGATAAATTATGCAAATCCATCGGATTAATTGTTTGTGTTAATTAAAATCTAATTACGCAGCGGAATCCATAGAGATCTATTGAACAATTTATAAAAGTCCTACGCGATGATCATTTTATTCAAAAACAACAATTTGTATAGGAATGATTCGAACTGGGATTGTTGTCACATTCAAGACAAGAAAGTTGTGTGAAATGAAGAATCTACAGTAGATTTTCCATTAAATTAAACTTAATAAAGATTGACTTAAATGGGAATTATTAACTGAAAAAATTATTAAATTTTCAGTTTGCTCATGGAGAGGATGTGGAAGTGGTTAAGGCTATAGCCGCAGATGAGTTGACAGACGACAATGATCCAGATCAAGTGGCATTGGAGTCAATTGACCAGGATGGACCACAATCAAATCACTATCAGCACCAACATCAGCCACCACCTCCCCCAGGACCATCAAGAGGTTACGATTCGCATGTAAATCAAATTTAGGAACAAATGAAAACTTTTTTAATTTTAGGTAATCCATTAGCACTTGGGCAGCCATTTGGTCCACCTCCGCCACCTCAGATAGCATACCATGGGCCACCACCACCGTTGCCACCGAAACACCAGCCACCACCTGACTTGAAAATCGGAGCTTCCCTCTCGAATGAGATTTGGGCGTCACCAGCACAAGACACCCCAAAGATCATATCTCTGGACGTGAAGTGCGAGAAGAATGGAATGAAAGTGTTCTTGCAGTTCGACAAACCATTCTATGGAATCGTCTTCTCCAAAGGCCACTATAGCAACATTAATTGCGTCCACTTGCCAGCAGGTCTGGGAAGATCTTCAGCAGCTTTCGACATTGGCCTGCATTCGTGCGGCACAACTGGAAATACCGAGAACGGACTGTACGGGTATGGAACTGATGCCGGATCAGGGACATACTTTGAGAACATTATCGTGATTCAGTACGACCCACAGGTCCAAGAGGTTTGGGATCAGGCTCGAAAGCTGCGGTGCACGTGGCATGATCAGTACGAGAAAAGTGTCACCTTCCGTCCATTCCCTGTCGACATGTTGGATGTCGTGCGCGCAGACTTTGCTGGAGATAATGTTGGGTGTTGGATGCAGATTCAAGTGGGTAAAGGACCATGGGCGTCTGAGGTATCTGGATTGGTCAAAATTGGTCAAACAATGACAATGGTGCTGGCGATCAAGGATGATGACTCTAAATTCGACATGCTTGTGAGGAATTGTATGGCTCACGATGGAAAGCGAGCTCCTATTCAACTGGTCGACCAAAGAGGATGTGTCACTCGACCAAAGATAATGTCCCGATTTACGAAAATAAAGAACTTCGGTGCCAGTGCTTCCGTCCTATCGTATGCTCACTTCCAAGCATTCAAATTCCCTGATTCCATGGAGGTTCACTTCCAATGCACGATTCAAATTTGCAGATATCAATGTCCAGACCAATGTTCCGATCCCAACTTGTTGGATGTTCATCACTTACAGTCCGGTCCAGAATCCCAATACGGTCCACCACCTCCACCTCCGCTAGAAGCATATTTGCACGGTGTTGGACGTCCTCGAGATGAACGTCGTGTGAGACGTACAAGAGCCGTCGATCCTGAGAAAGAAATCGGTCTGAATCGCATTATTAAAGTGGTTTCCTCCGGAGATCTCACCTTCCCAATTGACGATTCGGCCAATTCAACCCAGGCCACGATGGTGTTCCCAGCCCGCGAAGACGGTCTTATCTGCATGACAACTCCAGGTTTTGCCATCACCCTCATTGTGCTCCTAGCAATCATGATAGTATCTTGTCTGATATCCGCTTATCTCTGCGTCAGAACTAGACCCTTCTCCTTGTCAACTAAAGAACAGGCAGTCGCCTTCACGAATCCACATTTGACATCGCTCCAAGTCGCTCCAAAAAAAAGAACAAGTTGGTGTTTTTCGTAAGTCAAACTCGAAATACAAAAAGCAGTTCAATGAATCTTTAACCAATACAATATCCTGTTGATCAGATGCTTCCTATTTTTGTAAGCCTCCTCAATCAGCAGTTAAGACTGCCAAAACGACACAGATTGCGTTGTTCTTTGCGAACCTTTCATTAGAAAATTTTTAAGCGTCAGTGTTAGAATTAGCATAACTATTATATACTCATACCGTTATACGAAATCACAATATCCTTATCAACAAACTCAACTTCAAGCTTGTATGATTATTCACATTATTAGTACATAATTCCAAAGTTTAGAGATAAGTTTGTTGATGACGTCAAGTGGAATATTTAAAAGAAACTGAATTTAAGCAGGTTTTAGTCATTTATCTAGCATTAAACTATATGTAATAAGTATTTATTTCATTATTACTATTTGTAATAAGTATACGTATGCCATAAGGCAACTCCAGTAATTTTCGTATGCAATAGAATTCCTAGATTAAGGATGCAAAGTTTATAAATGTTTGTTGGAAATACCATAAACTGTTCCAGTTTTTTCGATAGCTATTTGTTAACAGGCAGATTTATTAAACCAATCGAATTATCTGAAAATGTACAAGGTCGGGGTCGTTAATATTGGAAATATTTTTTATAATATTGTTACGAAAGTTTTGTTAAGTTTTGGTTTTATCCTCCACATCAATTTATTTATTTATTTATTTATTGAACACGTAACCCATAATTCTAAACCACTTTTGTTTCATTTATCAAATTATTTATCTAATTATTTATTTATTTATTTATTTATTTATTTATTATATAAATTACACGTTTGTATAAATATTTTCAACGACGTTTTTAACATGATAACGGGCAATTTATGGAAAAATTTGTATGAATGTAATTTATATTGAAATGTATTGAAAATGTATTGTAACATGTAAGATACAAATATGAATGGAATAAAACTACATGTCTTATTAGCAAATGATTCACAGCATCATAGGTAGATGATTTGCTTTGAACTACAACTGTCACAGCACTGAATTTCCTCTAAATAGCATTATATTGTAGTTCAAATTCGTTCATTAATATTGTGTGCTCTTACCATGTTGTCATGTAGAAAGGCATCAAGTGGTCAGAGGGTATTGATATGGATATGATGCAGATCAAATTGATAACCTACAAAGACTAGTGAAATTCATCATTTAACGACAATTTTTGGGAATGTCCTGTCAAGAATATTCTTCCTGTTCTTTCAGAACGTTAATACCAATTTCGTAAAGGAACAATGCTTTAATTGGCATCATTGTATTGTAGACATCTTCCAAATTCTTATATTATGTAACTTCTCGAGATGATGTTACTATTGTGATTTTAGAAAGACACACTGCGTATGATGTAAATGAAAGAAAAACTGCTTTATGGTTCACTTCGTTATGATACTTTCTAAAAAAAATTTCTGTTAGCTAATATAACAAGTATTTTCCCTTAGGAGAAAGAATTGTAACTTTATATAAGATAATAGCGTACAAGTCATATTAAAATATTTTATGAGCCGACATGATTCGTAAGGTATCTCTCGTACTTCATGGATATTTCCAAAGGTATTTGAAACATATCATTTAGAACGTACCCCAATAATTGACACAAACTTCACATCATTAGATCTAGCTGTTTAGCTTTCAACATGGTTGTTATACTCCTGCGCAGCACAGACATCTTCCACCTCGTAATAGTAAAATTAATAATTCCGCTATTGTAAAATATCTCATTTCCATTGGCCAGTTTCATTCTTAATCGAGGACTGTTCACATTCACTGCATAGCATAGTGACACCTACTTACATTTTGAAGCTCCTGGAATCTTAATTCTTTTAGGTATATGGATATGTAACCAACCAGCCTGTATCTATATATAACCATTTTGAGGATGACAAGAGGATGATCTCTAATCCCCTTGTGCATACTAGGGTTTATATATTTATATCCACAAAATCATCTTACCTCAATTCTTTACTAACTAACACTTTATTTGTTTTCGCATTTTATAAATTAACAAGATTATAATTATTCTTCGACCAAACAAATGTTGAATATTTATTTATGTTTCTTAAAATAAATAATTTAAATAAAAAAATTCTTTATTACGTGATATTGTCGTTAAATCTATGAATTTTGGGGATTTTGTATAGAAGTTTTATAAATAAATACGTTTAAGAGATTAAAATTAAATTGATTTCTTGCTCTAATTTCGAAATTTTGACATGAAACCGATATTTGCAAATATACAAAAAACAAATGTTTTAAACATGAAAATTCGAAAATTTATTTAAAACTATAATAAAATAAATAAATTCTTGTAAAAAATTTTGAAAATAAATAATTTAATTAAAGTACCGAAAATGCACCATTTAGCACCAGAAGGTTTTTTTCAAAAAGTAAAAAACTTTGCCCACATGGAAAAACAAAATTTTCTACTTTTCAAAGGACAAGAATTTTTCGTTTGTGTTTGGTTTGTTAAATTTCTTGTACAATATTTTGTTTTAGTTTTAATTAAGTATGATTTAATTAAATACACTTAAATTAGTGAACAGATATGATTGGATCCTTAATTAAAAATCATATAATATTTTAAAATGTTTCCATTTTCGTGATTGGGTTTAGAAAAATGTTTCCAGGAAGACAGATTTGTTTAGCAAAATATTTGCATTTTGAATGTATTTAATTTAATTTAATTCAATTTGTTTTGATTAATTAAACTTTTGCGGATTTACGTAATAACTATTTTTGTGATTGAGTGATTGTATATTGTTTTTGTGTATATCAGTTTTTGATTTGTGTAGTTTATTGCATATCTGCCCGAAAGAATGCAACCTATGTTGCTCGGCTCGAATGCCTGATCCTTGTCCCAGAGTCTCTGTTACCTTCATGTCATTGTGGAGCGTCCTGGTTACTTCTACTGGCCACTTGTTGTTGTTGGTGATGCTGTTGTTGTCGCATCCTGAAAAGTCTTAGTGTCATCCAGGAGGCAAATGAACTTGTAGCTGGGATTGGAGTTTGTTTCTCGATAGCTTCCTTCTGTAGTTGGTATCGGTAGAGAAGTGAGCCGGCAACAAGGGCTGAGACTATTGTGGCTGATATGACAACTATAAAGAGTATGCTAAATCCAGGTACTGGCATGCAAATGCCGTAAACGACTTCTTCGGTGATTTTTCCTTGGAAGACAGTAACAGCTTCTTGTTTGGAGTCTGGACTGAAAGCAAGATCCGCTTCGGAGATGACTTCGTAGATGCCACTAACACCAACATCAGCACTTCGTGCTTTTCTGTCTGTCACAGTGACAGAACGTCTTCGACGCGGACTTGCTTCACTCGTTGAGTCATTTTTATCAACTCGATCACCATTATCAGATGGCCGATACACTGGTCTGACTTCATCTCCATCTTTTGGCTCAAGAGACCTAGGTCCAGCCATTGGAACTCCCATACGGTTCTGTGCTTCAAATAACCTGGGACCATGTGGGAACTTGTCGTTCTTCTTTTTCAACTCCATGTACTGCTCCTTCATCATGTCTCCCTCGCTAGAATCATCATTGCCAAAGAGAGAGTCCAAATCCAGTTCGTCGTCTTCCTCATGCACTGGACGAACATCTGCGTTTTTCTCCGATCCGATAGCATTACCAATACCACCATTTTGTGTTGCCAATTGTTTACGATTGTGAATGATGTCGTCGTAGAATATATCATGATCCCGATCATTGTCATCGTTCTGTTCCTGCACAAGATCATTACTTGGATTCGGCAGAACGGTGTCCTTTCGTTCGTGAATGTTGCCTGTCAACTGACAATGATCCAGGCATCCATGACGGCATATCTCAACTTTACATTTGATATGGACACTCAAAGCATCTGGGAACTTGAAAGCGTGGAAAAAGGCGTATGTTATAACAGTTGCTCTCTCATCTGGTGCTCGAGCTTTCAGGAAACGGGATATCATTTTAGGCCGGAGTACACAACCAAATTCATCGGACAATTTGATGACATGACCTGCTCCATCAGATGCAACACATGACTTGACACGCATGTCAAATTCACCTAAAAATATATATTTTAAATTCATAATTCATTTTTTGAACATATTCTGAGTGAATATCTCAGCAATACGTTGAATTTAAAATTATAAACTGAACTAAGAGGAAGAAACGTATAATGGTGCAGTGACCATAAAAGTATTAGAAAATAAGAACTGCTTATGGGTTAAACCCATGTAGAATGTGCATGTTACGGGCGTGGCAGAACTGTACATTGAAATAAAATAAATTTTTCCAATTCTAATGAGCCTTTTAGGTTTCTCTAAACAAAACCCAAGTGTATCAGTTCCAAATTGATTCTCCAAACATAAAATAAATAAATTTAGTTTTCCTGGACAGTAGGTAGTAGGCAAAAACTCCATTTTTGAATTGGTAACAGAAGTCTTGGAGGCACATAAGGTCTGAATTTTATGCGATACCACGATCGTTGATTGTGGGTTATGTCTGCAGAACGTGCCTTCTCAGAATGTTGTGGGTTCGTACATAGCACATGATTTACTGGACATTAGATATCAGTATTCACAACACGATTATCGCAAATGTTTGTAATTTGGAATAGAGACGTTCATAGGTGAATGCTGAAATCTAAATTGAGTCCAAATGGGTCACTTTATCTGAATCTATTAACTAGGAAGCATTATTGTATTTTTAAACATAAAGCAAACCTCTGAAATCGTTGATTGCAACTACTAGAGTTAGCGTTGATCCTAAAGGTACGATTCCACTGACAGGCGGTGCCCAAGGTCCTTTCCCATGTTGAATCTCCATCCAACAATCAACATTATCACCTAAAATATGATTTATGAAAATTTTTATCCCCTAAAAAATTCCCAATTCTTCTCACCTCTAAAATCAAGTTGGATAACATCCAAATCAGCAATAACCATTGGCGGTTTCGAAGCTGTCTTCTCGTAATCATTGAACCATTCACAGCGCAACCTCTTGGCTTCGTCCCAAACTTCTAAAAGATCTTTGTCGTATTGAACAACGACCTGGATTTTAAGAAATATTAGTAACTAAATTGAAATGAAGTTTATTCTCAATCATATTTATTCCCGGAAGTGATAGTAAATAAACTTTATGGGAAATTTAAAAATAATTATATTCATTTTAAAAGATTCAAAAAGTCCGACCGTGAAATTAAATGTTTCATTTATCAAAAAATTTTGGCATCGGCTCAAGTTACAGGGACAATCTTAACCATTTATCGATTTGTTGGTATGCAATTTAATGTAATAAATTTTTATATCACCTGAGATGAGATTGCACAATTTTAGGGAAGATTAAATATGGACCAAGTGATAGTATTCGATATGTGGAATTTGGTAAAAGATTTATGCAAGAATAAGAAAATAAAAGAAAATTGATATTTCAGATTACCGTGTTCTCATAAAACTGCCCATGAAGATCAGGTTTGGTACCACATCTTGAGTATGATATTCGGAATGAGAAGAACGTCTTACCCGTTGATGGTGGTACATAAATACATCTTGGATCACTGTGCTGACCTGTTCAAAAGAAAGCGGAAAGAAAGGATTAAAAGGTTTTCATTTGATACCGTGTCATTTTCAGAACCTTTAATTATTATTACCTTTTGAGCTGACAATTCCTTCGAAGGGATGTGAAAATGTTAAATGAACATCCATGTGATCTTTGCCGCACATCACTTCAAGTGATACTATCGTTGGCATGCCATCGGGCCTCTCTAATGGCCATATTTCATTACCGGCTATAACTAAACTTATCTGAAATGAAAGAGACAAATTTTTGACTTCAATGTGAATTTAATTGAATTGTATCTCAATTGATGTTAATCCTATTTAACACATTGACATGATTAACACATAATCATGTATCTGAACTTCCGGTCATTAATCCAGACGGCTTAACGTCAAGTTGTTTACCACAATTTATAGGATTCAATGGAAGCTGAATAGGAACTAACTTTCCGGTGTA
This sequence comes from Chrysops caecutiens, assembly GCA_963971475.1. NCBI lineage: Eukaryota > Metazoa > Arthropoda > Insecta > Diptera > Tabanidae > Chrysops > Chrysops caecutiens. Next base: position 2,316,241 of record OZ020569.1, on the reverse strand, counting down.
TTGACCTCGTCCAGACATGATCTATGTATCGATTGATTTCAAATTTCTGTGCTGGAATAGTTCACATACCACATGTTAAGTGCAGTATAAAATTTCACGTTCTGCAGACGATCAATCAAGTTTCATGCTTCAAGACAATATTTTATGAAAATTCATATCTCAATATGTTATACGAGTGCAATTTCATGCATCGATGCTATATTGAAGCAATTCAAATGGGCAATCACGAAATAGCAATTGCGAGGCAAATGAAAGAAGTTCTAGGTCTCTATGGGAATCTCAAGTAGATGCATCCCAACTAGAAGCTCCAATCAATCACTGTTGAGACGATAATCCCTTCCCAGAACTTCATAGATATGATCACTTGGCAAACCACGAATTTGTAATTTTTAACATTCTTTGTAGACCATCCACCTATGGGAATCGTTTCACGTCGAGGTTAATCATGTGATGCCTGTTTCTTATATAGCTTCATGTTAAATATAACTTAATCATACAAATGATCATTACTGCAATAATAAGTGATATATGTGAGGATATTGATTCTTACTTCGCCAATATCCAGTCATTAGCAACTCGATATACGTGGGAACGTGAAGTCGGAAAATGGACGGTGGTCATCAACAAGCCTGTTGACTTGCAGTTGGGACTGGAAACCACTCATGGTGGTACTGTGTGAGTCTAATATATGTCATAAGTTGTATACAAAGATACTATTCTCATTTCAGAGAATATTAGCGAACGCTGAAGTTTATAACATCTTGTGAATTGTCACCATTAGAGGTTGGAGATTCATTATAGACTTTTGGTAACCAAATGTGATTATATGTTGTAACTACTTCTTACAGTTTTACAGGTCATTGAAGAAGAGATTAATATAGTTCCAAGTATTATCTGTTTAAGCTGAAATGAAATAAATTTCCTGCCAACTTGGATGCAGTTTTCTGCATTTGGTTGCATGCGTTTGGGATCTTAGATTTTCTAGAACAGTCCCAGTAAGCGCAAACAGTGTAGCGAAAAAGACCGTTCGGTTGGATTAGGTGAAACACGTAGTTTTGGTGTTAATTAAAAAACAAAGAGTGAACATAATATTCGAATCAACAGCCAGTAAGTTTCACGGGTTGAGGATAACACGAGATAGTATTTGATCTCATGCTGAAGCTAAGTTCGAGTGCGCGGACCAGAACAGCTTCATGTTGAAGAGGTAACTTTGTCTGGTCTAGTGATTCTGTTATCATGTCTAGAAACACAATTTAATTATACAGTAGTGGTAACTAATACGCAGAGTAAACCCATAATAACATAATTGTTGGATCATTATCAACTATGGGGGAAATTAAATGTTCTTCAACACATTGGCCAAGTTAGATAGAGAGGAGCTCCAACACGGGCTCGGATTAGAGTTTATGGTCATGACTACTTGCCTTATGTATTTAAATACGATAGTTAATTTGCATGAGACAACTCCGGAGTTAAACTACCCACAGACGTTGAATTACACCTTCTTGTATAAATTAAATGAAATCATGGGGTATAGAAGAGTTAATGAGTATCGCTTAATTCCTTTTGTTTAATATTATCTCAACTTTGTGTGGTTAGAAGTTTTATATAAAATTTTAAAACATGATTCTTAATGAAGCTCTTGGGTCTTAATCACTTGTTATCCATTCGAACAGTTTTATGGCTTAACACCAAACATGTTCAAATTAAACTAATTTTAATTGTTTGCACTATAAAATTTACTCATTCAATGGAAATTGTGAGTTTTGTCACGATGAGCGTTTCAAATTAGGTTTGAGATATACCTATGTGGTTCACACGCTAATAAAAATACAACTGTCTGTTGCGGATATGTCTTTTAGGGCACATTAAAAGTGATCTGTCAATGATTTTGGATTCTGTACACCTTTGATCGTTGACATAAAGACTTGATGAACCGAGAGATTAGTAAATGTTGATCTGCTGATTTTATTATCTACAAAAGCATATTTTGTACGATGAATATTTCAGGAGAAAGGTTTAGATTTCTTTGTGTTAAAATGTTTCATTCTAATTTTCCATCAATATGAACTGAATACTTGATGAATTCTTGCATATTACGGGAATCATAAAATCATTGTTTTATAATAAATTTAAAATTCACTTAATAAGTTCCCAGTGCATCGTGGAAGAAAAACATTATAGGAAGTGATTTCTTCTATTAAAATGAACCAAAAAAATGCAAAGAATTCAAACCAGCCTCAGTGTGATTCCCACAGAGCCCAATTAACTTGATAAGGTTTTCTAAGAAAATGCAATTCTTATTGTCTTGATGAGTTCTTCGTCGAAAAGGTGACAAAAAAAATGTTGCGAATCAAATCGCATAAATTACTTTGACTTCTATTTTGCTTATTCCTCATTTCTTTCATGGTAAGATACTTTTCCATAGAATGCAATTGTTAAAAACTTTTTATAATTTGAATAGCACCCGTACTTTATCTCGAAAGTCAATGTTACCTTTGGTGGGAAAGCTACATGCCATTTGACTAGCATTACCCTTACTCTATCATGGGATATGAATTCCAGATGTCCAAGGAATCTAAGTTTCACTCTATTGAACTCATTGAAACATGTCTTCCCTCGAGCAGTTTGTGTTCTAATTTTGTTCAACAATGATCAACGCAAAATCTCCTAATGTGGGCGTGGGAGTTACATACATTAATCCAGAAGAAGTAGTCCATGTAACTCTTTCCCTTTAGGCGACATGATTCTTATGGTTCCACCAGCTCCTCCTCAATAAACGCCCACAACTGTATAACAACTTTCTCGAACATATCACAGTGTCATTCATACAGCACACAATCTTCAATTATCTATCATCATTCACTAGAAATCGTCCATCTAAATTACTCAATTCCATTTACAAGGGAACCATCATAGATCTTAAGAACTTCAACGTTGATCTTAAGAAGTTCATTCAAATTCCTCATTCACGTCACTTACGATGATCAATAGCTGGTATTGTTCCTTTGAGCAATCAACAATTTATTACTATTGAAAGTCAATAACTTCTTCAGTTAACATCTACAGTTCATGATTTAAGATCAATGGTTCCATTGTAAACTTGAGAAGTTATTGTAAATTTATACAATAATACGTCATCTTTGTATGATGCTTTGATCGTTTTTATATGATCAATAACTTCATGTATTATGAGACACTCAGAGACACCGAAACTTGGTCAGACGTTTTGTGATTAAAACTGAAATCATAGCTCATGAACTCAAACGTTTTCAATTATTAACTGGCAAGTCAGGAACATGACTTCAATTAAAGGTTCTTGTTGAAACACTCTTGCAAGACGTTCTACAAGGCATCGTTGGCATTGGTGGTAAGTCATAGATATCCACGTCATAAATAACATCCGGACGTTGGAGAAATTGATGTTATCAATGCAATTCTCTCATAGTGGATTGTAATAATTTACAATCGAGGAACCTTAGGTTTTACTGTAAAGTAGATCTCTGGAATTGCAACGAGTTGCACTTTAGTGCATTTTGCTGGGATTTACGGATGCTGTTCATTTATTCATTTGTTGTCTTCGTGACTGCCACGAGATACTTCTTAATTAAATTTATTCGTCCTGACATTAAATATTGAATCAATTCTATATCGAGGGAAGTGATAAATTATTTTGATATATTCACAGGACGTTATCGTGGAAGTTTCCTCATTTATTTAATACTGATATTTCAGAAAAGGGGAAACATTACTATAACTTTCCTAACAACTTGTCATCCATGAATCGGATGAGAATGGTCTTGAAAATAAGCGACTTTCTCTATTTTTGCAGAATTTTGATGAGGAGAGTGACCAGTTTTTTCAGATTATTATTTCAAGAAATTTTTGCATTAGACTAACTTTAATTTCACGCTTTTCTGATTGTCCAACTGGTGTCCAAATGACACTCACAATTCCCTGATAGATAATATGAAGTGAAATCAATTTTGAAAATTTCTTTTCCAACATAATTTTCACCGTAAAATTTCCTTTTTCACTTAAGAAAAACACTAGAATTTCACTAAATGGTCTCAATTTCAAAACGTACGAAATTATGTGCTGCTGTAGAAATAATTATAGACCATGCAAACTCATTCAGTAGATACTATAACCCAATTAGTTTCTTTTTGCTATTTCCATTGAACGAAATCGATCAACATTTATTTCCGACTTTCATCTTGTGTTCGGTTTTATTGATTCCATTGTCATTACAGCAGTGTAAGCGCCGTCGAAGTGCGAAATGCAAGAAAACAGGCTTTTGGCGAATCGTGTTCTTCCATCCATCAAACCAACAACACAGCAACACAGGTAGTGGATTGATAGCTGCTGCATTGATGCATTTCAAGTGCACAGAATCTATGTTTCTCAGGTAAAACAATTACCATATCAAACATTGAGGTTATCACCTGTCTCTTATAAAATAACCGCAATCATAGTCAATTACAATTGGCACGTTCTTCCCTGCCAATAAAATCATTAAAGTAATCATCCGATATCTTGGTTGCTTTCTTCGGTTTGAGTTCTTCAATTTGACGCACTTTCCATTGAGATACACGCAAATTACGTTAAACGTTAGCATTGCGGATTTCAACCTGAAGACCGTTTTTATGGTCTCTGTATGGTAAATAACAGGTAACCTAACACTCTGCACTTTATTTGCAATATGATACTATAAGTGTGCCAGCACACAAGAACGGAAGTAGAATGTTATGTGGAAGTTGCATCTGCCTGGTCATGAAACAGAACTTTTCTGGTTTCTAGGCCATAAGACTCCAGGGAATTGAATTCTTGTTTCTTCCACAAAAAATGTTTCCTGTAGAGGAAATTATTTGATTCGAAATAAATGAAAATCACGTAACCGCTTCAAACGCTATCAGATTCAGATTCAGATTGAATAGATTTTCCTTCGAGTCTGAAAACTTTCTTCCACACAGAATTGCAAAATATTCATCAAATTCTAAACTTTAACCACTTACCATTAAATGAAATACAAAAATATGACTTAAGCTAAGGTCCCACAGCCGTGTAGGACCCTTCTGTGAGCTCCACATCTTGGAGCTGCCGTTATCTGGGAATGTCTGAAATTACAAAAAGAAAATGCTGATTAATATAAAATTGTCCTTAATTATTAGTGAAAATTTCGAGTTTAAATCGTGACATATCCATCACTCATTGGTGATGATAGTTTCCACACAACAAGGAAGCACCACTCGTACGGGACACATCTGCTAGTTGCCAATCCACGACTCAAGAACGTAGACACTATAAGCCGCAAGCCACAGCTCAATTACACACAAGAAGGTATAAGAACTGACCAGCTAAGACATTATGAATTAATGGCAAAGCATTCTTCGGGACAAATAGCCTAGACAAGGAATTTCAAACCTCGAGGTATTCTACATACCACGAGAGTCGTTCACAGCCGGATTAGTGTCCGATACCAAGCGACTTGACCATTTATTTGCGTCATTTGCGTTTTAGCAGTTTCAATAAAAATGCGTTTTTACGGTACTCATCTACAGCTGTCTTGTTTTTGAATCAACTTGCTTTGATTGGTTCATGATAGCAGCAAGAAGGTGTAATTTTAAACATTCTTTCAAGCAATGAATGACATGCTCCTATCGACACGAGTTACCTTAGGAAAAGTCTCGTGTCCAGTGGGCGATGTTTTCGACATGATAATTAAAGCTTCACATTCACAGCATTCTTATATCTCATGTTACATTGGAATGAGCCTTTAGTCAAGGAATCTGATATTTTGTAGGTCGTAATTGCCGCTAATATTTGGCCACTCCTCTGTGAAGAATTCTCGCTATAACATGAATCATGTAAGAGGTCAAGATACTTCATGTTTATGAGGTATCCATCCAATCCATTCATTAGCAGACTTTCACGTTTAATGGGTTATCATGTCTCGGTCGAGATAGTTCACAAGTCAAAGGTGAAATTGAGGTTTATTTTTTCGCCAAATCAATTCATCTCTTGAAATGTATTAAAAATTTTCGAAAATAGAAAGAATTGTGTACGGAATACAAGTACGAGTATCTTGTACATAACCTCAAAGTGGAATGCATTAACGCGTAATACTGTTTGTTTCATGGTGATGATATGGAACGTTGAGTGCATATTAAATAAATTGGATATCAGCTGCGTCTTAATACCTTTGGTACAGAGATGGTATTAACATGTCCAGTGTATAGTATATCCAAGAAACAACAGTACCACAATCTGTCCATTTAAAGATGAGACTGATGAACAGATTGTCATGAAAGGATTGCCTGGGAAGTTACTTGGAACCGAAGAGACTAACAAACAAACAAACAAACATTTGTCGTTTGATGGAATGACGAGATGACGAGATGATTTTATAAAAAACTTAACCGTAGAGACGTGATTTTATGTTAAGGTAAACTTAAGAAATTTTTCTATACTAGAATTATCTTCATAAAAACATGACTTACCTAATCCACTTCTCTTTAAGATAGAAAATATTTCCATCTAAATAGAATCGTAACTTGACCAAATTTGCTAAAAATTCTGGTTCAGAAAAACCATGGAACTTCCCTATTCTGTAGACACTGACAAGATAAACAGTTTGCAATAGATTCCTTATCTACTATTTATATAAAAGTCATTTCATAATTGTACCTTTTAGAGAAGTAATTTTCTACATTCATTAATTGCCTTATATGACAATGGTATGGCTAACCTTTCTTCGTTTAGTGTTAACAATGTATAATTTGAGACAGGAAGTTCATATCCTTCAAAAGACTTTAAGTGATGGTTCATCCGTTAAAGTGATTTCAATTTATTTCTGTAGCAGATAATTCAAAACTATAAACGTTCAATATTCATAAAAAGTGACGTCGTGACCTGGATGGTTTTCCCATTGATGTCATAACGACCACAATTGCACGAAATACTCATTTAACCAGTGAAGCTACAACGAGAACCAGATTTTCGTGCCTCAAATTGTCTTATAACTCTTGGGTGAAACTAATAGTTTGGTTGATCCATAAATGTTGGAGTACATAAGGTATCATCTGCTTAGAAATCATTAATATTATGTCATCTTTGAGGTCGAGCGTCTATTAGGACTGAAGAATCACCCAAGAATCGTGGTTGAACTCACGAGGCTTTAGATACTTTGAAAATGGGAAGTGTCATAAATATCTATCTTTTCCACGCGAAACGTTTTCTATATGAAATGCCGAAAATTCCCATTCCATGATTGATGTGAACATGATAAATTGATCTTTAAAGCTGAAATGAAGATATCCACTCCTTCACGCTAACATTGTACAAGAATCTGTTGATTTTCTTGTAACATTCAATGTAGAGAATCTCCATACAAAGATCACTTGTTAAATCCACATTCCTCAATCAAGAACCTCAAAAAAATTATCAACTCCATCGAATCTTCGAATGATTGAATGGCGATCTTATGATCTGACAGCAGAAATCACTTGATTTAAGACGAAATTAGCATATTCCCTGTAAGACATGACCTTTTGACAGCTTGCTGGCCAACAAGCATATTTATTTTGCCGTTTGGTTTAACAAAGCTGCATGCTGTTTTTGGTGGTTAAATTAAAATGGAAAAATTGAACTTCAAACAAATCCCGAAATAGCTTACTTCTGGAAATTGAATTTCAATGGTCAGTCGTTGAATCCCGAATCCCTCCTCATCCTCCATCACCATCCATATTTCCGAGGAGATGATATGAGAGTCAAGACTAGATTCCTGAAATGAGATGAATTCCAGGTTGAGGAAGACATATTTTGCTGGCAATGAAGAAAGGAAGGAAGATGGCTTGACCAGTGGTTTGTGGAAAATCTTGAAGAAGTGGAAAGGTTTTACCAGTTTGAATTGTTTTACTTTTATTTTTGGTTTAATCAAGACTTTCAAATTTATTCTTTACTTTTTCAACATCTTAAGGTATTTCCTTCACTTTCAAGCTTGATGTCTTCCTGCAAACCAACGAACGGAAGAACATCTCCTGATGATGGCTCAATATTTTTTGATTTTTCATCAAATTCTTCTTATTTTTCTCATCTCTGGTATTTGGTGGTCTTCCTTGGAATTCCATTATAGTGTCTTACAAGCAACGATTCCCTCAAGACGGATATCTTTATTTGCTTTTATAATAAAGGCGTGTTCGCATTGCGTCATGCCATTTTGTGGTTATACTTAATGCGATCAATTTAGAAAGTATCAGGATTCAGGATATCTCATCATGAAAAAATCATGAATTGGAATGATGTGCTTTGTTTTGATCATCCCAAACTGATCAATAGACAAAGATAAACTCTAGTTAGGTTTCGATCATTAGTGGATGTTAGTGATTGACAGTTCAATAAACCGATTTGAGAAGATCTTAACAAAAACCTTTAACTGAAATGAAGTCAACAATGTGTCTCAAGACGATGCCATGCTTTCAAACAAAAATCATTTAGTTGTCAGTGCGTCTTCTAAGTGCTACGTTGACAGCAACTGTCAAGAAACTGTTCGGCATCTTTTGTTAGTGGCATGGCGGACTCAAACATAGCGGCATAGCATCAAAGTATCCAATAGAATGACATTAACCGTAGTGAGTTCATAATTTCAATGTGGCAAACCACTCGATTCTAGAAATGTAAACATTCCACCACAACCCGTTCTCTTAAACTTGAAACTTTGAGACGAAAAGTAAAAAAAATATAATAAAACACAAAAACTCGATCAAGTTCATGAACTCGATCTCTTGAGAGCTTTTATTTGTATTCATTTTCAGGTCAAGTAACTTTAAAGTTGTCTTTTAAATGATTGTCATGTTGGCGTTTGTCCCCATTTTAAAAAAATATAAGAAAAATAAGTTCCGTTCATTTCTGTCACTATTTATGAAAGTTTCGTGTGACTATTTGACGAGCTTTTTTGCATGTGATTTCTGGTTTTCCGATCGTTCCACCTTTTTAATTTGGTTTCTTCAAGTTTAGCAAGTACCCACGAAAATGAAAATTAATAGATTTCACTAATATTATCCAATCAACTTTTATCAAACCCAGACTCCTTTATATTTCTCACACTGATCTTTTAAGGAATCCTTAAGTTGAATAGTTATCAAAGACGTCTATTAATCTTCTAGCCCTTTTCCTCAACAGTACATATATTAATAGCTATTTATGTATCAAGGGTGTAAGGTGACGCTTTCTTGCATTTGTGGTTTGCAGCATGAGGGTAGCGTAGACGAATGGAGAAATTGTGGCGCGAGACAAAGTCGGGGAATGCAACGCTTGCTTCGAAATTTGAATTTTCGATGTGCGTTTTACTGGCGTAAAGTGTTCGATTCCCAAACACCCGCGGTAGTGCGTAAAGTACAACTTTATGTAACAGATTCGTGTGAATATTAATCTCAAATTCAACTTTCCACAAATTTGTTGCATAAACTATTGTATGCATGGCAGGTGCAAAGTGACCCTTTCTTGCAGTCATTGCTGCATTTGCGCTCAGTCATGACACATTCGTACAAAGACTCGTGTAGTTATGAATCAAGAAGGATCTAGAATCTATATGTTTGTATATAAGGATTACACGGATTCTATATTAGATTAACGTTGAACAAATGCAATTTTCTCAACTTGTCTCCCATGAATACCTGAATAAGAACCCATCTGGTATTCTAGAAAGTTTACCTTAATTTACTGAAATGATTTTTATTTCGAATGAAGCTTAAGGCGTAGCAAATTCCCATATATGTGTCTGACAATCTGAATTCGTCTGAATCTCATTGAACTACTGGCAGAGGTGTGTGTTCCCTTGAACTTCTTGAACTGTGAAAATTAGCACAGATAAATCTTCGAATTTTGTCATTTAACAAAAAGAAATCGCTGCGGGAATATTAAAAATACGCGATGAATTTTTTGGCACGACTCCAATGATTCTTTTCTCCATTTTCCGAGGTGTGTCGAATAAAGTAACTGCTTCAAGTGCAATTTGCAAACTTTAAGAAGATATGTATTCCTTCAGAGACATGAATACAAATTTTAAGAAGATGTTTTGCGTTCAGTTAAGGCGAGTAGCTAGAATGACACCTGTCGCGCGTTTCGGGTCACACTTGAATAGCACTGAGAGATATTTTTATTACCTGACCGAGTTATGATTATGACCAACAAAACCTGACGACTGTGTCAATGGAACAAATGACATTTGTCGCATTACGCTCCACTTGGTTATAGCGGTTCACTTATTCTTTACCTGTTGAGCAGTTAAAGCTTCTACAAATCGTTTACGTGTTATATGATAAAAGAGCAGTTCATGAAAGTAGCTCACAAACTTAACTCAATCCGAATTCAAAAGACGAAAGACATAAACGATTTTAACGCTTCTTCAATAGCAGATGGTATGGACTTCTTTATCTTGTTTCTTTTGTGGCCTGTAACGTCTTGTGCTTCGACTTGTAACGGAAGAAGCAAATATAATCATTAGACATGATAAATATTGATTTACTAAAGTAACTGGAAATGTTAGCTTACTGTTATATTAACAATGCAACATTCAAATCAGGTGACTCGGATAAATCATTTCCTAAAGATAAAAATCTGTTTACACTTTCTTAAATTAAATCCTTAGACTCCAAGCATATCCAGATGTTTCTTTTTGGAGAATCTCAATCAAATAACCTCACACAGTTAATTGTATTAAATGACAGTCAAATTGATCAAAGTTAGTCAGTTAAAGCACGCAAACTGTGGATCACGAACAACAGATGACTTTCATTCAAAGAAACTCTAATAATAATTGAATAAGATTGAAAGATCGTCTTAAGATGATTTTTAACAGTAAACATGAAATTAGTTCTGGCGGGTTTTTAACCCTAAATAAGTCATTAGTTTGTCGTGTGGGTATTTCGGAATGAAGAACATTTTTCATATGAACTAACTGAGGTACTCGCATTAGCGCGCTTTGTCCGGGTCAATTATGGGTCATTATAAAACGCTAACGTTCCCATTATTAAGTATAATTAAATAATCAAATATGACGTATGAACGTTGAGCAGCATTGTGCGAATAAAGAAAGCGGGTTCTATTATTCAGACTTTGATTAAACGCATTTCTGGAATTTTGAGGTCTCTAGGTGAGAATTGTCAGGAAGTCACTTTGACCTCAAGACAAACTGCAGGCATCTTTGGCATTTCAAATTCTTTCAACATAATCAGGTCGTATGAAGTCTTCTTCTCTTGGAAGACAAATCCACAAGTCGAGTTTTAAGCTATCCAAGATACTTAATTTAATGAATCAATCAATTTTCTTTATGAATTCCTCGGATTTATGATTAATTTTGAAATATTTTATGGGAAACCATTTACGGAATTGCACACCGTTACAAGCCAATAATTGGCATCAATCACATAAAGTGTCTAAATGCAGGAGATTAACCGTATATTTCTCTACTTGGGAGTTTCAATCAATCAGTCATTTCGAGACGTTTATCTTCCTTAACCTGTCCTTGAATATTGTTCCATGATCATGTTGTAAAATCGCCTTTACAAGGATCACAGTGTCTTGAATTTGAATTCAGTGAAGATGTTTAAATGACTCAAACCAATGTGACATGAGAAGAAAGTTTCTTGATCTTTCAATTAGTCACAAAATTTTGTGAAAACTTTCATCACGAATGCTAACTGAAAGTAAAGTTAAAAAAATTCCAAAAATGTCATTTGAAGAAATTTAAGAAACTTTGAATTTTCTCAGCATTTTTTAAATCGTCCACATGTGCTCACTTTGATCGTCTCATCATGGCGATGAAAGTAGACAACCAAAAAGTTTCAGGTTTAAATTTCAGGTATTCTGCTTTTCAGGTATTTCATCCCATTACCATTTTAGACCAGTTTTTTGAAAGAGTTAATGCTCGTAAATGAAAAATTAAGAAAAAACAACGGAAATATGGAAAAATAAATTGAAAATCTTGGAAAATTCTGTAAAACTATCATTTACCGGTTGTAAACGTTCAGTTGCAATTCAACTAAGCTATTTTATTTTTGTTTAAGACAACTTTTAGCCAAGTTTAAGCGGAGTTTCTTTGCTTAGTCTTGAATAGAATCGAATGTGAATGAAAAACGATTAATTTTGTGAGTTTTTCTTACGTTTTTAACGCAACCGTTATCATTTGAAAAACCGTTTTCATCTGAAACGGAACAGAACAACTCTCATCTATGTTATCTACATAAAATTTTTAACTTTAATCTTTCCCCAATCTTTTACTCAAAAGTTTATGGGACACGAGCCACAATACTCAACTCTATGGATTGATGATTCCATGCCACAAAACGCACCTCGTCTTCATGTTGCTTCAAGTGCGTTTTCGTTAAACTGCCAAACATCTACTATCAAGATTACTATTGTATTATTTAAGACCCACAAACGTAAGACGCACAAACTAAACAGTTCCATGCTGATCTACAGTTATGTACATCAATTTGCTACTGCTTCCCTCATTCTGTTTTCATTGTCATGGATATGTTGATTTGAGTTGATCGTCAGTCTTCAAATGAACATGGTGAAGTTGCAACATTCATCCAACGAGAGCTACAGGAGGTGATCCTGAATCTGGATCCTATCCAAAATCTGGGACACTCTCAGCACCACAATTATCTACTGACCTGTGATTTTACTAATTATAGGAGGACGTGTGACAGTTGAGTAATTTGAACATTTAAACAGCAATTCTGTTTTCGTCAAAAGTAAGTAAAGACAAATGTAAACTCCAAACACGAAAGGGTTATCTAAATAAAGAATCATTGACGGGCCAAGCAAATCCTTATCATTCCCTGGTACTTACGTACGAATTAAATCCATACACACAAATGCAAGTAATAACCAAGAAAGTCATTTAAAAGGTTTTAGATAAGTTCATCGTTCACACTCAGAATTCTGCAGTTGTTATCACCCTGAATGAGGGAAAAAGTACAGATGGCGTTGGAGAAAGACGTTGATATTTTATGGAAGATATTAATTATGTGGATATTCAGATAGTTATCATTCAAATTTTGACAATGTGATGGTATCAGTTTGGCGTGTGCTGGATAAAAAACAAATTTCGAATTCTGGACATGACCCACATTCATATATGTATGTATATCCCATTAAACAAATAACGGGGAAAGATACAATATTTGTGAATAATTTATAAATAGTTAATAAATATAAAAAAAAAACATTCATAAATTAAAAAAGAACTCACCTTAAACAAAGCGAAAATATTGCCGATTAAAATAATTAAATCCCAATTAAAATATCACCTTAGCTCTGGTCTGGTTCTGTTGGTTGAGGTGATATAGACGAAGATATGAAGAAAACGTGTTCTTCAAATATATAAATTTATTAATTTTTGCTTTTTTTGCAATTAAATTCCTCTTCGTGTTTTAAAAATTTATATTTTTTGCGGTAAATTATTTTTATTTTATTATTTTCTTTGAGAAATGAATGAACGTTACGCCTTTTTAACGATTTGTAACACTTAACGTAACTGCACTTTGTTTTTTTTTCTTCTTTAAATGATAATAATTAATTATAAGAGAATTATATGAAATTTAAACAATTTTATTTTAATTAACATTAAGTGAATTTTTTAAGAGTTCTGCTGGAATCCTGTTAAGGGGAAAAGTTTATTTTGTGTTTTCATGATTTGAATTGAAGCACTTTCATCGAATTGAATTATGTTTTTGTAGTTAAGGCTATAATTTTCTCATAAATCATATCAAGTGAAATTTTTATTAATTAATCAACTGCATTATTGCATTTCAAATGAAAAACACGATTATAACTGGGTTAATCACGGAAGTCTAGTCTGTGTTGTTCGACTTAATTCGCGTGCATGAAACGAACCAGAAGATCATATTGAGGCTTCACATGAATTCTATATTCAGATCACTAGATCAGTTTGTTCAATGATGTGGAATGCAACATAGAAAACATACATAATTGATTCGTATTGATGTTATAGAAAAGTGTTTAGATTAAGTGAGAACAATATGTGATGTGATATTTGTTTAACAATATCCAAACTTGATTCATTAAAATATCACAATAACTGTGCGATCTTTATTTCCCAAAGACCAGAGATCATTTCGTTAAATCGATCATTAACCGGGTTAGTAAAACCTGTATGTCAACTTTCTATGTTTAACTGATTCTAATTTTTGAATGAATTTCATTTGAAAACGAAGAAAAAAATCACGAAATGATAAAAACAGGTCATTAGATAAAACAACCGATTGATTAACCCATTAACTTTTAAATTTATATCTTTGCCAAAATATATTCAATATTCTTTCATTTCATTAACATATTTTGTTTTATAGAAAACTGTAAAAATATTTTTTATATTTTAATTTTTATCGTTCCCGAATTTTCCCCGAAGTCTTAACTACAAACAAATTTTTCTTATCACAAAATCACATTTGGATTGTAACTGTTTTAAAACACTAAATTTCTTGAGTATAGGTACATCTCAAGTACACATGCAATTTTGACAATTATAGTATATCAAATATAATATCCACTTCTATCATAAGATGACACAATAATATCAAATTTGAAATATTGAAAAATGTATAACATAAACCACTAACACAAATAACAGTTAAATTATATACAGTAAGAAAGTACACAGGTTGATCTAAGAAAAATCAACTAAAATAAAAATTTGTAATAAGAAACGAACTAAGTCGCTGAGCAAGAAAAACGAACTGGATACAAGTACGGCTATATTATGAAGAATACCGGATAGAAGTTAAAAGTATAATCACTTGTTTTTATTTTATATATTATTATATTTGTAGTTGCCTTCTCCGGTTAGTGGGCAAAAATTCCTCTCCTTTTTTATTTAATTTGATACTAACGTTGAACTAAAACTTTAGTCCGATACTAAATAAAACATTAAAGTTGAATAAAATAAAAATTTTGGAATCAACAGATAAAACACACGTGTTGGTCCAACGACCGCCAAACGTAAAATACCTTGGTGAGGTGCAAAACAGTCTACAATTTCTTCATATTGCCAAGTTGCCGTTAGTGCAGAAAATTGAAGATAGACGACAAGAATAAAGAAGATATATAAGGATACACGAGAAGAAACACCAATAACCTTGTACCAATATCACTAACACTATTATTTCTTCTTTTCTTCCGCATGCAACTGAAGCAAAGTGAAGCAGTAGATTAAGCACCAATACAAAATGGAAGCAATGGCGGCAAATAAGTCCGTTAATGGTGATGATGGCAATGATGATGTTGGTCAGGTATTCTGTTTCTTCAATTTCTTCTTCTTTCTAAAATTTCTTTTCTTCATTTTCGAAGAAGAGCTAAGTCAAGTACAATGTGCTGTTATTCTTCCAGTTTTACTCTACTTACTCTTCAAGTTTCTTCGTTTGTCTTCACTACAAATCACGTTCTTCATAGTAGTATCTTCTCATCTGGTTTTTGTCCACCTAATTTTTTATCCAATGCTTCTTTTCTTTTTGCTTTTATGGAAAGAAATTCCTCTCCAGTTAAACTTGACTTTGTATATATTTTTGTGTGAAGCATATGCATCCAACTTTTTGGTTTACCTTTATGTATCTACCTATACGTAGTTATGTTCTTCTTATTATTATTCTTCTTTTTGAAATTCTTTTGCAATTTTAACAGTCTGGGCATTAAAACAAAATGTCTCATCTGCTTCTTAGCTCCTACATCCCACATTCTGTGGAATTAGGTGCATGTGAAATTGATATAGGTTCACATGGAATGTCGGTGGGGCCAAAAAAAGTAAAACTTTCTGAAGAAAGGGAATATGAAGATGAATTTTTGCATTGAAGAAATTCTTTTCAAGAAGATACTTTATTTTATATCCATGAGATACACATGAGGAGCTGTACATTTTATAAAAGATCGAATCAACGGTGACAGGTATCTTCAGAACAATATCTTTAATTTTAAATGAAAGTAGGGATTCTTTTATACCGGAAGTACTCGTATGAACAATACGAAGAACCAAAAACCTACTTAGCTTTGACAATAAAATCAAAATTGTTTGTCGTTGTCGAAGAATGTCTTTAGCAAATAAAAATTGTGTTTGAAGAATTCATATTGAAAGTGGCAAAATTAAGAGAAAAGTTTGGTCAAATAGAAAGCCGAACTGGCATCTTTCCAAGCCGTGAACTATTTGCAAAACAATCGCCAAAAAAGCGTACAAATTTAATTTTATCGGAAACTAGCATCTCAAACAGCCGGCCCGGAGGCGCGGCTCATTGGGTCTGGTGTCTGTAGTCTTTTCCATTCATAACCGAAACCAAGGAAAAGTCGAAAAAACGCGTGTGAGACTCTTCAGAAGATGAGCATCAATTATAATTGGGTACCTGACGAACCAGAAGAAACACGTGAAGAACATTGACTAATGACCGCCAGGTCGGCGTCTCCGGAAATATTTAATCAGGTGTAACAACACTGTGCTCTGCTGTGCTGTGCTGTGGACCATGCCATGCCTTCATGCCTTTATGCCGTCTTGTCCAGTTGAGTTCAATGTCTAGAACGAGGTCGTGATCCATCAATTGATAAACTGTACATAATCAAATCAGCAAACGTACCATTTTTTTGGAACTCCATCAACTCCATCGAGCCTCACACATCAGTGGGAATATAATTAATTACGTTTGTAGGGCACTTGCACAGCTTTTTGTCTACAGATCGTTCCAGGAGACCACTTGAGGCGTTGATAGCCAACCACCTCGAGGTGAAGCCTATGGGTGAAAAACTACTGAAACAAAATACTCCTCTGGGCAAGGTGTGTTCGGGAAAAGTGAGAAATTGTTAAAATGCGAAACCACCGTGAAGTTGGATTTCTTCAAACTGAATTCAAGAAAGGAAAAAAACAAACAATAACGAAGCAAATTAGCTAATTAGGCGACCAAATTGCAACACCTTTGATGCTGGTTGAAGCAGACACTTGCAATTCTTGGACGCAAGGTGACTGTCAAGTCACAATTTGAAGGGAAGTGAAGCGACTTCGAAACATGACAAATAACTCATTTTACTATATGCCTCTTTTGATTATTAAGCCTATTCATCTTCAAATTAGCCGTGTTCTTTTGGTTACTCAGTAGAGCAGAACTGGCCAATCCCATACATTTCAATACAATCCATTCCAAATTAGCACTCGATAATAACTGGGTTTAAACTACTCCACTCGATAAATTGTTCAGCTAGAAGTATCCAGAAGGCGACAAGGTTCATTTTCCTTGACGCGAGTTTAAATTTCTTTTAAATTCCACAAAATTACAATTTCTTCAAAATTTAAATTAGTTAATTGAAATTTTAATAAAATTGTTATGCCGGATTAAAAATTACAATTTATTCAAGTCTGTTCACGTACTTGCTCGGGAAATATTGCAATATACATTTGTACTCGCTCAAAGAATTGTTTTGCGAGAGTTTAACAAAAAATAACGGAGGGGAAATATGCTTAAAAGTGGTAGATGTTACTCAAGAAATTTGCTCCAGTAACTTCAAGCTACTAGGAAAATGCTGTTTGATAATGTCAAATGTCTAATTTGTTTATGTTTACTTGTGAAGTTGCTCGTGGTTACTGAAATGCGTTTTTGTACTATTTGGTAACGAGAGAGAACTGAGAAAAGTCCTGTCAAATTGCTCATTTACAGCCGAGTAAACCCTAGTAAACTCAATCTGTAATTGAACAGACCTGAAAAGAACACGGGTATTGTACTTACCAAACCTGGAACCTATGACATAATACATAGTTCATCCTTAGAAAGATTGGTAAATAAACATAAGCGTACAGTAGGTATTCCGTTTTCAGTTCAAAGTTTTGGTGATCAATAAAATAAATCTCTTCATTGATTAAATGATTTTCTACTTTTTAATCGAATCACATCTCTTTAGTTAATCCGAATTTCAAAAATCCCGCCATTGTACGAATTCGTATGCAAAGTGTCAAAATTTCACGGCGAAATCAACATGTCTGTGAAAAATTTACGTACGCCATCTCCAAACGGATTTTCGAAATGAATAGTAGTGAGCGAACTGCAAGCTAAATATAAATTTCGTTTGGGCTTTTTAACAAACATGAAAATTCTGGATTCGTTTGCATTTTGCTTAATTTTCCATTTATGTTTGACATTTTTATGTTCGCTCGCGTACATTCAACTTTTCGCCATGAAATGAGCGTGTTCATTGTTTTCGCCGTGAAATGAGAACATTTGGCTGGCTCTTTCACAGTGAAACCTTGACAGTTGACGTATGAAGTTTCACGTGGACGAAGTACTTTGATTTACCGTGAATTTTACAGAATTTTGAATTCATTTGGAAAGGAAACGGTGAGTGAAGTGACTTATTTTGCTGATCGACAGAGAGTGAAATTTTCATAAAGTTTATTTATTTTTTGACAGCAAATGGATGATTTTGAAATTGAAGATTATACAGAGCTGGAAATGCATCAACCATCTAAGTCAAATGGGCGCAAAGCTGCGAAATTTCGAAAAGCAAGTTTTAATCTTGCAGAGAAAATGAAATTAGCTGAGGTAATAAGAGAATATCCGGCTATATGGGATCGAAATCATCCGCGCCATTTTAATGCCATATTCTTAAGGGACTGTTGGAGTGAAATATCAAAAATACTTAAAAGAAAAGGTTGGCATTTCATAATAAGTGCGTTTGTTTTGAGTTCAGAACTATTCAGAACTTTGTACTAAAAGTTCAATTAGCGTTCCACTCTACTCCGTTTTACCTATCGCGTTAAGCTGGATATATAATGCAAAGCATCGCGTCAATTTAACAAAATGTAACAATTATTGCCGTGTGATGCATGAAAATTTCCAACCGGTTGGAATTTAACGCGTCATACGCGTCGGCAGTTTAACAGCTGCCATCGCCTTGCATTATATTTCGAGCTTTAGGGTAAAATCGTCGCTTTGACGTTTGATCCTGTCAGTTGTTGGTGTGTTTATTATTCAATTTTATTTTGAATTCGTCGGATATTTCCTTGATCTATTTTCAACTGCAATTTAAAAAAAATTTCGCCAAATTTCTTTTTCCTTTTGTTTGAACTGGATTGAAGTTCGGGACAAATAAAAGCGAAACTAGACCAAAATTGTAAACAAGCGCGGTTCTGAACTATTCTGAAAAGAAACGCAGTTAATATTAAATCTATTCTATTGTGATCTAAACCGAATTATTTTGATTCAGTTGAGGATTGTAGAACCGCTTGGAAATCTATACGCGACAGTAGGCGGTACCGTATTAGGAAGTCTGGAAGATCTTGCTGTGATCCAGATGAAGCAGAAGAATGGGAGCTAAATGATGCTCTTTCTTTTCTGCCTGATCCAAATCGTAGAAAGAAGTAAGTGAATTTGCCGTAATTAATTTATTTTTGCTAAAGGTATTTTAATGTTACATAGAATTACTTCCGCGGATGAGAAAAATTCGGAAGAGGAAGCAGAAAGCACCTCTAATCACAGATCGAAGGTAATATTAGTTTTATGTCAAATCTACGAAACCTTAATTTGTTTTTAATAGTCTTCAAGGCATAGTAGGAATGAGCCTGATCTGGATTTTTTCCGTTCTGCAATTGAGCAGATAACTGACGCTTGCACCAAGCTAGGATCAACATCGCCGGTATCAGCTGCTATTGCTCCCAAGGAAGCATCAATATATGAACCATTCTTATCAATTTTTCGACTTAAACTTAAGCAGTTGCCTGAAAGAACAGCAGAAAATCTTTGCTTTCAGTTTATTAGTATGATAAATAGTGAAATAGACAATGATCAATAATTTTAGCGTTAAGCGAAACAGTATTTTTATTATATCAGAGTTTTGTATAAAATGAAAACATTAAATATCGTATCAATACAAGCAATCATGTTCTAATTTTTCATCTCGAAAGAAGCACAGCCGAGAGTGACTCTACGCAGTTTAGTAAAGAAGTGGCTAATATTTTGAAAGCTTTACACACAATACAGTAGTTGACTGGTTTGTCGATGGCTAACAAATGCTATAACTAATTTAAATTCCACAATCCTAAATCCACCAAACGTGTAACTTTACGTTCCGTTAGCTTTAAATGCTCCAATGACCTATAACCCAACACACTAGAGCAAGTTTCACGATACCAGGATGCAAATTTTTAGAATATAATCTCCCATAAACCAAAAACCCCTGGCTTCCAACTAACTGAATCTTATAATTTCAAACCTGAGATCTGAAATGATTTAGGTGCTTAAGCTCAAAATTTCCATAATTCACTCAAGAACTCGAAATGATAAAGCTGACCCAACCCAAATCCAACTAGAAACCACAAACTTGGTGAATTTGCAGAACTTTTATTATACATGCAGAGACCGACGTCAAGGTGATAAAGTATTTATAGGACGCCCAGCTATGGGGAGATCATCTATATTCGAGTACTCTAAAGATTTTTACTATTTTTGATAAATTTGGTCATAAAATAGTGATTTGGATTTGGTATCGCTGGGACCCAACCCTGCGTTAGGCTTTTATTGTTCCACGGTTCTGATTTCAATTTTCAAATAAAAACGGATTTACCTCAAAACGTGGTGTTTTTCAATAATGACGCCACATAGCCAGAGACTTATCTTGTCGGGTCAAGAATTTTCTTTGTATCACTTTGGCAAAGTTCATTTAAGAGTCTCACGTAGCTTTTGGCGAGGTCAAGTGTAAATTAAATCTTTCTTAAGGGAATCTGCAATTAAGTGACACCTTTCACGTACTTTACCGACATGGACTAATCAGAATTCCATTCCGTATTTGCGCGATATACAATATATACCATATACCAAGCGAATACCAAGTGCCGCGCTAAAGCCAGACAGTGTCGTAGCGGTTGTCTGACACAGCATTGATGCTTCTTACATAAAAATGCTACGAAACGTAACACTTCTCGACATCACACACTATCACATGCACTTTATGTTCTTTGTAACGTGTTTAAATTATATAACGACTGCGTAAACTCATATGGTTTACGTTAGTTTGACATGAAGTCTGCGACCAAATCTGCGTGCTAAAGTTTCATTGACACGTGCTAGAAGTTTATCTAACATAATTGGCATTTTCATTGTTTTTCCTTTGAAATAGTCACAACGTCAAAGGAGTTGAAGCACTAGAAGCTTTTCCATTTGAACAGAAGAAACTCAGTTGCAAACACGGAAGGCGTAACATAAGCCGTGTTCTTTTGGTCACTCTAACAGAACAGAACTGGCAAATCCCATACATTTAACAGAACAAGGTTAGTTCTGTTAATGTCTGTTCACGTACACCCTCACTTTACTAAAGTTTACTCGGTTGTAAATGAGCAATTTGGGAAGATTTTTCTAAGTTCTCTCTTGTTACTCGGATAGTACAAAAACGCACTTGAGTAACTTCGAGCAAATTCAGCGTCAAATTGCTAACATCTGTTACATGCACCTATCAAATGAACAGGATTTTCCAACTAGATTGAAGTTACTCGAGCAAATTACACGTAGGTAGCAAACATTCTTTATTTTTGGGTACCTATTGAGCACGTTCCAGTTCCCAATTGTTGTTTATACCGTATGGTAATAATTTTGTCGAGATATTCCAACGACATCCAGATCGTCATTAGGACAAGCCGAGGCTAAGAATGGGTTGGGTACGATAATCCTACACGAAAGGTTCTGTGAATTAAGTAAACCTATAGACAAGGCTACACTGAAGCTTGGCGGGACTTTTTGGAAGCTTCAGTTAAATTTTTAACGATTCATAAACGTTTTGTTTTATAGTTATTGACATTATTGTAATCACAAGAAGAATACAGTGAAAATATTGAATACATGGATGGGAAACGTGATGAGACGGACTAGCAAAGACGTGTGCACTACAGAATGATGAATTGAGACCGAAGTGTAACCGTAAAATTATATTTAAAAAGGTAATTAAAGCTCTATTATCGATACACTGTACGTTTTTAGTTTTTAGCGTGAGTTCTGTCGAGTTTATGGAGTTGTGTAAGGAAGCAGAATTTCCAGACGAGTTGGTCTCCTCCATTAAGTGTATAGAAGACACTGTGGAAGACTCAAAGTCTTAAAGACCGAACTATTTCTTTGGTTTGGAAAATGACAAGATTTGTATGCAACACAGCACCGCAACAGAGGATCTACAGATCGAGGCATAACCGAAGAATTTCAAGTGGCACTTTCAGCAGTTTCAAACAAAGTTCTACCAACTTAACTGACAAATAACAGAATCGATGTTCTTAATCAGGAAAAACTCGTCCCGTACTCATTGGTCTTTGATAGTTGCGCATGGTGGTAACAAAAAGCGCCTCATAAATCATTTCTCATGATACTTTATGCACCTTGACATTCCACAGGTGTACGTACGAGTGCATGGCAACACGCTTGTACAGATCACGACCGCTTTTCCATGAAGTCGAGCATTTTACAGAAGGTGAAGAATTCAACAGTTTGATTCACCAGCTTCAAAGGTATACTTCTCTTGAGTGCATTCAGTTTGACAGTGTCTAGGAGACTGACAGTTAGGGAAACATTCCTCCAAGTCATCATCACTTGGTGCGTCGACTATCATAATCGAGATGGCGGATTTATTCGATCAAGTGCATCCAGCATGAGCTATACTCAATGCAGTATTCAGAAAGATAAGATACGCCCCTAGAAAAACAACCATCACTTGAAGATCATTCATTGAAATGATTTCTGACGGTTTCAATGACTTTTGATGGATTGCAGAAATCTCTGAGTGACAAAACACGTTATGGTTTGAAGGCGTTTTCCCACAGCAATGAAGTGAATTAGATATTATCCAAAGAAACACACATTACAAGCTCTCATCACTTGTCTTGTGTGTAGACAAGTGTGAGAATCGTTTCTTAAGGTGCAGACAATAATAAAAGAACAACATGAAGACGTTGGAGGTTCGCGAAACTATCTCAGGTGTGGTCATACTTTGTTGCTTAAATTAGATCTTACTTTATCTCTGACATGCCTCTATCCATGTCGACACAAATTGAACAAGTCATCACATCAAATATTTGTTAATGCACTACAAATATGATGATTAGAACGGTGAGTATTCTGTCATTTAAAGACGACTAGTAGACGCAAATGACTTGTACTTGTAGTATCTCTTTACAAATGACGTGTTGGGTTTTATGGCAAAGGCAAGAAACTATCCCTAAAGCTTTCCTTAATTGTACCGCATACGCCTGGCGGCTATATAACCTCATTGAATCCTGTGTGGGAAAGCAGAAACGAAGTCGTTTCAGTTTGAAAAAAAAATGGGCTGCATTGCAAAGCCTCCCTTTATTAATCAAAGAGTAAACCATGTAAGTGAGGTTATCGAAAAGAAATTAATAAATCAAACCGAAAACACCTCAAATTGATGGTAGGGATCGAGGGTAATCGCCAGTAGACATTATGTTAAACCTCTCGTGTAATGTAATAAACTGATCATTACAAGTTTGGGCCTCCATCAATTTTAGTGTTTGGAAAATTGATTTTTTGCGGTGAAACCTGCTGTTTTACTTGGAACCAGGAAAAGGCCAAAGAAATTTGTTAAACCGCGTAATTGAAATTTAAACATGAAAAGTTTATTGTACTCACAATGAATTAACTGTGATTACCGTTCCCTGATAAGATGGACAGAGATCTTAAATGGTACGTAAAGTCTGCAATTTTTCATCTTTAACCTATACGACATGGAGGTATAGGCTACGATTGCATGTCGATGTGCTTGTTGTTGTGGAATAACATGAAATTTACTTAAAATATGCCAAATTATTCAGACATGCTGGCGACCTGTTCACTAAGACTGTCTAGGTTCATTTGACTCTTAGCTATCTGATTGCATTGGAAACCATTTGAACGATACGGAAATTCACAATTAGACAGTCGGTGAGACGACAGTAAACAACTCGTCTTTGGTATCCATAATGTTCTCTTTTGATGAGCTACTAATAGCTGATTGTGCAATTGACATTTTGTCGAGAACTCGTCGGAAACATGAAGACTACAAATCTCCATACAATAATACTGATTCGCGGAAGGATTTCTTATCGTTTATGGTAAAGACGCCACTATCAAGATAACAAACAGCTCACATATCATGGTATCTAGGATGGAACCCGGTGTCGTTTTCCCAGTGTCTGTCAGTTGACCTCAATCTCATGGTTGTTGATCGAAGTCTTAAGTGTGTCCTTTCAAAACTTGCTGCTTTGTTCATCATTTATTCCAGGTAATTTGTGAAATGCTCTTCCATGATATGAAATTGTGAAACTCTCTGTAATAGTTCAATAAACCTTCATGCTCACTTTGGAAATTCATTCAAGTTTGTATTTATAATTCATAAAAGATTTTGTGAATCATTTTTTGTATAAATTTGTT
The DNA here is from genome assembly GCA_963971475.1 of Chrysops caecutiens. NCBI lineage: Eukaryota > Metazoa > Arthropoda > Insecta > Diptera > Tabanidae > Chrysops > Chrysops caecutiens. Next base: position 2,291,792 of record OZ020569.1, on the reverse strand, counting down.
GTTGCTTCAAAACTTTATTATCTGCTATAAAGAACAAATGACGTCGCCGAAGAACGACCTCAAGCTTGAAGAAAGATAGCAGGGATTAGAGTCAGGAAAACGAGATTTTCTCCGAGATTTAAAGCTCATCGCTCTCTATATTTTCTCAAACTCACCTCAAGATCAAGGCGTCCGACCCTGCGTTGTTATAAAAGTCCCAAAAGAGCTAGTGTTCGCTATATTGCTCTTATCAGGAAAAGATGCATTGTAAAATGTGAGAAATAAAAATCTTCTTATCATTACACAATACTGAATCTTAAGCTCAGAATGCTTTACATAAAACTGTTTAAACTTTGAAGTCATAATATTGTCAAATCATTGTTTAAATAAATTTTATAGAGTGTTCTGACTCAGGGATTTTGTCGAAATTTTGTTAGTTTCAATAATGATGAGATGGAGTGCAGGAGTTTAGTTGAAATTATTTTGTTATTTATTAATTAGTAACTTATTTAATTGATTTATTTCGCAACTTAATAAAATTTAAAATGAACAATCTCGGATTCATCGAAGATGACAGGGAAAACCTCGGTGTGTTACTTTTGTTAGTGATTGGTGTTTTGTATTTGTTCGAAAATAACGTATAGTGTAACATCTAGAGAAAACCACCGAAGTCGTGTTGAACTAGATGAACTCCTTGTCCTTGTGTTGTGTGTCCTGTAAAAAGTTTTTGTGGCAAATCTTTCTTCTAGTCTTTAAGCTGGATTCACTGGTCCAGTCCGTTCGGCGCGTGCGGAACTGTTTTTTTTATATTGAGTTTTGACAACTCTCATGCCGTACTTATTTTGCGGCGAATTCAGTTCTCTCTCTGCCAAAGTTCAACCAACTTCAACTTTCGTGCGGAAGATTTTTGTTATCACCGTGAATGTGCTCCGCGTGGCGTCGTTCAGTTTGTCGATTGTTCTAAAATGACGAAAGAATGAATCATAACCCAAGACACTCTCTTCGCGACGAATTAGTTCCGCACGCGCTGAAAGGACCAGTGAATCCAACATAACACCTCAAAAGGAAGTCGTCTAATAAAATTTTCAATATTTTTACAGAACAAAATGAGAAAGAAAAGGAAAGTTCTCACACCTACGATGAAGCAATAGCGGCGATAGGGACTGGAAAGTTCCATGTCTTTCATTTTCTGATCAGTGGTCTATCTGTGATGACTGTAGTAATAGAGACACTGTGCATAGGGCTAGTGATGCCAGTGTCCAAATGTGATATGAAGTTTTCAGTATCAGAACAAGGAGTATTGGCATCATCAGGATTTTTGGGAGTCGTTCTCAGTTCACACATGTGGGGATTTCTAGCAGATACATGGGGCAGAAAACGGGCTGTTCACTTGTCAGTTAGTCTGGCTAGTGTTTTTACTGTGATATCAGCGTTTTCCGTGAACGTTTGGATGTTTGCAGCATTTCGATTTCTTACAGGCTTTGCTATATCTGGGTGCCAGGCTGCAACTTACACTTACGTTGGAGAATTTCATGGCCCTAAAACGAGGCCGAAGTATATTGCTTACGTGTCCACCTTCCTTCCACTTGGGATGATTTACTTGGCAGGTACTCCGACATGAATAAATGATTGATTCGTCTTAAGACGTTTTTCTTGTAGCTGTTGCTCTACTAGTGCTTCCATTTGAAATCGATTGGTTGGTACTAGGGCTTAGATTCACATCTTGGAGACTTTTTATGCTCATAGGCTCCATCCCTACCTACGTATCTTCATTGGCGTACTCCTTGCTTCCAGAAAGCCCGAAATACTTACTCATCCAAGGCAAACATGCAGAAGCTTTGGATGTTCTGCGAAAGTGCTTCAAATGGAATCTGTCCAAACCTGCAGAGGAGTATCCTGTCACAAATGTGGTGATAGCGAAGACTGGAGGTAGTCTCGCCGATGTTAAGGGATTCTTTGAGGGCGTACGTTTGGTGTGGAACCAAACCATTCCCATATTCAACAGATCCAGAGTTTGGGTTTCTCTCAATTTGAATTTTGTGCAATTTGTAATATTCTTTGTAGCTCACGGTGTTTTCATGTGGTAAGCAAAAGTTGGAAAAATTCTTAAATCTCTTAATAAATTCTCGGTAATAGGCTACCTTCACTAATGGCAACGATGCTGAGAAATATCCAAAACGACATGACGTTCTGTGAATCTATTATGGACTATACCTCGAACACAACAAGCCACGAAGCCACAACTGAGAGTTTGTGTTCCGAAGCTGTTGATCTTCTGACCTTCCAGATCATTATGTACATGGCTATTGGATACACCGTTTGCTACGCAGTAATAGGAGTCTTCATCAACAAAGTGGGCAAGAAACGGCTTCTGGGTAAGTTTGAGTTCGTTCTTTGGCCACAAACACTCGTTACGGTTCTTGTTTCAGTTTTGTGGCTAACAGCAGCTGGACTAGCTACACTCGGAATACGCTGGGCAGAAGGACTATACTTCATCTGTGCTCTGATATTTATATCTTTAGCAATTGGGAATGCTGGTGGAATAGTGAGCTCTATATCAATTGATTATTACCCCACTAACATCAATGCAATGGCGTTTTGTTTCGTTATGATGTCGGGACGATTTGGAGCTGTTGCTGGAAGTAATTTCGTTGGAGTCGTTCTAAATCATAACTGCAACACATTATTCTTGCTTCTTGGTGGTTTTGTATTAATTAGTGCTGTTTGTTCTCTTGTCTTACCTTCAAAACATGCTGAAGCAAAATGCATAGACGTTGTTACTTGATTTGCAATAAGTTCCTAGTTTAACCAATTTACTAATTAAAATTGAATCTGAAACTGAATTGATTTTTTCAAAAATTTTGATTTAAATTAAATTTGTAATTCCAAAGAACCCAAAATTCTCAATTTTTATCCGACTCAGTTCATTTAACATCTTTTCCATTCCACAGAAACGTTCAATTCCATAGTTTGAGAAACACTGAAAAATGTAGTCGAAGAGAATGAGGCGAATCATGATTTTATGGGTACAGGTTTGAGTCTTCAGTGTGAAGCTGCTGCAAATAAAACCAGTGACAATTAAGCTAACGAAACAAAGATGTCGCTCGTTTTTACTTTTGAGTTATTCATATTCGCATTTAACTTTTCACTATTAAAACCAAGCTTTCGATTTATTTTAATATATAATAACGAGTAGCATTCTGAGATCTAAGGCTGATTTCTTATCAAAAACTGTGGTTGCCGTACATCAAATTAACCCTTAATCGCTGAAACCGATTTTGAGTCGTTATGATTGAACAACTTAAGGTTGTTAAAGCGTTAAATCCACCAATTATCAAAATTTCTACTATTATTTTAAAATTTGAATTGCAACTGGGTTCTTTGAGACGTTTCAATTAATCTTGATTTGTTTATCCAATATGTTTTAGGAAGGTATCCAATTAAACTTTTTCCCTCTAGTATATACTGATCTGATTAAAAATAAAAACAATCATCGATATTGTGAAATGACGTAGCTATACCTGAACCCTAAATCTGCACAGGAAATCACGCGGTTTCATAACCTTCCTTAGTTCAAATTTGAATAATTTATATGATATACTAATTTCGCTCAAATTCAGTTTGATGATGTTATATACCTATTAACTGGTCGTTCATATATAATGATATTAATGGCGAAGTCAAGTGATCCCATGCAAATTGTTCATGTTCGTTGTTATCTAAGTAGAAAATGTTATAAGAAATGTAAATTAGAATCAATTTCAGTGCTCGAATTTCAAAATCAAGACAGAAATTTCGCCCTGTAAAACCCAAATCACATAAACAGGTCCGCAGTAAAGTCAGCTTTCTCTACCACGATATTTAATTGCTCTATCTGCTTAGCATATATCGCTTTTTAAGATATCCGAAATAAAGTTTTATTAGATGAAGTTATGCGTTGGAGTTCCGCGAAATTGATTTTTATTTGCTTATATGTATGAACAACTTTCTGCTGATTACAAACAGCTGAATGATAAAATATCATTGTTATAATCAATATTAATTGTATTGTATAAGAATTTTACTTTAACATACTTCTACTTTACTTTTAAAATTTTGTTTGTTGCATAGCTCTGATCCATAGAATCCAAGAAATTTTAAATGAATACCTTGGTGGAATCTGGAATTATTGTAAATCTTTTGGTGATATTTGTTTATCTTATTCTTGTATTATCATTTGTCAATTCATCAAAAACGAAATATTAAAACAATATTTTCCTAATTTGTACTTAATTAATATAAAAACAGGACTTGCAACTGCTGTGTGTTTATTTTTGTGGCTAAGATATAACAAGAGCATCATTTCATGGATTCATGGATTTTGGTAATGTTCTTCGCGGTTATACGTTGTAAACTGAAATTTTGAGATACATTTGAGAGTTATACTGACTAATCTATTGTTAGACGAACCAACAACTTGAGACAAATCTCCATCTAACATGATAAGTTGTACATTCTCCGAGTTGTGCATGAGCTATGATATAGTTTATTGTTAACTTCAAATAAATTTCAACATTTCAATTAGCAGATAGTGGCAATAACCCTAAAAATTTAACTCTACTTTATATAAACCGGCGATGAAATTGTCAAAATAAGAAAACTGTTATAATAACTCATTATGCTTTCAGATGAATCCATTAAGATATTGAATTTATTTAATATACAAACAGTTCATATGCAAATAAGGTTTTCCAAACTAAAATTAGTTAGACAGATTTCAATCAAGTTGAAGAGTTTCCATCAAAAGTCGTCATCATAAATAGGGAAAAATAAAGTTGGTTTGCACCGAGACTGATTTGGAAATCTTTTGGACCTGGTCTTATACAAGCACAGAAATCAAAAATGGTATGCTTCCGAAGCTAAAGCTTGGCCGCTCTCCACTAGCCACTTTTCACATAATAAGATGTGATTAATAATTAATTTGGTTTTCGGAAGTTACGCATAGACGTTATCAAAATTTTTGCAGATATTAACGTCTGGTATAAAAGGTGCATGACGACGTTTCCGTTGTATCATTCAACCTGTTCACCTCTAAGCAAGACAGACGTACAATGAAGGTAAGGTTTAGCAGATAAGGATTTGGTGTCATTAATTCAAACTGGATAAATTGCATTTGCAGACATTTAATGGATTAGCTGTTATTCTCTTGGCATTGAGTGCTGCTAGTGCCCAGCTTTTTGAAGGATATAACTATGAAACTCCTCAGGCACCACAGTTCCAGCCCGCACAACAGTTTTTACCTGCTGAAAACTATGCTAAAAACGAACAGGAAGTTATCTACAGACTTGTATCAGATTCAAATGAAGGACAATACACTCAGAACGTGAATTCAGGTCATGGAGTCCATGGGGATTATCGAACTTTCAAAGTGTTACAGGACGAAGGAGCTGTACAGCATTTGGATTCAGTTGATGATGGATACAAACCATATAACCCTCATGAACAAATTCTCAGAGTAGTGCCTGACGAACAGACTGCTCAACCACAACCCTTGATCAACAGTGACGGAGGATTCGGGCAGCAACAACACACAAAAGTTTTCAAGGTTGTTGATGAAGAGCAACATGGAAATGGCTTCAGATATCTACCACCCTCAGGCCCATCATACCCGGAAGAACAATCACAATACCACCCTGACCCCATGAGAGAATTTAACTCTCAACAAGTTAACTCTTACGGTGCACCCGTCAGACCCCAGGCTCAAGTTTTAAGGATAATTCGTCACGAACCCTTCGAGCAACCAAGAGGTCAACCAAACTACCCACCACCAGAGAACATTCTCTCAAGACTACGACACACCAAAGTACTCAGGGTTCTTCAGGACAACATGAGACCACCAATGAATGTTCATTATAGACCACAGCAACCACCAAAAATGTTCAACTACATGCACCATGGAGATGAGTACCATCCCGCAATGGAATCCCACGTTTCCCAACCACAATACCAACACACGAAAGTATTGAGAATCATCAACGACGAATTAGCTCACTCATCTTATGGACCTGCAGAACAACATCATGAAGCCCCTCATCATGGTGGGCCACAACAGTTCAGGATGCCATCACCACATCACCATCATGGACACCAAAACGTCAAAATCCTCAGAGTCGTTGGAACAAGCAAGGGACAATCTCCTTATTCCGAAAACAGTTTACGCCATCCAATGGAAGGACATGTCAAGGTCTTTAGGGTAGTCAACTGAATTTGTAGAATTTGTTAAGCATAGCATAAGACCTCCCGCGACTGAGTGTATTTAGTTATCCGTTTCTTTTATATTGTATTGTTAATTAGTTTCCTAAGTTAATAAACCAAGTGATAATGTTTGAGATATTATGTTTATTTTCAAATTAAAGTTATAGGTTCACTTCCTTCCATCGGAGACACTAATCTTATTTAGCGTAACCCAATCATCACCTAAAAAATAGTTTTGATTTTGTAACTGTAGCTCCAATGATAAGAAAGTGTATTAAGTGATTAACATAATTACGAGTGGGATTGATCAGATATCATCAATACATATATGCAAATTTATATCTCAAATGAAGAGCTGTGTTTTTTACAAAAGCTCGAATGCAAAAACTAGATTGTATTTCCGGATTGAAAGTTTACGCAGTTGCTGTTATGACAAAACTATTGAATTCATTAATGTTACAAAAGTTGTCATAATGATCATCTAATCACGTTTAAGACAGTTGAACATTTTGGCGTATTCAATTTGTTTACTTTGTTAAGGATATCTATATAAAGCAACCCGATACCTATTTTCGAAAATTCCAGAAGTTAAATCTTTAACTTTTAGGGTTCCATACCTAATGGGTGATAATGGAACCCTATTAATATGGGTTCGCTGTTCGTCCGTCTGTCACAGAGCTGTAACGCTCGAACCATAATAGGTAGACACTTCAAACTTTCACAAAGTGTGTACTATAATAAATTTGTCTTCTGTACTATGGTACGAAATCCTTCGTGTGCGAGTCTGGCGCAGAAGCTCCTATAACCACTGAGTACAGAATCTCTACTTCTCTGTGTAATGGCGCTTGGTGTTTCCTCTGTAATGTTTCCCTGTAGTGAGATCATAGTCAAATCACTTCATGTCCAAAACCAGTCCAATCAACAGATCTTCTAGTTTAGTGTCAAGGACGCAATCCTCACATCGTGTTTGAAGAAGCAGGTGGTTCTTGACCGAGTTTGCCATGCTATCTACAGTTAGCTGTAAAATTCATTTGTGAACAGATCTGGAGTTGATTAGTTTTTGAAGGAACCAACGTAGTGAAGATAGGTTATTTGTAAAACTATTGCTTCGAGAGCTTAATCAAAGTGTTCACTTATATTTCCTGGTACTTTCACTCAAAGATTTTAATGGAAATAAAATAATGACGAACTTCCCTAAGATACTAACAAACATCTGCTAAGTTACGAGAGAAGATCAAAGCTTATTTCAAAAGCTTAACTAGTGTTTGTTTGAGAGAAAGGTTGTGGTTGATTTAAAGTTCTTCTGGCTTGATGACTTGGTTATTCGGAATGTGAATGAAAGGAAAATTTTTAATTCTTGAGAAATTAATTATTCTCATTTCTATTGAATATGAATGCCACATTCACAGCTCTTTTTATAGTCTACAACTTTTTACATGCAGCTTCTTCGCATACCTACTTTTTCCTAAATCGCACTCCACAGATTGAGACAATGAATTGTTGAATTTGAATTTAAAATTATCAATTTTTTTAATGATTCCACAAACAAACCTTAGAAATTTCAAATTCAACTGACTTCCATTTCATTGCAATGCAAGTTGATTTGTCTGTCTCTGTACGTAAAGAACTCAAAAATGACGACGTATTCTAATTCATTACATCTTTGCTTGATTTACATGATTGTTGTTAGGAACGTTTGAAATGTACCTAACTGGAACCGATATGCACATATACTTTGATTCTTAAATTCAAACAATTCAGTTAGAATCAGATCAAACTAGTGAGTCCGATACCTTTTAATACCAACGAGTTCACAGGATTAAAATGGAAACACTAGGTTTTATGCCAGTCACGGATATTGAAGGCTTAGGAATGTAATATGCACGCCTAAGTAATCAATTCGCAACCAAATCATCTGTGGAATAACCTAAAGTTTTTGTGAAGACAATACGACTGAAGTAAAAGCGGATAATTTATAAGAAAAATATTATGAAAATATCAGAAAAAATTGTTCATGTAACGGCCTAAGCTTAAGATGTCCGATTCTGTTTTAAATATTTATTAATTTTTTCGTCACTATCTTACGCCTTTTGGTGCAAAGTTAGTGTTAGGTTCGACCATAGTTTCATAATGAGATAGAAATATGCACGTCTTCCGAGGTATAAAAGTGAAACCCACTTGTGGAACTGGTATCAGTAACGACTTGACTTTATCCTAAGCGCAACAGTCGGAAAATGAAAGTAAGTTTTGTGAAAATTTTGTTAATAACCTTGTATGTAACGGAGTCATTTGTTCTCTTTGTGAACAGCTCATCATCTGTACTTTAGCAATTGTCGCAACCGTTTCCGGTGGAGGATTCGGAGGAGGTGGATTCGGAGGCGGTGGAGGATGGAATATGGGAGGAATGCGTAATCCGTATGGGGGATTTGGACCAGGACGAGTTGTTGATCGAGGAGTCTTAGCACTTAAGCCAGTCCATATGCCACATATGCAATCACACGCACAAAATCGTGGAGGTTTTGGAGGAAAATTCGGTCCAATCAATATCATAAACGTTTTACCGCATCATCAACAACAACATCACCAACAGCATCACTTGGTTAAAGTCATACACGAACAACCTCAACCACAGCCACAGTATCATGTTGTGAAAGTTCTTCAACATGAACATCATCCACCACCACCTCCATCTGTTATAAGATTGATTCATGAACATCAACAACAACAACAGCAGCACTATGAGCAACAACAACAACTCAAACTATTCGCAGTACATCATCATCATCATCATTCGCTTCCATCCCCACAACAACCCCCAATCAACATCGTCAAGCTCCAACAAGATCATCCACCACAGCCTGCCCCACAGAAGCACGTGAACATTTTCAAGTTCCACCAGAATCATCCACCACCTCCACCACAGGAAATAAAACTGATCAAAGTCCACGAGCACCAACAGCAACAACCCCAACAACAAGTCAAAATTCTTAAAGTCGTTAAGGAGGAACACGGCTCTGAATACGCGGCTCCGCCACCACAACAGCACGTGAAAGTTCTGAAGGTGCTCCATGAACAAGAACAACACTTCGCTGCCCCACAACCGCAATCCGTAAAGGTCGTAAAACTAATCAAAGAGGATCACTCCCATCACGATGGAGGCTTCTCTCAAGGAAGCTACTCCAACGGAAGATTTGGATTTGGACAAGAAAACGTTCAAGTAGTGAATGTAGAACATGATTCTGGAGCAAATAGTTATCAGGACCATCATCACGGCGGTGAAGAAGTTAATTACGTAAAGATTCTCGAGGACGACGGAGGATACGGTCACAGTAATGGCCAACAACACCATCACAAAGTATTGAAGTTCGTCCACTAAACCAAAGCTAATCATTTCTTCATATTTCGCCTGGTGGCCCTGCGCCCCATGTCCCTCACTAGCGCTTCCAAATCATGCCAACATTTGTCATTAGATTAAGTTATGATAGCTTTACGGGCCCATTTGACTTGTTATGAACTTTGTTCAATTGTTGTTATCTAGTATTAAATTATACGATATTTTTGTTACGAAAACCACATTTTTTAATAACTCTTGAAGTATGCTATAACCTCTGAGCTATTGTCAATTCTTATTCGTCTTCGATACGAGGAAGTCTTTAAGATGAGGCGTCTATTAGATAAGACATTACGCATTTCATCTATAAAAAATGCAAACCATTTCATAACCGTTTTAGGAAGTGGGTCGATTTTGATTTTGATGAAAGTGAATTTTAACCAGCTAATCTTGGTGATAACGATTTCTAATTTGGATACCTTTTTCTTTGATTTTAACGACTCTTAAAAGTGAATATTTATGAGTCTGCTACGCCTTTCGAAGAAACTATGCGCTTCTCTTGATAGTTTCTATGATTTAATTTATTTGAAACCGATTTAATTTTGCATTTTCAAAATGTATATTTCGTAAAAATCCCTTCACGTTAAACATTTCTTTCACATTTCTTCTATGAAAGTTGCAGGGAAGCCTTTCTAAATTGTGGTAGGTGTCTTTCTCTTGAGGTATTTCTCACTTCCTCATAACGAAACAGTTTCAATGAAAATAAATCAAAAATAATTAATACAATTTGATACAGAGAGGTTGAACATATGTGACTGAAGACATAATTTAGAGCTTCTTCATATTCCTGGCATTCTTTCAGTAACCGAACTGAGTTAGGTAAAATTACGAAAAATCAATATTAGCCTTACCCTTATGACGATTTTTGTAAGATTTAAAAACTATTGTAGAACAAATTGAACGATGATCTCTATGGGAATCTGAACAGTTTCCAATAATGAATGCAATCAGGTTCGGGTTTTATGTTTTCATCACTCACATAATTTCAAATTTTAAATGGTTATTAAAAGATTTTCAAGAAGTAAATATGAATTCTACGCTTTGAGTTAAATAAAGATAAGTCTCAAACGTAAAATTTGATGGAAAACTTACATATAAAAAAAAAAAAATCGAATAAATTGTCAAAATTCACATCTTTATTCTAAGAACTGAGTAAAAGTAAGTTATGGCAACATAAACATCAGGTCATACTGTTCCAAAACAAATGCAACTAATAATTTCTAAGGATTTCTAACAGAATTGTGTTACCAACCTCCATGACCGTGAGAGAGGTTATCTTGATGAATAACTTTAAGAACCTGCACTTGCTCTGGGTGATGGTGATGTTCCTGTGGTTCATGGACGAATTGGAGGAGTTTCACATGGTGTTGTGGAACGGGAGCAGGTTCATGGAGAACTTTCAGGACCCTAACTTCAGGTTGTGGTGGATAATGTGGCTGCTCCTCGTGTAAAACCTTTACAACATGTTCTGGTTGGTGGACATGGTGCTGTTGTTCGTGGACAACTTTCACAAGGTTGACTTGTGGTTGTGGTTGATGGACTTGTTCATGAAGGACTTTGACAACCCGGACTTCTGGCTGAGGTTGAGCGTGGAACACTTTGAGAACTTTGACATGTTGTGGTTCATGATGTTGCACATGTTGCTGCTCATGAACTACTTTAAAGAAGTGCTCAGCACCGTGATGATGTCCACCAGCGTGTTCGTGCAGCACGTTCAGTTGTTGGGCATTAGAATATAATTCATGAGATCCTCCATGGAATCCTGCCGAAGCTGTTCCGAATACTGCTAGAACTGCAACAAAGACCTACAAAAATTTTCAGCATTAGTAATTCAATATCCAAAGTTAAGTTTTTCCTAATAACCTTCATTTTGTGACCAAAAGACTAAAGCACTGGTATAGGTCGAACTGATGCTGGTATCTCCAGGGGCCTTACCTTATATACCGATGAAATTTCAAAACTCTAGCTAGTTGATTTTCAACTCTCATTATCATTTTTTTTCGTTCAACAAAGCTCAACCCAAACAAGTCAAAATTATTTTTATAGCCAGCCAGTAAAAGCTTATGCAAAACCAAATATCTAAATCGATAAAAATTGAATTTTTTTACATACTAAAGTAAATAGTTCGCCTAAATCGATCCATCACCTTTCTATAGATGTCACATGATAATCTATTGCAATGCATTTTCACAAAACAGCAATTTAAGTGAAAATTTATAGCTCAATATCAGTTCACATCTGCATCAAAACTTTCATTTGAAAAACGAAAAGGTCACAGTGTTGAAAATATTCGCGATTGAAAATGATGGGATACTTATTCAGCTCTTTCAACTATATACAAAATTCGAATTTGCATGCATGTCAGTTAATAATTTAGTAATACATACTAGAAACATAAATGAGTCGACCATAATATAGAATACAAACACAGATTCTATACACTAGGAACGATGGTAATTAGTAGTTTTTGCAATTCTGGTCGCAGACTCCATTCTGTCTACGTCTGTTTTCAGATAACTTGATATAAGGTAAGTAACAGGGCTCAATCGTACAGACAACAGTTCCTTTCCTTTCTTAAAGATTGAACGTAAATGTTATCTTAAATGTTATCTTTAAACAGCGATAAACAGTGACTGTCGATATTTTTAATAAAATTTATTTTCCTACAACATTTCGTTGTAGTGTGCATTTATAACAATAGGTACTATTTACAAAGAAAAATTTATATATATAATATAATTTACCTACACTTATAGTATCTCTCATACAATCCGCAAATTTCATATAATATCAGATTTACACACACAAATTATTTATAACAAAAAAATTTCATTTTATGCGTATCAAACACTGTACAAAAAAGTTACAAATAATTTGTTTTGTTCAATAATGAAAATAAAAATTTTAAAAATTTCACTAATAACCATCAAAACGTATAAACTACAAATTACATTCGTGTTGTGTGTGTTTTACAAATTGTTCAATTCTTATGTAAAATAAATTGTAACAATGGAGATATGTGGAGTCTTATATCTAACTGCGTCACATCAAGTGCATGAGATTTAACACAGGATAAAGATATTTGTGTGTAGTGTATGTTGAAAGGATTATATTAGCTACCCTAGATATACTTAAATAAGTGTGACTAGAACTTTCATAAATTTTTGAAATATATGTGCTTGAAGGTTGAATACTGACTAATTACAAAATATTATCCCTTTATACTATTCACAAAATTTTCATATAGGTAACATACGAGTACGACAATTTCTTATGGCTAGTTTAGTGTTGCATTTGGGTTGGTGTATGAAAATCCTTGGAACTGTGCTTGATCCATTGATTGTAAGATTTCACGGTCGATTGGGGTTAATCGCACCCTTTCTCTTGTAAACGCTTTGTCGAAGTATTGAGTGTCAAGTGGATGCTCCTATAAAATTTGTTTTTCAGTTAATTATTATGATCTTAAAACATGAATGTTTGTCGGTTAATTACCACTTGTGGTTTGAAAGGTGGAGGAATGGCTCGCTTCTCCAGAAGCTGCCAGTCAATCTCCCGGAAGAACTCATGATATGTTATGTCTCCAGCTGGACTGTACTGTGATCCTACTCGTTTGGACGAATCCTTTTCAAGCAACTACAAATAGTTTTGAAAACATTAATTATTCTGTACTTCTTCAACTTTAAGTCAGTCCATTTTACCCCCTTGAGCAAATTGTGTGCTTCTTTCGTCAGATAGATCGGGAACCAGGGAATCTCATTGCATATCGACCAGAACAATTCATCCTCATCGCAGCCACTGAAAGGCGACTGCCCTATCAGCATCTCGTACAGCAGGACACCAAATGACCACCAGTCCACATTTTGGTTGTATTTGTCGCCCTGTAAGAAACACGAAAATAGTTGATTCATTCATCATAAGTTTGTTGAAGACTTACTTTAATAATCTCAGGCGCCATGTAATCTGGTGTACCACAAAAACTGTCTGCTGTCTTATCCAGGTAGATTTGTAGTTTGCACATACCAAAGTCTGCTATCCTGACATGACCATCGAAGTCTAGGAGAACGTTGTCCAGTTTAAGATCCCTACAAATGAATTAAGTAACACATATATGTTGGATACAACGAATTCCCTCCATTATACCTATATATGATTCCTTTTTTATGGAGGAATTTAAGTCCTGAAATGATCTCAGCTGCATAGAACCTTGCTCGCTCCTCTGGGAAACGTCCACTTTTCTGTATGTGGAACATGAGGTCACCTCCATTCAAGTACTCCATCACAAAGAACAGATGACTCTGAAATATTTCAATATGTTAGTTTCGCTATTTGTTAACGTTTCTCAATTCAAAATGAAAACATCAATCAACAACAAATAGACTTTGGAATAAAGTTTTTAGGCACGTAAAATACAATATAATAATGGGGACATGGACTTGTAATTGACGATTTACAAAAACCATTGTACATCAAGAAAAACACTGGAGACAATTTTGTCAGATATTTTGTTGATTGTACATTAGCCAAATTTACAATTGATGTGTGAGCCACCCACTTATGGGGCCATTGCCAACATTTGTGAAACTGTTTTTTTGCAATAACTCAAAATTTTCATCCTGAAAGGTGTTGATACAGACAGCTGAAGTTGAAAAGTCACGTTGAATTTTGCTTTGTAGGATAGGATAAAATTGGCAAAATGTCCAATAACATTTGCAAATGCCGTGAAAACGAAGAGAAATGGCGTCGTCATCGAGAAATTCAAGATCATTAACAGAAAATAATTGAGAATTGATCATCGATAAATTGAATATCTCAAGGTTAGAAAGGTTATGCCGGAAATGTTTCTTATGTCTTAAGTAAGACCATGTTTTCATCAGAGCTTGCATGTTAAGTTAAAGGGAATATTGTAATTGTCATTGCAATTAATTAACGACACAAATCACTTAATCACATCTCATTTACCTCTGTTTGAAATGTACAGAACAGGTGACACAAATACGGATGTTTTGTGCCGAGAGCAAGTACTTTCCTCTCGATTAAGGTACATTCTACATCATCGTCTTCTAGAACAACGTCTTTCTTAAGACATTTCACTGCATAATAGTATTCTGTATCTCGGAGTTCTGCCAGAAGAACCTAAAATTAATAGATTCATGATTAATATTCACGAGCTTATTATTCAGGTTAGTTATTTTAGATTTAACAAAAATATTTCTTATAATTAATCACCTTTCCAAAACTTCCTTTACCCAAAACAGCCAGAAAATGGAAATCTTCAACGGAGTATTTCTTAAATCTAGGAATTACAGTAGCCGGTGCTGTTATCTGACCTGACCTTTGGAATTGTGCAAATGTATATGAAGTTTCTAAAAAATACACATTGAAATCATTAATTTTAATTATAAAATATATTTAAAAACTGCTAAAAATAAAATTGAAGCTTCTACAATATGCAATTCTGTGCAATAAAGCGATCAAAGCATGAAAATGAAAATCTAATTTTCGTTGCCAATAAACCAAAATTTTAATAGCAATCAACGAAATTAGTAAATTTATTTATTTAAATTAAATTAAATAAATTCTTTTTGAGAATTGGTGCGTTATACGTATTAGTTTTATGCGCTTGAACATCAGTATCGAAGCGTGCAAGCGTGGCGAGTGGGCTACTGGTCAGAGATTTATTGCTTCTCCTGAAGCGTACACAACTGTCTTGATTTATTACAAAGAGAAGACACTTCGTGGAAGGAAACTGTATGATTTCCTGAAATTTTATTTTTAATTTCAAATTACTGGTATTTACTAGATGCTATAGTATCCCATTTGCAGTTGAATTGAATAGATTTTAATAGAAGTATGCAACGTTTTATAAAATTTTGAACTTTGACCATTTAATAAATTTGTAATTTTCCCAATACATAGCAATAAAATATTTGAATTTACAAAAAAACCTAAAAATTTATGTAATTAATTTATCAAATAGAAAAATTCCGGAATTGTTATTTATAAAACTTGAAAGCGTTAATTATCAGCTGCATTAATTAATTAACATACTTGATCTTTTTGGTGGCCAATCTAATGAAGAAGCTCTACTTATTCTGCTGTATGTTATTTTATCGAACAAATAATAATATAAATAATTTGCCAATTTTCCTAATAACTTTTTAAAAAAATTAACACGAACAAAATGATTTGTGAAAACACCAAAAAGCGATGGATGTCGTTGGCATTTTTTAACTGTGTAATTGGAGAAAATTTTTTTTTAATTTTAATTAATCACAAACGAATCAAAACAAAATTCATTAATTTTCACAACAGTTTGATGATCATCATCACCGCCAAATCGAATCAATAATGATTTAGGCCTTTTTCTTTGCGGATTGGTCAAGATTTGTTTTCATTCATTTATGTAAATCGGTTGAATGTATCACATTCGCTTGCAAGTGTTATAGCTCCTGTTATGGAGTTGATCAGATGTTTTGTTCAATACGTAACTGATGGAATTCTATTGATCGGAAATATTTATCGATTTGGCGCCATAAATTATGGGAAAAACATTTCATAAGCTCGTAATTAATTCAAAAGAAATATTTCAAATATTTCCCATATCAAATTGTGACAAATGACATAAGCAAAACTGTCATACAGAAACTAGGTGATATGTTCCACGATTTATTGTATAAAACTTCCGGTTTTGAGAATATCCTCCGATTGAATATCTTAACAAAAGAAGCTACATTCCAGGTTGTGTTAATTGAGGTCAGGTCAATTCAATCGTTTGAAATCGTTTGCCGCAACATAACTATTTAATGGACTGAACAAATACGATAATGAAAATGGTTGTTAATATGCTACAGCTAATATCAGCTACTTATATACTTAATATGAATCATCATATCTACCTAAATCATCATTTTCATGATTTAACTCAATTTTAAATGCTGGATTGTGACTTGGTGGTGTACATGGTGAATCTCTTGCCTCATGTGCTCCTAGGTGTCATGATTTAATTGAAAATTTATTAAAACTAACAGTATAGAAAAGTTTGTGATAAAAGAATCTTAGAGTGTAGCCTAATATCTTATGCTAACATATTTCGTGAGTGTTATAAGATTAACTGATTGGTTTTCTGAAGACAACTATAATAAATAAATTGGTTAATACTTAAACCCGAAATCAACAAGGAAAGAGTTGAGTTCAGTCCTCAAATGTAAAGGAACTTGGTTGTCCTGCTATTCTGATGATTTTTGTCATGGCATTCCTTTCAGCGTCTTGAGTTATTTTCTTCCTTCTTGTTATTCTGAACAATTTATTTCCTAGTTTGTTTTTAAACCTACTGTGAAATTATTTCCTATCTACACTCCTTAGCTTTAAACCTTAAATCATAAGGTATCTTCCAAGATAAATACCTCTTCTCACTGATGCCAAAGCTTCAACAATTAATTTCTGGTTTACACCACATAAATTTGCTGTTAGTTTTTCACATTTCTTATGGCAATTGAAGTCACAATCTAGAAGTTTTGTGAAAATTAAAAATTAATTAAGTAACTAAGCCTAAATTATTATCCTGGATAATCAATCAGAGTCTTGAAGTATTAATTAATTTCTTTTTTTGTGAAAATTTTTGCAGTTATGACCAACAGATAAATGGAACATACCTACTTAAAACAGATTATAAAAGGCAAATAAAAATTATTTTAAATTTAGCCACCGTCTGATATAGAAACATGAAACAAAAAAATCATTCAAGCAGTTAATCCGTGATTCAATTTCTATTAAGAGATTCAAGTTTATGGCCATGGGCATGCTATCAAAAGTTATTTTAGTAACTCAAATGAGAGATCTTCTTTGTCGGCAAGGTGTCAAGAGGACAGAGTTAACCTCACTTAAAAATAAACTTTGAAGATACATATGTATATATATCAAGTAAATGTCGGAGCAGATGTTCTATGGATTCAAGATGTCTAAGATTCTTAAAAAATCGGGAAAAAGTTCTGAAGATCTCATGTCTAGCAGAGATTCAGCAGTGAAACTGACATGAGAATACGTGCTATAAAAATTTGATTTATGTCTTTTTCAAAATTAAGATACTAATAGTTTGTAAAATAAAAAATTTTGTATTCCAGACAGGAGCGGACTCGTGTATTTCAGCCTTGAGACTGAGTATCATCTTAACTCGGTTTAGCTACCATGACACAAGAACTCATAACCAGTTATAATAATTCAAAAATGTATAAACTCTTAATGCTTCAGCAATCCAAAGGATCCAAGGATTGAAAGAAAATTAGACATAGCCTAGAGACATTAATCTTCCTTGCAAGATAGTCATCGAATGATTTGTAGTTGTTAAAAACTTTTAAAAAGTCCGTAGTTGAGCATTCTAGTTCATCAATCTACCGCAACCTAGTTCGCTCTTGTAGTGCTTTGGTTCACTAGGCAAGGGCAGTCAAAACAAAATGAAAAGTGAATAATGGATAGAAATATACAAAGAAATGATGTTGCGTGGGTTGATATTTTAAAATTCTATAATTAATATTTGAACATTGTTGTCGATATACATATTCCTTAAAAAATAAAAACAAAAAATTAAAACGGTCAGCACTGCCAGCAACATAGCTCCACTTATTAGATGTTTTAACTTCATTCATCTAGTGTCCACTTTGGCTACTCTCTCAGTAATTTTAAAAGTTTTCGCAGAAAGTCTTTGACTTTGTAACCGATTTAAGAAAAGTTTTGTGGGTTTTCTCATGAATAACAGTTCCTAATTTCAATACCTTTTCATATGCCAACAACCAGATGTCAGTCAGGATAGTGACACTTGAACGAAATTGATTTTTTGAGTTAAAAATGGGAAAGAACCACGTGATGTTTCAAGTGAAAATTTAAAGTCATTTGAAAGTGAAAATCGTTTCTTAAAAATAGCTAAAAGAATTTCCTCAATTCCACGAAAACTTTCACGAGGAAACGAGGAAAATGTTTCACGAAAATCACTTTTTTTGCTTATTCTAGCTAAGTTTGATAATCTACTACTCGTGACAAAGCGTCACAAGACTCTGACGAAATGTTTAAGACAAATTTTGTCCCAATACTTTGTAATTCCGTTGATCAGGTTGCTTTTCAACCGTAAATCTGTTCGACAAAATTTTGCCAGCACATGACAAGTGTTTGATTTTCTGTTTGTCAACATGTCAACAAGTTGCATCTCACAAAATGTGGTTATTTGTGTCCAGAATTTCAACGGATATCCTTTTTAAATGAATGAGGATATAGGTATCAGCTGGTAACAAATTTTTAGAATTATCAACACTTATGAGATAGTAAAAAGTAATACAGTTTTGCTTTTATTTTGATATGTTTGACAGAATCATGAAGGAAAGAAATGTTTCGGAGTTATTTCGCTTGAAATATTTCTTTGAAGGCGCCTCAATCGTTTTAAAAATAATATGTCGGAAACGTGTGCTACAAAACACACATATGCAAAGTATTTTTGTTAAATAACATAACAGTAAATTTGTTTTAAATTTTAGCCAAATAAAAACAAGTAATTCTGACGTTTTCAGCTTCGTAGCCAACAATTAACGTCTGAATTTTTCTCATTTGCGAGTCGAGAATGTTTCTTTAAGAAAAATTTGTTTTCCTATAAATAGCAGAAGATTGTCATCGATTTAGTGGTTGATTTAAATCATGTTATTCGTGCTAAGTTGTATAAGAAAACATAAAACACGTCGTAAGATCATGTCCATGACGTTTCGTCACACTGAACGACCACTACAAGAACTAAATGTTCTACAGATTGTCTACAGGTATGTACACTAAACTACTTGATACTCCTTGCTTCTGTCAGATCCACTCATACACATGTTTTCAGTTTATATAATAGCACAAAAATTCCGTAGATAATATTTACAGTGACGTCTCTGGAGCATCATTTGCATTTTCGTTAATCGAACGACGGCCACAGAACTAAACGCGTGAAAACTGGCACATGGAAAAACTAAATATTGTAACGAGTAACGTGCAAATTTGCCGGATAAAGCGAAACTAAATGAAAGTAAATTGACTGTACGGAACGGGACTGTCCCGGTTCCGTAAAAGAAAATATACAGAAATTTTTAGGTGAAATTTTCTGATTTTCGGGAACAATTTAATAATATTAATTTCCGTGAAGTGCTTGAGTGACGACTGAACAAAATTTGTTCAGAGTATTTGTTATTTACTCATACAAACAAATGAACAAAAGAACATTTCACTGACTGGACTGTCATGATTAAGTCAAGGATGAGCAGGAGAGGATGAAAAAATTAATTTTAGCAAAAACTTAAAAATTCAAAATTCAACAAAATGGCAGACAGGTTTGAAAGTGTTTCTTGAGTCGATTTTGTGCCAAAAAGTTGACGAAATTTTTTACAAATTTATCCTACACTCATTGTGTTGTTTGTATTTAACAAATAACTTATAAATAATTTTTATGTTTAAGTTTTCGGTTTACGTAACACTAAATCAAAGACATTATATGCGCACTTTGAGTGATATACGGTCTGTTGAAATCAGGTTGTTCTTTTCAGAATTTTCCCTTTCTTCCAATGATAACTTTGATTTTTGTCTCACATTTATATACAAATTTGAAGATTCAGTCAAAAACATATTCAGTATTTTGACAGAAGTCCACATGCCAATAGAAATAATAATGTCGTGATAAGCTCAAGTTAACTTGAACTTGAAGCACACTGTATAGTCGGCTTCTTGTGTAAACCACTATCGAGTTAAAACATTGTATGGAAGTCGATGAAAAACAGTTCCAATTCTAATGGTAAACGAAATCTCAAGACGAATTTGGAACATCATAACGTGGTAATTTCATAGCAATATACTGCAAATGGGACATTACGATCACTGTGAAAAGTTATAAATAAGGAGCTTATTTGAGAACATTAACCCCGTGGATAAGAAAATTAAAATCTAATATATGGGATGTCCCCAAAATAGCACCACATTAACCCCATCTACAAATTGTACGTGATACTGGGTTAAACAAAAGTATTTTCATTTTGGGACAAATTTAGCACAAATTCGCGGAAAGTCATTTCGAAATGAATTAAACACAATATCCTTAAAACAAATTTTGTGTTTCGGATAAAAATTAGCATAAAATGGTTCCACTGCTGTCAAACAAAAATCGAAAGCCTTTTGATGGTTTTATAAATGATCACTTCGTCAATAAATCAAATTTTTAATGAATTTCACTAGGAATTTAAAAATATTAACAAACAAACCCTCAAAAATATGTGAATTTTGGAAGTTTATTAATTTCTGTTCACACTTCTTGAATTTTTTCAATAATTTATCGAACTGAATCTTTTGATGAAGCGAAATGTTTTTATTTTTGAAAAGTAATTTTTATTTTGAAATGTTTTTGGGTTTGTTAATAATATTTTGGAAAATTATTTATGATTGGCATTTGGCAGGTTAACTTGTTCACTTATTCGCATCCTGTTGCGTGATAATTTGTTTCTAAACTCTTGTCTATGGAAATTATAATCAACTACTCGATTAATGAAATAAACCACCTGGCTGTATGGTCTTCCTCAAATTGAATTTTTTCCAAATCGTAACATCAAAGAGTAAGAACATTGGCAGATGAAAACTAGCCCCATATATACCCCGACCCTTAACTAACTTTTGTCCAGATAGCAGTATAGATGCATAGATAGATGGACTCAATTCGGTGCAAAAGGAATTGGCAAGGTAGAGCTCTCTAGCTCGTGTTCGTCAACTTTACACACTTTTTGAAATTAAATTTGACTCATTTACAGATCTAAAACTTTGGGTACTGGAATATTACAAATGATACTAGTTGGGTTGATCATCATTAAAATGATCGTTGATATAAATTTATTGAAAATCAAATTTCAATTTCCAATTTAGAAGCGGATCCATAAACTAGCGAAAATTATCTTTATTGCAATCTGAACTAGTTCGTTGACAGGCATTACACCGAAAATTTGGATTTTGCCAATTACATAAATCCGATCATCTTAAATTTGACTTATTGCGAATCACATACCGCTGGGCGTCATGCCGTCTGTTAAATTCGATTTTCCAAAAATTTATTGCCCTCAGAACCGAAGCAAATGGCGTCGTAGTACCGGAATGATGTTTACATTTTTTCATGGATTTTCTTGTATTAAATCAGATAAAAATAAATTAATTATTAAATAAATTTCCTACTTAAACCTAAAACATGAAAATGTCACTTGAAACGCAAAAATTCTGCGTGGGAGCTAAAAAGTACTGAATGAATGAGATTTCTTAATTTTTTCGGGTTTGTTTTAATTATTTTTTTAGAAATTCTTAAATTTCTTGATGAACGTAAAATTTTTCAATTGAAAAAAATTATGACGCAATTGTCTTCAGACTCAATTATTTTGGAAAGTGTCAAAGATATTGTTTAATTTCGTTTAATTTTTTCATTTTGGCTGGAGATTGATTTATTAATGAAACTTTTTGAATTTCAAATTGCCACGCGAAGAAGTTTGTTTATTGTTTTATTTTTTAAATCTTTTAATAGCCACATACCCTTCCCACACAAATAGCCATGGATTTCGCCAATAAACACGTTTATTTACTTTATTTTTTATAATGTTAATGATATTCGTATCATGTGATTTTAGTATTCGCGTGGTATGACCTGACCTTAACCAGCTTGACTTGACAATTAAATATTTTCAATTCTATTAAAAGAATTTAAGGAATCACAACATGATTTATCACAAATCATTGAATCAAAAATGTATTTTTGACATCGTTTCTAAAACCGTCAACTTCATGACACTTTGATGTCTTGCACGTTGAGAAACCTATCCCAACAAAAAGAGTCTAGACCTACCGAAATAAGTCTCTTACCAAATTTCATCACATTGTCAATTAATTTATATAAACATTATTTTCACAATTAGATGATTTAGTCATCAGCAGTGTAATAATCCGTCACTAAAATTGCTTTAGTTTTTAAAAAATTATGTCAGGGCAATGTTTTATTATAGAGATGGTGCAATGAATAAAACTTCAAGCAATGGCTGGTGTTTTATTTATGAAATTGATAATTTATTTTTTCCTAACCTTTGATGTATGATTTTCCATAAAACACAAAATTTCTCAATACAAAAATCCTTGAATACGCCCTAAAGTTCACAGACTCTGATGAAAACAATTTTGAATTCATCAAAATCAAGGTGATGGTGTCCAATAAAATAAAATTATAATAGATGGGAACAACAAATATCCCAGAAGCTAAAGGGACATGTAAATTTTACGAGAGTTTCAAGGATATCTGCTGCAAATCATTTTTAAACTACATAAAAGTCAGGGCACAGACTATCTAAATTTGCATCCGATATAAAAACTACATTTGCACATGTCACAAATTATTTAACAATAGCATTTTTCCTGGCAAACATACCAAACAAAACACTCAAACTCGAACTGCATTATCGCAAAAGCTAGGAAACATCCAATCAAAGCGATTTTCTCATCGACGCCATATCATTTTTGGCCGGGACAAGCGAATTTTTGTTCGAAGAAATTAAAAAGTTTTATTTTCTCTCAATCAAAATACAAACATTCCAAACAAATTTTGTGTTTCTGTTGTTATTTGTTATTAAATTAAATTGCCAAACAACAAAACTTGACAAATGTTCGGACGAACACGCGTTAGTGATCGCTACAAATTGTGGAAAAGTTGTGATAAAATTAAAACAATTTCACGAGTTTTAGTGTTTTATAAATTTAGCTACTCTTCTAAATCTCACCCCATGGAATATAAAAACTGATCTGTGTTAGAATAAATTTATAAAAATGTCGGTATTGCAGTCGGAAGCAATGTCATCCATGACATTCATTTGAATGCAATTCAAATTTGAATCTAACAATAAGTCAGCTGAGTAGCTTGGCCAGATGCAACAATGCATAAGATCTAACAAAATTCTTTTGATGATTTATTTTATAAATAACTCATTTGATTGAAATATTCGATTTTGTATCAATGAAATTGGTCAATGAAGAGCTTTAGAAATAAAATAAAACTGTAACGTTCTGAAAATAGCAACAAATTGAAGATGAGATGCATTTTAAATTGCACTAAAAGCTTCTTGGAGAAATTAGTTTTCTGTTTAAGTGGTTTCTCTTACCAAGCATCCTCTTTGGACTTGATGGTGCAGTACCACCTTCGAAACCGGAATCATTACTACACGTGCTCATACGAATATCACTACATCCAAGAGAAGTTATACCATTTTTCGAAGGACTCAAATCATCTTCATATTCATCAGATGATGAACATTCACTATCACTATCAGTTTCATCACTATCACTTTCGGAATCTTTTGTATAAACGTGTTTTTCACGTTTCCACAATGGTCTAGGAGTGGCTATCAACGGATAACGAGGTGCTTCCTCTTTAACATAACACTTCTGTCTGTTGTGATCTAACTTGATATTCTTTTTAGGATCGAATTTCTTGACGTCATCTTTCGGTTTCTCCTTCTTACCGTGTTTTTTACCCTTTTTCTTCATACCGCCCGTTTGTGTTTGCGTTTCCGTTTCCGTTTCGGAACAACTACTAGAACTACCCTCGTACGAACTATCACTATCCTCTTTTTCAATGAACAAATCAATGTCTTCTAATTCAGCATCAACGTCTAATAAACACTGATTAAGATTTTGTACTGTCGGAAACTTCGATAGATTACGTTCACACAGTGTCGGTGGAACTGCAATATCCACATTGTCGGACACTGTGTCCTTCAATGTATCTTTTGCAGGTGTGTTTGTTAAATTTGCGTCATTTTTATCGGTTTCGTGAATCGGTTCAAATTTTGATAGAATCGGTTTTGATTCGGTGGATATTCGTGATTTTTCTGTTTTATCATTTGTTATTGTTTTGGCGTCATCTTCAACTGAAATTAGTTTTTCAGTTGATTGCTGCGGCCTAGATCCTGTGTTTTTGTTAATTTCTTTGATTGGCCCAATTTGATCAGTTGGTTTAATTTTATCAGTGTCACATGTGTCATGATCTATTGCAGGTGATCTTACTGATGGCATTGATGGGACTGATGGCGCTGATGCAGATGTAGTTCTATCGACACTTCTTCCTGATCCCAATAATGCGGAACCATCTTTATCAGTACAAATAACGCTGCTGGCTGAAATTTTGCTTGTTTCGTCTTGTTTTCGATCTTGGACGGGTCTGAAAGCCTCTTTTGTATCCGTTGGCGTTTGCGGCGATACGGCTTTATGTTTGAATTCGGGTGGTTTTGGGTCTGGTGTTGGTTTTATTTTTGGCAAATCATTTTCATTTGCAATAGTTGTTGTCGAGTCAATTGCTTTCCTAGCTGATGCCGCCAATGCATCTGGTGTTTTCAAAGTGGCTTTATCTGTAGGTTGTTTATCTTTTGGTGGCGCTGTTACTTTTGACTCACTTCCAAGTTTTGACTGGTCGAGTGGTTTTGTAGAAGATACACTCAATGGTTGGTCTTTTTCCATCAGTTGCTTGGTTGCAATAATTTCCGGCGGTGGGGCCTTAGTATCAACTGTCTCTGATTCAATCTCTAACGATTCCTGGTCCTTTTCTTGCGATTCATCAACATCTTCACGTTTCCACGGCCACTCTTGCAGTTGCTTTCTCCTGTTCTGCATGTAAATGGATTCTCGACTTCCAATTTGCTGCCAGAAGTCAACACTCTCTGATCTTTGGAGCTCGTGGTTTAACTCTGTCGTCCTTAAGTTCTCATCACTAGCAGACTGCTCGATTTTCGTCTGGCTAGTGTCTGGTTTCCGTACTTTTCTACGGAGGACTACTTCATTGGACTTTGCAGCGACTTTTTGTTTCGGCGAGAGTGGCGTTTTTGGACTCAGCGGTTCTTCTTTTGTTTCCACTTTTGCAGCCCCAACTTTCTTCTGCTGTAAGCTTGTAGCAATTTCCTCAGACTTCGGGGATGTTGGCGGGCTTTTCTGTTGACTAGTTGGTTTCCCTGGAATGTCACTTTTCTCTTTTTCAACCTTCGAAAGTTTCTCATTTGCATCATCACGAGGTTTTGTTGGAGTTGCGAACTTTGGTGTTTTGTCTAGTGGAGGAGAACTCGGAGGAAACGGCCAACCACTTTCAGATTTAGGTTCTGCCTCCGTTTTGGCCTGTACCGAAAAATCGAACTTTGGAACTGCAAATTTGGGCGACGTCACACTCGTCGGGGTGCCAGCAGAAATTTTATTTTTCTCCGGCTTTATTCCAACCTTTGGGGACTTTGGATCTGTCGGCGTGTGCTTTGGTGTTTTATCTAGTGGAGGAGAACTCATTGCGGATGGGTGATCACTTTCAGATTTGAGATGCGTCTCACTATGAGTTGCGGCTGCAAAATCAAAACCTGGAGCTGCGAATTTGGGAGACGTCACACTCGTTGGGGTGCCTCCAGAAATCTTATTTGTTGGTGGCATTGTTGCAAACTTCGGTGACTTTGGATCTCTAGGTATGTCCTTTGGTGTTTTGCCTAGTGGAGGAGAACTCGGCGCAAATGGCCAGTCAGATTGGAGGTCTTTATCAGGTTTTGTTGTAGACGCAAAATCAACATTTGGTACTGAAAATTTAGGAGATGTCACACTCGATGTTGTTGTTGCTGGCATTGTGGCAAACTTTGGCGACTTTGGAACTGTAGGTGTTTCTTCCGAACCAAAAGGCCAACCACCTGAGTCTTCGTCCCAAACATTCAATGCTTTCTGCGCTTTTGACAAATCCAATGGTTTTGGTAATGTTTTGACTTTTGGAGATTCTAGATTCGGTGGCGACTTTAGTGTCTCCTTACTGTCACTGGCAACAACTTCACTTGTCGGCGATGGAATATTGTCGAATGTAAATACTTCAGCCTGAGGTGACTTCGGTGTTGGTGTTTCAACTTTGGAATCTTGTTTTGGTTTCCCTACAACTTTTCTGCCGATTTGCTTTTCTGTCGCACTACCTGGAACCTCTGAAATCTTTGTATCAATCACACTTCCCGCAGGGGAATCTATCTTTGGGGACTCAACTATGAGACTAGCTTCTCTTAAATCACTGGATGAATCTGTGGCTTCTGGTTCTGATAATTTTGGCCTCTTCTTTGGAAGTTTAAAGACTTTGTGGACAGTGTGGTCTTCTTGAATGTCTTCAACTTGCACTTTCAATTTTGGACGGGTTTCCGTTGGCGGATGACTGATCGGATCAAACTCCTCTATAGCCAGAATTTTGGGAATTAACGTGTTATCCACTAGATTATCCACTTCCACAGTTGCTGTTATTTTTTGACGCACTTTTCTCGGTTTCTTTGATCTTCTTTTAACAGATTTCTTCTCTTTGCTAGCACTTTCATCCACATCTTGGTCACACTCAACAAGAAACTGAACAACACCACTTCCTTTCCTCTGCAACTCGTTCAGAATTTCAATCTCCTGCTCCTGGATAAGTGATGCTCGACGTCTTAGTTCACCAGCGTTCAAGTCGTCATCGATTTTATCTGAAGATATATCTTCACAAATTTCATGAAAACTTGGAACTTTTGGTAAACTAACACGTCGTATAGTAGCACCACTTGGTGTTTTCTTCGAAGGCAAATTAACCAACTCATCAATAATTTCCGCAGTTTCTGGATCTTTGACTTCATCATCTGTTTTTGTCACAACATCAATATACACCCGCGGAACGTAGTCGTCCTCTTTGCCTTTGTCTTTGATAATATGTCTCTCCAGCAGTAGCTCTCCAGGACTTTTCTTTGGTGGCTCTTTTTTGGTGTTTAACATGTCGCCGAACGCATCTCGCCAAGAAGATTTCTGTTTTTTCGGATATGGTGGTATAGTTGCAGATTCAGGTTTCGTCTCAGGTTCTATAGATTTCACCTGATCTTTTGATCTCTTGATACTATTCTCCTTATTGCTGTCCGACAGTTTCTCTTTCTTCGGTCGCATTATAGACAGTCGCACTACAGCTCTGTCTCGTTTAATTGTTCCTCGTGTCTGCTTGGGATCACCACCATCAATGCGGGGCATGAATGGACAAGTCACAATAGACTCATTGTTGTTGGCATCAGTGACAGGAGGCTGCGACGCTCTTATAGACGAACGTGGACTTGTGAGAATCGAAGTGTCCACTGCTCTTGGGGGGTGGTGATACTTAGACGCTGATACATCGATGTCTGATGTATTTATCCTTATCGGCCGAGGTGCCTTGTATTTCGGAGATGCATGGTAAGAAACCTTCGGCGATTGCACACGTGTCAACGTCGTTAAGTCACTGTGCCGACTCGCTATATTCGATATAGGAGTTTCTGATATTGTCGATAGATTTGGTTTATACCGAAGCGAAGGTGTAAAACTAGTTCGCGATGAAGGCATCAACAGACTAGACCCGGTCATTGGTCTACTGTATCCCGAAAACGTTGTCAATGGGGCATACGATGTCGGCGTGTAGTATGTCGACGAATAGGGCAAGAAGCTACTGCTTCCACTTCCCACACTGATAAAGTATCCCGGATCCGTGTACAGTGGCATTTTATCTATTCACTTTCGTTTCAAGTAAGTTCGTTTGAAAACTTTTATTTTATTTTCGGTTCTATTTATTCGTTCACAAAATTGTCGGAAAACAATTAAATCACATACTGACTTTGTTACATAACAAACAAACGAAAGATTTTCACTACCAACATTTGTACCTTTACTTTTACATAATCAAAGCATTTTTATTCTATAAATAATATTTTTAAAAAACATTTTCACGGCAAATCCCACAAAAATGTATATTTTTCAAATTTTACACTTCAACACAATAACTCAAAATTTTAGCTGATCATCTAGTATGATAATAAGAAATAAATAATGTTAAATTTTTAACAAATACACACATGCCCCCTTGGGCATAATTCGAACCGATGCTTTTCACAAAATTTTCAAGACTGAAAACTTTCAAAGAAAATTCACTTTTCTCGAAGACAGGAAAATTAAAAGAAAAATCATTAAGAGAGGGAGATGAAAATTGTCTCCTGAAAATTTTCCTTTAAGTATTAATACCTTCTAGTAATAGTTGTAGTGTCTGTGTTTGGGGAAGATTTGTCTCAAAAGACGCACCCTCGAAAGACGAAAACTTTCTATTCTACGCGGAAGAAAATCAACATGACTTCGACACATGCATCTTCATAATCTTCATCTTGTGGTTGTTCTACTACAAGTGATGACATCTTCTCAGAGTTGAATACTAATGTATTAGGTCCTATATACGACGGATTTTTTGCCAATTGGAAAGGCCAATTTTCTTGTAATTGTAAAATTTAAGACTGACTAGTCCCAGACGCAGACATCTTCTCACTTTGAATCCATTTTCTGGGCTAGCAAAGATATTTTAACGAAAGTATATTTCTAGTTCTGGGTACTATTATATTTGGAGACGTGTCGATGTAAAATTAGGTGCTACAAAAGTGCACTGTAGCATGTAACGAATTGAAGCCGTGCACTTAGTCTATTTGCATGCATTCTATTACCAGATCTAATTTTCTCCCTCTGACTCGTTCCTTGTGCTTGTACCTAGTGCTGAAATCTTTGCTGTCCAATTAAATTAGAATTGAATGATATACCTACACTGTATTATCGTTATTAACTTGGCCAGAAATATGCATATTTTCTGATGCTAGAAATAGTCCTCAACTGTTTTTGGGATGCGTGCAATGATCTAAAGTGAAAGTTTTATGATATCGCACTTGATAAATGATGCAATTTGTCTAAATTAAACGTGAAATAGTTGAAATTACTGGGTAATTTTTAGAATATCATGCATCGTGAGGATATATATTCAGAATTCAACTTTCTTGAAATATGATAATCCGTTCTAAATTTTCCCTGATTTTGTTATTCTTCATTTTGACTGCCAAAAATGTAAAGTACTTCCTCAGACGAGTCACGTACATTTCAGTTGTCATCTGTGCCAAATTTTCAAGAGCCACTTATCATTTTTGGTTATCCTGATTAAATTTTATATTTTATATTAAATTTGAAATAAAATAATTCCAAATGCATTAAATTTTTGTCCTCTAAACCTTGTCATAATTCCTTGAAAACGCTATTTTAAGACAATCGCTGCGTAATGCTTCCATTTTCATTGCGTTTCAAGCAATTTTTGAAGAAAACTTGCAAAATTTCAAATTGCAAAAAAGCTGAAAATTCTCTTGATTGGCAAACATTTTATTTTTAACAGTTTTCAAGTTCGAATTGAGTAAACAATGTCTGTTTTGTTCGCGTCAAACAATTCTTGAAAATTCATCAATTTTTAGAATTATTTTATTCTATTGAAAGATGAAAATAAAATTATCCCGAATTCAGTGCTGTTTGACCAAGAAAAATCATCAAATCCATTTTGGAAAATGTTTGGTTTTTAAGAAAAACCAGATCTTAACCGCTTCCGGTAAGGTTTGTTATTGAATTGTTGGAAATCAATCGATTCCTCAAATAAACGGAAGTCATACAAAATACATTTGCAAAAGTTCTGTCGAATTGCAAAACAACCAAGCAGGGTTTCTCTGAAAATAATTTTCTTAATAATAGCTCAATCGTCACAAATAATATTTTTCGTTGAAGATGTCAAAAGGCGAATTAAAATAGCTTGAAATTCTTTTAAGGGAACGAAAATAACCAAAATGGACAACGAAGAAAACAGAAACTTTTTCTCACAGTTGGCATCGAATTGGGAATAATTAATTTTTCCTATCCCAAATGTAAATGATGTATTGACCACTTTGCATACGAGGAAAACCGTATGAAGAGAAAATACCAAAGAAAATTCATCGAAGATCCCTGCACGATGCCGCTAAAAATAGCCACCGCGAAAAACATCAGAGATTTTCGATTATTTCAGTTTTTCTTTTCCATTTCGTTTTGCAAAATTTTCAAAAATATTTTGATTTTATTTTCTTATCGATTTTGATTAAAAATAAACTCGCAGAAATTTTTAAAGAAAACTTGTCGTCGACAAATCACTCGGAGTCTAGTGGGCGACTTGAGGAAAATTTTGCGAAAAAATAATTTTCCTAGTCCCCGCCAGATGGCGATTTGGGTAATTTTCCCAGCTCACTGAATTTGTAAATACAATAAGATTTGGTTTGGTTCAAAACTATCTTCAAGATTTTTCCAAAAGCTCTTGAAAAGTGTTCTTTGCTTGTGTTCTTGTGGAGCCACGTTGAGCCATAGACTACAAGCGAAGATTCTTGTCTTCTTGTTCAACGTGGGTCCATTTGGCATTATTCAAAATTCTGCGGGAAGACCCTCCTGTCTTGTGTTTTTCGTAAAGAATCTTATGTTAGTTCTTATAGAATCTTTACGTTGCCTAGAATCTTGATTGGCAAACCTGCTTTTAATTGAAATTTTTATTAACTAATGAATTTTTGCATAAATTTGAATAGATAGGCATGGAAGTGAATGTTGTCAAAAGATTACTAAAGAAATTTTCAGTTTCAGTATATCCTAAGATTCTAGCTCGAGCACAACGTGGAACATTATCGTTTAAGAATGAAACTATTTCTTGTGATCGCGTTATCATTGATGATTTGTGTGTCATTGAGTTCTGGACAAACAAGTATCAACCGTTTTGAGGAATTTCAACTTTACTTCAATTTTAACGATTTCGTTACAGGAAGACCTCGAATTAAGGACATCAAGACCAATCTTGACAACATTGCGCATAAGAAGATCGACAAACCATGGAATTCACATAATTCCAGATCTGCAGAGGAAGAACCTAAAGAGGAAGTTCGACGTGTGAGACATTTACGCAGTCGAATATTGAAAGGACATGGTCATCTTCATGAAAGGTATAATCCTCCCTATCATCTATATTTGATTTCTACGTTATGATTCTCTACAAAAGGAAAACAGAGAGAAACAGAAACAGAAAACAGAATTGATTACGTACTGAAATTGATAGAGGGATAGAATCATCGTTCAACACTGTATTGGTTCTTGCAAAAACACTAAACAGAAGCAGACAGTTGATCTTCTACTTTCTAGCAAAGAATTTAGTTGAATATAATCTTCACGAAAATACAGCAGAATTTTCCAAATTCCCTTAGTAGCATATTTATCGTGTAAATTATTTAAATATTTTTTAATTGAATAAATGAGGTATAGAAAGATTCACCTAAGAAATAAGGTTCACAATTTAGAAATAATTTCAGCTTGATACTTTCGAACAACACTTATAGCACGATCACTGAAACCGATCTTCCAGTCAACTTACAGCAATTTATCAAATTTTTATTAAATTCTACACTTCGAATTAATATATTCGATCGCCATTAGCGGACGGTCCTGTACCTGGAGGAGTGGGTGAAAAAAATTCTTCGACCGTTAGTTTTGGTCTCAAATCATGTGGTTGCCTGTGCTTGTGATGTTTTTCTAAGAAGCTTTTAAGGTGACCATGTTCTTCAGTAGCACCTATATTAATGAACCTTTCATTCAAAGAAACACCAAGGCGAAGAATTTCAAAATCTTACCCAAAGGGCTGCACAAAAACACCAACAAGATGAATATGTACGAAACTTTGACTAATGGCACCATCATGAGACTATACAAAATAACACCACTTATCTTCTAAGAATCGTAGGCAAATCTGCAGTGAAAATCGTTTGGACAGAATTTATATACAAAACGCAGACGCGGCTAACAAAATTACGTGGATGGTATTTGCATTAATTACCATACCTACTATTTGAAAATGGAATATCTAATTTTAAAAATTAACGGATTTAGAGTTTTATCAACGTACACCAATTTATTAATTTTTGTGCTTATTCTATAGTTCAAATAAACTTTATGGACCTTCAGCAGGTGGCGGTGCTGGTGGAGTTTCTCCAGTCCATTTTAACCCTGTTACTTTTTGCCTGAAGTCACGTTGCTGTCTATGCTCATGATGAGTTTTTAAGTAACGATGTAGGTCACTATAATCTTCAGTAGCACCTTTCAATGAACCAACAATTTAAACACTCCCTAAGCCATAGAAATTTAAAATCTTACCCGAAGGGCTGGATAAGAAGATTAAGAAGATTACAAGGAACGCTATCCTGAACAATGACAACATTTTGAGAATACACAAACCAACCACACTTCACTTTCCAGAATCGCAGTAAAATCTAACATCAAATCATCTTTTGTACAGGTTTTATATAGATCGTAGCTACTCCCAAAAAATTATTGCCGATATAATGGGAAATAGGTAGTAGCCTAAGTTTCATATGAGTTGAGCAACAAAAAGTGATTCACATTATCAGAAAATTGAATAAATTATATTTTCAAACAACACACAATGGGTTATAAGCAGCAGGGAGGTAGAAAAATCATTCAGAGTGAATAAGAAATAGATTTCCTGCCCTTGACTAAATTTGTTAGCTTAATCAACGTAAACTAATTTATTAAATTTTTTCTTCATTCTACATATCGAATTATTTATATGGACTTTCAGCAGGTGGAGTAACTGGAGGAGCATTTCCAGTCCACTTTACCCGACTTATTTTCGGCCTTACATTACGTTGCTGTCAATGGACGTGATTGGTTTCTAGAAAACTGTGAAGCTCTCCACGACCCTGAGCAGCACCTATCAATTAACCTTTCATTTAAAGATTCACTTTTGTCAAGTGTATGAGCATCTTACCCAAAGGACTGCACAAAAACACTAAAAATATCGACAACAATGCTACTCTTACTACTAAACGCATCTTAAAACTTCACGAATTAGCCGCACTTGTCTTCTAGGAATCTTAGTAGAATCTACGTTCAACTCCTCTTTTGATCATGATTTTATATGCTTACTTTCGGTAATTTATATAATATCAAATCGGACCATATAGAGGAGTCTCGAATGAGGCTTATAAAATTCAGCAGACGATATTTCCATTAATTATAATATTATTAAGAACAACTCATTGGACTCTTGTTTATTACAGAAAACCAACGTTTATTTGGTATATTTATTATTTATGTAGAAAGTAGGTATTATGAAAATTCAAACTACTCGTACGCAGCACTTTATAACAGAGAGGTTCGTTCTGTCAATGAAATATTGTAGGAGTAGTAGATCAGAAGCTACACTACAGTCTTTTGCTGCAGATACAGTTCAAATAGTATCTAACAATCATTTGCAACAGATACTGTTATTAAGAAATCTCCCCAAAAAACAGGTTAATATACAATTGAATCAAAGCACCAACAACTCATCAACCGGAGCTCATTAACTAACACAAAACGCATAGCAAAAAAACTAATTCTCGTTTCTTCTTAATGACTAACGAAGATTAAGATGTGAAATTCTTTCAAATTTATTCTTAAGAAACCAGATTTTGAAGGTAAGAGAATTTCAGAACAGACCTGAACTCAAAAAAAATACCGTAAACAGAATTCTTAATTGTTTGAAATATTAAACTTTTCGGTTTCTTTATCTCTTAGTGTATTCAAATATCTTGAAGAGATTAAGTCAACATATCTTTTATTTGGATATGTTGTGGAAAAGTTCAATAACAATTGTACTTCTCACTCTATTTGTTTTCCTCGAAGGATTAACAGGTTCAAATAATCAATTTCTTGTTCATAAATCATTCAAGTGTTTCTGTTTCAGTCGATGAAGCTGAATATCACAAGTACGATCGAAATGATGAATTCGTTCCATCGGAATTTCCCTACGAAATCATCAGTTCGCCCTTTGATTTTCAGAAGTCTTCTTTTGACGAGCCACAGATTTTTGGGAACTCCAAACAGAAATCATCATATCAGGTCAATGAAGTTAACCAGCTCTAAGCAGATGCTAATTCAAGATTTAGATAATTTTTGTTAATCGTTTCATTTTTAATAAACTAAACGTTGATCAACAAAAAAAGCTAAACATTATCTTATTATTTAATTCAGTCCATAATCAATTCCTTGTCAGAGGTGGTCTGGGTTTGATAACCCAGAATTTGAGAATAGTTGGAAATTCGGGCGACTCTGATTGATTTTCCAGTTTATTCGATAATAAGTTAAATTCAAATCACTTACCTTCACATTTAAGGCCCTGGCGAAAAAGTCCATACAGCAAAGAGCCACAATGATCACAAAACGTTGGTGACATAAACGTATAAATTTTAAAACGATGAGGTAGATCTATTTTAAATCTTTCACGTAAATACTGAAAACAAAATGAACACGTTATATTTCTTATACATGTAATTAAGGGATTTCAAACTTACTATTGTGCTTTCGGAATTAAAACTAGATTCACAACAAGTACCTAAAAGTTTCTCATGGCATCTTTTATGTACAGCAGTCTGGCAGGCTAAAACAAAAACAAATTAATAAGTTTAGGTAACTAAACACTATTATGTCATATAAGAAATCTCATAATTTCCCTGAAATCTTTTTAATCTCAATGCACTGTTGCACAGAACCATAGTGAACCATCAGTTTTGACAGAACAACGTAACTAGGTACATACATGAAGCTTGTTTGCATGCAAAAACATTTGTTTTGGCGATATTCATTAAATAGCTAAGCAAAACTCATTTTTAATCTAAGAAACGAACAGATTAACGAATAATTATTAAAAATTATTTTCAGAAATAATAATTAAACGTGATTAATAGCAAATTCATACCTATATCGAAAACTTGATAAACTTTTAACAAAATCTATACTTAAATTAGTTAAGGGACGATTTTCAACAAACAAACAAGATATTAAAAGCAGTAGTAATGTATCGTGCTTCTAAAAATAAAAATTATAATTCATAATATCTATCAAATTGATAATAATCGTATAAAGTTTATTACCACGTTCGGGTTAGGGTGTGAATCAAAATAAATTGTTTGTTTTTATATTTACAACGATAGAAGAAAATAAAAATTGTTTTTCAGTGTTAGAATATTCGAGAATTTGTAAAAACTTTCATTGACCATCGCCCACACGAAATATTTTTACACATTCCTTACAAATGTTTACATTGTCGGATTAAAACGTTCTGAGGGCCATTTTAAGGAATTTTTATAAGACCCTGGGTAAGTACCCATCATTTCATTGCCAAAGAACTGTATCAATGCCACATTTACTCAAGGATCGCTCAGTCATTGTGAGCGACGGAAACTATTCAATGATTCATAGAGCTCCGATTTTGAACTTTGGGATGAAAATACTTTTCAGATGACAAACATCTTAGCCGGCAATAAAAGCAACAGCGTCGCCTGTTTAGCCTGCTATTTTAGTTCGACAACAAAAACATAGAAACAAACAAAAGTTCAAAAGCGAAAGCTAACATAAAACAATAATAATAGTGTCATTATGGAATTTAAGTGCTAGGAAATATTAAAAACGACGCTTCATCAAACTCACTTATACACTGATATCCTTGTTTTCCAAAACCCCACAAGAAATCTTTGCAGAAGGCACAGAATGTAGGCTGTCGAAAAAATTTAGCAACAAATTTGTGTCCGTTAATTTCATGAGTCCTGAAACAGAAAAAGGCAAATGAAATCTATTTCTAGTATGCAAATAAAGCAAATAAATTACCTTTGTTGTTTAACAGCACCTCTTCGTCTACCTATACTACCCTTTCGGTGTTTTTGAGGTGTTGGCAGACTTTGAAGTGGATGGTCATCTTGATCGAATGACCTGTGACCTGATGTCATCTGCAAGGACGGCCTATATCCATCACTATAGTACCCACTCGATCCAGATGCGTCCCAATTACCAGGCAAGTGTCGACTACTTGACGACACCCTATGTCGTCCCTACAAAACATAATAGAATGCCTCTGACCTTTAACATATCTCTAACTTTTATCACCTCATATGACATACGAATGTTTCGAGATCTTTGACTTCCATTTTGCCCATTTCCGGCCCGCCTTCGACCGTGGGCTCCAGTAAACATCATCTTACAAACAGCAAAGTAATCGTTATGTGTTTTCACTTTGAATTTGTTGACCTTCTATACTCTTCCCAACTTTCTCTGTTAAATGGTCCATTTTATAAATAGATCAACTGAAAATAAATGAGATATTTGTTTGAAATTTGTTCTACTATGAGTTTACTATTTACAAAACACGAAAAATTTAAGAATATGTCAACTATAACTCAATCAAAATGTGTTTTGAAACTTCAACTTTCAGCATCAATCAAATACAGCTTAATATCAATAACAGACATGAATAACGAATATGTTTTAATTAGAAATATTTTTGTTCGGTAGTCTACAAAATTGAGTTGCGAACTGGATCGGAAGAGCCTTCAGAACCACTAAAACTGTGTTCCCTGCCAATCACGAATCATTTTGTTAGTTCAGTGCGACCATCCGATCCGATTCCCTTTACTTGATCATTGCGTTCTGAAATGTAACTGGACCTTGGATAAATTTTTAGTTTAACTCTGATAATTTCGAAAAATCTTCTAAACTTATTTTGAAATTCTTATTAGCTGTTGTGACTTTTCAAGAAATAGGTTATAAGAATAACACGAACCATAATTACTATACAAGAGAGGAGAATTATAATTTTTTAAAACCCAATTAGTTTTGTAAAGAACCAAACAAATAAACATTCTTAAACCGATCATTTCAGAAGATCCAAATTTCCAGAAGCCAGAGAAGATGCGTGGACTTAGCATCTGGATAAGACGCCCAGGCGAAATCATGTCCAGGGGAAAAATGATGAAATTATATCAACAGATAGTACATTCGATCGTGCTTCAAATTGCAATGCTGAAACTCATACAAAAGATAGCTCAAGTCTTATAATTTTCCTTTGTTATCTACCTTTTCATTTTCCTCCAATTCGTTTACACGAGTTCAAAATGTCAACAAACTTGAAACGTCAAAACTTCAATTTCGGATTGTCAGTAATATTGTCAATCTGGTCTTGTTACACCAAACAGGACATCATTGCTTCAAACCAACAGAATGAATAAAACTAGAAAATTATTTTCCGTTCCCTTCTCACTTTCGGTCGCTAAAACAAAACTGTCACTAACCGAAATTCAAATTTTCAAAATGACAAATCTTTAATTGACAGTCCAGGTTGAAGGAACAGGCACAAGTGCGCAGGTTTTTTAAGAAAACGAAACTTAAAGGAGAAAGTATCGTCAATTACAAAATAAACATATAATTATTAGCTTTAGTTATTAACGATTTGGCTGAGATTTATTTATGAATGAAATATTTGGCAACGATACCTACTGGGTGGCTTTGGTTGTCAAGAATCAATTAAAATGAATTGTGTTGCTCAACATCCGGTAGCGGATGTGGCTCACATACCGTTTGTTATTTGTTCGTCTTCAACTGGGATAAATCCCAGGATAAGTAACCGCCGAGTTGGGGATAAATAACAAAAATATAACACAAACAATGCGTCCAATATGACAGCTCAAGTGGTTAGAATGGATGGAGACATAACTTCTAGCTAATTTGAAAATAACACGTGGTAAAGTGTTCCCCAAAAAATAATTAAAAATGGTTCCTCTTAAAAGCAGGAGACTTATCCCAATTTGCTTGTCTTTGTTTGGCATACCAACGATCAGAAAGTTTCGCTTTTTGCTTTTTAATTTACTTCTTTAATGGCCATTTGTATATTTTTAGAATTTCCGAAATTTTCAATTTTCATTATTTTGTTCTGACTTGAAAATATTTAACTGTAACTTGTAAGCTTTTCGTAGTTTTGGCGCTAACGTTGAAAGTTTGTTCATTTTATTCGGAAATATGTTCGCCCAGAAATTGCTTACATTATTGGAATACTTGAATGCACTCACGAGACGAGTGTGTTACGCCGTTGGTGGCCATTTTATGCAGCCATCTTGAATTTGTTGGATTTTTTTGATTGTTGGCTACGCTGGCTGTCAAATTTACAAAGGCGGCAAGTTTAAATGTTTGATAGAAAACAAAGGCAAAACCAAATATTTTATGCGATGAAATTCCTCCATTAATTATGAAATTTTATTGCCTTCTGCCTTGTCTTATAAACTTTATCGAATTTTTGTTGTTGTTTTTTTTTTTTGCTGAAAGCTTTACCGAAGATTGATTATGAAATAAAATTGGCTTTGATCAAAACAATAGAATGCTGTGAATTGAATTTTGAAAATTTAACGAAACAAATATCTACGGATGAGTAATTGATTTATGGGTAGAGTGTGGTTTCGAATCGGATTTTGCGGTTTTTCCTTTATTAACTATTCTTAGCACAATGTTTTTCTTGAAAATTTACAAGACATCCAAGGTTATATGCAGTGATCTTCGCATAGTCCAAATATTTTCCTTTCATCCTTGAGTTCAGTTTGTACCTAGATTGTTCATTATATCGAATGCTTCTATTATAATATGAGAAACATGTTTAAAATCCCCAGTTGTCTATGTCTAGGTTCTCAGTCTTGGAAAGGATCGTCTTGCAATATAATTCAAAATAATTAAGAAATTCAAGTGTAAAATGTAAGGAGATAATTTATCGAAGACACAAACTAACCAAACTTCAATTACGAATTTTTTCTCAACTATGATACGTAGAAGAGAAATACACATTTTCTACTATTTGGGAAGGTGTATTCTTTCGAATGAGGTATTTAAGATCATCATTGGAAAAAACATTTTTTTTGCCCTAAAAAAATCATGGACTAACCATGGGCGAAATTTTTATAGAAAATTTATTTTTCTTCGTATCTTAATATTTTGTATCTCAAATAAAAGTCTGAAGTTTATCGAATATAAAACTGTTGATTTCACGGTGATATACCGAATATTCTAGGAGATATGATTAAATTACAAATATTTTCGAAAATCAATTTGAACTCGGAACTTTTTATAATACTTTAATAAATCATAATGATTTCGAATTTATGTGATAGCAATATAGATTAATTAAGGTATTTATGTAGATATATTTGCAATATAAATCAAAATTATTAAGATATTCAAGTGTAAAAGGAAGGACATAATTTATCCAAGACTCAAATTAACCAAACTTCAATTACTTCAAATAGATTTCAACCCCAAAAATTTTCTTTTTGTATAGCTACATAGCTTAGACCAAAACAACTCTAAATATAAAACAAATAATGCACTTCATACTATAATATGTTCATAATTATGTTTGATAACATACAAAACTTTACAGCCCGGGTTTATTCAACTGAACTCCGCACGTGTGTTAATATTTATCGATTTTCTTAAAGGTAAAAGACTTTAAGCTAAAAGAACGAAAATTGTTGAAACAAAATCTTTGTAAACATGACTATGATGTGTAACAATGACAAATGAAATATACGAATTGTTAATTGAGACAAAGAATGTTTTGAGATTTTGACAAGATAAACGAAATAAAGTTTGAAAGAAACAATTTATTAATAATACTATAAGGCTCAATAATTCTTCCTGAACAAATACAGAAAATTTTCCGAGAGAAAACTTTTCAGATATTGAACACGAGTTAAGAAAATTAATTAGTTTCATATTGACATGGACAAAACTTTTCGGGGATAGAAGGAAAGTTATGTTTATGCTAGTAAGTCGTATTACACGTCAATTTTTTTGTCAAATTTTAATTAATGACGCAAATATCCTTGGAGAAAACGAATGCAAATCAATTTTTGGAACATTTCTAAATTAAGAACATATCATTAGGAACGTGTTGCAGAAAGTAAAAATAAAACATTTTCAATGTTTAAATATTTATTTTAATTACAACATTAAGTCGCATAGTCGTAAATTTCGGGTGTTAAAAATATCGAAACGATATTCATGTTTTCAAGAATAATGCGTATATTGACAAGTGAAAAGACTTGCTAAATATTTTCTGAAGGAAAATTTTCGAGTTTAGTGTATTTTACGTTTAAAAAATGTTGCTATTTCGACACTAATATAATTTTGATATGATGTCTTATAGTAAATTTAAAAAGTTCATATAAGATTTATGGAAAAATCAAACTTAAGACTCCAACAAATTAAGTGTTGCAGAGGTATGAGTTATAGAGAAATTATGAAACTTATGGAATTTCGAATTCAGAAAGAAATTTAAAAGTCGTTAAAGGTCTCGATGATCGCTCTTGAACAAGATTTCGAGAGAAAGGTGCGAAGAAAAAGAACATTCGTGCCCGTTTTGTTAATCTCAAAGATTATCAAAGATTTATAAATAAAATAATTTTACCTAATGTTGATTAAAATGCATTTCATTTCATTTACAGCCTAGTTTTTCCTCCGAATAAATATTTAATTTACGGTTTCACAAGTGGAAAAATTCATATGAATTTATTGAAAATTAGCAAATAACTCATTTATATTTGCCCCACAAAAAATAAGAAACAATTTTCACCTCAAAACTAACAAAATTTTCTTAAAATCAAATTGCTAAGTTGTGTTTTTCTTAGACATAAACAACAAATACACGCAAAGGCACTTTAAGCCGTTTTTTTCCACAAAAAATAAACAAAATTTTGCTGTTTTAATAACCAAAATTATTGAATTTTCTCATATTTTCCCACACTGAATTTATTTTTGTAATAAATATCACGAACACACTACCAGTATCACTGCAAATTTTCATCACTACATAAACAGGTTGAAATTGAAAATTTTCATTTCATTTTCCAAAAATTTTTTGACAAAATGCACATGTACCCGAGAAAAATCTTTTACCACACCAACAAAAACAAGTGGAAAATCGTAGCAAATCGGGAAAATTCTCAAAATATTCGCACAAGTGTATGAGTGAAAATTTAGTTTAAAAAATTATTAACACAAATTTCAAGTGTTAAACAAGCAAACTTGTTTTCATTATTTTAACTTATTGATCCACGCCTTGTTTTAATTAAATGAAATTTTTAAAGATTGGAAAATTCAATTTTCCAATTTCCACTTCCAATAAATACCACATCAACACCTGTTTTATATGAAATACATGAAAAATTTTCACGTTTATCACATTAGTTTAGTGTAATTTGGTCGATTTATTTTATTTGAAATTCCAAACGCGAGGAAAAGCAAGAAATTCTTCTATTAAATTGGGAAAATATTTTCCGGATGTTTGTTTACACCAGTTTTTCCATTACACAGTGGCAATGACCAAATTCTTTAGTGGAAATTTCAAAACTTTTCTGAATTTCGCAACTTTTAAAAGCAAACACTTTTCCACTAATGGAAATTTTAATTTTTCACAATATTATTTGCGGCTGAAAACAAGAAATTTCACTGAAAAACTTTTTGACTTTCCTTAGCCGAAAAACAACGCGAAATGACAGAACGTTTTTGGATGAAAATATTTTCGAATTTCCTCAGCAATTTCACAATAAAAACGAATAAAAACACTGACTTATCCGAATTACTGGAACTTTTTGAATTTTCTTAAATGAAAATAATTTTTAGAACGGAAGCCGACATGCTTCGCCAATAACTACGAAGGAAAAGTCATGAAAAATAATTTTCTTTAGAGAGTCTCCCAAAAGCCAGAAACGATCGAGAAAACGCACTTCTCTCTTTTTCCGCTTTCGAACGAAAATTTTCCAACACACGAAATATTTGTGAATGCGAGAGTGAGGAAAATTTGTCTCTCGAATCGGTTTCCGTTTCCTTTCAAAACACTTAATGGATCTGAAAATTAGATTTGAAGAAACTTTTCTAACGTGTTTTAATGAAATTTTTCGAAAAACGCTCAAACGTAACAAATGCAACAGATGGCGTTAGACTTGTGATTTTGAAAATTTCAGTTTCTTATACGAAACGCCATCATGGATTCTGCATGCGACTGGAACCAAATGTTCTTTACTTATGTAGCTTCACTCATCTTTTATTAGCTGATCACATTGAACTACACTTACAGGGTATCAGAGAGTGTAGATTAAGTTATAAATAAGTGTCTCTGGGGATCTTGAATATCAACACAGCCTCATCAGTACCTCAACACGATTGTAAAACTTAACGTCTTCTTTGGCACAAGCTACACAAAGATCTTCCCTTGATACTGAAGGAGAAATTGGCGGAAAAGCAAAAGTTTTCGGATGAGTAAGATCTGACGACAACTTTGAGACAAAATAAATCACGTTTCCTGTAGAATTTTATTTTTCGTAGAAGAAAATTTTCACGTTCTGGATGAACTGCCACCGTTGACGCCACATCTCAATTGTTGGGAATTCACCTTGGGACACATAGATTTCAAAGCCTTGGAAAAACAATCAAGTTTTTCTCGGAAAATCGACTGTGTTTTTCCGAGTCTAGTTCATTTCAAGTGAATGAGAAATATTTTGAAACTTTGTCAAAATTTCCTTTTAGCCTGACTGAATTATTTTAATCACATTTAAACGGAAATGATCCACGTGGAAAATCCATCCTATTTTGTGGAAAACAGATTCAAATAACATTCTTGAAGTGTTGATTGGAGCCAGACATTTAGTGTCATGACCGGTTTTTCGCTGTAAACAATAAATTTTTGAAAATATGCGGAAATGAGTCAATTTTCCGAACATTTTCCATTTGTTTTTGTCTTGCTGACATTTGCAAATTTCACATTCCTTCTGACTGAATTACATTTCAATCTCATTTGAAAACACTGAACTGTTCAAAAGGTAAATACTTCAACATAAGTGAAATCACTTGAAAACTGTTTAGATTCTCCTCTGAAGTGATGAGTTTTAATGATGCTTAGAGAAGATCTTTAAGATGAACATTTGTTGAACTTTCAGCTGTAGAAAACTTTGCATTATTGAAACTTTATATGTATATTAGATTACACGATCAGATAAAATTTGAGAGAAATGCAAAACAACTCAACGCTTTAAAAGATTATGCCAACGTTTTAATACACCATAAAGTTGTAGCATTTTTCAGGTGAATAAAACTTAATCGGTCATTCACACATAGCATGTTATAAATGCAAAATTCTAGCCAGTAATTGGAGAGCTCCTTAACCTGATTCTTTACCTCGACTAATTAAAGTGTCTAAGTACGTACGTTGTACATACAAGGAAATATTAAGGTTTAATGTAAATTTCAACCCCGAGTTAGTAGAAAATGTCAACTTAAAGTGGAGGAACAAGGACTAAAAAAGAAAAATGGTGTGTGAATGTTTGATAAGGAACAACTCAAACAAAGACCTCATTAATTAAAAGAAAGATTACACTTAAGATCGAAGTGTCTATCAAGTAGCGAATCTTTTTATCTTTTCGTGTCATTGGGTCATCCAAAAGTTCAACTTCTTAAGAACTTGTTAAGTCATTCCGTGAACTTTTTCGCCACATGAAAGTGTGATATATTGACCGATAGTTTTTCAGTTGTGCTTTGAAGTGAAAGTCTGCAATGTTAAAGGTCAATTCTTACGTTTGGAACGGCGACAATCGTTTAAAGAGTTACAGAATAAAGTTAACAGGTGCGCATGACCTCACCTGGGTGTATTTACGAAGTAATTGAAGTCATTACATTGAAGTAAACAGAATATCGGTGCTTTTAGTGAAGAGTGGACAAGTGAGGTGACTCGTGTTCACTTGATTAGAAGCTATCCATCAAGTTTGACTAATCAATTCTGTTTTGTATAGCTCATCCCAATTATTAGGTGTTGAAAAGTTTTAAATGTATTTGATTTTGGAATGTTAAAAAGTTTTTATCATTTCATCTGTGATAACACTTTATGTTATCAATGTGTGTAGTACAATGGAACAGGTAAACTCATTAGAGTACAATTTGTCGGTTATTGTTTAACGTTTACTCGTCGTAGTAGCAGCGTATATTTCTTTCGTGATTACGTTAATCATTCAACCAGAGTAGCATGAGATTTCTAGATTACACACGAAAGATGAGCATATCTAATCAAATAAACCCGTGCCTTATCACTGCTGAGATATTTTCAACTTTTGGCTATCTGAGTAATTTCTTCATTCTAAACGCCGCACAAGTTTGATAATCGGACAAAATGGTTAGTAGTTCTTATAAACTCATCGATGAACATTAATTAACGCTGTTGTTTGTAATCTCAAGACAAGTCGCTCCATCAACATGGAGTCTTTACGGACGGACATTAAATTAAAATTACATGAGTGGGGACCCAGTGTTGCTGGTAAAACGTTCTACGAATTTCGTTGAAAACACTAGTTACCAACAAAAACATTTGATTTCATTTTATTAGCTGGAATGGCTTTACTGCCAGGTGGACTAAGTACGGGATATATGTATGCAGCATTTGTTATAGAACGCAACCAGACGACTTTTCTACGTTACGGACCTTTCTTACTTGGAATATTCTTCGTTGCAATAGTCTCGAATTTAATTTTATTTCTTAAACACTTCAAGCATCGGATTG
This sequence comes from Chrysops caecutiens, assembly GCA_963971475.1. NCBI lineage: Eukaryota > Metazoa > Arthropoda > Insecta > Diptera > Tabanidae > Chrysops > Chrysops caecutiens. The sequence continues at coordinate 2,246,859 of OZ020569.1, read as the reverse complement.
TATTTTGTCACTTCCAAGTCCTAGTTTTGGCTTCAATTTTAAACATTATTGGATCAGGATTCTTTTTTGCTAAAAATTATGGTAAGTTTTCTAAAACAATTTCATTTTTGGAAAATTTTGCGCAAAATTCTTATCATTTGTTTACCTCATGACATCAAAACTGAAACAATTCCAGCTGTGATAACAAAAATCAGAGCGATACGCGAAACGTGTTAACAGAATATTCTTTTGCGCTCTACACTATTAAGACACTTTAACCTACATAAGTGAGTTCCGTAACAGTGAGTACGTTAATTACTTAGTAGCACAAATTAAAAATGAAATAATATGCTAACTACAATATTGCCTTAATTTAATTTAAAAGTATTGTGCAGCAAAGTTGGTGTTTTCAAGACAAGTTCAGTAAGTAATTTATCTCTAAGAAATCCAAATTACTGACGAATAAATGGTGATCTAATTTTGATGTTTTAATAATATTTTTAATTGCCGAATCGATTGTGTTATCGTTGTGATAACAAAGTGATTCAGTCAACAGTGATTTTAGGAAATTTTCCATGAAGGTTTAACTTTCTTCAATCCAGAATATCGTTCTTAAAAATTTGTTACGTGTTTTATTAAATTAAAAATTCAGGATATCGAATGAAATTTCATTTTTCATACTATAAATTTTTTATCAACTCAAAATTGAATTTTGGACAGCAATTAAAGGTAGTTGACCGTAGAAAAAATTAAATCGAATTTGAACGAACGACATGAACACCTAGAAAATTGAATTTACCTTAAGTCTTACATGAATTAAGGTATAACAAATTTATCTACTTTTCAACCCCTCCAAGTCACATAATGAAAAACTTTATCAGAAAAACAGCAGGAAGTCAGACTTCCTGTTCGACCTTTGTAGAATTTTATATTTAGTAGACTAACTAACTTCTCATCCTTAATTATGTTTACCTCTACTATTAAGCACATTACACCTGTTCTAAAACTGCTCTAATATTAACCATATGTTGAAGGGAACGATATTTTCAAACAAGTCCTTTTTGTGTCACGGACGTTTTTAGGGGAAAAATGTGTTTTTGAATGTCTGGTCAGGAGTAGAAACTGAATCTATTTACCCATAAAAATCAATACATTTCAGAAAAATTATTTTATTCAATTCCAGATATCATTGGTGGATTCTTAACGATTGTAGCAGAGGGGCTGTCGATTGTTGCAAGTCTGAGCTACTTACATGGAATCTCGGCAAAAGAATGGCGATCAATTACGATTTCAGCAGCATTTGTATGGTATATGCTTGGATTAGCAGCATCAGTGTCAACCATTTCATCAGCACATCCAGTTGGTGACTCTTTGAACTTCACTAGCGCAGGATGGGTAACACATTCGGATTCAGAATGGGAAAGTCAAAATCATTACTACGAATTTGCTTGGCTTTTTATATGGTGTTCACTCCTCGTGGCTGGGGCTATCATTGCAGTAGAAGTGTTTTATCAGATGAATGTTTTGGATTATGAAACCATGCGTGATGATGACCTTCGCACAGTCAATGCTTCAGAAGTTCTCTTCGCCAACAGAGACGATGTCATAAGACGTGTACGTGACACCAGAACATTCTTCTATGTAACGAAGAATAAGCAATGGATAACATCAATGATTCTTATTTTAGCAGATGCTATATACAACGCATGCTTTATATACTTCGTATTTTGGTTCACATTAAACAAAAGCACCAGCCTAACAGGAAACGATAATTTCGGAATACTTTTGTGGGTAGTCCTGCTGGGGTGTATAGCTTCAACTGTCCTGATGTACTTCTTCAGTGTAAAGAGGATATTCGTCTTGTCACTACTTGCCCAAATCGTAATTGGTGTACTTGGAGTTATCTTGTACTTTGCAACAGATACTCTTATACCATTCTGGTTTACTTGTATTTTATTCGGTGTCTCCTACAGCAACATCAAAATATTCATACTGGAAACATCACACTTCCTACTCACAGAAATCTACATCTTTCTTTTCTACGCCACTGGGATAATATCCATTAGTGTTATAAATTCCGTATTTGTAACCTTTCCAAACTCATATTTCTATACAATCGACAAGACAACTTTAACTGCACAATGTCTTACACTTCTAGTTATAGCATCATTATTAGCAATGTTAATTGGTCTTGTTATGCCAAAAACTTTCAAAACATCGTTACTTGATATTCAGTATAATTTATTAGGCATAATATTTACAGAACATCAAATTGAACAACTCAATATTGGCTATCTAAATGATGGACGGATACCAACTATAGAAGCTACACCTGCATAGTGTTTTTATTTTAAGTATATTAGCAATGATCAATCAATTTTCAATTGTCATTCCAAATCAGATAATGTTGAAATTATTTCAAATTTATTTGCTCCGAGTTTTAATTTATTTTTGTTTGAATCTTGAATGCAAAATTCGAATTTCAGACTCCGCAAATTACAAGAAAACGACTTATAACACCTTTGGCTGTTACTAGTTATATCGATTCAATCCGTTAATATTATATGTGTCTTATACAAAATTGATGAAATTAATTACTTACTCTTAGTTATTTACTCGTTGTCAATGGAAAGGAAAATTGATTTCCACTCAATTTGATTGTTTACTTCTAGATTGAATATTTTCTGATAGGTACTATAAGTGTCTGAATATGTTATTTAACTTAAAGCCAGTTTTCACATACAAAGAGAGAATTATCATCTAGTGACATAGTACCTATATGAACTAGAAACTCATTTGAAAAGAAGGATATTGAAGGTCGTACAATAGAAACAGAAAATTAGCAAAAGTTCTAGAAGAGAAACCTCATTACTTTTAAACAAATTGATAAAATTTTTGATCATTATATATTAACGAACATTTTACAAAATCAGTTTCCGGAGTTTTTGATTGATTTCAAGTATGCGAAAACTCCACAAAAATAACTTAAATTTAAAATATAGATACATTTTGTAAGTGATATAAAGTTTATGTTAAATCTTCCCGAAGGTTACTGGAATTGTCTTTAGCCATATTTTTCAGTCCAGCATATGATACTCTAGGAATTGCATAGATACTCTTGGGACCGTAAGAGTATAATGTATTCCAATTGCTAAATGAGACATGTGGATGAGCTTGGTGGTATGGGCACAATTGATTTTGTCCACTTTGTGGAGATTGCTCTATAGCAAGTTGAGAGGTCCTTGTTTGTTGGACAGAAGTAGTTTGGAGGCTGCTATTCGGCTCCTTCTTTACTTGTCGAATACCAATCAGTTCGTTTCTCATAGTTATAAGAGGCTTTGATTCAGGCAAGTATAGTTGAACTAGAATAACGCTAACTGATGAGATAATTGTGTAAATAATTCCCACAGTAAAGAGAAATGTCGTTTCATCGAACATGTTTCGAAAAGAGCAGATGTACCTAACGAAGCCTGTAGCCAACAGCTCACAAAAGTATCCGAGTGCCACTATGATTTCGGTGTACTTGAAGCTGGCCACCTCAAATAGCACAGCACTGGGGATGGAGTAGAATGCTCCAATTGTAATGTAATACAATAAGAAGTAAATCACACAGTAGAAGGGTTGAGTCACTTTGAAGATGCTGATGATGACAATAAGAATTGCTATCTTTAGCACACAAAATATAATGAAAACCGTTCTACGTCTGATGCATAAAAGGAATATTATCCCTATGATAACACCAAGGGTAGCTGCTATCATAAACAAGCTCACGACTATACCGTAATCATGCATGTAGTGTGTCATAGCCATAGACGAAAATGTAAGCATAACGTTGCAAAACATCATGGAATTGCATGTTCTGAGTAGCAATGAAACGTACGTAATCCTAGGACGCCTGTTTGAGGTTATGTAAAAGTTCGGTTTCACGCTGGCATTGATTGAATGTTCAAACTGCTCCAGAATCTTTCTCCGAGTCATGAATAAACAATTCTGATTGTTGTGGTAGTTCCACACACTATCTAAACTTGTTTTGTAGTTATAGTTTCTAGTTGACTGCAAAATTTCGTTGAAAATGAAGCAAATAATTAAAAACATGTTGCTCCCAATAAGAATCCATCCAACTACACTTGTGCTATTTTCTGTAGTTTTTTCCAGAAGATCTGATGCTAAAATTGATGTGCTTGTTGTTATTCCAAGGAAATAGAATGTATAGAGAACTGCAAATCTGATGGTACGCTTTCCGTTTTTAGGTGACCGCACTCCGATGTACACAAGTGCTGGGATGTGGGTAATTCCGTGTCCAGCAAACCCAAAGTACACCGCAACATCTGTAAATTTTCAATAATATTTGTAACTCGAATGAAATTCCGTTTAAATACGATTTGGTGCCACAAAAATTCTAGAAATTTCTAAATGAGAAACTTTGACGATTGTCTTACAATCAAACATAATATTGCTAGTATCACTTAATTTCGAATTAGTATTGAAGAAACACTTGTCTTATTACCAATAAGGTTTCGCAGCAAGAATAATCCACAAAGAGTGTAACACAAACATCCAACAGTTAGGAAGTAGAAGTTATCAAAAGCGTACGTGTTCTGGTGCAGCTTCTTAACTACTGTAAACAGAGCAACCACACTGCAGCACCCTAGTCCAACAATTATTGGCCACAGTTTTTGAATGGTGTCTACCTTCATGAATCCCAGTTCATAGTAGTAAAAGTAGAATCCAAACACTAAACCACTTGGATACAGTGATAGTGTTACTAGAAAATTAATCTGTTTTAAAGAAATCTCCGTAAAGATAATTGCTCTTCATAAATTATTACCTAAAATATCCGGGAAGTACTTCATTTCAATTATTGTTGGCTTATGCGGAGTTCAACTAAAGACACTAAAATTCATTTTTAACGATTTGTGCTAAAATTCTTTATAAGAGAACATCGTTTTTCCTTGCCGATAAGATAAAAAAACGTTGTACATTTTCATTAACTTTAAGATAAAGATATTTTGTTTCAAGAATATTTTGTGAGTCGCGTCGGTAATGTTGTTAAATCAAAACAAAATGGTGAAGGTGTTATTGTTATTGTGAAACTGATAATTTCATTTAAGGAATGATTTACGGTTTTTTTAATTTGACACTTCCTAGAGAAACCATACCTAACGCTATAATAACATGAAGTTTCTTAAAAGTCAGGATAACGTGCCTATTGACTATCATCAACTATCTACACCGGAGTGACCAAAAGAAGACGGCTTAGGTATCATCTTAGAAACTATTTCACATTTAGCCAAAAAAGATCACAACCTCTCTCACATTGGATACAAGGGGTAAAGTTCAGTAAATCTAATTCTGTTTTTACACGATAGATACGTTCTCGAAGAATACGTGTAAATAAAATTCGTGAAAAAACCATATTGCATCTCAGGCGGTTTTGTGAACGTCCGTCATGTTTGCGTCTTCAGAACAGACTGGGTCGATCATGTTAATTCAAAATGGGTCGCGTAAAAAGAGAACTAAATTTTTTTCCTAATTCGTGTTAAATCCAAATCGTGTAAAAGCAGAATTGGGTGTTTATTGGACCACTGATGTGTGGCAGTCTTTAATAGTAGCACAAAGTAGAGTGTTATTACTTTAGCGTAAAATGGTAATCTGTTCGTAAGTAGAAGAGAATGAGGGATGAAGAAACAATATTGATGTACCTAAGTTTTGTAATTTTCAGATTATCATTAAAATATTTACACTTACGGAACACAAAAGATTTCTTTTTTTAGCATTTCCTTTAAAAATATCGACTACAACTGTCGTTCAGTGTTAAATATGACAAATCAAATTTTGACAGTTTATTGGCCACGAAACGAATCGAAAAAATGTTTTCTTAGTATAAAATATTGTTAGTATTTGTTTTAAAAATATGTATACTTTTTTAAGTTTAAATATATTACGGTGACATTAATTTTTTTTATTTTTCTGTTGACTCATTTATGATAAAAATATTCACTCGTGAATTCTACAAATAAGCTTTTGTTGTTCCTTGTGATGGGTTATAGTTAAAAACTAAAGTTTTTTAAACTTATTAATTTATTTCACAACAAATATTAATCGTTGAAAATCGGACAAAAAATGAAAATTATGAAAGAATAACATAATAAATTCAAATGAAATTATCATTTTGCTATGCTCCTTGTCCCTCTGGAATAGTGATGAATGTTATGATATGATTTCAGTATTAATGCTGGCTCAATCATTCTTCCTTCCCTCTTAGTTTGATCTAACAATAGAAGGAATTAAACGCAAATTTAAAAATATTTCCGATGAACATTCCGTGATGTGATGCACTCTGATAGAAACAGATCAGCAAGCCGTCTTAGGCATATGGGGTTCTTCGAACGAATACAACTGCCCCAAGACATTTTAGCAGATTTGTCATAATTCCCAGTTTCCATAATCAAGATCCCACAGATAGAGCATTTGCAGTCATTCACTGCCAGGCTATGTTGTAGCGTTATAGTTATTTACTACAATCTCGTCTGATTCTCACAGCGATAATACAGAAATAACAGAAGATAACAGGTCAAAGAGTCAACGTTTGTCCATAGCCGAACAGAAAATGTTTTCTTAGAATCTGGTGTTTCTCTCATTTAAGAATCTGGCTTCAGCTACAATATAAAACGAAGTGTTTCCTGCTACATTGAGTCTACGCGAAGGTATTTATAAAAACATGTAAAATGTGCAAAAGGTTGAAGTTCTAAATATAATCACAGAGACTTTGGTAAATGCAGTTCTTAAATTAGATAACCATTCCATCTGGTCTGAGTTCATATAAAATGAAATATCATATGATTTCGGCACATTAAATCTATGAGAGCGTTTGGGACAAATGGCCAGCATTGATTGCGCAAGTACAAACAAACCATTAACGCTCCACCTCGATATGGATACTCTAGAAACCCCTCACAAACTTCAAAGGAATATACACGAATATGTTTTTATCAATCCCTCCGTGGATCTCGGCGCATACGGAAAGTTTTTGACAAGGTGTGAAAATTTTGTTGCTTGATGGAAGACAATTTTTTATCAAAACATTATAGGAATGTAGTCAATGATATGTGGTAATATGTGGTTGGTTAAAGTGAAATGTTTACAAATTGGTACACAAATCTAAGTAATCGCACAATTGCGATTACGATAACAATTTGCATTTTTATGCTGTACTTTTCATATTCATTTAATTCATGCTTGATATCAAGTATTCACAAAACGTTCAGAAGGGTAAGTCTTTTTTCTTTAAATAATTAATCATTTTCGATTTTGTGCACTGGAATCGAAGATTTAATTTTATTTTTATAGAATCCCATACGAAATATTTTATCACCCATTGTGACAACAGAACCACCAGAAATCAAAATTCTTGGATCAATTGTCCGTATAGTACCATTGACGTACAATTACAGCGAAACAGATGGTTCACCGAAATATAGATTTCTGCGACAGCAAGGCTTACGCCCATCAAGGCATTTGCCGGATGCGCTAATTATCGGTGTTAAGAAAAGTGGAACGAGAGCTCTATTGGAGTTTATAAGATTACATCCAGATGCACGAGCAGCAGGATGTGAAGTTCATTTCTTTGATAGACACTATGCGAAAGGATTACACTGGTATCGACATCATATGCCGTATACAATCGAAGGACAAATTACAATGGAAAAATCTCCAAGCTATTTTGTAACCAAAGAAGTACCACAACGTGTACATCACATGAATCCTGGCACAAAGTAAATTAATTGATCAAGAATTATTTATACTCTTGTATAATTAATTACGACCTTATTTCTTTTCTCTTACAGACTTTTAGTGGTGGTTCGTGATCCTGTAACACGTGCAATTTCTGATTACACACAAGCAGCAAGTAAGAAGACCGAAATGAAAAAATTTGAGGAATTAGCATTTATAAATGGTTCATATGAAGTCGTCGACACTGCTTGGGGACCTGTTAAAATCGGAGTATACGCCAGACATTTAGAGAAGTGGCTACAATACTTTCCTCTCTCCCAACTTCTTTTTATTAGCGGGGAACGTTTAATAGTTGACCCTGCTTTCGAAATGGGTCGTGTGCAAGTAACAAACTGAAATATTAACCACTAACAAACGTTACTTCTTTTTCAATTTATTAGGATTTTTTGGGTTTAAAACGTGTCGTAACCGAAAAACATTTCTACTTCAATTCTACAAAAGGCTTTCCTTGTTTATTCAAATCCGAAGCTCGATCAACCCCCCACTGTCTTGGTAAAACCAAAGGACGAAATCATCCACATATTGATCCTGCAGCTATTGAACGACTCCGTGAGTTCTATCGACCTTTCAACAGTAAATTTTATCAAATGACCGGTATTAATTTCGGTTGGCCATAAATGGTATATACTATTAATAATAAAAATTGTTCCTTCCTGCACTATTTTACTGAGTGAAATAATATAAATCTGAATTTTGGTAATAGTTGTTGAAGTTTAGACGTAAAATCAAACTTAATTAATTGTTTGAAATAAGTCGAATCAAAGGAAATACAATGAGAACTTTTGAGACACTCTTTAAAAAGGATTGTACGCATAAACCTACTTAAGGACAGGTTTTACTGTCTTTGTGTACATTTTAATTGGAAAGAAAAAGCTTATGATTATCAATTTAATAAGAAATGTCTTTGAAATTGATGCTCAATATTCTTAAGTATACATTTTTGTAAATGAACTAACTTTAATCATTTATTCAACATAATAACGATAAGCAATTTTTCACGATGTCGAGATAAAACTCGAATGCATTTAAATCATATCATAGTTTGTTGTTTATCAATAAAATTAACTAAGTTTTATTATTATTTTTTTCTTTTCAATATATAAAAAATTACGTGTATTTTGTATTTTCATGTAGTGTAATGTTTTATAATGAAAGTAAAAGATAAGATTGCCAAGCAAAATAAAAGCAATTGATGATTAAACAAAATTCAGTATTAAAAATTTAAAATTAGTGGAAATTTGTAAAAGTCACTCCTATATTATATTAAAGCGCACAGTAAAATAATAATTATGATTGGAATGCTCCAAGTTTATTTGTTCGAAAGTATTGACGATGAAATGTAACGATTGGAAAATATCACAAAATATAAATTATGTGCATTTGAAGATGGTATTATTTCACATTATTCCTATATTCCGGTTTAGAATCCAAAACCAGTTGAATTTTTTCTGACTATTAGGGCTCTCGAGAAATATTTGCAGGCAATTTAACTTGACTGGACTGTTGTTACAAATGTACCTCTAATGATGACCGTATACTAGGTAACATGTTGATGAGATTTGCAGATTTCTAATTGATACATGATCTTACAATTCAAACAATTTCTTACACCTTAATTTATTAGCTTAGATGATTAACAAAAGTGATAGATTGAATTATATGATTAAAAGTAAAATTTCGTATCTATTTAGTCCAGGATACTTTGGGTATGTCGAAATGTTCCGTCAAACTATCAAGATGTTCATTGAACTTTTCCACTCTTTGTTTATGTGTCATTGAAGCCTTCTCCAAAATACGTTTCTTTTGCTAAAAATGTAAGACAATTTAACAAAACGAGTGCAAAATTATATATGTCTAATATACCATTTTCTCTTGCATTTGTTTGAAGGAAATCTCAGCTTTCGTAAGTTTCCTTTCGCCTGTTGGTTGGTTTGTGCTAGATGAAGATACTGTCTCCGGTGCCTCTTCTAATTGTTTTGCAAGTTTTTGCTTCTCCTTACTTTTCTTCTTTTTCTTTTTCTTTTTAATTTCAGAGTCACTTTTCAACACCAATTTCCCCCGAGCAACTGTTTCATATTCAGACATGATTCAGGAGTTAAACACTAATTCATCATATCCAAAGAATCACGAAAAATCCAAAAGCTACATCAAATTTGTTATGACATTTCAGTTCTGTCAAATCTACATTATCGACAACATCAAAATTTACATTAACAGATGGCGCTAAAAACTTACAAAATTTAAGTTCAATGTTAAGATGAATTTGTGCAATTAATTTTTGTGGAAATTCAATCGTTTTGCAAGCATTTTATTAATTACAAACATCTTAAAGAAACAATGAATTGAATTTGAAAATTAAAAATCCAAAATCATAATTTTAACAGTGAAAAATTCAAATTAACCACATGTCGGTAAAGTGATGCTCACAGACCGTTAATAACCGGTTTGGTTTTTTTTCTTTTTAGTGGTAACACTATGAACGCCGGCTGCCCATCAAAACAAGAGCATAAGCAATGGCGAATAAATGTCATCTGAGAAGTAAACGTGAAGAGTCAGTGTAAAATGAAATTATTTCCAAAATTTTCGATTAAAAATATTTACTTTATAAAATTGATTAAAAAGTGTTCCTGCTAATCGCACAACTAAGTAAAACATTGAAATAGTTTCATCTAATGAAAGTGACGCAGTTTTATAAAAAAATGGCCACCAATTGGCGAATAAGCAACAGAAGTTTCCCTCAGCGAGGTAAACAAATATTTGTCCCAAATTGAATTAACGTCATGACTAAAATTTGTATTATATTTGAGAAATGAAAACTTAATCATAGCCATGTGCATTCTTAGGAAGATGAATAATGCAATATTTGTGTACAACATACGAAAAAACTATTCTGTCGTGATACAAATTTATTTTAGGATACCTTCTTGTAAACAATACCTCAATGATTGCCTTTTTTCTTAAATCACTTGCTATTATTTTCGGTTATGTTGCACTATTTTTAGATGTTACATGTTTTATTTTTAGTTTATCTTCACCTCTATGTGACAAAAGTGTTTTCAAAAGAAATAAGTTCAACGGATTCTTGTTTTCCGTGATTGCAACTTGGATAACTATTCCAATTATTTTTTCGGAGAAATTTTGCCCTCATTAAGTCATAGGAAAAAACAACAAAAGTAGAAAGTTAAATATTTCGAATTTTTCACATTTTATTGCATTGAGAATGATAATAAACAATTATTTAAATTCTATTTAACATAAATATTAATTTAAATCTTATTCGAAACATACGAAAGTATTCTTACAGACTATGAAAAATTAACCAAAAACAATATTGGATTCGAAAAAATTAAATAAATTATTTCATTTAAATGTTATGAATTATTTTAAATAATAGATAAATTTTTCTGTTCAATTTTAGCTCAAGCTTCCAGTGAAGATTTCTATCGTATAGATGCTAAAAAATCAACTGCAGAAAACGCCTATGATATATATCTTGGCTTATGTTCTAAGGAGATAAATGATAATAAACGTTTAAGTTTATTAAATGCATTAGCAACATTATTTAATACACATAAAGATGAGAATCTTTGTTTTACAACTGAAGAATTTCTTTATTGGTAAGTGAACCCTGTGAAATATTCATGATGTTTTAGTGATTCATTAATGATCTATACCGGAGGACGTATATTCGATGAAAATAATGACTGGAACAAAAACAGATCATCCTTGTAGAACTATCTTGTTCAGTCTTTTGAAATTCGAGAACAAATATTTTCAATATGAATCATTATGTATTTCTGTGAAAGACAGAGTAAAGCGTCCTTCCTGTTGAATTACAGAAATTACATCAAACAATAATGAGTTCTAATAATTCTTTCTTCATCGCAGCTTAAGCGCATCTTTGGTGCACACATTTACTCAAGTTCGTGCTGCAGCTCTACGAGCTATCCGTCATTTACTGACAGTACCTAAGGATATTCAACACTTTAATTCACTACAATTACCGCATTTAGTATGTCGAAGCATAGATTTGCTGCTAAGGAACGAGGAGGAACGTATACAAGCTTTAAAATTGGTGTGTATTCTGTTTTCTTCTAATAATTCTAATAAAAGTCTAATTATTATATTCTTCGTAGATACGAAAAATGCTTGCTATTTCACCGGAAGCTATAAGTTCAGTACTAGTCAGATGTCTTGTGTCTTTGGGTGAAAGTGGTGTAGAAGATAATGATCGAATGTTGCGTGCTTGCCTGGCTACGTTATGCGAGTTTGGTGTGTTAAATTCAACATTACTAATAGTATGCGGTGGAGTTAGTGCAATAACGCGAAATGTTCTCGAATGCCATAGTCCTCGTATAGCTGAAAGTCTGTGTGGCGTTTTACTGCATTTATTGGAATGGCCGCATACACGTTGCATAGCTGGTGTACGACTTGATTGTCTGGCTGCTACATACTGTGATTTTACTTACCGTCTGGGAATAATGGATAAAAACAAGTGAAACAAATTTAATAATGATAGAAACATCTTTTTCAAATTGATATTCTTCGTTTAGAGATGCAAGGGAATTACGATACACTTGCAGTCGTCTAGCTCTTCTATCAGTTCTTCGAAGTTGGGCTGGTACGATTGAATTTTGTGATCCAAATAAAACTTCGGGACTGAAAGCAATAGTTGATGTACTTTACGTTAATCAGTTAGAAGTTAGAGTATGTTTACACATATATTTTAAATATATAAATGCGTTTCAATTAAGTTTTATTTTTCAGAAAGCTATACTAGATCTTCTGTACGAAATTATTGGGCTTCCACAACCAATTTGGACGGATGAATATAGTGTTGCGTTAGCTACAGTTGATCCTTCCGATTTTCAAGTAAAAGTGTTAAAGAAAATCTACTGTAATCAACATACAAAGTAATGATTTTAAATTTTAGGATGCTTGGCGATTAAGCGATGGTTTTGTTGCTATGGAAGGTCGATGTATACTTCCAAGTCTGGCAAGTCGAGTGCCAAATATCTGTGAGCAGCATCTTGCCCTTTTGCTGTATTGTTTTCTAGAAACTGGTCTCATCAATGCACTCGTTGAAGTAATTGTGTCAAGTGATACATTTTTATCAGTACGTGCAACTATTCTAATTGGTAGGATTTTGCTATGGAAAGTTAATTAATGCATATACTAACCATAAAACCAATTTTTAAGGCAAACTGCTACAACTTATGCATACACACTTACCAGCTGATATATATAGCATAAGTCCAGCTTTACCTACGCTTATTACTCATGCAACCCAAGGAAATCACCAAGCACATGCTGCTGTATCCGCACTACAAAGCTTACACCAAATGTTAAAAAATAGACCAGCATCATGCAGTTTATTTTTAGATAGTATTATTCAAGGGGGATGTAAGTTTTGTGATTTTATTATATGTTAATTATTTCTCATATAATTTTTGAAAATTTGTTGCAGCTCTGATCAACACTCGAACGTTTAAAAGAGAAGTAAGTACTCAAGAGAATTTAAACGTTCTACCATTATTGGGGGCTAGACGCAGACATGACTCGGTTTCATCTAGTACTAGTGGAGGAGAAGATGCATCAATACCTTCATCCTTATCAAAACGTGGAAGTTTGCGATATTATCGAAGGAGAAAACTATTTCATTTTTTTGAAACCTTTAAGGAAACAGAGCGCTTGATAAAAGACTCGAATGTATTATTAAATGTAGATGGACTTGCCTGGGACTGGGATATCATAATTGCTATCCTAAGGGTAATATTAAAATATTTTCGTATTAAAATTTTATTTAATGGATTTATTTAGGCCGATGCTGTAGGAAAAATGGATGACATGAAATGTAAATTTATTAAACGTTTAGTACATTATTTCAAACCAAGCAGTAGACGATTCTCCCATAAGGATCTATCACATGGTCGTCATGTTCCTTCTTCTGTGACAGCTGGTCTTGATCTTATTGAATGGCTTCTACAAAGCTCAGAAGTATGATAACTTCAAACTGAGTCAAGTAACAAAAATCTTTTAAACTCTGCATTTTTAGTTGGAATGTATGCGACTCTTAACTGATTTATTCTCCGACATAAGCGGACAGCTATTAGCGATAAGTACATCGAGAAGTGCTCATGATTGTTTATTCAGTCCGCAACATATGAGTAGTACAATGTGCCAACAGTATTTTTTATTTATTGGGCGAATGTGTCGCTATGACAAAGGAATAAGTATTCTAACAAATACGGATGTTTTTAAACAGTAAGAACTTTTGAAAATTATTAAAATGGTTACTTTTCGAAACCTAATTTTTTGTTACAGGCTACAAAATCTCGTTACCAGCACCAATCACGTTTGTTATGTAAAATTGACAGTTTCTGGATTAGATTACGGATTGGAATCATACCCAAGAAAAATACTTGGTAGAAACATAGACTCATATTACATAAAAAGTAACATTTTCAATTGCTATATTAATTACAGAAAAAGCTTTGACTGCATGTAAAATAAGGAATGGACGCTTGTATGCGACACAATTCATGCTTGTCCTTCTACGGGCAAAAGTTCCTAATTTTGAAGTTTGGGGACTTCCAATGCTAATAAGTCAAACAAACGACTCTGAACGTTGTGTTGTTTTAGCTGCATTAGAAATTCTCGATGAAGCATGTCATGATAGAGTGAGTAAACATTTCATAATATACATATGATGCGTTCTATAAAATTCTTTTGATGCTTTCAGACATATCTCGAAGAAATAGTCAACATATGGCCAGAATTCTCTCCATTAGGGGATCCTGGTAAACTTTTAATGGCTCGGTATTACTCCATACCACGTGGACTTAATCATACTAACGCAGATATTGCTAAACAAATTGAAGTTTGGAAAAATGGCTACAACAAAAGGTGAGAAGTGATACAGTGTAAACTGGTCATATTGACACGTCATTTTCCAGATATGTACTTTTGGTTGAAGCAGACACCCATGCAAGTCTTACTTTACATGTAAGAAATGAAGACGGTTTCTATAGTCGTCGAAGTTGCAGTTCACGTCCAATTATGATTCCTCCTAATATTCCGCCTCATCTATATGGGCAATTAATTCAAACAGAACAAGGATCCAAAGAACTAAAAAAGCATGGTAATATACCCCAACTTATAGAAATATTGACCGTTGCAAAATGTATGGATGAGAGCGATAGTTTGGAATTGAAATCAGCTCTTTGGGCTTTAGGGCATATTTCAACGAATGCAGATGGTGTAGAATTTTTAAATGATCCAGTTTCTAGGTAAGAATACCAAATTGATTAATAATAATCATCAGAACTATAGTCTAATTTTTTCAAAGGGTGTACGAGAAAATTATTTATTTAGCAAAGTATTGTGACGTTTATTCTATAAGAGCGACGTCATTTAATGTATTAGGACTTATAGGGAGTACAAATGTTGGTGCAAATATTCTATTTAAATTAGGTGAGCTCGAAGTTTTGATTATTAAATATATATTAATATTTAATGTAATATCATACACTTATTTTTAGATTGGTTTTGTGTAAGACACGACCGAAATACACCTTGGCCTGTTTGTGAGCCAGAAGATTGGTGTTCAGATAATGTAACACCTATAAGGCACCCATACGAAGAAGTTCCGCCTTACAACTATAGAGGAATCGATGAAAATATTAATGAGATTAATACTAGCAGCGATTCAAATTCTTTTTATTTCGATGAAAATGGGGAAAGTAAAGAGAGTAGTAAAGATGAGGTATAAATTATATGAATTATTCGAGTATTGGATACTAGAGTATTTCTAAATTAAACTAGTCTGATGGTCAACTGGGTCCAACCGCAAGATCACGAACACTGCCAAAGAGCAATTCAACTCGCTTTATAAAACACACTCGGTCTCTGTCGGAATCGAAAACAACCGATGTTATCAGTCTCATATCTAGTTCACAACACCATAGAACACGTTTTAATTCGGGAACAGATTCAAATACATCTGGTGTAAGCAGTTGTGAATCAGTTCTAGGAAGAAACATGATGGGGTATTAATTTTTATAAATAATTTATTTGTTAGTCAAATAAATATGATTTTAATCTCAAATTGTAGGGAAATGCAACAGACACCATTAAGTCCTATTCCAAGCACATCAAATCTATTAGAACTGCCTTCAACGAAAAATCGTCTGCGACGTGTTTCTCTCATAGGAACTCCATTTCGAGAGAGTTCTATTAGTCCTCAAGATATTCAAGGTTATGCTACATTACGTTCCTTACGCCGACACTGCAGGCCAGTGTTGTCAGAATCAGCTGCCGATGAATTGGCCGAAATAATTGATCGCGATACAACTTTAGTTCCACAAGTACGATCAAAAAAGCTGTCAATCAATGAATCACAGCGAAAAATGAAAGTTAGAAGTTTGGATCGACATGCAACTCAACTGATTCCGTAATTATAAACATCTTTTAATCATATTAAAATAATTATATCTAATTCATCTTCATTTGTTATAGAAGAATTGACGAATTTCAAGTTCCTTTACCAACGCTTAAAACTCCTAAGTTCCTTTCACAAAATGACTCAAAGGGGCCATGTTATTCAGGTACTGGTTAAAAGAATTTTTCTAATCAATTTTCTCCATTTTTATATATATTTTAGGTATTTGTCTTCCTAAAAACATTCTGGACTTGTTTTCTGTACGGTCCAGTAATCGAACATACGTATCTCGCGATATTCAAGAACTAGAATGCATTGATATAAATCTACTAACTGCCAAACAACAATTTTTGAATGATTCATTAAATGAAGGTGATGAAAGCTCAGTGAGCAGTTTATCAGACGTATCATCTGTAAGCAAACGATCCAAATGGGTCGGAAAACATAATAAAAGCAATTGCCTTCATTGTTCGAGATCCAGAATTAATCGCCTGCATCCACGTACCGACAGTGATATTAATATTTTTAAACGTAAATCAAACTACAGTTCATCGATTCAATTATCCGATATTTCATTTAATTCACCAGAAAGTATTTTAAGTGATGAAAGTATGCCTGATCGTATTACAGCCAATATATTGCATTATGTTCATCGAATGTCAAATCCAATTGGTACTAAACAAGCGAAAAAGGCTCTACTTCAACTTAAGCAAAAGCATTCAGCATCATTTCAAGATATATGCTTATACTCTGAAGTCTGTAAGGCTCTAGGTAGCAACACGTATCGCATGAATGCGAGAAGGTTCCTGCAAGAATTATTTTTAGACCTGCATTTTGATAGCTTTTACGTTGAACCAAAAGAAATAATTAATCGTAAGGATAAAGATAGTTTAGTAGCAAGTACATGTTCAAATACAGAAGATGATCTTACACCACGAGACACTGTTGATTCAGCAAATCCAACGACAACTGGAGTAAGTCATTTACCAAATGATATGCAATCTACGGCAAGTTATACAACATTAAAAACGCATTTAAAATCGCCACCATTAGCTAGTGTTTATGAAACGAGCTATGAAAATTTAAGTGATTCTTTTAATTCAAAAACTAATAAATTATTATTATCAAGTAATAATAAAAATAATAATACAGGTAGGCATAAAAATGGTAATGTGTGTGATTTGGTTGGTGGTAGCTGTAGTAATGATAATAAAATAATCGAAAATGAAAATAAAAAATATACTAGGGGCCGATTTTATACCCTTGAATTAGATTTAAGTTGTACAAAGAATAAATTTCCAATAACTGATCGACGAAAAAAGGATTTTTCGCCGACATTAAGCACTTCAGGTAGTATTTTCCCACAAATTACTTTCACCAAAAGTCTAGCATCATCGGTGGCAACACCGACTGGAAGTCTATATTGTGAAAAACGTTTGCAATCATCTAAATCAGAGGCTGTTCTATCAAAGACTAAACCGAACTAAATTATTCATATTAAATGCAAATTGTAATTACTAAACTATTATTTTTTATATTAAGTCTCGATTTTATCTGTATAAATCATCATAATTCTTTATATTCTGATCGTCTTGTTTGAAATTTTCTATTGAGAGGAAATTTAAAAGAAATATTTGAAAATAAATTAAAAAATCCTGGAATCAGAAGATATATCGATTAAATATATCAAAAAAACTATAATTTACCTCTCATTTCTATAGTTATTAAACAAATTTATAAGTCTGTAGCTTTTGGCGCACTTTCATTTTTTTAATTAGTTGTCACCATGTAATAAAAATCATTATACAGAAATATATTGAATTTCTTATTATGTTTTACATCGATATCCCTTTCCCTTTTATATTGAACCTAGTGCAGTTCTTCGTTGTAAAACTATTTTCACTATCATTACCGTGAGCCCGGTGCATCAAGCGAACATTGGGATCTGATTGATAAAAATTGTATTTGTCAGTGAAATTTACAAAATCCTTTAGTTCCACTACTATAGAGTATGTTTTTTGTAAGTGTTTAACTAATGCTTTAAATCTCCAGTTCTGATAATCTTAAAATCTTGTAGAAAAATTATTTCTTACATACACATAACCCAATTCAATTATATAGTAAACATTCTTAAACATGGTCCTGTTAATATAGCACCTGTCCTGTCCTGCCTTGTCTAACTAATATTTAGATAACTTGAATATTTACTGATATGAAACGAGCACAATAATAAATTTCCATTCCAGTAATTGCCAAACAGCTTTAACATGAGGAACAAATAAACAGCTGCAAAATACAGGACCTTCAATTTTCAATAAAACTAAAATGAATAACATGTTCATTTCTTTTATTGGTTTATATTTAAACATAAAACAATTCAACATAATAAGTTATTTGGCACCATATACTGCATTTTGTAGTATAAAAAATAAACTTTGTATAATATATAACCTGGCAAAAAAAATTAATTTATAAAACACAATCATGAATTTCATAAAATTCAAAATATTCACCAAAGAATACAAAATTACAAAAATATAAAATACCAGTAAAAGTAATAATACATAAAAATCAATATCACAATTGTTATATGTGTAGTTTCATTTTTATAATGGAAAATCGTTTACTTTATTTTAATAAAATGTGCACTTTGATTATATTGCACTGTTGTTAAAATTGCATTTATTCGATTTATTCTGAATAGATGAATTCACAACGCCTGTGAGTTTAAAGATGTTCAATATATGCATGTAGGAGAATCTTCTTGGCAAGTTTGCAAATACGATAAACAATGTGTAAGAATTATTCGTTTGAATTAATGTTTAGCATTTTAACAACATTTAAAACATTCTCGTAAATTGTCTTCTACTGTATCTATTTGTATTATAATGTCTCTACTTTACTAAGTTGAAAATAATAAAACTCTACATATAGACTGGTTTTAAACGAGGATTTTGTTATTGTGGTTGATTTGTGATGAAATAAAATATTGCTAGATTTGATAAACTAAACACTATTAGATTCGTTACACATTCTCCAGCTTCTTGTTAAATGAGAATTCATCTAAACATTATTTATTAAAGCCCTTTCAATTATTTCTAATGGTAAGCTCGTGATGGACGCGTTTCTTGATGATATTTTACTATATAAAGCGTATAAGAATTTTTCGAAAATTTTTTCTTATGATACTTGTGGTTTCCTTACATTAAAGTGAGATCCAACATTTCTTCTATTATTTGATTTCTTCTTCAAATAACTTCACTTACTTCCATTAAATAAAATGGAATATACTTTTCGTATTAGAGGGAAAGTTTCTTTCGAAACATTTTTGTTTCGCGGAATTTTCGGTTCACAGTATGAAGCGAAATCATCACTGTTCAACGAAAATACCATTGCTCCTCCGAACCCATATTTTTTAATGAATTGCGTTTTGCATTCCATGCTGCGTTCATCTTCGTAAGAGATCCACTCTAGACCAGCGTAAAGATATGGAGAACATGTTTCAACATCAAAAACACGAGTTACGTATATGTTGTTTTGTTTAAACCAGCACAATTCAGAGTATGATACAAAACCAAGCTCACCAACACTTCCAACATCTTCTGATGGACTTCCAATATGATTATTAAATGGGTTAACAAGTCTGTGTATAAATCAAAACGATCATTTATCTAAGATTATGTTACAATTTTTATAGAATTACCTAAATGAATGACCATATGTTGGCAGTCCAATAACAATTTTATTTTTGGCAAGGCCTTTCGAATACCAGTAATGTGCAGAGTAGTTCACATTGAGGGTGGATAGTAATGAATGTTCATTACGACGTGGATACAGAGGAGCATTGAGACCTAAAAAACAACTTTATATATTATTATCTTATAACAGATGTTATAATCAAACCTGTAAACGGTTGACTTCTTGCATAAAAATGATAGTCATACGACATTAGATTCACATAATCAGCATAGTTGTTAATTTCACCTATATCGTATGAGAAATATGCTATTCCCTGAATAGCTGCTACAGCAACACTTAAAAGATATGTCCTGTGTTCTCTTTGATACTCACGACGAATTTCATGTAATAATTGTGAAAAATGTAGACGTTCATTATTGTAGGCACTCGGAAATTCCCAGTCTAAATCGACACCATCGAGGCGATAAGTTTCAAGGACGGATTTCAATGATTGTATGAAAAGTTTTCTATGTGCATGATTTGAAATCATAATTGAAAAATCACTATTTGCTGGACCACCGACCCATAGAAGAATTTTTAAATTTTTATTTTTAACTTTAAGCTCATTTATATTTTTCAGTATTTTATTCAAGTCATCGTTGATAAAAATTCGAGTTCGATTAACTTCAGCTGGACCAATGTTCAAATGTGTACATAAATGTGGATCAATATTGTTTGGGGACAATACGTTGACTTTGTTTAAAATTTTCGGCGTATGATAATAACAAACAAGCTTCATGTCGTTATCAATTTTTTTAGGTTTATAAATAAAATTTCCCAGTTTTGATGGGTATATTCTTTCATTTTCTATTTGTTTAATGTTTTTCGTGGTGTTTTGATTATATAAATTGCTTTTATATAGAATAGATTTATGTAAGCTAATGTTTTGAACATCGAAATGGTCGTTGTATATTTGCAGTCGATAAATCCATGATTCTGGGATGTCTGTAAGAATATATATGAAATGACAAATTTTACAAAATATTAAATCTGTTTCAAGACTTAACTAACTATAATCAAACAAACACACTAACAGTGTGTGATAAAGAAAATGCAAATTTTAGAAAACGATAAAAAGTTATTTGCACACTTTGTGACACAATATGATAATCAGAAGGTTACGTCGTTTGTTTTACTTTTACATACCGAGAAGTTTTGGAGGAATATTTAGCGACTGCCTATAAATAACGTTCCATGTCGCGTAAACTGCAATACTAGAGGCAGCACATAGAGTAACGAGGACGCATATTCGAAGGCATTTATGATTATTTCTATGAAAATTAATAAAAATTATTGAATGTTGAATTTTCAAAATTTCCAAAAATTTACCTAAAATTATCTTGTTCCTTTAGAAGTTCATATTTAGCTTGTGGTGTAGCCATAATTCTTTAATATATTCATAAAACTATCAAACGTAACATTCATTAACACAAACTTTTAATCACTTTTATTAACCTTTTGCTTTTTGTCAAATTCAAATTAAACAACAAAATCGCACTTTCCACTTTTCCAGTCCATTGTTTTCTGACAACGAACTTGATTTTGTAATTTGTTCTGACAAGAGGCACTTTCAGGGTTGGTATAAACTAAGCTTCTGCGAGTGCGTTCGCGAAAGCTGTTATAACGAACTAATTGGTATAAATGTGCGAAAGCTCGTTATAGTTTATTTAATATATAAATATGTTTTCTCTATGAATGATTCTGTGAAATGTTTACAAGTGATTCTTAAAGTAATCACTTGAAATTTACGGACGAAATTCATATAACAAGTGCATGGTGGATTACAATTACAACATACATAGCATGTGACATCTATTGCATGAATCTTCTATGACTTGAACTGTCACTTTCTTGACGTTCTTCATGAGGAAAGTGTGCAATGGTGGTAGACGATATCAACAGTTTGCAACGTTCAGTATTTCTTTTTACTCCAATAAATTTGTGAATTGCTAGACACCAACTAAGTTTTAATAACAAAATGGATAAAGCATCCCAAGAACTTATGGAAGACTATGCTGTGAATGAGCCTGCAAGAATTTCTTTAAAGAAAAAGTTTGTATCGGTCATCAAAAACTTACTGCAATTATGACATATATTTAATTTTTCAGTGAAGTTAAAAAAATTTCAACATGTAATGAAACCAGAAAAACCGAATTATCGACACTTCTACTGCCTGATGATAGCAAAAAAATTGTACTTGACGCACTCCAAACAATATATGGTGAGGATTTTCGCCTAGGGAATGCAGAAAAATATAAGGATAAAGGAAATCGTTACAAAAGAAATTATTGGCAAGATAGAGGCACACTTATAGTGCAACCTGCATTGAAAAGTGATAAGTTTGTAGAAAATGCAACTGAAGAAGACATTTTCCGTAGATATTCTATTAATCGACTTAAAAGCTACGGATTTGCAGAACTACATTGTAGTGAAGCCCTATCAGAATCTAATAACGATACAGATAAAGCTTTGGAATTGCTGTATTCAAAGTATTTCTCGTACGATTGTAGGCAAGAACAAAACGATGTCGCGAACATTTCAAATGGTAATGCAACATCTGAAGAACTAACAGAGATGAGAGAAGATGAGAAACAAGTACTAGAGTCTATATATGAGTCGGCGTTCGAAGAAAAGGAAAAAAACGTTCTATGGTCTATAAAATTGAAAGCAGATATATTAAATGCTGTTTGTAATCCGAAGGTGAACACTAATGAAATAAAAACTGTGCCAAAAAGAAAAGATAACAAATTTGAGGAGAAGAAAACACAGATGTGTCGTAACTTTCTAAGAGGTTCCTGTAAATTCGGAGACAAGTGTTGGTATTCACACGAAAAGGAAAAAGATGCCAAAAAAGTAAAAAAGGTCGAAGAGAAAATGGATAGTGATTGGTTTTTTATGGAAATAAGATTCCCAAAACATTCATTGTATCCTTATACCCCGCCAATGATATTTCTTAAGACTTCGCAAACGAACATACCTGCCAGAACTATTTTAAGGCTCATGAAATTCTTTATGAAACATGCTCAAGAATATGCCGTTGACGGTATGCCCAGTATCTATGCAATTGTGGAATTATTGAATAATGAAAGTGATATTAGATCATTTCTGGAAAATGATAAATCATTTTTGTTAGATTCGAAGAAGTCACTTTTCGGCGAAGAGAATGATTGCAATAAAAACGAAACAGAATCAAATAATGAGCTAAATAATATTGTTACAAAATTTGAGAAACGTCTTGCTTTGGATGACAAAAATTTTAAAGCTAGACAAGAGCAAAAACTAGCACTGAATAAAAAATTGGTTTCACGATTTTTAGAAAAAGAAAGTAATACAAGATACAGAAACATGTTGTTAAAGAGAAGAGATCTTCCTGCTTGGAATAAAATGAATGAAATAATAAATACAATCAATAGTTCTCAGGTATGTGTAATTTCAGGTGATACTGGCTGTGGTAAAAGTACACAAGTGCCTCAATTTATACTAGACAATTGGTTACATGAATCATCCAAGTTGGAGAACAAAAATTCAATGGAACATGTTGAAATTATCTGTACACAACCAAGGCGACTAGCGGCAATTGGTGTGGCCAGTCGTGTTGCTGATGAGCGTTGCGAAAAAGTTGGCCTATCTGTAGGGTATCAAATTCGTCTTGAAAATAAAATCTCAAATGAAACTAGACTTACATTTTGTACTTTGGGTATAATATTAAGAAGGGTCTTAACCGATCCATATTTGGAGGGTGTTAGCCATGTAATTGTTGATGAAGTACATGAAAGAAGTGAAGAATGTGATATTCTTCTATTAATTCTAAAAAAAATACTAATGAAACGGAAAAAATTCAAAGTTATTCTTATGTCTGCTACTTTAAAAGCAAATTTATTCTTGAACTACTTCAAAGATGTTAATCAAATTGAAGTTCCGGTTGTTGAAATAATCGGCAGAACATTTCCAGTGGAACAAATTTTTCTGGAAGATTTTTTGGATCAATGTCCTTTTATTGTTGATAGTATTAATGCAGAAGAAGAAGAAATATATACATTGAACGAATCATCAGCAGCAGAACGAATTGAAGATGAAAAACTAACTCTTGGCCAACTTCGGTTAAGGTATGCGGGTAAGTTACATAACGTATTTACTTTTACCTTGATAGACATTCATTCCTTTAACAGACAATAAATTGGATACTATAAAGACGATATATCGACTGAAAACAAAACCAATTGTTCCTGAGCTCATAGAACACGTAATAAATTATATTATTGAAGGTGACAACAACTGGCCAAAATCTGGAAGCATTTTAGTGTTTTTACCAGGAATGTTTGAAATTCAAACAGTTTATGATGTTTTAACTTCAAATCAAAAATTTAGAAGCGGGTCTGTATAATCCCTTTGATATTAAATGTGTCAAAATTGTAAAACATTAAATTTTATATTATAGTGGTAAATTTGCAGTGTTGAGATTGCATTCGAATGAAGAGGATCCAATGATTTTTGAAAAATTGTCTGATGGTAGACGCAAAATAATCTTAAGTACTAATATCGCGGAAACATCTATTACAATCGAAGACTGTGTCTTTGTGATAGATTGTGGATATCTAAGAGAAAAAAGATTTAATTCACATAAGAATATTCAATCGCTGGAATTAGTTTGGGAAACAAAAGCAAACGCATTGCAAAGGAAAGGTAGAGCTGGACGTGTAATGCCAGGTGTTTCAATTCACTTGTTCACACATCATCGGTATAAGCATTGTTTCCTTAATGAACAAGTACCAGAAATTCATCGAGTTCCATTGGAACAGCTTATTTTGCGCATGAAACAAATTAAGGACTTTGAAAAGTCTGATATTATGCTGGCAGTCAGTAAGTGCTATATATTGTATTTGATCAAAAACATGAATATTCATTAACACAATTTGTATTACTCACAGAACAGTTAATAGAACCACCAGAAGAAGATGTAATCAGCGCCAGTTTGAATAGGTTACAAGAGTTGGGTGCATTGGATTCTAATTATGAGCTGACACCGCTTGGACAGCACCTATCTGCTCTTCCAGTTGATGTCCGCATGGGAAAGCTGTTATTGTTCGGGGCAATGTTCCAATGCGTTGATAGCATTCTAACAATCGCTGCATGTCTCAGTTATAAAACTCCATTTGTGAGCCCATACGAAAAGCGACATGCTGCATTTTTGAAAAAGAAGCAATTTTCTACATTTTACAGTGATCATTTAACCGTATTAACAGCATATAAGGTTTGTTATATTCACAAGAAGAAAAAAAGAGAATTTTATAAGCTTTTCCACCTAGCAATGGTTGAAACTTCGAAAGGAAAACAGACAACGAGCAAAAGTCTTTGCCGATGAAAACTATCTTTCTTGGCGTACCTTAGAAACTATAAGTGATATAAAATTCCAGTTCCTTCAAATTTTAAGCTCTATTGGTTTTGTACACATTGATGTTCCAGAACGATATAGAACGGGAAGTGTTGATAAAATCATAGAAATTACAGGTCAATATTTATTTATATAAAATGAGTGGTATACATTATACGATTTTTCTTGTTACACTTTAGGCGAAGAACTTAATTCAAATGGGGATAATAATCGCCTTTTGGTTGCACTAATTTGTGCTGCACTCTATCCAAATATTGCTAAAGTACTTACACCAGATCGACGCTATGTAAAAACTCAAGGGGGAGCAATGCCACAAGCGTTAGCACCTTCAGACTTAAGATTCAAAACCAAAGAAGGATACGTTCATCTAGACTCAACATCTGTAAATTCTATTGTGGGCGAATTTACCTCACCTTTTCTGCTGTTTCAGGAAACATTGAAAACTCATAAGATTATCATTAAAGAATCAACAATGGTACCTCTTATACCACTTGTCTTATTTGGTGGTAGTGATATGGAGATTCAGCTACAAGGTGGTGACTTTTGTATGTTACTCAATAAAGGATGGATTATATTGAAATCGTACGATTACGAAACTGCCGAAATGATTCGTTATTTACGTACAGAGTTAGAAAAAATATTGGAGGCGAAAATTCGTGATCCGTATATGAACTTACTCAACTATGGAAACGGACTAAAAATTACATCAGCAATAGTTCACCTAGTTTCGAAATGTTGAATTTATTTATTAATTTGCGATAAGTGAACATTAATGATGTTGTAAATAATTGTGTTATAATGTAAATAGAAACTTAAAATTAAACATCATTGAATTTTATGATTTTTGGTATGAATGGACCCCACAAACAAATTCGAAAGAGAATGAAGATATTAACACCTGCAAGTAATAAGAACGGAAATTTTCAGCATTTTCGACTCAAGAATAAAACAGTTCTTCTGACGGCAATTAAGATTAAATTTTATATACAAATAACTTTATTAAAAAAGGAAACAAAAACAATAAATACTTTTTACTTGTTAAAGATGTAGTTTTAAATACACCATTACTGCAACAAGGGAATTTTTTATTTGTTTATTGACTGTACTATTTTTTGAATTTAATAACTGGAAAAGTTTCTTTGATTTTCAAAGAAGTTAGTATAGTTCTATGGATTTCTATATTATCAACAAGAAAACAAATCTGTTTTTGCTTTAAGAGTAATCAATTCGACATTTCTCCTTGTTCATGTAATATTTTTAATTATTATTAATTGCTGCTTGGTTATATTTTCGTTTTCAATTTATTTCAATTTTGACTGGTTGGAGTGGTATGATGCGTTGTTACATATTATTCGCTATGGCTCCTAATGAATTTTATATTATTTTGAATACTTTTGAACATTTGCAGTCAATTTAATGAAGGTATCCGATCATGTTGCCAATTGACTTCAATGTTTGGCCACTTTGTTTGTAAACACGTCAACATTGGATTGGAAGAACTACACATTGATTTGAGATCGCTCTCTAGCAATATGGCTGCACCCTTACAATATTTAACCTAGAAAGTATAAATTGTGAGTATGTGAATCGAAATATTTGATGGGACATCTTCACCTTGTTGCCTACATTGGAGCCAGGTATTCCATTATAATGCATTAAGTTGAAAGTGTCCGGAGTCGAACGTTTGTCTTCTGGGAAGAATTCATCCATAAATGCATTTAACAGAATGATTCCGAGATTCTCAGGATCCAATCTTTTTCGCATTATGTCAACACTATTTAAATTTTGATTAGAACTTTCACATTTTCAAATACTGATTATTCTTACTATTCAGGATCACTAACTAACTCCAGTGATTCGAGGACATCTTGCAAAACCACACTTGGAATAAAGTTATTTCCTTCTGGATCATAAGATTTAAATACTCTGCGGGCAATTTCGCATGGAGTTTCAGGTGATACAAGCCTTTTCTCATTGCTAAATAAAACTAAAATTTTATTCACAAAATTTTTTTAAAATGCGAAAATTCATATTTTGTGTTAAAATTTAACAAATTCTCTGACAAATTTTAAAGTTTTTAAAGTTAATTTTTTGATAAGAGTCTCTTTTCTTCAATTTAGTAAGCATAATATCTAGACTACTAACAAAAAATTGAACATTTTATTTTGCTTTAGCTAAAACCACGATTATATGCAAAGTACAATGGTGACTAAATAATTACCTGTTAAATGGGTTTCAGATCCCATAACCCAGACCGGGTTCTTTGGATTTTTATAAAAGGAACCTACAGTACAATATCTCAATTGCTCCATCAAAGTGATAAATCCGATATCCGATTGTTGATTTATGCCTCTTAATTCTGCATAAGCAAAGTTATTATTTTTAAATATTATATGTTGCTAATTTTCTTACTAAGGCCACCAACATCTTGATCATTATCCCAAACATGAGCCACAGCCCTCCCAGTTAACATCAAATTTATGAGAGCTTGGGACCCGTATCCGTACGTGTTATGTATGAGGGGTTCTGATGTATCAGACAATTCACTTGTTACCTGTTCTATTCCCTGCAAAATATGAATAACATTTTTATTCCCTGGAAAAAACAAAACAAATATTATCTTCAACAAAATCTTCACCTTTGTCACTAGAACACTGTACATAAACAAGAGTACTCCGTATTCATCGACTAATATCTTAAACTTGTCCGAAAAATACTTCTCAACCATCTCGATAGATTCTAAATTTATCACATTTAAACGCTCATGGAATTCTTCTGGGGACCATTCGGGTTTTTTCGATAGACGATTCTAGAACGTAGATGCAATTAGTTGATTCGAAACAGGCATATCAAATTGTAATTCTATAATATGTCATAAAATAACTCATTCTTTAGTATTGAAATCATTAACAATACTTTAAGAACATGACATGAATTCCAAAAGCTTACAACTTTTCTTTAAACTTACTGGCCCTGCAGCTTCATCAGTCATTCCAGCTTCATTCATTGTGTTCAGGTTTCCTTCTATATCTTCAGCTTCACTTTCTTTGGTCTCTAAACAAACATCTGGCAAAACAGCCAGACGATAAACCTTACTTTTACATTTCATCAAAATATTGCATAATGCTTGAATTAATAATCTCCTACTTTTGTCAGAAGTAAGCTGAAAAGAATGTATTTTACAAAAATGTAGACAATTAATACATTTTAAAGTAACATACATCTTTAAAACTATGGCCTGGTGTTTCCATTAAGAGTATTTTTAATAGGAAGGCTTGTACAGGAGCTATCACAGCGCAAGGACCGCCTTGTTTTTGCACTAAGGCTGAAGGTTCGACATCGCTAAATTCAAACCCTGAAAAAAATTTCCAATTATTCTGAGAATTACAATTCGATGCAAAGCATATAAATTTAGCTCTATGTGGTAATCATATTGTCTGTACTTTTTGTACTTGTCATTATGACGAAAATATTTCATTAACTCATTTCCGCTTTATTAACAATAAACTTTTTTTGTGTAATCAGAATTAGTTTTGATGCGACTCTAACCTATGAATTACATTATAAACATAAATTATATTCTTTATCTATAGTAACTACAGCGTAATTGATTAAAATATTCTGAAGAAATCTTGAAAATCTCGGGTTAACATTTTCTAAATTACATACAACAGACACCAACCCTGTGACCACCTTCTAAATACATCCAGCCTTATATTTGGACCCCACAGTAGGTTTTTGATTTCCCTTAGCTCATGTTCGTCGTTTGACTTTGAGGCACTAGAATTGTCACCCATTATGCAAATTAAATACTTAACAAAATAATGATAACACTTAAATTTAAATTAATATCTTAATAAACTCCAAACTTGTCAGAAAAATCAAAATCTAAAGAAATTTTTATTTGATTTGAGGTTATTTGGTATCAAAGCGAAGTTAGTTGCGTTTTCAGTCAACAATTGTATGTGAATCTGGTTTGTTTACAGCTGTTCACTTTTTATTTTTCCAACGTTTACTGTTTTAAAAGTTCCATATTTGAAGTTATGAATTTTGAGTTTTTCAAAAATATTTTCTTAAATTCCGAAGAAAACTTGCTGTGTGTGTTTAAAATCTTCAAAAGAAAATTATGTAGAGTGATACCTCGAGATACTAGTTAAATTCGTTCCGTAACCTTACTCGTATGTCAAAGCAATTTTTCCCATTGAAATTAAATGAAATGCCATTAATCCCTTCTAGCCGCTCCAGTTGTTCTTGTTACGTGTTTTTGAATATGAAAAATGTATTTATAAATGACAAATTTTGTAAAGTGTTTTCGTATTTTGGTCACTTATGTAAATGCTACTGTACGCCTAGTTTTAGTCACTGCTTTTCTCTTCACTGGTCTTTGCCTTTTTCGCCGGATCAAAGAAAACTGTCCAAGGAGGTTTTTCTCTGGCCGTTCCTCGTATCTCAAATGTTGGTTGTATTTCAAAGTACAACTTCACAAATATCTTTTATACCACTGTACTGGATTATTATATTTTGATGTACAGCAGACGCTCCAACAATTCTTTTGATTGAATCTAGATTTTGAATGGAGTTACTGAAAATATTTTCAAATTAATTAATTTGGACAATTACGTGTGATAATTAAGTAAATGCAATAAAATTAAGATCAAGAGGCTTCTGAGACACCGGAATGACATATCGACTAAAGACGAGTGAAGTGTACGTGCAGTAAGTAAGTTAGAATAAATTCGTTTATGGTATTCGTTAATATTTAATTTCCTCTTTAAACAAATTCTACTGACATAGTCGTATTATGTAAATTTGTTTGCTACTTTTGAAAAACGGAAGGTGAGTCATAGTTTCATGATGTTTTGAATAAAATCACTTTGGCCAAAGTCGACCTTGTCATCAGGTGGGAATGCAAAGAAAGTATCATGAAACTGTTAATTGCATTCCATACTTGACAGGTTTTTATCCTTCAATTTTGAGAGTCAAATCAGACGGAGTTTTCTGGATATTATCACTTATCAAATTTAAATAATTACTTCTATGTAAATATCTTACATTAATACATTTACGAAACTATATTGCCATCTCTCCCGGCGACACTTTCTGACGCACATGAAAATTACTTGTTCAAACCGCGTCAACGCACTTTTCAGTTGCATGAGCCGCAGCGGCTGTTGACGTCGCAGTCAAATTAACTACAATCACAACGAACTTCCACTGATATCCGCCGTCGTCGCGTTTGCATGTTTTTCTTTCGCCAGGTCGTCAGTTTTTACAACAATCTCGTGTTCAGGTGATACTTCTTATATGTGAGACACTTTGATTCACCTGAAGCAACGGTTATCAGGTGTGGAGGTGATCGCTTGGTTAAAGCGTCTCGCACCTGAAGCTTTCGATTTCTAGTGTGGTCTACAACTCGTCGCGGTTCGGGCTGTTTGGTCGATACGAAACAGAGTCAGTACGTTATGTGTTGTCTGAATATCGCGTATCGCGGTATCGTATTTTCTCCAGTTCATAAATATTCTGTGGATTTTCCCGGAAATTATTTTTCAAGTTTTAACGAAAATTATCAAAATTTATCCAGTGAAAAAGTGAATCAATATTTTTAAGAAATTATAAATTATGAAAGATACGTGAAATGTTAACTAATCCAACCTAATCCGGTTAAATACGAATTTCAAAAAGTTAGCATTGAGTCCAAAGCCTTGAATTGCTTGTGATTTGTTGCGAAAAAATAATTTATTCAACATACATTTATGTAGTGAAAAAGTATAACATTTATTTGAAATTATAATTTCATGTTAACAATTGAGACATATAAATAATTATATTTTTTAAGTGTTTTTGTTACCATTCAATGTTGCTAAACAAGTTTTGATTTAATTTATAAACCAAGTTGTTCATATTTCTTTTTTATAAAATCAAGTTTTCAACTCTTCTTCACATTTTTTCGTTTTGGATAATTTCCTGAGGTATGTTCATGTGAAATTACTTACTAATTTTAACATTTACACTACAGTGTATTACATAAGGAAATAACACAGTCAATTACAAATGGAAATCTCTTCCAACAATTCTATTGATATCGAATTATTATAAATTTAAAACATTCCAATTAAAATGTCTCCATCGTAGCGCCACAACTCTTCTTGGCATCCGCGAAATCTACATATTTCGCCTACGAGTTATTTAAACTTTAAATAAACAATTTATACTATAAACTATGCTAAAATAGAGTGATTCAAATGTAAAGTTGAATGGCTGAATGTAAAAATAATAACAATAAAGAACAAAGGGCCCACATCATGATATCCATGCCATGATGTATCTACGCTCCCATGCACTGTGCCCAATTTTCCTGTCTAGTGTCTATTCGTATATGTATCTATACGTTAATTTGTTTATCATCTCAAGAATCTGATTTATCTGAGATGCAGTTGCAGTCGACATTGCTCTTTTCAACTTCTTTACATTTTACACTAGAGAATATTTCACGTTTTGGGGAATAGTTTTATTTCTATTTGGAATTTACGGTCGTTAATGTTATGTGAAATGATTTTTGGTTGACAATTGGAATTTCTATTTGCTTGCACATTATTGCATGTTTCTTAGGTTTTTCATCCCATAAACATTTTAACTTACTTTAACACAATGATAACCGTTTTTACTTAATTGTAATTTGAGTGTTCACCAAAATTTTCACAAGTATGCACTATGTTTTGCTTCAAAGAGTTTCACGAACGCTCTTGTCCAGTTGCAGTGCTTTGAGTTAAGTTTCCGAAACCAGAACAGTTCTGCTTTTCACAAGGATATGATGCTACTTATCGCTACGATTTTCGAATAAACCAACGTTTATGTATAAACCAACCGTAGATGATAGCTAACAATTACTAGGAACTATCGAGTAAAATCAAGATTATGCATGTACTATCAAAACCGAACAAATTAAGAAACTTTTACATGTTCAAGATTTAGATACCGAAAAATGGTGTTTTGTTTAAAGTAACATGCAATTTGGTATAACTAGTTAGAATGAAAGTTTCAAAAACTTTACATTTCCACGGAAATCATATACATTATTGGTAATTTGTTATCGCTTGTAAAAATTTAAAAATTCTAAACTAATTTTCGAGCAAATATTTTCCAAATGGAATTTCTGTAAAACGCTAAACATTTATCTTATGTAACGGAGAATGTAAACATGAAGTAAAACATTTTCAAACTAGGAAATAATTTTATTCGGAATTGATGCCAGAAATCCGCACAAGTGTCTTTATTTTGAAAAACGAAACCAAAAAAAGCTGAATCAAGTTATTTCTATTTGAATTACAATTGAATTTGAATGTAATAGATTTACATGTACTTCTGTAAACATGGCACATTTTCCGTTGGATGGCATTTGAATTACAATTTTCTTTGGTGTAATCGTATTTTGTGTAAGAAAATTGTTTGAGAATTTAATCAAATCTGATTGAAGAGTGTCAATAACAAGATAAGATTGTGATTTTTCCTCCAAACTTGTTCGAAATTCGGGGAAATTTTCTAATTTTTAAGCACACTTGTCGGTTCTGTCCTCAAGTGCTTTTTGTGGCATGTGTTTCTAAGACATTAGCTGCTGTGACACGTTTGTGACTCACGTTATAACCATTAAATATTCAATAACATTTCGTCTTAGTGAATCTTTATTTTTGAAACCATTGTTTCATGTTAACCCGGCAAACCTCCATTACCATTCAATGCTGCATTTTGCTTTTTATGCACCATGAAACTTTTTGGAATGAAAAACAATTTTTAAAAACAGCTTTATTAAAGATTGTATTCCATTTGTCTTGAAGTTCATTGAAAATTGGAGTTGTTTAAAAATACATGGCCATCAAATGGATTGCACAAACAAACAACCTACGAACATTAACATTACATAAAATTTGTAAAAATCAACACACCTTTATTGCACCTAAATTGTTCAAATTGACTCCAGTATTTTCACTGATTTTTTATTTATTTTCTTTTTTCAGAAAATTGTAAACAGTGAAAAGTGGAAAATCGAAACGCCTCTCTCTTGAATCCCTGAACAAGTGCATTAAAATATTTTTACAGCGTAAACAAAGCATTTAATCTGTGATAATGAAGTATATCGAGATAGCAGAGCTGTGGCTTGTAACCATAACACTTAGTCTATTAACCCAGCGAAGTGTTAATGGACAAACAGAATCCAATCTGGACTTCGCTGCCGAGGAGAAGACCTACAGAAAAGCCAATGATCACCATCAACACGTAATCAGTTATCCTCAGTCTGTTGAGAACAGAGGTAATGATATTCGTAAAAAACGGCATAAAGACGAAGGCAATATGGTGGTGAGTTTTATTTTTTCAATTTAGATAAATATTGAATTTATTGCATTTTATCTATTCGTTAAATATTAATGTCATATTTTTTTACATTGATTCAATGTTATTTTCGCAAAACGATATGAGGAAATGCGTCGGCTACTTTGTTATTATGACGAACCTGCCTTATCACTGACCTCTTTTCAAAATGTTTTAATTGATTTTGTTTGAAAGGGTATTACCTAGGTTGCTGTACAAAAGTAGAGAGTAGAATGTTATTACCATGATTTTGTATATTTAATGAAGGTCTGGTTGTATTTAAATTTTGCTACCGGTATCAAGTCATAATGGATTGATTCAAATTTCTTACAATTTGATGTGCTCTAAGCAATCTTGGATTAAAGTAGGATTATGAAAAGTCTTGTATCTTAATTTTCTATGTTACTCTAATACATGGAATACAATGGAAGATAATGAAATACTGTACAATCTTGATAAACGCAACTAAAGGAAACTGCGGCTTGTGCAATGACTGAGGTTGTTGCAATAACCAAGTATAACACCTCTCAATGGCTAGGAAGGATGAGACAGGCATAATTACCCTATGAACCAGAGCTAGAAATCTACAAAAATCCTAAGAAATAAAAGTGGCTCTAATAAATTGGCCATCCGCTGTATGTATTTTATTCCTTGCTAAGAAAGACTAAATTTTGTGTGCTTGGCTACAGCCAGTTGCGTTTATCGAGAAGATTATACTGTATGTTACAATTTGCGTGAGTTTACTCAAGTTTTTCATAGTATCTACTATTCGATTTTACTTTCACTGGTATCAGGAATAGGATAAGTTCTCACGCTTCTGTACTCTCATTAGATAAAAACGTATATCGCAATCTGTCTGATTATCAAATACACAATGTTAAATAAGGATTTTTGCGTGTTTAGAAGATTTCCTGCTAAACAGTGAGTGAGGAAGTCCTCAAGACTCTTATAGTTAGGTCGCTGTGTTTCATGTTCCAGAGCCCTGAATGAGAGCAACAGTGTACAGTTGGTATATGTTATTATTTAATTTTAGCCGCGAAAACTTGTTTTATTTTCTTCAACATACATACTTACCACTTGGTTTTGGTATATGCAAGACAAGTGTCACATAAATCTCAGTCATTTATGCATGTTACACTTGATCTTATTACAACATTATTCTGCCCCACATTCCCAAAATTTTTTTCATGTTCAGGAAATTCCTTGAGAACATCTTGTGGAATTAATTAGCGGATATTTAGCGTTCTCAAGTAAATTAATGAATATGTTCCTCGTGTACTTCTTCATGTGTTATTCAAAGCTGTTTGAGTGATGTAATTGAATTGAAAACGAAGACCAATTATTAATAACACTTATGTTCACCAAAAGGACAATGATATCTCAATATTGCTAATCGGGAAGGGAAAGAGCGACTAAAGAGAGCGTCTCTCATGCATATTGCATAGTAATTCATCTGTGATTCATTCACATTAGAATTACACTTCGGATAGATATTGTAGAAAATCACGTTTCATTGAACAGTACGTTTTAGTTGTTCAGGTTCGTTATGAACACGTTCAATGATTTTTTGTTTCGGTCTGTTTTTGCATAGCAACGTTATTAACTTTCAACTTTTGAACACGAAATTTCATAGTTTGGGTTTGGGAATCAATCGAGAACCTAGAAAAATTTGCAAAAATAAGGTTCAATTACCTTAACTTGTTTTTCACGGAATGACCTGCCGAACGTGACGTACGCAGTAAAAAAGTAACCTACTGAAGTCTCTGCAGTTCTACCACACTTTAGCAAAGTGAGCATAAATTATTATTTAATCTAAATTGAATGAACTTATTACCCACAAACCGGATCCATTATGAATACTCTTGTGATGTTTACGACAAACACGAATATCAACCATTTTACCAATTGACGCGCACTGAGTCAATGTCGAGTGAAGCATTCATTTTGGAAGAGGGTAGACTCACTTTGTTAGCATAACATAAACAGTATTAGCGGTTAAATTGAATAATATCTCGGATGTTGAATTGTTACAAATATTTTATTATGACGAACAAAATAGATGATTAGATGGATTGACTGAGGTTTGAAAAATATCTCCATCTTATATCACACTATAATAACCAAAGACTGTTTTGCATATAAGAGACGTGGACAATCAGAAATTTCAATGCAAATTTCTGAGAAAAGTGTTATGCAGACGTTGATCCAGGGGACAAGCAACGGGTTTGATTACAAATGATTGAAGTAATGAGATATATCCTATGCATTATCATTTACTGCGCATCCATCAAATTATCCGGTCGTTTCCTTATAAAATTGCCTGCATGAAATTATCAGATGAGCTTTTCGCTTTGATATTGTGTTTATAATTTATAATCTCCCTGTTGGATGGTTCGCGAAAGAAGTATTTGTGGAACTAGTTCTCAGATAAAACTATTATATCTATTGTATCTATATTTATCCTATTTCATGCGTCTAAAGTTTTGACAAAGCATAAGGGTTAAGTGATTTACGGCGGACACGTGAACTTAATTGAACGCTCCTTATAATATTATATATAATTCCTCACTATACTATACGATCCATGTTCTCATTTAAAACAATTTTTCACGTAATATACATACATTGAGGGATTCAAAACATCGTATCTCTACCATATCCAGGATTCCAGGAGTATGTGAAAATCTTTGAAACACAAGAAAAAGCTTACCCTATGCAAAGCTTCCTGTTGCGTTATTACATTTTACCAAAAAATTGATGAATTTTACTTAATTACCTACTGCAAACAAGTGATATGCTTTTATCAAAACCGCTTAAATCTATTAACCAAATAAAGAACACTGGATATTGTCTTTGGAGCTAGGTTTGTTATTAAAATTTTGTGGTTTGTTAATAACGAATAATGCCAAGACAAACTTTATAATGAAAATTAATTTCAATTATACTTGTTTGCTAATTAGCTTTCTGTTGTTTTGTGTATGTTACTACGTGAGTCAATTGTTGTTTATTGGACTATGGAGTTTTTAATATGTAAATGACGTGCAAGGTTTTCGTACATTTAAAAAATTCCACAAATCTTTATTTCTGCGACAAGTTTGTGTTGAGTTATTAAACATAAAACTATCACGTGCATTTTAAAAGGTATTCAGTCAACCATTTTCAATTTTGTTCCGCTTGCAGTAATTATGGTTATAATTCGCCGTGAACACTAAATATATTTTTGCAGGTAAAGATCCATTAACAAAAAATGAATTGAAAACTCTACCCACAATATCTGAGCTACCTGAACAAATTGCTTTCAATAACATATGACTGGTTTGGTATGATTGGGAACAGATCTGTGTAAAAACTCGACCTTAACGTAAATAGTTCCCAAATTACTTTAAAATTCGAAACCAGGATCCATCCATACATGTGATCGTTGTCGTACAGAAGAATACACTCTCGAATTGTGACTACTCAATCTCCTAATGAGAGGCTTTAGGTTCGTTTCGAGGATCATCGCCGGTTACAACTGCAATAGCCGAAAGAACTTTTTCGAAGTTGAAACTGATAGAAAATTATCTAAGGACCTCTATGGGACAAGAACGGCTTATCTGTAGAGGCAGAACATCTCGATCAACTGAAATCATCTTCTACTATGGATGATTGAATCAATAAGTTTCAATTGTTTTGCTAACTAGCTCCTAGGAGCAATTATTGTAAGTAATAAGTATTACTCAATAAATGTTTTTATTTTATTCAATACGAGTGTTTTTGTTTCTTTGTGAAAAATTTTACCTTCCAACAGTTGCTCAGTATGTTTTAACATCAACATTGTCACGATTAGATTGGTTTTATTCATTTAAGTAATTATAAGACAAAATTAATTCCTGCTGGAAACACAGCATAACGTGGCACCGGAAACTGCCACAAAATTTAACAATGTTCACAAATTACCGAACACAATTTTTATATTTCACATAAAGCCTCACAATCGTGTGATCGTACTTAGATATTTTGCTTTTATTATGTTTTGTTGATCTTAGTTTTGTCTGTTAAAACTTGATTAATTCAGCTAAGTAGATCTTTGAGACTAAACTGTGTCAATCTTATCAAAGTGTGCGGGAATACTAATATTCTACGCCCACATTCATTCAAAAGGGTAATTTCAGACATTGACTGGAAAAGATGCATTACTATGTCGGAGCTTTACCCAGACATATCTTAAACAATTTTTTAAAATAACCAAAGTATGTACACTTTATCAACAATCTAACCATGGTCAAATACAACACTCAATAGTCTGTACTAGGAGCCGGGCTGCGATCTTCTTATCCTTTACAAAATGCGTAGATGAAACAATACAAAAACATTAATCATAACATAACTTAACTTAAATAATATCTAAAAAAACATAAATAGTTCAAGTAGTATTTGAATTTTCACAAACGGTTGAAACCAGTTAGTTTATTAGAACTACTAGAAAAACACTGTGAAAAGCTTATTTGTCAAGGTTTATTCTATTCATTATCATGTACTATTCGTCGAATTTATACTAGCGTCAGACACACCATCGGTAAAAAAGGTGTCGCAAATATTAATTACATGATTCACAAATAAATTTTGATAAAATCGCCGTATTTTACAACAGAAAGTGAAAAAGTCGTAGGATGGAAAGTCGCCAAGTATGAATCAGTAACTATAATACAAATTTCTTTGAATCGCACGAATGTGCAGGTAATTTTTTAAACAAATATTTTTATTTACCGGAACCGGTTGAAATGAACCGACTTTAAAAATTCAAATTTTATGAAATGGAATGCGTTTAATCATGTTAATAGCTTTAATACTTATCATTAGAATTGCTTAACGGGGAAAACTTTCTTGCACGTTTCAAGTTTTCTAGAATTTTAAATCATTATAGGAAATTAAGTATTGCCGACGTCATGGTAATGAACGTAGCTATAGCCTCATTTGGAAATGCCCATAAAACTTGTTATCCTTTTAAGTCATGTAAACATTTGAAAGCCGACGATGGATCTCGGGATTTTACCACAATTAACATACAAAGAGTATTGCGAGCTAACAGTTACTTCCAAGATTCGCGGTAGTAAATAAAAATTTTGGTTAAAATAATATGATTTATCATATCACCCCACAATATTCACATTTAAGATGTAGTTCCCGTTGGTTTACTAAAGTAATATTCTCATTCATATCCATATCGCGCAATTGAATTACAAGATCAAAATCAGCAAGTGTTCTCAATGCATTTTTAAAAACCCAGACAGAAAAATCTGAAAAACTTGCTTCTGGAAATACTCAAATGGTGCAACATATTGGAGATTAACCTGAAAACCTACATTTGACTAATTTGTATAGAAATGTGATGAAATATTTATCTAAAGTTCGAAGTTATTTGGTCTCTCTTGATAAAGACAATTATTATTTCCAATAAATAATCACAATAAAATTTATCTTTGATAATATCGATTAAATTTTTCCAATTTATTTCGTAACACTGATAATTATTTCATTCCAAGTTGTTTTAGCGATAACCTATACAAGAATTTACGAATCATGAATCATGCATTCTTAAAATTATTTTGTTTTCCACGTAAAATTCTGTTTTATACATTAATTGTAATATTTTGTTAATTTCTTCTCAACTTCGGTGCAAAGAGGATATGAATAAATTACATTAATCATCATGTGGGCAGAATTAGGAACATAATTTACATAATTATACAATGATTAAAAATCATTTCCTATACTAATACTTTAATAATACTTCAAATAATTATTTCGAATTTCAGATACCTTTTGAACTGTTGGATGAAATCAATAGCCTATCAAATATATCAGAATTTTTTGATAAGTATGTCAACAAGGATTCCATAGATCCTCGTGATGCGGTAGTTCGTAAGTACTAATGTTAATTTATTTAACTTTTCAATTGATGCATTGCGATTTGCAAAATCTGTGACTTTTGATTGTTTTAATAATTGGGGTACTGCAAATTTCGCAAAACACTACGAACATTAAATGAAGTTACGTGTTTTTGTCACCATCACTTGTGTAAATAATTAAAACATCTGTACTAATGATATCATAATGAAAACTAATAATAGCAGTAGGTAGAAAATTTCATAAATTACTATTAAAATAGCTCTAGATGATAGAATTGTCAGCGTAATTACTACCTGTAAATCAAAATGGTATCATTATTTCGACTTTCACTACAATTTTCGGATTTTTAAATAAACCAAGTCAATTTTGGAAAATTATATTCTTAGCCGTTAGGATATTAAGAAACTCCGACAACAGTAAATACATTAAGTATTAGCATTGATTTTATTAGAAATGATGGACATATGTAGAAATATATAAATTTCATTTATACAACTTGTTACAATCGACAGGTATATAATATAAAAGTCGGACAGTACTTACGCACCAAAATAAGACACACACATTAGATGTAAATTACGATTCTTAATTTTAAAATAACCTTAAGCGTGATTTAAACGCACTTTGAGCTTTCTTTTTTACACTTTTTTCAGCCGTCGTCTGTAGTTCCGAATATAAATTCCTTCGTACAATAGGATTTCGTTCCAAATTTTCATAAATTATTAAATAAAATAGTACGGATTTATCACTATGTCGTACCCTGTAAGATATTTTCAATCTAGTTTTTCGTTCATCGTCAAAACGATTAGGTGTGTTTCTGTCGTGTATGATATTGGACGCAACATTAGGGTTTGTATGGAGAACTCCAATGGATTCATAATACATTAAATCAGTTAACGCAGCGTCAGAATCAGGAGGTACAACTTCAACTTTTGTATCAGTCTCTTTCTCTTTGTCAAGTTTTTCCTTACGTGAACTGTTCAATGTTTTATGTTTGAAATAAAAGGTTTTATCGAAACTACTTTCCATTATATCACTTTCGATAGTCAGTTTCTTTCTCTTTGTGGATGGTTCATCTTTCAAAAACAACTGTTTCGCTCTCGATGAAGTCTGGTCAGGAGTTACTAGCGCTGGAGTGATGTTGCTAAAGGTAACATCATCCTTTGTCGACTTAAATTTTCTTCCTTGTGTTACTCTTGGTAATATAGGAGTTGTCTTTGCGGTTATCGGGGTGACACAGTCATCAGAATTTAGATCTGTTACTTCAGATTTTTTTATTATATCACATGGATTTGTTTTATCTTTATCATTAATGATTTTCCTGTGAAAAACAAATAACAAATCAAAATGAAGGAAACAATTATTTTGATAACTATATTTCATACGTACGTTTTTGCATGCGAAGGTTTATATTCAATAGCACCACAAAGAGTAGCATCTTCAAAGTGCTGTATGTATTCTGGACTTAAACTATACCTAAACAATATATTATAGTTTCCAATTCAATAAAATTCTCAAATTATCATACCTCATAAATTTAATAACACGTTCTTTACCACAAACACTTCGTCCAAAAAAATCTAAAACAACGTTTGAAGCTAAGTGAAATTGCAGAAAACCAGCTCCTGAATCGCATAGTTCTAAATATGTAGACAATACACGATTTTTGTCCATTTTAAATGCCTGAAAATAAAGAAAACAATCAAGTCAGTTATAATTAATTAATGATTCTTCTTTGAAATATTTCAATAACTAATTTAACCATTTGTACTTTCAGCTCGCTCTGGTGAAGACGTCGAAAGAGGTAATTCGTGTTTTAAGGATTATTTGAACTGATTCGATACCTAAACTACTTTTCTGTTCTAGCTCGCGAGGTTAATGCAATGCATGCTGGATGTAAACCAGAGAACGAAGTCGTACCATTAACACCAAACAAAACATTCAGTTCTGGAACAATAATATTCCCTTCGTGTACACGTGTCAAACGCTGCAGTGGATGCTGTTTACGACCAGACGTTTTATCTTGTCAACCGACTGAAATAGAACTTATTCCATTTAAGGTAGAAGTTCGGTTCACCTTAAAACTCGATAAATTTTATAAATAACATTCATTAAAGGTAACGGTAACCGAATACGGCGGTGGAAGCGAGTTCAATTATGTTGGGAAGGAAATCATATTAGTTGAAGAGCACAGAAAATGCAAATGCGCATGTAAAAAGAAGGAAGAGGTAAAGTAATTACTACCTTTGGTTGAGGATAATATTAGTGTTGTTTTTCTTCTTTTAGGATTGTAACCTACGCCAAAGATACGATGCACCTAAATGCAAGTGTGTCTGCACAAACGTGGACGATGAACAGAAATGTTTAAGGGTAATAGATTTTAAGTGCTGGTTTTTCAATCAAAATGTTTTAATAGCTTTTTTAACAGTCTCCCGGAAAAACCTGGGATGATCAGGAATGCGTTTGCCGTTGCATAGAACCTCAAGATTGTGTAACTGGAGAGTTCTTCAATGAAAACTTATGTACATGTGTGCAGGTAGATTCAATATGATATTATCCAATTTTACCTAACATTGATTGGACTAAGAACGCACATTACTTAATTTTCGAAATTTTTAACAGCATTTGCAAGAATTAATTTTTTCATTCTTTGTAGACAGAGAATGGGTATTAAAAGAAAAAGCGTTGAATATTTAAAATAATTCACATTTTCAAATGGCATGATAGGCACAATTCCTTATTACTAATATCTTTCATATGGAGATATTAATCGTTTATTTCATTTATAAGAAAAGGTTTTTAAAATAAGTGAGTATGAATTTAAGAATTTTGTTCTTTCGTGGTGTAGGTTCTGGTTCTTCTCTTCTGCTTTTCTTAAAAAACAAATTCCACACACTTAATATTTTAACTATAAAAATGGAAACATTGCACCAGGTTAATCTTAATCTAAATTCACTAAAAGCTAACCGAATACCATGAATTTAACAACCCACATATACCATAAACCATATGAACAAGAAATTAAAGAACATTAAACAACAAAGTATTTTTAAAAACTTAACAATTTCTTTAAATACGTTTCTTTGAATGTCCGTTTGTATTAACTTCAAGTAGATATGCGCTTAAAATGTAAATATTAAAACACAAGTACTAATAAAATAATTTTTCTCATTGTTTCTTTCAGGCTTTTTCAGGGAATCGACATTATCCTTTACCTATATCGAATCGAAGCTTATATTTTCTAAAACCAATTCCAGTTTCAGAAGAGAGAACATATAGGACAGATTAAAAATAGAAAATTTTCAGTAGTTATAGAATGTTAGTTATAGATAAATAATGAACTTACTTCATCAATGTATCAAGCAAAAT
This sequence comes from Chrysops caecutiens, assembly GCA_963971475.1. Taxonomy (NCBI): domain Eukaryota; kingdom Metazoa; phylum Arthropoda; class Insecta; order Diptera; family Tabanidae; genus Chrysops; species Chrysops caecutiens. Next base: position 2,203,891 of record OZ020569.1, on the reverse strand, counting down.
GTATTAAAAAGACTTATTGTAATGTAAATATGTTTCTATGAAAATAAAACTTAATTTAAGATTGTAGTAAGAAGTTGATTTTGCCTGTACACTTGCTGCTGGAGTGTGAAAGATATTGAAACGTCTAACGTCTTGTTATGTTGTTTTCATTCAGATACAACTTTATGTTACCTTATCTTATCAACTCAACCCAGTTTATCATGATAACGAAAAGAAACATAAGCATTCAATAGCACCTTTAGCATAAACTGTAACAAATATAAAAGTTTGAAAAAGTTATTGTAAATTTTTACTTCTTTCGATGAGACTGCCTTCCATAGGAAAAATTTTTGTACAAAAGAAAACATCATTAACATTTTCACCAAGTAACTGCAACATTAATGTTTTCAGTAAGAGATATAATCGGATTAATCACAAGACATGAAAGAAGAACTCATTGAAATAGCAAATTTGTTCAAGACTATACCACAAAAATAATGCCTGGCAAAGATTGCACTATCTAGTCCCGTTTGTAGCTGTTTCCATCCCTATTCCTATTCAAGTGCTGCATTGTTTTGTACAAACAGTTGTACAGTCCACAGTCTTAGGACAGTTTTAGTAGCATTAGTAAATAAATAGCAAGAAAATTTTGTAAATAAATATAAAGGAAAATGCAATTTTCACGAAAACAAAGATTCTACGTGGATCTTCAAATTTGAAAATTATGTTCATACAAGCTCGAAAGGTAATACAACTTTTGTTATGATAAGTTCGTTATATCTCAGTCACGTTTGTAGTAATATAGTAAACACGCAATATTTTCTAATTTTGAAAACATTTTCTTCCAATTACCTTATTCACTGTACATAAAATTAACTAAATCAATCGTAAACTTCACAACTCACTTTTCGATCTTGGCTTCTTAACACACTGACGTTTTGTTCTTGCAGTTGGCACTATTGAGTTGGGTGAGTTCGTTTTGTAATGTCAATCTGTAAGCATAGTTATGGGCGCAAATAAAATTTTGACATGCAAATCCAAATTTCCAAAAGAACATATATTTATTTATGTGAAATAAAACTATTATTTAATTAATTCACTACATTTTTATGTAAAGTTAAAAAAAAATAAAGTGTAAAATAATTTTATTTAAATTTGTATTAAAAAACAACACTAGGAATATGTAATACGGAAATATAAATAAAAAACACTCCAATATTTGTCGTTAACAAGAATGTCAGAATGATAACTTATTCCTTCCACTTTTGATTCAAGTTCATATCTTCACTCAAAGAATGGTTTCCTCTTCTTCACTGAGTATGGGTAAGATGTTTTAGTGATGTCTGCTACAGGCGTTGTTTCGCTTTCACTTTGATCCGACATCCTTCAAAGAGACAATTTGTTCGTGCAAGGATTTTGAGAAATATTGAAAAGGGTTTACTTGAATTTTTTGGGTGTTGAGTCTTCTTCTTTGTCCTCTTTATCATTTTGGGAATCGACTGTACCATCGTTGATCTCGTTCTTATCTTCTGCAGTTCTGTTAGCACACATATCTGAGCACTTGCAATTTTCAGAGCAAACTGCAGAGTTCTTTCGACAACTACAAAGTTTCTTTGAACAATCGCCTTTGCATGAGCACCGGAATGATCCATCAGAAGAACGTTTAATACCTGTGGCTTTTGGTTGCTTTTCTTCACGCAAAATCGTCTAAGAATAGTAAAATTATACTTGAGAAAGATTCTTTAATAATTCATGATCTACTTACACTTCTTCCACGATAACGTGGTGTTTTTACCCAATCAGGATCTGCCTCGTAATCTTCATCTTCAAATTCAGGATCATCAAAAGTAATGTCCAATAGTATTTCCCGTTTTTCCTTCAAAGAAAGAACAATTGATAACATGCCTAGAAAATTAAAAATGAAATACAAACCGTAGAATTAGCTTTGCTTCTTGGTTTTTTAAACTTTTGACCTTCAAGTTTTCTGTTCAACTCTTGAATTGTGTTTTTATGTGCTTCCACTTCTTCTCGCAATCTGTCCAATTGATCCAGTGCTTCTTGTTGAATTCGCATTCTCTCACTAGATTCTGCACTTGGTTCAGCATTAGAAGGTAGTGGATGAATTTTGTTAAGTTCTCGTAGTAAAATTGTTATTTTTTCTTCGTGACGATTTTCTAATTCAGATTTCTCTTCCATATACTTCGAATGCAGACTTTCTATATGATTTTCTAAATGTACAATTTTTTCTTCGGCAATTTCTGCTGCAGATTTAAAATCATCCACTTTATTAGCTACAGTATTAGTTTCTTTCTTCATTTCAATTAAAAGACAAAGAATATGTTTAACTGCAGCTCTTCCTTGAGATGCATTATGAATTTCGTCGCAAATTTCTTTTACTTTCGTATTTATATCTGATGCAAGAACTTTTTGTTGCAAATCACTAATCTGAGCGTTTCGAAGAAGTAGCTCATTCTCTAGAGTTGACAAGTCTTTACTATCATTCAAATCGCCACTTTTAACATTGTTCAATCTAGTAGCTAGTATTGCTCTATCTTCCATGAGTTGTTCCAATGAATATTTTGCATCTATTACAGACATCATTATTTCAATTTCATGATCAATTGATGAAAGTATATGATCCATTTTTCCATTATTTTGTTTTCTTGCTTCTTGTGCTGATCTTTTCTTTTCAAGAGCATCCTTTAATCTGAAAAATTCAACAGAATACATATAGTTTATACCTATAATTTGGTTAACACCGTCTTACCGTTTATTAATCGCCATTGCTTCTTCAACCTTTCTCTGGAGAACGTTCTTCTGCTTGCTATGTAGGGCTTCCTTTCTGATCATTTCGTTTTTCAATTTCCTATCTTTTTCTTTAAGTTGCGTCACCTCCTTTTCACGAGCCATCTTCCATTGTCGGAAATTTTCAGATTCAGCTCTCATTGCTCTGATTAGTTTTACTTTTGCTGCTTTCATTTCACGAATTTCGTTTCCTAAATTCTTCACTTTCTCAGACTCTTTTTCACGCATCTTCAATAATTTTGCCTGCTGTACATTTTTCTTTTTCAACTCATTGATTTGTTGTTCCAACAACTGCAAACGTTTCCTTCGTTCCTCAGCTAATTTTTGGGAAACATTATCTTTAACACCTTTCAGTTTATGTAACAAATCAGTCTTTTCATCTTCGAGTACTTTAATCATTGATTCGTATTCCTTCAATTTTTCTTCGCCATTTTCATCATTATAAGAGTGAAAATTTGATATATTATTTAAAACCTTTCGATGTAGCTCCTCCTTGAGTATTAACTCGCGATTCATTTTGCGTAGTTCATTGTTGTATGTAATTTGTTTAGTAGTATAAGTTTCAAGTTTTTGCTGTACTGCTTCCATTTCATCTTGGGATGTCCTCCCGTTAAGATTCGAATGTACGTTGTTGTTGTCAGACGAAAAGGATTGCCTGTGCGTTAGTATATCTTCTTTGTTCTTAATAAGACTTTCATTTATTTCTTCTACAACTTTGCGTATATTATCAACCAATCCTTGAAAATCAGATATCTTTGCAGCAGCATCCTCTAGGTTCATATCGTTATAAAGTTCCATGATTAGTTTCCTAACTTCAGTGATTTTCTGGTGAATTTCTTCCTGGAATGATTCCGCCATAACAGCTCTCATTTCCATGTCAGCGACATCATTTAATGCAGCCTGCAACTGTTCCTGTAAACTGTGTGTTTTCATGGATAAAATCTCTATCGTCTTCTGCTTAACTTCAGGATCGTTGTTGTTCGTACTATCTAAAATTGTTCCATTTGCGTTGCCTTTACTCAGAAGCTCTACTCGCAATTGTTGTATGATCTTATTCAGTCTGCTAATTTCAGCTGCTTTAGGATCTTGATTAACCACAGGTTTATTTTTAATCTTCTTCGCTCGATCGGCATAGCGTAAAGTGCTTATAGTCTCATCCATGTTGTAATCAGCAGGACTAACGCAAGCAATCATCAAAGTAACTGAATTTCCTCCAAGAGAATCTTGTAAAAGTCTTGTCAATTTAGAGTCACGGTACCCTACATATCCATTGGAGCCTTGTGCAGCTAAATAAAAAATTATTATAATCCTCTTTATTTTAATGTAATTCAAGTATACTCACATCCTAAAGCTGATATTACATTCCCCAAAGCCAAGAGGCCTTTGTTTATATTCACTCCTTCCTTAAATCTGTCACCAGTTGCTTTGGTTTTTTTAGATCGTTCCGAACCAGCCAAATCCACGAGATGGAACTTGGCAGTTGTAAACATATTTCTTGAAGGAGGATAAATTGACAAAATCAACTTTTACGAATGATGAATTACTTACGAATCATCCTTTTTAGTCATTGCTAATGAAATCGTGAAAATTGCATGCGATCGACTTGATTGAGCATTCATGGCTGTAGCACCAACAGCCCGTCCAGCGGAGCCTTTAATAAGGCAATCTGTTGTTTCAATAGCAGTATTTACAGATATTTCTGTTAAACCAGGTATTACAATTCCTTTATTTCCGTCTTCACGTATGTCAACTACTGAGTTTTCTCTTGTACTTTTCGACAGCAGGTCATAAAGTTGTTCTTGATATAGTTCCATGAATGAGCATGTAACCTTAATCATGTAATCGGGCAGTTCGTCTATCTTCTTGAATATATCGTACATTGCGCGAGGAATGACACCCATCTCAGCACCGAAGCCGCCATCAAAAGCTGTACCCATTGTGTAAGTTTTACCCGAACCAGTTTGCCCATATGCCAAAATAGTTACATTGAAACCTTAAAGAAGAAATCATACAGTACGTTATAAAACTGTTATCCTAGGCAATAGCACTGGAAGTACCTTTGAATAGTCGGTCAATCATGATTTTTACTGCGTTTTCATACACAATCTCCTGAGAGATATCAGGAGGAAATACATAATTGAAGGTAAAATTTTCGCTGTTCTTAACTTGAATTTGCGGCTCATCTGGGACTTTATCAATTACGTTTTGGCATCCACGATCTGTTTCTGATTTTACTAAAGGCCGTATTCGTACAGCAACTCGTACATTATCCAAATCGGAATTCATTTGGGAAAGCTTGCGTTCTAACGGAATATAGATTCAGTTGTGAATATAAGGGAACTATTTCGAAATTAAAAATTCTAAACAAACACAAATATCCGGATATTCTTTCGTTTTAAAGTATTCACAAGCAATAGCAACAGACAAATATATTCCACTTTATATTCCAAACAAATTAATCAACATTCTACAAATGAACACCATGGAATCCCGCGATCACATTCAATTTTTGAATTATCAGGTGCAGCAACATGGAAGTTTTAGGGCTCGTTCGTTTCACCTAGTGTCAGGCGGTTGTTTCACTTCAAACTGCAGTTCAAAATGATATTTTAAATTATTAAATAACAAACAATAACAATATTCATCAATATTAGGAATTAATCTCAGAACTTTAGATTTTGTTGATTGTTCGTATAATTTTTAGAAGCGATCAATTGTAAGTTGTTTTAAACTGGAGCGGACCAACAAATAATCTACGAATAAGAAGCTACAAGGAACGGTATTAATTCAAATTTATACAACTGCCTATTCCTGAGTCCAGACGTGTTAGATATACAACACTTCTACCCAAGATACCAGGTCTGTTCCCGTACTTTTTCAGTAAAAATCAGTATTCTCTCAAATTTTGCTGCCAAGAGCATAATTTTCTCAGTGTGAGCAGAAAACTGAAAATAGTACGGGAACGGCAAACCAGTAACTCAGTGAAATTGCCAAATTTTGGTATGGAGTATAAACTAAACACATAAAATTAAAAATAATGTTCACAAAAATATGCAAAAATCAATAATTTATTAGTTACTTAAAAATCAGTAAAGAGGGGACGTGCTTGTGAGGGCAATTTTCTCACAATTTTCCTTATTTTCTCCGTACGGGAACAGATCTTTCTCAAAAAAATTTCAGTTAAATCCATTACACTAATAAATTTATTATCTCAATGTATGTTTTTATTATAATTCTGTGATATTCCACTTGAATTCTGTAATCAATTGGAGTTTGGGTTATTCCACTTGAATTCTGTAGCTATGTCTACAACTCGTAATCTTCCGGATGGTACAATTCACTGAGTAACCGATAAACATACGACGGTGCGTGACCTCCCCTGAAATGCATTGTGATAAGGTATTGTTATTTAAAATTTACTTTATACGTTACATGTTAGAGACAAACAACGTCACCAGGTCGGGTGGAACATAGTCAAAAATGGGACTATAAACTTTGGAGAATTTAGCAGCCAATGAGTTATAAGGAATTATTCCTTCTGGGCATCCCACCAAATTAAAAGCATCTTGTTCGTTACTACACAAATGTACAGGTGACAATTTGTACATTGGCGTTAAGACTATCACGGGAACAGAGTAGTATTTTGCCGCCAGGGCAACAGTATGGGCTCCACAAGCAGCACGCAGTCCTCCATTAGCCAGAACACTGTGTGTTCCTATAATAACCTTGTTTACACGAGACATCATAGCAAATATACCTGAATCGGGAATGAGAGATATTTCGGCACTCCCAGTTGCTAAATTTGCAGCCAGCGCATGTCCCTAACAAAATTTTGATAAATATTTTTCCAACTCTGTTCAAATTCAAATACAACTCACTCTACAAGCTGGTGCACATTCCGCGATAATAATTTTTAAATATTTTCTTATTTGCGTGGCTTTTTTCAAAAAGTTTTCCACACTCTTTGAATGACCTAAGGTAAGAATAACTTCCGAAGAATGAATCAATTCTTCAGCTTGAGCTGTAATATTATCATTAGAAGTTTCAAGTTCCGTTTCCATTTCTTGTAAACCATCCAACACTGCTTGGCGTAAACCTTCTTGAGGAATCGTGTAGTCATTTGCTGTTTCTCTTTCGTTAGTTTGTGCCACTAATCTATGTAGCGAAGGGGATGAATAGACATCGTCAACATTTTGCCTAACCTACATAGTAATGTGGTTACTTGAAAATTTCTAAACTGCTGTTTTATAGTCAAACCTTTGCCTCTAACGAAAAGAATTCCTCTCGTATAAGTTTCAGTATTCTTCGTGCCATGTTTGATGTTACTGCTTCCTGTGGCAGAGCAGAAGCCAGGACTCTACCTTGTAAACGTACTTCTTTCATCAATTGACTAAAAGATTATCATTTTGCAAAATTATTATAATTCTTAGATACTAAAATTACTCTGCACTTTTCCATCCCGAATGTAGAATGATCTTCTTAAACACTTTCAACGTTTCGTTGGTAATGACAAAAGAACCTTCAGATTTCCTGTGAAAAGCAATCGTAAATAAATTATTTTGTCTTGAAAGAAGATACTAACCCCAATTTTATGTCATGAATTAAATTTTGGACAATCTCATTGATTGATAACTGATCAGATTCGATTCCCATTTTCGGATGCAATCTATTTTCCTATATTTTCTTAACTATATTTTGTATTTTCACCAAATCCTCACGAAGCTAATGAAATTTTTTAAGCATTTAATTCTAGAGAGGATAGGAATGCACATAACCTTATATTTATGCGCTGTTCACGAGAAATGTCTTATGTGGCTGTTATACATTAAAAAGGAAACAGCAATTATCGATACTACGCAAACAGTGAAACCTTTACCTGGCGTTTATTTATGCTGCACAGCTGACTGTCAAATACATGCTCGAAATAAAAAGAGATAGCAGGTTGTCTCTCGTGCCATTGCATTTGTACAAACATACTAATTTTCAAACACAGGGCTCGGTTCATCTTTCTAAATTTCCAGATGGATCTGATTTTTCTTTAATTATTTAATTTTCATATTTTCCTGTTAATTTGCATGCTTTAAACCCGATTCCATGCGTGCCTTCCAAGACCTAACAAACCGTACCGTCCCCAAATACATTTTACAAAATTAATCGAACGGAGTGAAAGCAGATCGCATGTTCGCCAACATTCTACAAATGAAAAGCGTATAATCTTTGTTTCGAGAAACCATTTGACAGCTGGTTGCTCTAAGTTCTAAAGTGTAGTGCTTGATTGCTTGTTAATTGTTTTAATATTATTAAATATCAACGATAATTATTAGAGTAAAATGACTACAGCTGCTAGGCCAACATTTGACCCAGCCCGTGGCGGTAGCGGGCGAGGAGAAAAAGATCTGAGCGCATTATCAAAACAATATTCGAGTCGTGATCTTCCAGGCCATACAAAACTAAAATACAGGTATATGTGATTGAATGTGGAATCGAAGTAAGATTATAATACATTTTTGAATCATTTAGAGAGCAGGGACAAGGTACAACCGATGAATTGAGAAACCGTGATTTCCGTAAAGAACTAGAGGAGAGAGAACGTGAAGTACGACCCAGCAAAACAATTCCCCCAGTTGTACGCAAAGCGATTGAAGCGAACACAAGCAGCAGCAAAAGACCAAAATTGGATCAGGTATTTTACCCAAACAATCATCAATACACGAACAGATTGTCTTAAGGATTTACTTAGGTTCCAGCAGCAAATTTAGATGCAGATGATCCTGTTGATGGAGAGTCTTCAGATGACGACGATTCAGATGATGATACAGCAGCTCTTCTAGCGGAGCTCAATAAAATCAAACAGGAACGTGCTCAAGACGAGCTACGGAAGGAAAAGGAAAAGAAACAGGAAGAGGAACGGATAAGAATGGAAAACATTTTATCAGGAAATCCGCTTCTTAATTATTCATCGAGCGTTAAGGGTGATCTTAAGGTATAATTGAATAATGGCTTTAAAATGAGTATCATCAACTAGAATTTATCATATTTTGACAGGTGAAAAGAAGATGGGATGACGATGTTGTATTCAAAAACTGTGCCAGAACAGAGCCTGAAAAGAAATCACATTTTATTAATGACTCCTTACGTTCAGAATTTCATAAGAAGTTTATGGAGAAATATATTAAATAAATATGTTTTGTAAAATGAATAACATGTTTTAATAACTCTTTTATGAGAATTGCTTAACTAAAGAATTGGCACCCAGATGGCGCTGTGAATGTCAGAAGGTTAAACAATCATCAGACGACAAACTACAGCTGATAGTGGAAAGTCAAAAATAAACATAATTAATCTGATAGACAGTGAAATAGCTGATAATTTCTGTTTTCTGTAGTTATTGTGTTGGGGATATTAATGCAAATTTCTAGTGTTATGAAAGTGAAATCGTAATGACCGGTAAAATGGAACCTGTAGGCGACAGTGCATCAATACTGGAAGGTAAAGGGACGCTCTAGGTTTTCAGAGCAATCCTCTTTGTTTTCCTCATATACGAAATCTTGAGAAACAAATGACATGAAAGAATTAATATTTCATAGGAAAATACGAAAAAATAGATGAATTTTATATTGATTCGATTCGTTGTATTTTCTGCGCATTAGAATTACTAAAAGAATTTAAAAATGTGAAATGCGAAAATAAAACTAATTTTTTCTTGACAATTGCTCAATAGTAATGTAATATTGTAAAGTCACACACTTGTTACATTCCAGTTTAACCACCGTGCAAAACATTAAAAATGGGGGCATACTCTGTATGTATATGACCACGTAATAATAAGGGCACAAATCCAATTACCTTGCATTCTAATAATATCAAGTATCATTTAAGTTAAAAGAGAAAGAGCACTTTCCAATTTATTTACTTATCGATTTTATTACTGGCTCCTGGCCTTTTGTCATTGGAGGCGTATTTCGTCGTGAATTGTTTCAGATATTAATAATAAAAATTTATTCATTAATTTGAAAAAAGAGTATGGTTTATTAAAATACTAGACCCGATTTATGAAATTTGTGGGATGTTAACATTTACATTATATTTTCTTCTTATAGTTGACACAAACAGGTGTCTGTAAAATCCAGTAAAGAGCCTTAAACGCTCAAAATCAGTTTCTAATATTTGAAGATAAACAAGTTTTTTATGTATTTTACTAGGCGCCCTAAATAGTCTTTTTGAATGTCTCAATGACAAAGATGAAAATGTTAAGCAGTCAGTCGAGGCTTCGCTTATAAAAATCATAGAAAAACGGACCAATGAAACCTTAGTAATAATAACTAACTACAAGAACAAGAAGCAAAGGCTCAGTGACCAAGCAGTTGCATCTTTGCTACGGTAGAGGTTTTAAATTTTAAAATTTTAACGAGAAACCTAATGATATTACTTTTAGTGTTGTGGAAAGTGTATCTTTATCTCATGCAGACAAAATCGATAGCGATACGCTGGATAAAGTAATAGCTATGGCTATAAAAGAGCTCACCAAATCAAATGATCATAACCCAATGACACAAAATCCTTCTTTAGAGATTCTAGTGGCCATTGGTCGCAAGAACTGTGAAAAGGTATGAATGTCGAATATTAGAAAGTGAAATATAAAGTTCACGACAACTTTTTAGGTAATGACAGCTTTAATTGCTGAATCAACAGATGGGAAAATTGCACATTTTATGATCATGCATTGTATGGGTACATTAGCAATCGCAAATACAAATGGTATCATTCCATTTATCAAAACCGTTCTCGCTAGCATTCTACCAAATTTAGGATCCATCAAATTGGACCACGTAAAACAGGCACATGCATTCGGTATTGTTAATGAGAGAGTCGTTCACATAGTTTCTCAAAAAAAACAAACATTTAATTTTAGCTATTGGTCGATTCAGTGAAGCTTTGTTAGAACATCCAACAGAAGAAAATACAGAAAATAATAACGACTATACATGCTCAACGGAAATATCCGTTGCGTATGATGTATTTTTGAATCAATGGCTTTATAGCCGCGAACCGAAAGTTTGTGTAGATATATTACTTGCATTGTCAAGTATGTATCCTTTACTACCTGCAGAAAAAATTGAAGAACAATCTGGTAAACTTATATCGAATTTATTAAATTTATATCGTCGTTCAATTGACAGAATTGCAATAACTCAGTTTTTGGCTTCCGTCCTTAAAACAAATCTGAAACTTGAGCCAAATTTATTGGATGGCATGGCGGATAGTCTTGTGGCAAATTTGTTTGATTTAGTTTGCATATATCCCGATTATGAAAAGCCACAGACTGTGAAAGGTCATTATGAAGTATTGCGTTGTTACCATATTTTAGCTGATAAATATGCTGACAAAATTACTGAATTGCTTTTGGTTCAGATGAAAAACAACAATGAGCGTGATCGTGTTAAAGCTCTGTTAGTGTTTACACACTTAACAAATACTTCCAGTGATCAAATTGCAAATAAAATTGATGCTTTTTTGGATATTTTGAAGCAAATGATTGCCATTGAGAAATCAATCAAAATCAAACAAATTTTATTGAAAACTATAGTGGCATTAGCACAAAAATCATTCATTAAGGATAAGGTATTTATTTGGTTCATTGTAAGACATTGTTGCCGGTATAGTAAACCAAATACAGAATACGGAACAGCAGAAGAATATGCGGATTTTGTTCAAACTTGTCAAAATTCATTGTACATGCTTTCATCTACTTTAGGAATAATGGACGAAATATTAAAACGCGAACTTTTGCAGTATTACTTACTATTCGAATACACAGAAATATGTGGAACATTGATGAAATGCTTGAGTGCTTTATTTTCTAAAAAACCGACAATAGAGGAAGAAATTACAATTGAAAATGAAGGCAAAACTTCGATCCCCAGTCCAGAAGCAATTTTTTCAAGATGCATCGCTCTAATGGGCAATGGCATGGAAGCCCAAAGAAACACGCATATTCTATCATTTCTAAAAAATTACGCGATAAATTTTAATGAGGAATTAAAAGACTTATGGGATGTCAAAATACCAGAGCTAATGCTCTGCAATGAAAGTAAGGTTCTATTTACTGACCATCTATACTTATTTATTGCCAAAACAATACAATGTTTGAACAAAGATGGGAATTTTGCCGAAAAACTTGTAAATAAAATGTCAGATCAATTGAATTTATATCCAATACAAATAGGAAATAATGAATTTTTCATACCTTCCCTTGTGGCTGAGCGTGGGATGTTATTAAAAGCAATCGGTTTAACATTATGCTTTGTAACTGAAAATCAAACTATTGAGGCTAAAATAGACATTATAATAAATGCTGCAAAAGAAGAAAAACTTGAAAGATATGCACCATTTTCAGACTACGAACATAAATTAACAAATGCTGCAAAAGCATTAGGATTCATTTCGAAATCACATCTTGGAATTATTTTACGTCGCCTAAGTAGCCTCAGTCAAACAGGCGGGAGAAAATCATCTGTAGGATTTTTCAGCAATTTCCTTAAAGACTCAAACAAAGAGAGTGAAAGCTATAAAATTAATCTCTTGATATATGAATCTTATGGACATATAATAGAAAATGCAAATCCCTTTGAATCACTTAAAGATGTTGATGAAACTATGGTCAGTTTCTTAGTCAAGCAACTAACAGAAAGTAAGGATCAAACTGTGAAAAAAGTGATTCTTACTACATTATTAAGTATCACGAATCAGTTCATCAAAACAAAAGACTTAACGTATGAACTTAAATCTAGAAATGAGATTCTGAAACATGTTCTAGATATTCCAATCGAACAACCATTTGAAAACTTACCATTATTTCCTATTATACTTAAATTGGCTACAACGTTAACGAAAATTGAAAGTGAGGAAATTGTGGATGTAAATACTTTTTTGGAAATAGCATGTAGAAATTTCTTTACATGCGCTCAAAATCTTAAGACAAAATTTGAGTCGCATGAAGAAGATGTATACAATAGCTTTCTAGCACATCATCTCAACCAATCGTTACCCGAACTGAATTTGTTTGTTAAAGTTATTATTGAAAACAATCCATCGCCGTCCTGTTTAGACGATGTAACCTCTATACTAGAATATTGGATAAAAAATAAAAATGGTGAAGTAAGGATATGTACAGGACACGTTTTAAGCAATGCACTTGAAGTTTACATAAAATCTATGAAAATTGGTTGCGAAGCACCATCGAAATTTAATCAAACCGGACAAATGTTAGGAAAAATTGTTCCGAGGTAAGAATGACTATTGGATAGCTTATGTAATGTATTATTCAAAATATGTTTTACAGATGTATCGATTCAAATGCAACTGTTCGACAAACATCGGTGGACATATTACACAAAGTATTAGACATAGCCTGCATATATGAAACACTTACAATTGCAGCTAGTAATGTAGACTGGAAATTAGACTTGGAACATGTAAGAGAAGAAATTATTACTGATGACCCAAAGAAAATTTATCAATTGGCTGAAGAAATAGCGAGGATTATAGCCAATCGTTTATCCAGTTTTCAATATTTACAATTTTGGTAAGGAACAGAATTGCATCAATTCAGAATAAATTTATAATTAAATTTTTATCAAAGCAAAACTCTTCTATATGCCTTAAATGATCCCGAGCAGAGCTCTGCCATTGGGGCTTCGGTTGTGTTAAAGTTCTTCGTACAACAGAAGGGATCCGAAATGTTCCATGCAATTCCCGAACTTGTTAAAGAGAGTTTAATAGTATGAAAATAAATATTTAAAACGCATAAAGTAAAAATTTAAAATTTTAGGGCGTGAAATATTGTCATATAACTCGAGCCCGGTCAGGAGTGCTAAAAGGATTGGTTGCTCTTACTAAACATCACCCCAAATTAGTGTGTACAGAAATGCTTTCGCAGTCACTACCTTTTGACGAGTAAAATTATTAAAAAAGATTTAAAAACATAATTATATAAAACTCATTAAAGGAGCGTTACCGATTATTGGAGAGCTATATGCGCCGACCTAGAACTAACAGGGACAATTTTGGATAATTTCTTGTCTATCTTGTCTACATCATGCCTATATGAATCACAGGAAAGCAAAGATGATCGTCAAAAGATCGTTACTGTTCAGCCTTTCGCAATATTTTGTGCTTTAAAAGAGATATTTCCATGTACGGAAATTCACAGTGTAAGTTGGCGATAACTATTATTGAAATGTTTTATACAAAAAATCTTTTTTTCAGGAGCTGAAATTTAAGTTTCCTGAACTTTTTTGTATGCTCCTTACATCATTGGCTGTGTTTACGAACTTGGGTCCACCAATGTTATCAGCTAAATTGTCGCCCAACAATAGTAGAACGCAAATTAATAATGGAAAATCAAAATTCGGATTCGTACCCAACAAAGATGTCGTTAAAATGAATCCCTGTCAAATAGTATTGGATGCTTTTAAGGCATTTCTTTTAAACTTAGAAATGGAACAAATTAGTGCTGTGCTTACAGTTTGTCCACACTTATCGACTAGTTCAAATTTGAGCAACTTTATTGAGTTGCTGACCCCGATGGCAGTTGGTCTTGTGAATCAATTTAATGTAAATTCAAGTAATATGAACAAAGTTGTCACTTCACTTGCAAAATATGTTTCCAGTCCATATGATGGTCAAAGAATCGGTGCTGTAGGACTTTATTCACAGGTATAATTATAATTGTTAATATTGTGAATTGTGAATATATTGTAACTATTTAGCTTGTTCCATTGAAACCTTGTGGAGAAATAGCAAGTGTAATTATGCTTCATCTAGCATCTGCATTAACAGATCCAAACCCCGTAGTTCGTGGTCTAGCTATAAGGGGACTTGCATTTGTTGGAAATTTACAAGAACACGATATTGACAAATATGCAGAAACTGCCATTAGCGCATTACTTAAAGGTATAGATGATTACAATACTGAATGCCTGATTAACATTCCGCTTGAGAGTAAACGTGGATTGTCGCGAATATTGCAAACTCTTCCTGGTGATAGAGTCGAATCATTTCATATATCACTTGCAATTAGAATACGACCATTTTTTGAAAATTCATCCACTGAAATACGAGAAGCTGCAATTTTGTTATTTGGAGACTTGTGTGAATCTAAAATGGAAACAATTACATCAGGAAATGTGACACCGAATTGTTCTTCAGAAGCACTCAAAGAGCAGCTGTTTGCAAACTTATTTTCATTACTACTTCATTTGAGTGAAAGGGATCATATTATAAACCGGGTTTGTATCAATGAAATTTTAACTTTTTTCGTTTTCAAACTAAATCTTGTAAACCATAGGCATGTAAGGTAACTTTACGTAAAATCTGTGCTTTGATTAACGCAGGAAGAGTCAGTGAAATGGCACAAAAGCATTTGTTAGATCATGGCCAATTGCAATACGATGTGTTTATTGTGGATTTCGTTAAACTAATTGTAAGATATATTAACAACCATACATAATCCTTGATAAATCAGTGTATTTGTTAGGGAACCGATTTACAGGAGCATGTACAAGATTTTATTGAATCTTGTATTCCGTTCCTCAAAAGTCATTGGAGGGAAATAAGAGGAAATGCTGCTATTATAATAGGTAATTACGATGCAAATCACAAAATTAACATGTAATATGAAAAACATATACATATTTCAGGAATTCTTCATAATTTTTTAAATAACAGGAATCTTCATAATGAAATTGTAGGGCATAAATTAGCCATGCTCTTGCGTGATGACGATCCGTTTGTAAAATTAAAAGCGGCAACTGCACTTGGCTACTTTTTTGGTGATATAAAAGTATGATTAAAATATTAATGTAGTAAAATTTCGCTATATGTTATTATGTTATTTTCCTAAAGCAAAACTGAATACAAACCAAACTACTGTAATAATTGTGATTTGAAATTAATAATGTTGAATATATTGTATTATGTGTATGCAATTTTTCAGTTTTTCTTTTTATTTGAACTGTGTCCGCCCGATACACCGCTTTGGAAATTGAAAATTAGTATGTGATGTTATTATTGATACACAAATTTCTATCAGTAATGTTGGGAATATTTCAACAGTTTTAATATTAAAAGAAGATGAGAAACTCAATGTAATTATAAAAATTATTTTTAATTTATTTTTCTATACATACTTTATAAACATTAAAAAAAAACTAATTTATATGTGATTAACTGGGAAGAATTCAACTCTTCCACTCGACCAACCAATAGTCAAGACGTTATCCGAAAGTTTCTGAAAACAAATGAATGTCGGATATTCGTTTCCTTCGCCTTCAATGAAAGATGCAGGTACAATATTAAAGTTGTATTTTGTTATAGAAGTTGTGAATAAGGCAATGCACGAAGAGTCTTTGAAACTAACTGCGAGTAGATATCCATGTGGATCCCACGCCAACGATTGCGGAAGACCACCAACTTCTTTGTCTCCCACAACGATTTTTGATAAATCTGCTATTGGTATAGCTCGGTTTGGCGACGAGGATGCTGTAAACAGTATCAAAACAAAATCAATTTCAGCAAGATGATTTAGCTGACAAAATGCGTTTAGAGCAAATCAAATGTAGGCAGCGTAATACAAGATTGACCAGAACTTATAGGTAATCTCACCTGAAGCATGCCATTTTTGAAATAACTTAATCTAGACATCATAAAAATTCATCATAATACTATACTCAAAGGATTAATGACAATTTTGATGTCATATAAATAAATAAAGTTACTATTTGAATATAGAGAAATAAAATCACTCACATAGTAATAGTTCTTCTTCAGTAAACTGCAATCTGTAGAGTACGGATTCATCAGAATTGACGAGTAGAAGACATGTTTCACATGGAGACCATGCAGCAGATTGTACATTGCCACTGCCAATAGTCCATCTTTCAAATGAAAATTTGTCTGTTTTCCACACCCTGAACACTTTGCCGACAGTTGCGGAAAATAAAAAAGAATTTTTTGGAGACCACCTTAAGAATGTACACGGAGGCATGAAACGTTTTAATGGCTGATTCTTTTGCTGATCCACATCCCACAGTAACACACTAGAATCATTTATACTTGCTGTTGCTAGCCACTGCCCGTTGGGGCTCCACTCGGTAGAAGTGATGTACTTATGGTTTCCGCTAGAAGGAAAAAAGCATATTTTCAAAATATCATAACACATATAATTACTCTTACGGTTACCATTGTAAACGAGACGTTTGGGTTGGTGGTTGAGTTGCGTTTATCGATTGGTCAATTGTCCACAATAGAACTCCTGTTTCGCAACCCACTGCTAATTCATTAGCACTAAATGGACGCCATGCCAAGCATGTAACATGCTTTTGCGTCCAACTCTGTAAGATGAAGTCAATTTTATTATTATCTAACTTCTTTTCTTATTACGTTTACATTACTTTAAGCACTGGAGGTGTGATAATGTGGTTACCATATATACGAATACTATCATCAGCCGCTGCAATGGCTAATTTAAAATAATTTGGATGCCATCTAATGTACCTCACAGGACTTTTTTTCCAGTTTCTGGAATTGTTATTAAACTTTAAATAATTTCTTATAATTTGATACTGCTATTTACCTTGTTTCGGAATATTTTTCAATGCTTTCTAAACCTTTCTGTTTTAAATGAGGCAAGAAGAATACTTTCACACTTTGAGTCATTTCTATAAGTTTTAATGCACAAGATGCTATTTTACCAAGAAATGAATTTTTCGGAAAATTTTTAGGATTATTAACTTCTTTGAGTGCTTCCAAAAATCCTTCCTCGAAAAACGTGCGAACTACTCTTTTCGTAAATGTCTCGTTTACCGGTATTAACAAGGAAGCTCGAGAGTCCACCGATGTGTCTGCTAATCCACGGTTCAACTCTTGACCAAGGTTGATTTCTGGATAACCTTTAAGCTGAAAACAATTGCAAACTCTTAATAAAACTTTAACAGTAGCTAAAATCATTCTCT
The DNA here is from genome assembly GCA_963971475.1 of Chrysops caecutiens. Classification (NCBI taxonomy): domain Eukaryota; kingdom Metazoa; phylum Arthropoda; class Insecta; order Diptera; family Tabanidae; genus Chrysops; species Chrysops caecutiens. Next base: position 2,186,093 of record OZ020569.1, on the reverse strand, counting down.
TTACCAGATCGCTTCGTTTACACTTTTTTGTAGGCACATTGCAAAATTTAACATCGTTATAAAATGATCCCTCAAGGGTAGACACATTCGAATAATCATAAAATGAAGCCATAGCTTATTTGAAACTTTTTATACAAGCAAATTAACCGAAATTAATATGAGAAAAACTTTAAAATCAATTCAAGTTAACCAACAGCACTCATTTTGTGGATTACAAGCGGCTGTAAGCGGCAGGTGCTTTTCTGACATTTAAAAAATTAGTTGTTTTGGTTTTCGTTCTGTGGGTCGATGCTGTTCGCCTTACATCCACTGAACTTTTGTTCCATTCCCTAAATCCACCTTAACACGATTAATAATTAACAATTTTGTTGAGCAACAGGCACGACTTTCATTAAAATAAATCCTTATACAGGTTTTTTACATAATAATAAAAATTCGTTCCATGTTTGAACACAATGAATTTAATGAGTTTAATAAATGTTTATGTTCTACATATTACCCCCAAACACGTCGCTTGAAATCTTTGCAGATGAGTGAGAGAAAAGAAGGAAACGATTTCATATGGAAAGCAAACTGTCAACCGTACGTCATCTGTCACTGGACCAAAAAAACATATTTAGCAAATTTATTTGGAAATATTGAATTTAAAATATTTGTGAATATTTCTCAAATGAAAGTGTCCAATTATGCAACATTAATATCTTGCGAAAAAATTAAATCTTCGAAGGCAAGTTGTTGAATATAGCATTGCTTGTGTGACACAGATAGTATGGAAACTGGGACATATCGCTAGGTTGATGGTTTGGTTCATCGTTCAATTAAATATCGTATAACTACCTAATGGTTTTGCTTAGCTTTTGCTAAGGACTGTCATTATATGTTATGATAAGATAAATTCTATTTGCACCTTAAACGTAGTTTTTCGAAAAATTAGCATATTGCTATATATATGAAAATGGCAACAAAAGTTCAAAGTGGGATTTTTTCGAAACCATTTAACAATAAGTTTGAACGAATATTTCATTCACGGTCGTTGTTAAATGGATTGAATGAGTTAAGGTGCAAGGAGAAGTTAATAGATGTAACTTTAATAGCGGAAGGCGAAGCCTTCAAGGTAACAACAGAAAGATCCACATGAGCATATATATCGTTGATAACAAATGGTTTCTTTTAGGCACACCGAGCTGTATTAGCATCATGCAGTGACTATTTTTGTGCTATGTTTACTGATGCAATGAAAGAATCTCAGCAAAGGGAAATATACCTCAAAGGTGTTACAGCTGGCGGAATTGGTCCATTGATCAACTATGCTTATACATCTAAACTTGATTTGAATCTCTTAAATGTACAAGACATTCTATCTGCAGCCAGTCACATACAAATGGAAGCAGTTGTAAGAGCCTGTTCACGTTTCTTAGAGAAACATATCGATTTGGAGAATTGTGTGGATATAGTGACAATAGCTGAAATGTTCTCATTGGAAGAATTGAAAAATAAAACTTACAGATTCATTTGCTCAAAATTAAAGGAATTTGCTGGCACAATGGAAATAAATCGACTTTCTTCACAGCAATTTGAATTTCTTCTTGGCTGTGACTATCCAGTAGATTGTAGTGAAGCAACAGTATTTGAAATTGTATTAGAGTGGATCACATTGCAACATGTTAATATCGATATTGTTCAAAGATTATTTCAACATATTCGATTTAGTGAAATTAAGATAGAGGACATGGAAAGTGCCATTAAGAAACATCACAGTAATGATATTCCGTTTCAATTTGCAGTCCGTTTATGTGCATCACAATATAAAATCGTATTATCATCACAGGATGAACTTTCATCCAGAAACAATGTAGAAAGTCTAGCCGCTAACAAAGGATTGTTGATCAATTCACGTGGTATGGAATTAGCTATGATCAAAATAGGTGGTTTTGGTGTTGATGGAGTTACAAACTCCATTACATACTTTCTACCAAGTCGGAAGAAATGGCATACTTTAACCGTTATACCTCACGTAGAACAATGTAATTATGGCACAGCAGTATTGGGAAATGACCTGTACGTAGTTGGAGGTTGTTATAATGTATGTTTAAGAGAATATATACATCCTTTTGGATTTCGTTATTGTCCAATTAAAAATACGTGGAATACAATAGCCCAAATGCAACAAGATCGGTGTCGATTTTCATTAAATGCTATTGGCTCACATTTGTATGCCGTTGGAGGTGCTAGTGAAATAAATGAAAATGAAGAACCTTGGCAGCAAGAAAATCAAGCATCAAATTGTGAACGTTATAATTCGAAAACAGATATATGGGAATATATTCCTTCGATTCCGGAGAATCGTACACAACATGCAGGTGCTACACATTCACATTTCTTGTACATATCGGGTAAATATAGTTTTATGAATTTTTAATTGAAATTTGGCTAAATTTTCACATATTAGGTGGTGTTGATCGACATAGAATACTCTCATCTTTCTGGCGATTCAACACAGAATCAGAAGTATGGGAGGAGTTGTCCGCAATGCCAACACCTCGAGTTGATCACTTTATGCTGGTCATAGATGATGAAATATACTTGTGTGGCGGTTGGTACGAGGAACCTCAAACTGAGAATCGATGCCTTGTAGAATCCATTGATGTGTATGACATTAAAACAAATTCTTGGTCCATCGAAACAAGTATTCCAACACCTAAATATCATGCTGGTATTGTGGCAGTCAACAAGAAGATATATATGATTGGAGGTTTGCATTCAGACAGAATGTTCGATCGAGCGTCTTCTTCAATCGAATGTTACGACATTGAAACTAAGAAATGGTCTCTACCAGAAAAATACCCCCAGAGTGTATGGGAATGTACTTCTGTGGCTATGTATGTTCCACGATGTCGAGAAGATACCGAAGTTATTATGAATGAAGATGATGCTAACCCAGATGAGGTTGTACTTGATGAAAATTCTGTTCGCCATACTTAGTGATCACTTCTCAAATGGAATGACGATAATATTTTCCATGCTTCTCACAAACTTTTGTTGCCAATTAAATTTAACACAATATGTACTTAAGAAAACGCCTTTGTTTAACCTTTTTGGAAGCCTACAATAACATATATGAAGTAAAATAAAATTTTTTAATGCATATCTTTTCATGTGAATTTATATATGAATAAAATTTATTTATTTTGAAAATATAACTGAAATCTTTGTCTCTGAAATTTTATTATTTCACAAGTATTTTTACGAAGTATATTACTGACTTACGCGAAACCGGAGTTAGGCGATTTTCAAATCTCGTCAATTCATCTTTGTTTGAGCGTCACACAAGTCTCGATTATCGCCCGGAATCAACGCAGAGCTATATGTTATTTTGTATTATTTCTTATCCACGGAGTGCCGGTTTGTTATTACATTTTTATCAGCTCAGTCCCCGTAAGTTCGGGGTATTACTGTATTATCACATACGAATTGAATTGTTCACCATGGAGGCAAAACAAATTTCAAATTTCGTACCAATTAGGTAAAAGCTTCAACCACTTTCTGATGGAATCGTGCAAAAAGCGCAATCTATAAATGAAAATGTGTACTCTAATCGAATAACCTACAGCCAAAACAAAACCGATAAAGCACCGCATCAAAGAGAATGTCAAAATTTTTACAAATAAATTGGTGTTGGTTGAAAATTACGGTAAAGATCACCGTATTCTTTTTGAAAAAATAATAAAACAATTTCTTTTGTAAATAATTTTAAGGAGAATACTTTACCATATTGCAAATCTGGATGAGATTAGTGAAGTTATGATTGCCGCCTCTGAACCTCTGGTAATTGAATTTGAATTTTCCTATGTTTGTTTGAGGTTAGGCATAACGAAGTGAACTTAAGAAATTTTCCTTAAAGCAATGAAATTAAAGTTTTAATATGTGAATAAATGCATCATGTGAAATAATTAAGTTTTATTAATTTTTCGTAGGAATTTATTCCTAGGGGTCGCCAGGCGGTAGAGGAACACCCGGGCCCCCTATTCACAAAGCAACCATCGAGTGTTCCGAATGAGCAAGTACTTTTAAACCGTATGCAAAATGTAAATATTTCCGAGGAACTTGATATAGACGAATTTTGGACTATCAATGAGATATACGTCGAGACTGATGCAAAAGTAAAGGAACCCAAATGTGTACATGCACCTGAGCTCATGAACAATTTTTATGTGAATTCTGAAGAAGAGTTATATGTACGAGGTTGCACAGCAGTTTGGTCGCAAGGTATTTGAAACGAGATTTATTTAAAATTAAATACATAGTATATGCTAATTTATTTAAAGGCCTACCATATGATGAGGTTATCCCACATACCTGTTTTACATGTGAAACAAATATTAAACACGCGTTTTTTTGCCATGAAAGTTTTTATAAAACTACTGATGTGTGGGGGAAGAGTGATGAATCCTCAGACAGTAATGAAAAATCAGTAAAAGCAATTTGTCTCATTGGTAACATTCATTTTAATAATAAGATTGTAAAAGTAAACCTTCTTGTGTCTTATAGATTCCGAGTGCCTTCGCGTTTATTGCAGTAACGGTGAAGACTATCTATCGAATTTGAACTTCCCTGTGTCGAATGTATTGAGTACTAAGTATGGTATTTTACTTGAAAAAGAGGCTGCTTCGGCTCGAGTTCAATCCCAGAAGATTGCTTTGCCTCGAGTTTTTTCGTTAGTCCATCCACTTGATGAGGCAAGACCAGTACTCCTTAAAACACTAACCGGTGTGACGCAAAACATCACGGAAGGTGATGTTAAGATTGTATTTTCCACACCGGAAATTGATTTAGTTTTGATGTATGACAACAAAATTGGAAAACATTTCGTTACAAAATTGCGTAAAGCTACAAAGGAAGAAACTATTTCTATAGCTGGTAAGAACTATTATTTTGCCACTCTACTTTTACTGATAATGAAAACATTGTTTCTTTAGGGTTAAATGAGGATAACAATAGTGCAATCAACTTTTCACATATTGTTAGTATGCATATGAAATCTTGCAATGCAACCAGGTATTCTGGTAATATGAAATTTCTTCAGTTAAATATTCTGTAAAATCATAATCAAAAAACCTTCTTTTATTTGGAATAGATTTATTGAAACATAATACATCCATAGCAAGTCGATCAAGTTTAAGCACAACAAACAGTCCCTTTTTTGGAAAGTTACAAAGTCCCCGTAACTTGAGCAACTCCACGCAGGGAATGAAGTAATAACCATATTTGATAGAGTTGCTTTATAATTATACAAATATTCTTTAAGTCGTTCCCATGCTCAGTCACCACTTGTAAAGCTGCAATCATCTCTTGGAATACACTCTGCTTCTGTTCAAGATATAAGAAAAATAGATCAAAAGCAACCTGTTAAACCTATTACACCAGAATTTTTACTAGAACATGTATGGACAGAAAATGTCAGCGGAAAGTAAATGTTATGTAGTATAAAAACTTTAAAATATTAAACATAAAAATCTTTTAGGGATTTTTGTGAATCGGCTCAGAAAGCATTTTTACACACAGATTTTATAGAACAAACATTCTTGTGTTACTTACTGTCCAGATCGTGTAAACTGAATTTAGTACGATTGAAGAAAGGAAATACTCATGATAAAAATATTTTTGATTCAAGTTCTGTGATAGAAGCTAAGGATGCAGTGGTATTAAATGTAGGTTGAAAATATTTTATTCTGACGAAATAAAATTGAAGAATATATTCTAGCGAATGAAAATGATTGCAGTTTTGGACACATCTGGAGCATTAGTTCTTTACACTGGTAATCTTACTATTGCAAAAGTTCATGTTTCAGGATCCTTACCGTTAGCAGTGTCGGCACCTAGTATTATCAGTAATGTATCCCCATTTCCAAGGTATATAGAATGAATAAAAGTTAGTATGACATTTAAGATTTAAAGACCAAATTTGTAAATTTTAGGAGGAGTAGTCTATTGCCAAGTGTTCAACACAATGCTGATCTAAATTTCGAGGAAGAGTTGCATTTACTATCACCAGTTCGTCCACTTGGGACATCAAATATGCAAAAGTAAATGTATAAATAAATTTTTATTACTGACGATTTGTTATAAATATTTATTTCAGACCATTCATGCCATGTTCAGCTTTACGTGATGCTGCTGGTAACAGATTAACATTAGTATACCCAGGTGGTCGGATGTACCGTATTACTCTTCCTCTCTTAAATGAAACATACTTTATTTCAAAATGTATAAATGCTCTGCATCAGATACTGGACAAAGACATATCAGTTCAAGTAAAATATTGAAGGGGACGAAATTTATTAGAAATATTTGAAACATTATCTTTGTAGTTTATTGCCAGATGGTATAGCACCAGAAATGCACCTGGATCTCAAGATTTAAGTATTGAACTCGAATGGAATATATTCAGAAATTTGTTGATGGGTATTCTTAGAAATAAAAATAAATATTGGAATTATAATTTTAAGAATGAAAATATTTCAGAATTTATGGGTAGATCAATATCATCAAAAGAATCAACTTCGACGTCTGAAGAGCCAAAAAAACGAAAAAGAAGTGAAAACTATACTGGAACTGACAGCGACTGGGAATATCTTCAAAACACATTACTTAGTGATAACAGAAAGCGCAAAGAAACAAATAATAGCAGCATACTTCATAATGATTGCAACGCACCACTCTTTCGATATATTCCATCCGTCTTTTATACATTTCATTTGCTGTACGAAGATTTAAAACTAGATCCATCAATGGCACACATTCTGAAATATTTAGCTGAGGTAAGAAAATACAAATATATAATTATATTTAAGCTTTTCATCAAGGCAATTTTTCAGTTCTTATATAACTTGGCAGTTGACATGCAGTTACAAACATACTGCTTCCATTACTTCTTGGATTTTCCGGATCTAATATCAATTCAGACGCAAAACTTTTTTACCATCGACGATGCAAAATTAATGGTGAACACAGATATTCTGCAATCACCGGTACCTAGTTTATACTCGCTAATCTACAACATAACACAAGATAAAGAAAGTGCGAAGTATCCATTTGTAAAAAATGTAAATGAAAATACAGTGAATATTATCAAGGTATATTTCGAGTACAGTGTGGAAATTCTTAGGGCTTATTCTAAATATTGTTAACAGCTTACATCCCTTATTTGTCATGGGCCGAAAAAGACAGAATGTTGGATACATGAAGTTAACGTTTTTGGTATACAACCAATAGAAAAACAAAAGCAAAAGGTTACATTTTCATCGGATGATTCCAGTTCTGAACATGTTTTGAAACTTCTTTTGGCAAAGAGTATAGTTTAAAAACTTAAATAGCAATACCAAAATGTAAAAAATATTTCTTACAGATATAACAAAAAACGATGTAGACAGATTGCCTCTGTGTATTCGTTTCCTAATTGGACATTCTCTTGAACACAGTCGGATGTCTCCTCCAACTGGATGCCCTCCAAATGCATACGAATTACTTTTACGTCCTGATTTAGTCCGTCACGCAACATACCCAAAGAAAAATCATCAATGTAGTCAAACTAATAAACTTAACTTTAATCAAGAGGACTCCCTTTCACCGAGAATACCTGTGTCGACAGATATACTACCAAAAACTGAATCGAATCACAGCGACGAAGATGGAATGGAAAATGTTGATACAAAATTGTTGAGATTGCGTTTCCCTCATGATTTACGAATAATGGAAGTTCGCAAGATTCTAAATAGTTCCGAACCAATACTCATTGATATAGAGCAATCGCCCGGTGTGTCTGATCATGATTTTATAGAAGAGCAAGAAAAACAATTATTTGCATTGTGTACACGCACCATGGCGCATCCAATGGGCCGTGGAATGTTTACTTTGAGAACATCAACGCCAGCACCTACAGAGTCCATGCCGATTCCGAAATTATCCCTTATTGGAAAGGAGCCCGTAAAAGGTGCTACCATTGAAATGCAACAAATTGAATTTCCGCCAAACATGAGTTTGTGGCCGTCCTTTCATAACGGCGTTGCTGCTGGTTTAAGAATACCTTTAAATGCGAAAGATATAAACTCAACTTGGATAGTATACAATAGGCCAAAGGGTCAATCAGATATTTCTACGGAGCATGCTGGCTTTTTAATGGCACTGGGCTTAAATCGGCATTTGAAGGCACTTTCTTTCATGAATGTCTATGAATATTTGGTGAAATGTGATGAAATGACCAGTATTGGACTACTACTGGGTATATCTGCCACACATCGGGGTAAATATTTTACATTCCTAATATCTAAGTTAAATGAATTTATATATCAGGTACAATGCACACAACTGTGACTAAGCTGTTAAGTGTACATATTGAAGCGTTGCTTCCAGCTACCGCTTTAGAACTTGATATTCCACAAAATACTCAAGTTGCGGCTCTAATGGGCGTAGGCCTTCTTTATCAAGGTACAGCAAAAAGACATATAGCTGAAGTTCTATTGCAAGAAATCGGTAAGGAAGGACGGGCAGAAAATATAAAATGCTTTTCGAATTGTTATATGAACTTTACGTAGGTCGTCCACCAGGGCCCGAAATGGAGAACAGTGTTGAACGTGAATCGTACGCACTAACAGCAGGCTTAGCTTTAGGACTTGTAACTTTAGGACAAGGGGAATCTCCAGCTGGTTTGCGCGATTTACATTTGCCAGATACTTTGCACTATTATATGGTTGGTGGAACAAAACGACCTTTAACAGGCTCACAGAAAGAGAAGTACAAACTGCCATCATTTCAAGTCAGGGAAGGAGATACGGTGAATATAGATGTAACCGCACCCGGTGCAACATTAGCACTCGGTTTGATGTTTTTCAAAACAAATAATGTGGCGGTGGCACATTGGATGCGACCACCGGACACAAGCTATTTGTTGGATCTTATACGACCAGATTTGCTTCTTCTCCGAATAATTGCAAGAGGTACACAGGATAATATTATATGAAAAAATGTAAAATTTTAAAAAATTGTTTAATCAAGGTCTTATTCTTTGGGACTCAACCGAGCCGACATTCGACTGGCTCTTTGGTCAATTTCCAGAAAGTTTAAAATTTGATTTAAAACGAGGACCACCTGATGATGGACAAGATATTGATCATGAAGCAACTTGGTAGATATAATTTCATTCAAGGAACGACTCAATTTTTGATACAGGAAATTTACAGTCAAGCTTTCTGCAACATAATTGCGGGGGCTGCCTTCTGTATAGGGTTGAGATTTGCAGGAACCGAAAACAAATCTGCATTTCAAGCACTATATAAAACTATACAACTATTTCTTTCTATGAGTGGACAATACGTTGGAGAGTATGCTGGGAAAGCAACCGTAGAAACTTCAATTATTCTTATACTTATATCCTTGTCACTTGTTTACGCTGGAAGTGGAAATTTGGAAATCTTTCGTTTAATCAGATATTTACGTTCACGGATAGGTCCATCGAATCCACAAGTTACGTACGGTTCACATTTGGGAATCCATATGGCGCTGGGATTTTTATTTTTAGGTTGTGGTCGCTATACTTTATCCCGTTCGCCTGAATCAATAGCAGCTCTTGTGTGTTCCTTGTTTCCGAAATTTCCGAATCATAGCAACGATAACAGATACCATCTTCAAGCGTTTCGTCACTTATATGTTTTGGCAGTTGAACCACGTCTATTCCTAGCTAGGGATATTGATTCTGGAAAACTGTGTTTATGTCAGATAGGCTACATCAAACTTAACAGCAAGGAAATAAAACATTTGCCAATATCACCATGCATGCTTCCAGAATTAAATACTTTACAATCAGTTGTAGTCGATGATCCAAACTATTGGCCAATTTGTTTCGAAAGGGGACGTAATTGGGAGCAGTTGATGTAAGTAAAATGTTGACAAAAACTACATTTTCAAATGTATATTTTCGATTGTAGACATATTTTGGAGAATTGTGATTGCGTTGACATCAAACAACGAGCTGGTTGTTTATCTCATTTAGAAGATCCTAATAGATTGAAAAGTCTATTGTGTCAAACTCTAACAACCGAACAGTATAGTTGTTGGAAGATCGATACTAAATCATTGTTGGCTTTTTCTACAGATCCTAGAACAATTTCTTTTACTGAGAAAATGCTTAATTTAACAGAATTGTTAGAGCATTCCCAAAGTGCAGAGTTAGAGAAATCTCAGCTGTTAACGATTGTGTTCTATAAATGTTTAACGAAAGATAAAATGCATGCGTTGCCAATATACATGGGGCTTTTAGAGGTGATCTATTTCATATTGGAAAACATCGAGTTAAATATTATATTGTTTCAGAGTTTGGAGAATTTGATGAAATCACCAAAGAGCACTGATATATGGCAGTTCAAAATTATCAACGAATTTTTAAAGCATAATAAAGTTTCCAAGGAAATTGTAGATTCACTATGTTTTCGACAGTCAATGATTATGGATAAATGGAGGAAAAACTGTCAACATCTGTTGAAAGATTTTGTAACTTCACAAAACATGAATATTTTACGCGAAATTCCGTATAATATGTTAGTCAAAATTGCAATATTAGCAACATACTATAATTTGACGCCACATATCCTCGGCAACTTGAATATTAGTGGTTTGAATCAGTTGAATTTGCTCGTCGAATTAAAGAAATTGAATTATGATGTTGAGACAATAAACACGCTTTCGAAAATATTTAATGTACAATAGTCCTCTTATGCGATATGAGATTTTATTGTAAAATAAACAACAATGTTTTATAAACTCAGTCTTTTTTCATCAATAAATTTCGATAACTCTCTTGATTAATTTTTGGGAGATTTTAATTGATTTATTATTTTTGTGCTTTCCGGTTAATAAAGCTAATCTCCAAATTGAGCCAAACCAAAGTAACAAATAGAATAAGCAAACATCAATAATATTTTTACTTTATTTTATTTCATTATAATATTTTTTCTCATTTATCAACAAAACACTATGTTCATTTATTGAACAGTCATTCCAAGTAAATGTTATTATATATATATTATAATATTTTTGTCGTGACTGTATTTCTTCACTAAATACAGGTACTACTCTTTCACCCGTTTAATAAAGTGACATTAAGAACTTCGTTAACAGTTCTTCCATCCGCTATCTGAATTAATATTGTTACTTTTCTGTGTAGTTATAGTTAAACGAACAACATAAAAGGGTCATTTTACAAACTAATAAATTGGATATCACACAAATAATAATGTATTTTTATTAATAAGAAACATTATCGAGCGATGTTTATTTAATGAATAGAGAGAAAAATGTTAATGTTTTTGAATTTCATCATTCAATAAATTGTTCGTAATCGTCATCCATTTTCTCTATTAATTAATTAAACTTCCTAGTTTACAATAAATCACGATGAAATACCCAGGTATGTTTCGTGTGAGCAAACCTATGTGAAAGCCATTGTGATTCGAGAAGATTAAAACGATCTTCACTTAAATACAATGGTTTTCCTCGCCTGAAACAAGACAAATATATGATTCTTATTATATACATACAAGATTTAAGTTATATTTTATACTTCAGATCGCGATCTTCTTCATCAAAGTCATCTAAATAAAGGGATCCCCATAAGCACGCTCGTTTACCACGAATAACAATAATATAGGTCGAAGTAACAACTAAGAATATTCCTATACCGCCACCGCACATTGTTGTGTGCTAAAATGATTTAAATACAATTTAGTTAAAGGAAATCGAATATAAAATTTAAAATCTTACCCTCACAGCTTCACAAGAGTGGTCTTTAATACAACATGTTTCTTTTAAACATACTATTTTTCCACACAGTAGACATATGGAACTTTCTTTTGGGACTTTAAGACAATTTTCACATGGTCGTTCATGATAATACTGTAAAAACAAATTGTTTTTGTAACGAAATAAATTATTTCCACTTTTTATTATAACAGACTTACTGTAAACAATTTTTCATATTCTCTTGGTAAACCTAAGAGTCTTGGTTGCTGCCAAGGAAAGTGTTGATACAACATTAACATACGAATTGATTCGTTTGGTGGACGCATGTACATTACTTCTTCACACCATTGCAATGGTAAACTCCGCTCTGTGCCCTGAATAAAGCACAATGCGTTTGTGGCATTAAAACTATGCCAGTCCATACTTGTTGTGACCAATTCAAGATAATATACTAATCGAGCAAATTCTAAATTCGATGTACTAATATCAGGAAGCTCTTGATGATAAAGATGATGACGTAATAGTGCAGCTATACGTAAAAATGGCAAACAATAACATTGAAGTTTTTGTTCAAGACATTGCATATTCAGCAAATTAGCTCTTTCGCTCATATGAACACTATTTTGCCGCAAATGACTAAATTTGTTTGTAGAAACTAAAACAAAAGCCATAGCTGAACCCAAATTCGCAAAACCTCGTTCTGGTGTGTATTCCTCAGGTGATAGAGAGTATTTTCTAATTATTTCATCACATTCGAGATCAGTCAAATGAATGCATAGCTGTACTACAACTTGATAGTAAAGTAGATTATACATAACTTTAACTATGCAGGTGAAATATACTAAAATAATAATATAAATTCATTATTACAGAATATTAAGCAATGCTCATTATAATACCTTGATCTAAATGCAAAGGTGCTAATAAAATAAATTTTATTAGGAGCGCTATAGGATCGGCTAATAAATTCGGTATGAATTCCCTGCAATGTGAAGGCACAGGTGCTGAATCATTGATTGGTAAACCAGCTAATGATGCCCAAGATTGCCACAAGGGCCATTCAACTAAAACTCTAACGTGTACCGACAATACGTGAAGTAATGGAACTGAAAATGAAAAGATACCCATTATAGCTTATAATTAACTTATTAATTTACTACAAATTTATTACCTATACAATCTCGTTTGGGTTTATATCTTATAGAATTTGATGTCATTAAAGAACCACCTCTCTGAATTACTTCTGATTCTAAATTTGTTCTTGCTATTGAAGTAACAAATAGAAATAGACTCCTAAATGTTGGTGTTATTCGTTTTGTTTTCCTATGCGTAATATTTGTCATATCTTCCATTGCCCTACCCATTGCTTCTGAAAGCTTAGTAGATGTCTATTGAAGAAATGTTCATTTATATATGAAAATAATATAATTAATTTACAGTTCATACTAACCGGAGGTTTTTCATTTTCTTTAATTAACGTTGTCAGTTCACTTACTAACGTAGCGAAGGGCACTGGCGATGAACGAATCACCGGTGTTGGACGATCTAGTTGTGGACTCAAAGGAAGAACTGAATTTGATAATTGTCTACATACAGGACAATAAAATTCTCCTCGTTCAACATGAACATTTTGTCTTTGTGTAGGATATAATGAATTGAGATAAGCATCTAAGCAAGTTAAATGTACATGGTGTCCACAGGACTGAACATGTACACCCGATTCATAAGCAGAATTGTTCGAAAGATACCATGATTCTTCTCCAAAAATAGCACTTAATCTTTTCGTACGTTTATTAAAATCAGTTACTAAACGTGTTGTTCCTTTTAACATTTCTACATCTTCATCACAAAGCGGAAGTGGTACTCTTTGTGACATTTCTCGTCGATGACCTATTACACCACTCGATTCAACTAAAACAACTAAACCAATTGGATTGGATTCAGTACTAGCACTTGTTCGATTGCATATAATACAATCGTATTCTTTTTCTCTAGGTTGTTCAATTTCATCCTCATCACCTTCATCTACACAATCCATATTTTCACCAGCCATTTCCATGAATTGTTTCTGTTTATTTGCAAATTCTTGCATTAATTTTTGCTGACGTTCTCTAGCACGTTTGCTGCGTTCTTCTTTTTCCTTAGCCTCTCTAGCTTTTTGTTCTGCTTGTTTTTCTCTTTGGTTCGGCCACAACCTTTGTCTTATTTCTTCGATATTTTGAGCGCACATTTCGTCTTGTTTAGCGATTTTCCTCAAAAGATTTCCTATGAAGTATGGACCATCACCTATACGAGATTCAGATACTTTTATGCGATTTTTCGTTTGACTAGAATGCATCGATGAGGGACCAGCCTCCATATCCGAGTCAAGATCCATTGGATCATTTTGATTTTCATTACAGTCATCGAGTGAAAAACTATCTAATGTACCACTTAATTGCGAGTGTAATTTTAACAAAAGGGATAGTATACTCTCCTCAATTGTCACTTTATCTGAGTCCAAACTGATCGCATTATCTACAGTCCGTTTACGATTGCCATGACCAAAACCACGATGATTGCCGCCAGTGTATGGTGGAACTACTCCCAAGTTTCTAACAGAAATTGCAACAGGTTGAACACGTTGGAATGGTAATAGCATACCATTCATGTTATTATTAGACGGTGAGAACATTTGACTTGTTTGACGTCTATTTGAACTGGTTGAAGTCAATCCTAAATCACGTCGAATCGCTACTTCCATACCACTTTCGGGCAATGTTATGGATGGTAGTGGAAGCGATGGATCAATTCTAGTGTAAATATTATTTATTGATTGTAGAGCCATTGAATCTATAGAATTATTTCCAGTTTGATTGCTACCCTCGCTAGTGTCTTCTTCTTGGCTGTTGCTGCGTATAACTATTGATTGTTCACGAACTAAAGATAAATCTTGAGGAAGAACTACTTCCATTCCGCTCATTGAAACAGGCATAACTGAGTTACTCGAGTAATCATGCTCATTTGCACCGACAATCATGGGGAATTGTTCACTTTCGGAAACATCCCAATCTAAATCACTATCGAATGTAGCAGTACTATAATGAGCAGACGTAACCTGAGGTTCCTGTGGAGCTAGAGATATTTTAGATACAACATAACGTAAATTTTCATTCAGGCAATCGCTTGGATAACAATTTAAAAGTTCTGGTGGTTCTCTGACTGTTCTAGTTGAGTTACTTGCTGATTGATCACATTCTACGATAGCACCTTCTTGGTGTGATTGATCGTTCTTTGTAACAGCTATTTCTAGAAGAAATACTGACAATGCTAATAAGTTTTCAGAAACATTATGTGAATAAACAGCTCTATGGAGTATAGCCAGAACAGATGCATGAAATACTCGTGAATTTAAAATACAACATGGATCTGTAAATGATTTTCCAACAGGACCAGGCAATCTAAACGGAGGCCAAAGATTACCGCTTTTCGGCATTTTATTTTGGCTTTTAACATAATTGCTAAATCGATCCATTGAGCTTTGGAAGTCTCGTCTATGAACAGCCCGAAGTAAAACATGTAAAGGGTCATAAAATTTCTCCCAAACTTCAGCGATAGGTATAAACAATCCTTGCTCTAAATTTTCTGATCCTGATGTAGGTGCTCGATATATTGAAAGTTGTTTTAAAAATTTTTCAAAATTTTTCGTATGTACATTCCCAGAACGCTCTGGCATCAATTCCAACAACTGGCTATGCGTCTTATTTTCTGTTGCTAGCAAAGCACTTATTTCAATGATGCATTGCGTTGGTTCGTCGTTACCCAGGTTGGTTCTAGACGTTACTAATGTGGCTAAGAATGTCAGAAACCCTTCCAACATAGAATCTTGCTCCATGTCTTGAGGTGAAGGAAAAGGTGCCATACTGAGCCAGTCTGATACTCCGAAGACATCAATTGTTGTATTTAAAAATATATGCGCTGGCAATTGTGTCGCGCATATTTGAAGAAAAAATAGATCCATGTCCACCATTGAATTACAAAAATTAGCCTGAATGTACGTCATAGCTTGTCCTTTAATTTGAAGACCGTTCCGTACCCAAATACCAGCAAGTATTTCGTAGAAGAAGCTCTGAAAAAGAAAAGATCATTTTTAAGCCAAGTGAATTTTTATTACATTAATAATAATATTTCAAATACAGTGGGTGGCCATATTATGTATTAGGGACAGTTGCACTTTTTTAAAGACAGAGGACATGTCTTGTGAATGCTACTAATTTGATTCCCTAGTATGTAATAGTAAGTAAATCTAATAAACTAAAGTTAAACTAGAAATATTAGCTAAACTGTCAGATGTTCAAAATCATGATAATTAATTGAAAAGTAGTTTTTCAAGCACAAGAGTCCAACGCACATCTGGTACCACAAAAACTTTCATGCCTCACCAATGAGAGCAATGTCACTATCTCATCGAATTGGAAACCAAGTTGCCTGTGAAACCAGACTCCATTCACATTCAATGAGACGTGTTTCTTCTGTATTTGTTTCGTAGAGAATTTGGAAAGGGTTAGCAAAGAATTGCAGTTATCAATTTAGGAAACAGAATAAGGTCTCACTTTTGTGGTGACCCTCATTTTGATCTAGGTTTCGAATCTGTGAGGTGGTTTCTTTGTTCAAGATTTAGTTTTGTGTGACTACAGAAATGCTGGGAATAGAAAGTGATTAGTTGACGTATTTGTGAAACACTAAATAGTTTTGCATTATAATGAAGTTACTTTACTCTTTAACGTGCGTTACCTATATCTTACTAGCGTTTAATGTAAACCAAAGTGAAGCAATTATTGAAGATGTAATTGATATTCTACACTTGACAAAGGGTGTCATCTTTGGAGTTCTGGAAGCATGGGAATTCGTAGATGCTTCACATGCTCATGAAAGCATCGAGATACCATTGCTACGCGAAAAAGAAAAGCGGGTGCTAAAACGGTTAAATAAACTACAAATGCAAATAAAAGCAACTGAACAACAGGTTTGTAACCAGTACTAAAGCGAGTGATATGTTTTAAAATATTATAAATTTTTAATTCAAGTGTAGGCTATTTTGATTCATAAAAAGAAATTCTTTTGATTAAATCGAATACCCGTCAGCATAAATTTTAAAGTGAATGATAAGTCCAATAACGATGTAAAACGAAGTTGTTTTGTGGTGTTAGAATCTCTTTAAGTCTTTGAGATTATCAACAAAGACTACCACGATCAGAAGATCTTATAATTTTTCTCCCAAAATGCGGGTTCCTGCATCTGCACTTGATTTAGTTAATGTATTTTCACGTTTTTAGGGGAATCACAAAATATGTCAATTTAAGTGGAATCAGGAAACCGCATTCAATTAAAACTATTTCGAATGGTAGATTCTTACTGTTTACACTTTAGCCAAATAAATTTTGGATATTTCATTAGATATAGAAATCTCATATTTATAATGTAATTCTTTCAGCACATACATACAGCACAATGGACAATTGACAGCATCAGAGACGAAATGCATGCAAGCTTTGATTTGAAATTAGCTATGAATCAATTGAATGTTATCGAGAACAGTATTGCAGCTAGATCAAAAACTCTAGAGCGCTATACAAGAGATCGAGCTCTATTGGAGAACGCAACGTTGATACAATTTGCTGAGTGGACAACAAAACCAGGTGAAAATTCTATTCAACACATGATGGATACATTGCATTTGATAGCAGTTGGTTCAAAGGATAGACGTGGAAGTAACAAGAGCTTGTTGTCGATGGTTGCAAAGAGTTTGATGGTAAATTAACTATATGAATCTAAATCTAATTATCTGAAAGATAACAGAGTCTTAATGCATAAGTTCTGGGATTACAATTTGATCAATTAAACAATTTAAACTTGCTGAATCACAAAAATTGTCACACAAAACTTGTAAGTGTGATTTAAGGCATAACCGACGAAAGCAACAAGAATACAATTTGGATGATGTCATCTTTCATGGAAACAATCTTTCAGTAGAAAGAACAATAATCCTGCCACTAACATAGAGTCACTCTTTGGTCAAGCGACTCTCGAAACCATAGAAGTGATGTTGATGACCTCAAATATTCGTTCTGAATTGTGCTGACAAAGCAACGCCCCCGAACTCACCTGGCATTTACTTTGTGTTATAAATAATTTTCTAATTTTTCTTTTTACATTACGACTTCAATGCTTGCCAATCTAGTATTTTATCAGCTTCGATTTAGTTTCAAATTAAGAATATCTAACGATTGAAGGTTCAAGGTTTAAGCTAGTGTTTAAGCACTTTTACCCACTACCCTTAAGTCAATCATTATCGTTCGTATGCCTGAATATGTCGCGTTAGGTTGTGGCGTCTATCTCGAGAATTCTAGTGATATGTTAGAGGTTCAAGGTTGATGAATACACACTTTTAATGACGAACCCGAGATGGCCTGTATTGCAACGCAATGCACAAAGAACTTTTTGTCTACAGAGTAAATAAAATCCAGGTGCAATGCTCGTTCGAATAGAATCGAAATGTTATCACATAGTTTTGTTTGCGTAGCAAATAAAGTACTTCCGATTCAAATCATGTCAAAACATAATTCTGCTAAAACTGCAGAATATCAAGTTAGCGTTGCAATTTGTCTAGGTTTATTAGGCTTCGTCATGAAATTTAAAACAAGAGGAATATGCAAATCTCAAACTTGATGTGACAAAAATTAGTTGATATGGCAACACTCTTCAACTGAAACTGATTCCCAGATACACTTTCGTGCACGTATATCTTTCAACGTAGAGCATTTTTCTATAGAATTCGAGTTTTTCGTGTAGTTGCGAGTACATGAAGTACACAAGAGGAAAAAAATGTTTTTATTCATCAACTCACCTACATGCAAATACATTTGCATTTTCAAGGTATTCGTGAGAGAATAAAACACAAAGAACAGTCTGTGGCAAAGTTGACTTGACTTGACGGTATAGCTAACGAACAATTCAATGTTGTTTTGGAATCGTTTTTGTCCAAGTTGCTTCAGCGGAATTGGGTATAAAAAGTTTCATTTTGAAAATTTAAATTAAAAAATTCATAAAAAAAGACTATTAATAACAGCAAGAGAATCAGCAGATTTAAATTTTAGCTTTAGAAGTTTTTAATAAATTATTTTTAAAGTGATTTAAAGTGTTGGATTTATGTTTGTCATGGATTTTAAAAGCTACTTGCAAAACGGAGAACTTTAAACAAAACATTCACAATTTAATGAAGTGAAGTTGAAGCGGATACACAGTGGAAAATGTTCTCGCGAAAATAAAAATAAAAATAAAAACTTAATGCAAATAAAAATGAACTGCAGAAGTAAATTACTTTATCTCATTGGGTTGTTTGTTGCTGCTATCAGCTTCAACCGAATTGGAGTTGATGGACGAGGTGCATCTGCAGTTGATCAATTGCGCGCACAATATACAAGCTTGGAAAAAGCATTATGGAAGTATTTGGACGAAAATCGCAATGTCGACAGTAATTCACAAATGAGAAAGGTTTATGATAGCCATAGAACGTTCATAAAACAAAATTTATCAAATCATTCTGGAGAAACTGAAAACTATCTCCTGAATCACTTCTACGAATGGGCTTTGCTAGAGAAAAGTCTCATGGGTGTTGAAGGTCTTTTTGATTATTTCAAAACATTTTTGGACAGATACGAAAATGGACATTATGATAAACGAGCTGCACTAGATTTCACAGAAACTGTTTTTAGAGATCGAAAATTATCAGTTCCTGAAATCTTCCAAACAATTCAAAATGTTATGGTCAAACAGACTCTTTATTATAGAATCATGTTGGTACGTATTTGGATTTCCAAAAACATTTATTTGATTAGCTCATGTAGCAAATAGAAACTGTGACCTTTGAAAGACTTTAGACAGTTGAAAAAATATGGTACGCAATTGTAGCTGAATCGGGAAAACATATCTGTTACGTTTGTATCATATTAAACTTGCAGTTATGGTTTTTATTCATATAATTATTTTGTAATATTAGATAGAAAATTGAAATTCAACAAGCAAAGCGTTACAAACGGCGTTACAAGCGTTCAGATCGTTTGAACCTTTATCTGGCCACGTGATTATAATTTATTTATTGGTCACGCAATTCTTATCAACAGGAAACAGAATAGAGAATGTTATAAAACCAGCTTAGTATATAATTGAAAGGCGTAAAAGAAGAATGACATTTAATTTCATTGCAATTATATTGTAAAACCATAACTAAATATATAAAATCGCTTTAATAACGTTAATACGTGCATGGTTTCCCAATTACGAAATCCTTTGATAACATAATATATTTGAAAGAATGAAAAGTTCATGTTGAACATTGAAAAATAGGATCAAATATTTAGAATGAAGTGGAGACAATTTATTTTAAATGTTCTTTTATTTTTAGGAAGCACGAGAACAAGTATGTGTAACACAACAATCAGCACAGCAATTCCTCTATTCACTTTATAGTGATATAGCGTTAACAGAATTGAAGGGTTACACGATGATTCAATTCTCCTGGATGATATTGCGAATATATGAAATGGGTTTGTTAAATCTAAATCAATAACGAAAAATATATGAGTAATAATCTATGTAACTTTGAATTTTTCAGGTAATTTCACTCAAGAAGCAAATATAATGCGAAACTCTTTTTACGAACGCATCGAAGAAACGCAATCTTTGCTACGAAATGTGATGCATCGAGCTGACAGAACTGTTTGGCGTTGTGATCCTAATATGCATGTGAAGGGAGAAACATACGACGAGGTAACACGTCTTCTACAAGGATTCGTAGAAAATGAAGTTGATATGAACACTGACGGAACATGTCGTGAAAACTGCGCTTATTATTCAATAACACAAAGTCATGGTTGCTTCAAAGATATGTTCTGCTCAAAACAACCGAGATGTTCAGGAAAACTACTGCAGTGTCAGTATGTTGATTCTGATATGTGGATATGCCCTTCGGTAAATTGAAGTGCTTTATTATCATTTAATGAAGTATCGAAAACAATTTGATTTGAATTGCAGAGCAGAAACAGTCTAAGACGATATGAGTACATCGAGTATGAGGAAGGTCGTATACTTGGGAAAAAAGAGTATTGTGCAAGAGGAACCACAAAAGTGAGCTTTTACATATTTACATAATAATCCGAACTGAGTAATCTTTTTAACCAATTTCAGGTTGACTCATGGTGGCGATGGTTATTCTGGCATTGTAGCTATTGTTTCTGTTTGTGTGACGAGTCAGGAATCAAATCAGACAGATATTTCAATTTACGCGAAACTGTGTCTGACATTGAAAACAATATGTAATTTATATGATATATGTTGTACAGTTTATGTTTAAACGATTTCATTTACATAGGATTGTTACTGGTGTCCGTTTCAAGAAACATAATCGTATATTCCACTTGCAAATTCAACAAGGTAGATTAGGAAAGAATGGAGTTATTGATCCCTCAACCATTGAATGGAAACCCATAGACGATTATAGAATTTTCGACCGAGATATAACACTGGGTAAAGACTACCATGCTTTGGGATGGGATAGCCGAGAAATTGATTTGGATGACTTGTCTGCAAATGGTTCATCCGAAGTAGTGACAGGAGTACGATTCAAACTACTTGGTACTCATTTAAATCTGGAAATACGCATAACAGAATTTGATTTCGAACAAGGAACTTTGTTGGATGCTGACACCACAAGTATTTGGATCTCTAACGACAACTCAGTCTACAGTGATAATAAAAGGTAATATTGAACAATATCCTCATATCTATTCACGGTCTACAGATATTTTTTATTTATTTTAGAACAATTCATAAGCTTGTGAAACCTGACGTGCCAACCAAATCAATATCAAAATCCACATTCAAATCAAAGCACAATCAATACATGGAGTTCACGAACACCGACATGGACAAAGATGCTGCTCAGACTACAGTTCCATTTATTGATATACAAGATGTCGTATCTCAGCCACCAGTGCCATTGTCTGGTATCGGCATATATCACAAAGGAAGAGACGGTTATGGTGGATTTATTGCTCCTAAAATAATTACTTTCGATTTTACGCCATATGTAGAGACACCGAATGCTCGTAGGAAGTAATTAATCAAAATGATTTAAAATTTTTATCTTAGGCTTGTTTTTAATTTAAAAATGTTTGCATTATATTTACGAATGAAAAATCAAGATGAGATTTGCGTGAGAACAAAACTTTAAGGTTAATACTTTAATTGACATTTAATATTTCGTAATGTAAATTTAATGTGTTTTTACTATTAAATATAAGTTTTTCTTTGTTCTTAAACTTCAATTTTATCAAACCATGAATTTACCAAAATAAACCAAAAACTGTACAATCAGTCATCTTAAGATTTCTTTTCTTTCAAATTTCTAAATCAAACTTGAACTTAGTGAACTTGGTTACACGTATAATAAGCGATCAAGATCAATCAGATCTGATGTCGCAGTACGAGAAAAATGTGATATTACATTACGGAAATACCGAAAGCAACATTATAGAAGAATGATTACCTAAATTTTGCGCAGATTTCGAATTTTATATTCATTGAAATAAAATTGAACTTACTTGAACTCTCAACGGATGAATCATCAGCAAAGTGAGTAAGTCTGGCGATGGTAGTATTTCGGATAAGGACATTCCCATTGTAGTTACTGCTTGACACGTAAATGCGGCCAAGTATCGATGAAGCGGAAAATGAAATGATGCATGCATCATTTCACGCTGTAATACGTGAAAAAGAGAATTAGTATCTTTCTGGACTGGTCACATTAGTATGATCTTCTTAGTACCTTCTCAAGTTTCGGTTCTAAAAAATATATAGCATCTAGCCATTCTTTAAGTGTAATGACACAAAAATTCATAATTTTTTTCGCTAGTTGAGCATGTGTTCCATCTTTTAAATGAGATATTATTGACCACATCGGATATGCACTAGCTTCTAGTTCGCATGAGAAAGCTGCGTAATATGAACTTGGTTCAAATTCAACATGACCTGCGGTCTCTCTAATATTAACATTCATTCCCTGTAGCATTGATAAGAATTGAAACCACATGTCAATTAGATTATCATCACGTAAAAAAACTAGAGCAACTGATTCATGTGATAGCACATTGTTGAAGTCAGATACTAATGGCCAATAACAATGTTCTTTCATGACACGTTTAGCGCAGTCAATAACATAATGAAAATTTTTTTCGGGATCTAAAAGCAAAAATCAATCATTAAATAATTCTAATTAATTAAAATTCTATAACTCTTACCATGGAGTGTGTTTTGTATTAAAATTTTCGACATCATTAACTTTAAACTTATTATCATTACATGCAAAAGACTCAGTTCTTCTACCATTTTAAGTACTAAACTTTCATTTGAAAATAGTTGTACACTCATATGTACGATTCGGTTACTTAAAGTATCCGGATCTAATGAAAGTTCCAATACGCATGGTATTCTACTATAGTGCATTACAAAAGTCCGAGTTAAGTGTTCCTGTAACATTATTGATTTAATTATTATCTTTACGTAATATTTTCATAAATTTACCTTGTAGTCTTGATCTGGTAGCATGTTTAATAAGAAACAAACCAAATTTTGAGGAAATTCAAATTTGAATGTCCAAAATATAAATTCCTCTAGCAATGTGTTATGTTGTAGTTTCGTACCCAATGCAGGTAGATGCTTATATTCGTCAGGAGGTTCCGGACTAAAAGAAGTAAAGGTATATTCTTTAGTTACAGTTACAAGTTAGTGGGAAAATATTGAATATTTCTGGTGAAATTACTTGAACTATACATTTTCTATCTACTGTTTCTAATGGAGATAGCTATATGTTCACGCATACTAAATACCTTCATTGCATAAAAATTGCATCTACAGAAAATGAGTTATTCAAATAAGACTATAATCACCTTGGGAAATATGTTAGTGCCACTTCATAATTCATTTGGCTATATTTGAGAAATCTTCCACACTTTGTGTCTGGATATGGTTGACTTACGAAATTTTTGTATAACTAAAATGAGAGAAAATTATGATTAATTTACAATGCAATGATATTAATTTCACTTACCTCTGGATTAATTAAAGCCTTTGTCATTACACGTCTCATTAATTCACCCATATTATTTAAATCCATCAACATATTCCCAAATTCTTCACAAACCATACCCATTGGTGGGGGAGGATTTGCTATATGGCTGTGTTCACGAAAATGGTGAAGAAGTCTAAACAGTAGTTTTGGCATAATGGCTTCGGCAACAGCTAATAAATTGTTTGGTATTGGATCTTTATTAGCTCTGTTATTTATTCCATGATCACTACAAAATCCTTCCGATTTCATAACTGATGTATCACCACAATCGCATGCGCCTCCAGCTTGTGATAGGAACATGTTAAAGTCATGAGTTGTATGGTCGCCTTTTTTGAAACAGTCACGACATATTGACATGCATGGTGATATGCCGCACGTTCGACATCTGTAAGCGACTACATGAGGTACCCAAACGAGACCACATTTAGCATGATTGTCATAGCTGCGAACTGGATTTTACATGAAAAAGAGAATAAAATAAAAAATATGATTATTTAACAATACAGTAGTTTTAATCTTTTTTTATATTTATCTACACATTTTTGTCTTAGAAGATGAGTTTTAAGCATTGATCAAGTCGCGTGCAAAATATAAAATTTATGAAATTAAAGCTTGACACGCGATTTTTCTTTTATTTAATTAAATACATAGAAAAATGTTGCATCAATTGTTCATAATGATTTGTTCGACTTCAATTAAACTTCTAAGACTCATAGTGTGCATGAACGTCGTCGTCTAGAACGACTGTAACGAAGTGCTTTTGCCCTTAACAACTAGAGGTATTCCATTAAAGATAGTGTAAATAACGCAACGCTTGGTGAATCTGGTAATCTCAGGTAACAATTTACTACTGGAGCCGAACTAGATTGATTCAATGGTCGTTGTTACCACAAAATTCATAAGAACTTACGCCATCCTTTTTATCAGAAAATTCACATTTACTCCTTCTATATATGCTTTCAAAACAGAAAATCGATGTTCTATTCTTTTCCCCTGGTAATTTTCACGAAGCGAATGACACGTACATCAGATATATCCACCATATTTGGGACATCTCATGGCTGTTGAATCGATTTTTAGTTTCAACTTAACGTGATATTTGAAAATTGGGTCATATCAACTGAAAAAGGAAATATAGAAAATATACGACTGTTTCAATTGAAGCCTCGTGAAAACCGCTTCTGTTTGCATTTTACTTTAATCTGTTGAACTACATTGAAAACAAAAGTGTGTCAATTTTGTTAAAATAACATTTTCACAAACAATTCAACATCTAAATGGATTTTGTTTCACGCGAATAAAATCTATTTCGAATGACATGATCCTACTTCATCCAAAAATAATACACATTCATGACAGTTTCTCTGCGTCCTTCCAGTGCCCGAATCCTTCCGGATGGAATCTCGTGTAAGTCGTTTCTGGGTCACAGCGTTGTTAAAATTCCATATTGCGGTAAAAGATGGTCACAGACGAGGAATTTCAAGTATGGATGTATCGATTAAAATTTACTTTTGTCGAATTCATCGTTTTCGTGGAGGTTATCCACAAATATTAACAGCCATTTCCTCCTTGGAAATAGTTATGATTGAATTCGAAAAGGAAAATCAAAGAAATTTATACAATTTCCGGGAATATTCTACGGATGTCAAAGAGCTCGTATCGATCTGCAAATGCTGAAGTGAATAATTGGGGAAGGATTTACCTTCTTGCATGGATACATGCATTAGGGGTTCATAACTAACTGACTGCAGGTTCTTAATTGAAAATTCTTTAAATACGAATTTGTATATTAAGTAAGGTAGAAAGAATTGCAAACCAGTTTAACTGATTTATTAATGAATTAGTTACATAAAGAATGTGTTCTTGATTTATATTTAAAACTTCCCATTCATTTACTTCAAGGAGTTTTGATCAAAGAATATGTCCCTTAAAAGTTCTTCTTAATGAATATAAGCTGTATCCACTGTTTTATCGAGTACAGTAAATAAAATTGTTGAGAAGTATTTATTATGAATAACAGATGAATGACAACATCAAATATAAACAAATGTAGGCGGATGTAGACGAAAGTGAGTAACTTATCTAATAAGAGCAATAAAAAAAACCACAAATTATGTTAATTATTTGAAACAAATATTTATACATACATATATACTTGATGAGGAATGTCAAATTTATTAGAAAACTCTTCCCATAATTCTTTCTAACTTCTAATCAGGATACCCCTATAGAGTGTGAGCGGTTCTTGAGATACGAGTGCCCTAACATACGAGATATTTGAGATACGAGTCTTCGACCGAGCGAAGTGGAAATACGAGCAACATTTGAGATACGATGAACGACCGGACAGAAACCTCCTTGGACAGTTTTCTTTTATCCGGCGAAAAAGGCAAAGACCAGTGAAGATAAAAGCAGTGACTAAAATTAGGCATGCAGTAGCATTTAAGCGACCAAAATACAAATACACTTTATAAAATCAGTTTACACTCACTTTTGTGATTATTATGTCATTTAAAAACAGATAAAAAGAACAACTGGGGTGGCATTTTGGTGGCTAGAACAGATTAATGGCATTAATGGCGAGAAAATTGACATAAGAGCAAGGTTACGGAACAAATTAAACTTGTATCTCGAGGTATCACTGTATTTCATAAGTTTAACTTCTGTTTTTGTTCTGTAAAAGAATATGGTAATGAGGGCCAATTTATATCGAACACCGCAAAGACATCAATTTGAATTAGAGACGATGATTCTATGTGATATATGATTTGATTCCAAAATTTTATTGGATCTAGTTTCAACAAGAACCGAGGGTTGACTGTCGTGTGTTCAAAAATCACAGAAATGAATGAGGAAATCGTTTATCACTCGTAACGAAAGTACTATCAATAAAATCAATTAGTAAAGAGATACAGTCAATGGGTCGACGAGTGTATCAATTCCGGCATTCAATAAACTATTGTATCGTAATCAACAAACATCGATTTATGTAAGAAATTATTCGACGTTTGACGTTGAGAGTGTCAAGTTGTTGTTATTGATATCTATTTGGTCGTCTCTAAGTCTAAAGTACTTAGTATAATTCCGTATTAAGTATTGCTTTTTATAGATGCTCGTTATAATTTGTTGAGTAAAATTTATAAATCAGACGCATCAAACTTTACTTAAAATTTTTGCGTTCCAAATCAAACGTGAAATGATTTTTTCCCATTTTCTTTGAAAAAATAACATATAACAGGTTTCAAAAACTACACCAATCATAAATAATTCATAAAACCTGCAAAATTTTTTGGCAGCATTGAATTAATATAAACGAATATCTTATTCAGCTATACAATCGTGATGTGATCATGTGGTCATGAAAATTGAGTATGCAAAGTCATAAACAATTTCCATAAAGAAACTAATACTTGTCAAAAGTTAATTGATTTAGAAACTCAATAGTATATAGTATTAGGTTTTAGTATTGATTCATCGATGGATGATTCAAAACACAAACAGGTGTAGAGGAGGCTAATGCAGCACCAACCTGTTGTTGTTCGTCTTCGATTGAATTTGTGGAAATTTTATTCTTAGTCATTGTAATAGTTCAACACTTGCTGAAAACCGAAAATTATATCATCGATACAAATTAAGAAAAACTTTATTATCTTTAAGAACATTGTCTTACTCCCACAACAAGAAAATTGTTTTTATTTTCGTTTGTCGCATTTAAATGAACCCTAAAATTTAAAAATAATTTTCTTTACTTGTTGTTTGTATCGCCAAATCGTTGAACTGTTAATAACATGTTTACAAAGTTCTACAGGTGTCATTGTTGTTCGAATGATTTATTTTGAACCAACATAAACATGAATGTTTATGGAGAACTGTTTACTTAAGTTATCAACACACGTTTTCTCAAAGTTACTCTACGAATGGAGACAGAAAAGTACATTCTATTTCGAGTCATAAGTCGTTACACTTTGATTTCTGGTATTGATTCAGGATGACACACGCAAACAGGAAATTCGATCAAGGAAGTACATTTTTGACGACCATCTTGTCTGTTAAGTACACATATCATTTTACATTTAATTGAATAGAACTGTATAGAATCAATTTAAGCTAACGCTAACGATACATGCATGTCCCTAAATAAATATATTTTTAATTTTTTTAAATTTAACTACAGTCTGTACAAGAAGCGGACTAAGTTACAACGGCAACTTACGATACTTGGGAGACGTTTGTCATTGTCATTGTTATACTTTTATATACACTACCGTGCAAAAGTTTTCTTTCTTTCAGGAGCAATTGTCATCATGCTACCTAATACATCATTGTATTGAAGGGACATGTTGCCAGTCGTTAGGAGTGAAAATTGTCATTAGTCGAAAAATGAGGAAATCAGACATGTCGAAAATATTTATCGGAACTAATGAATGGAGCATCCGTGGAATATTAGACTGTTTGGGTTCACACAAAATTACCTCCAATTTCAATTTTAGAATATTCTCCATCAGACAAATTGAAAAATCTTTTGATAAACCTATTTGCAACAACACTGTTAACACGTGCGACCCATTCAAAATGTATGTAAGCAAATTTGAAGCGTTGAACTCCATATTAAGTTCAGAGAATTTTCAAAAACAAACAGTATTTTGTGATTTTATTAAAGAAAGCGTTTTAAATTCAATGTAACACAAATAAATCGTAACTTTCTACGTTAACTGAAAAGTTTATTGAATTTTTGTGTTCTTTCTTAGCCATAAAAGCTCATTTGAATTCTACTTTCGTCAACCGATAACTGCCTCCTCATGTCTAGCACCATATTTGATAATGGTTCCATTGACTTATGCTAAAAGTGTTTTCCTTTTTGAGAAAACATATTTTATTACATGATGTGGAAACTATTTCATAAATTTTCATAAATCTATCTATTACCTGCATAACTACAGTCTGTTAAGTAAGATAGTATACAGTGAAATCTATTTTTTTTTTTATTTTACATACAAGAACATAGGACATGTTCCGAAGCATTCCTTATTAGCGTCTATAATCACATGCCATCTGTGCGGCATAATGTGCACTAAATTTTCGGGATCCTCAAAATGCAAGGAGAACTAGCTGCTTCAAAGTAAATACACGTTTTTCTCTATGCCTATACTTTATGTATGTGCCAACAATCTCATTTGGATAAGCGTCAGGTGATTGTTAAATATGATGATCTCATTTGTCCTTTTCCACGGAGTTTTCCATTTCTGAAAAATTACCACACGCTTTTCCAACAATAGGAGCCCTTTTACTAATTAAGAAAAATTAAGGTTGTGAATGCAAACTATCTACAAGTTAAACTGTATACGATCTTACTTAACAGACTGTATCCAATCGAAAAATATAACACAGGGTTGAAATCAAATTATACTTGGAAATGGCCTTATCAAATTCGTATTTCGAGCGATAAACAATTTTCTTGTGAAATTCTGAGAACTTGTTGGATTCAACTCCACAGATAGATCCCGTCAGTATGAAATCGAACCATTTAATTCACTCTAAAATCAAAGTAAAACTCTTGGGATAAAATTTGGCGTAAAATCTGAAGGACCTTTTACCTGTGTGGAACGAAGGTCGGGTCGAATTACCGGATTTCGTTTTCTTTTTCATTTTTCATTTTTACAGAACAGGTATAGAGCTGGACAGATGGTTTATTGTTTGTTTGCAAGAATGAAAATTGGAAAAAGGAAATTTTCACTGTGAAAGGAAGCGAAAGTGAAACAGATTCGTTTTGACAATCATCCAAAATTGCAGGTAACTACTGAAAATGCCTAGATTTTCATGACGGAAGTGAACTTCGCCCAATTCGCTGCCCCTGATGCTTGAAGTTGGCAACAGATTAAAAATTTATTTAAAAATAGTGATTTGTTTGTGTAGGCTTGAAATTAAAAATAAATTGAAACGTTTGAGAAATCAAAATTAATTATCCTTATCCTAGGAATTTTGAGAATCAAAATGATAATGAATCAAAGTTATTCAACATCTTTATTCCCGGATAAGTATAATTTGCACAATGGGGCAGTCTCTCAATAAATTTATTTTTAGAATAGCACTGGCCTAATACACGAGCCACACGACGTAATCGAAATCTTTGTCACGGTTAAGCTCAAGGCCGTATTTAACCAAACAAAATTCCACGTCCCAGTTCAACGTCAAGCACTACCAACATGAGAAAATGAAATTTTGTAAATAAAATAAAATTATAGTATACACCGGCACAAATGAAACTGAATCCATATCCAATACATTTTGATCGATCCAAATCTTGTGGAGAATAATAAAATTTATTTAAATTTGGATTTTTATTTTTTCAACTCACATGACTAATAACTCCATGTTAAAATGGCGGAAATGATTTCACATGTTCGAACAAGCAACGAGCAAATGATTGTGAATGATTTGGACAGTGTGCCACTTCGAGTCATTTCAGTACAAAAGTTCATTCGAAAGATTTGCCTCTCAGGAGATGTACACTCTGAAGCTCTCGTCATGTTCATTTCAGTGACAGTTTCAAAACAAAATGGAAACGTCACGTGAATCAAATCGTCACGTATTTTTGAAATAATAAAAGTTTATTAACTTTTTTCTGTTTTAGTAACAAGGCTATCAAATGTCAAAAAATTCAAGTGACCACCATAACGAACTGAAATGCCTACCTAGGTACATAAATAGTACATGTTGATAAACGTCATAGGGAAAATTTTCTATTTATAACAGAGAAAATATTTGAATTTTCAAGAAGAACTTTTTGAACTCAATGGAAGATTATTAGAGAAATATTACTAATAGAAGATTGAAGAGGAAAACCAGCCTCAACCATCTTCAGTTTCAAGATACAAGGTAACAAAACCAAGATCATGCAAGTCATAATAAATGTCGGCCCGGTTGGCTGGATGGTTTGGTTCGTTTGCTAGTGAAGTTTTATAGGAAACTACATACCTATAGCGAAGCTAAACAAACAAACTAACGTGCGCATGAAACCGCAGCGAGATTTGTAGGTACCAAGAAGTATCAAAAGGTTCAACAACCTTTCAAACTCAATATAACTTTGAAAGAAAAACAACAGAGTCTCAAATGAACATAAGACTTTACACGTGCGGATGTGTGTGGATATTATGAATGTATTTTAGTTGAAAATTTCAAAAAGTTTATAATAATTTTGTTTTATTTTCGAAAAAGAAAAACTGACTTTTCCTTGAAATCGTTTTCGAAAAATTTCAAAAATTTTTACAAACAAAATTCTCAATGTGTCAGATCGGAAGTTATCAAGTAACATTGTACACACACACACACACACACACGTCATATCACACAATAAATACAAACAAAAGCACTTGTTACATTATTATATAGTGAAATACCTTAACACTAACACTTCGATAGAACACATTTCAGGTGAAGAACACTTGGAGAATTTTCTTCAGGCCTACTTACCTATTGTCGCAAACTCATCTGGAGTCCGTCCACCTGCAATCAACCATCTGACCCAATCGATACTTTCAGAATTTTCAATGGTTTTCTCTGGATCGAAGAGATAATCCATGAGCATATCTAATTCAGGTGTAGTGCCACCACGACAGCATTCAGCATTTATGTAGGCACTACCTTCCCTTTTACCCTTCTCAATGATGTTCTTAGCGACTGTGTAAGGATAAGGATCATATGATGCACCGGCATTAGCACTGCTGCCACTGCTCCCACTACTAGTGGCTTCATTTGATCCACCATTATTTCCTCCATCGCTACTGCCACTTCCACCACTAACATCACTTCCACCACCAGCGAATGGGTGCATTATTGAAAATTTTTATATTATTCCTAAACTATTTTCAATTGGATAATTTTTGGTCACTTATTTTCTTTATCAAACTTTTATGAATATTTCACTAGGAAAATGTCACTTGCTCGTATGTTTCAATCACTGTTACACTTCAAAAATAAAATTCTAATCAACTGCATTTTTTTCACTATTCTAATTATTATTAATTAAATCGAATTGTTTTTATATTTTCTTTTTCTTTTTCCGTTTTAAAGAAAACTCAATTAAAAATGAATTTTCACCGGGAAAATGTGAAAATTTCCTTCATTCCATGTAAATAATCATGTATCTCCACTCGAATCTCCCAAGGCGCAAACCGGCTGTAAATTAACAAGAAAATTGACAATTCCGTCAAACATGTAACACATACAACTGCACTAGAAACCTCATGTACATACTATATGTATTTATTTAGTGTGGGAGTGTGTGTGGTTTTATTCCGTATAATTAAATGGATGTATTCATGCGCGCATGTGATAAAAACAGGTAGAAAAAAGGAAAATGACCGAACACTGGCTGTCAATCAGAAAACAGAAAGAATTGACGAACGAGAAAATACGAAAATAAAAATTCTATAAGATGACGGCATAACACAATGAGATTGCAGCGTTTGAAGATCAAAATTTTCCATTTTCAAAATATGCGAGTCGTCATCATTGAAACACGAAAATTATATTTTCCACCTGATTTGAAGTCATTTACACATGCTCGTATGAAAACGAAATACACAAGGAACGTGTACAAGTTAATTTACATGGAAATACTTTAAGTGAATTTCAAAAACTTCAACTCAATTTAATTCTAACCAAACAAGACTCAATCATGCTAATAATTCGTGCACTTTTTAACTATTTTCGTTCCGTTCAGAATCGTTAGGAGTAAAAATGACAATACATTCGAATTAAAAACACACACAGTCACACACATTCGTGTCAAATACACAGATTTTTGCCATCCTATTTACACAAACTTCGTACTTTTCCCAATGCACACGCAAGGCCTATGAACTCGAACTCCATACAAGAATTGATCGGCCCACTTTTAAATGAAATTTCTCTTTAGATTCGCACTTCATAACAAGTTTAAGTTATATATTATGAAAATAGAAATAGAATTCTTTTCGTTATAATTATCAAATGATTATTCGTTAATTGTTTCTTCTGTTTCAATCCGAAGGATTCCCGTGTCGTCGTTACTTTTTTATTACACCGCGCGGAGCGATTCGAATAGACAATATCGAGACGAAAAACGCAGAACTCGGAATCCAAAATGATTACAAATACCACAAACACATTTTTGCAGTGCGGTTCTCAAGGTCGAAACAACGAACTATTTGTGAGTGGAAGGTGTGCGATGGTGGCGAAGCTGGTGGTGAATAGGTTAGGCATGGCGTGTCGAGTGAAAATGTATGTGGATAAACTTAAGGCTCTGCTACGAAGCGTCAACGACAAGCACAAGGGTTTCAGTTAAGATTTCACGATTTAACAATGTAGAAATTATTAATTTTGACACACAATTTGCAAGTGATTGGCTTCCAATTTACAATATAGGTTGGTGTGTAATCCAGGTTGTAAAATCCCCTCTTCAACTCACTTTACCAACACTTTTTTGGATTTCACGATTCCAGGCATATATGCGAAACCTGGCCATACAATTTTGCTTTCGCTAGGGCGACAAAACGTTTTATAACATGAAACATATCACCAGACACAAATCAGCTCTATGGAATCTGAGAAAACCTTTCTCGAAAATGCTCAGGTGATTTGTGTCCAGAATAAATAATAGTACATGAAATTAACTTTAGCTTGAAAGAGGAGAACAGAATTTAAGACGTCCAGAAAATATATTACTTCAAGGCTAGCATGTAGCATTAGAAACAATCTGCAAAACTACGTTAACAGATTGACAGAATCCTTCAAGACATGGAAAATCAAACAAAACATAGATATAACACAAGCGAATAGATAAAATAGGTAATTTAAAAATTAATAGATAAAATAGGCCAACATGCTTACATATGTTAAGGAATCTTGAGAGAGACGCCACAACCTAACTCCACATACTCAGACTTACGAACGATAATGACTGACTAAATGAGCAATAGCTTAAGTTAAAATATAGTTCCTAGAGAGAGAGAGAGAGAAACATATTAAAATGCAATAAAATATTGATATTATAAGTGTAATTATAACTTTATTATTATTATTATAATATCAACGTTTGAAAATACAGTTTTATAAATGCACATTGCTAAATGCTAATTTATTTAAAACAGACTTTTTTCACAGGATAAATTTGATTCAAGTTTTCGTACAAAATACAAATTACAAAGATAAATATCAAATATGGCATAAAACCACTACTCTACTATCATATGTTTTCAAATAAAATAATACTATATGCGTATATATACATTATGTGTCATTTATGTTATTTTATCAAGTCTTGCGTTCTTCACGTTAGGGAATACACAATAATAATACAAAATACGTACAATATCTTACGGAATATTATTTAAGGAATATAGAATTATTTCCTTCAGTTCGAATAATCACAAGGCACAAAGGTTCTCTTAATATCAACATTAAATAACTCTCGCCATGAATTTATCTGAAATTTTGAGCAATTCGTTTAATACTGTATTAAAAACTGATGTATGGAAATTACCTGCTCTTCATCCAAATGATCAACGAAATTTAGATCTAAAAGTTTTAGTTTTTTGCACTTAACAAGAATTCTAAAACAGAAAGGTTTCAAAATGAATATAATCTTTAAATATGTTCAAAAATTATCTTACTTATGGCACTTTTCTGTAGATATGCCTAAGACACCCATTAAGTCTAGTTGTTCCAAGTTTGGGCAATAATTCGCGATGTTTTCTAAATCACGATCCGTTATGCTTCGTATTGCAGCCAAGAATAGTTTTTTTAAGTTTGGACATCCCTTCACCAAACACTTTAAGCTCTCACCCGGAGAAGGCTCTTCTCGAAGACTAATTGTAAGTATAAGACCTTAATGACAAATTTTGATCGCAAGGAATTGAAAATACTAACCACCAGCCAAAATCAACTTCTTCTAAATGATGACATAATGCCAATGCTTGCAATCCGATTGACGACAACGAATTTGACTTCCACATATCCAGTGATACTATTTTACGATTGAATTTAGCTATTTGTATAGCAATCTCGTCCATACTAACTGCATTGCCACAAAAAGCTTCAAATTTGAAAAGTAACTCAAGTGAATAAAGTTTTTATATTTAAGAGACAACATTATTACCTAAGTTTAAATGTTTCAAATTTGGATTGTTTTCTAACATCTTCAATAATAACTTTGTTTCCATAAAAGTGCGAGATAAATCAAGTCTTTCTAAATTTTTTAATTTAGCTAGAGAACGAATGTCACCAGAAGTTTCAGTATTAAAGTTCCGAATTGATAGTTCTGAAACAAAACAATGTTTTATTACTGATGTAACAGTTTAATAAACGATCGTTATATACCTTTTAGATTATCACAGATACAGCCCACTGTATTTAAACAGTTTGCAGTCAGAAATAAACTAGAATTAAGTCTTAGATGTGTTAAGCCGTTTCCGTTTTGTAGAATAAACCTGATAATGTTTAAAGTTTGTTGATTCAAACATAAATAAATACATAAAATAGATTAGATATAATTGACTATCACTTTTCGACTTACTGGTTAAAGTCTTTTTGATTAATGGAATTATATAGACCACACCATGATAAATCCAATTTCTTAAGAAGTCTAGATCTGAAAAATAAAATTTTAGTTTTGGTATACCATTGATAAAGTCTTATTACCTTTTACTTAATGATTCTAAAAGATCTGGTGTTATCATATGCCAGTAAGGTTTTAAGTTTATTTCATTATACAATAACGGATGCGTTGCAATTTCATAAGTTAGTTTGCATACTTGTCCAACACGAAATAATGAGATCAAATCCAAATAGTCAAATATTTTTAATAATATCTCATACTGAAATTTAGTGAATGTTATTAATCAACTCCAGCTTAAATAGTTTTTTAAACTTACAGGCAAATCCTTAAGATTAAGATCACTTTTGTTTTTAATATTATCTTTTTCCTCATTCAAAAGTTCAGAACTGCTGATAAATTTCTCGAGGTCATTCACAAGGAAGTCTTTTAAACATGCCTCATGACTTTCTTTAATACTAAGATGAAAGTTTGTACTATCAAGCTTCCTCCACGTTCGGCCTTAAAAATAAATCAAATTTAAGTATCAAACTACAATGTACCTGATATCTGATATCATTTCACATACCTTTTAATGGCCAATTTGTGAGGTACTCGGATGGATCAATAGTGCTCACGGTTTTACCGATCAAAATTATCCCATCAATTTCTGTAAAATAGTCTAAATGCGAATGATTGAATTCCAGTCTTATCGTTCTGAAAGACAAGCATATTGATTATTGTGACAAGTGCAAATGTCATTTCGTCTACCTAATAGGTTGTAAAGCCTTTTTGAACACTTGCGTAAATTTGCGAGATTTGTGTTCGTATCTCTGGGGAGCACCTTCCCACAATAATAGCCATTGTTTGAACATGGTGTAGGCCCATATTCTAACGAGAGCACCAGGATTGTATGTTTCGAAAATTATCAGTTTCTCTGGGATGACATATTGCTCAAATTTGAGAACTGAAAACGGGAAATAAGTCATGGTTGAGGTTGATTTGATTTTACTTACTAATGAAATCTTGGGACGGAATCTTAGGACTATTTTGTGGTCGAAATTCATCACATTTTGAAGGTGCGATATCCCACCATGGACCATAGGTTCGCTACAATTATACAATGCAATAGCAAATTAGGTTCATAGTAACACGTAACACTTTTTAATGATTGTGACTGTGAAATCCTACAAATGACAATAATCCAATAGTAATTGGATTTGTAGTTGGTGATTGTTGTAGCTAGTGTAGAATTCATTGTATACACTGCTTACCATTGCAAAAGTTTCGGGAAAATCTCCGTAATTAGGATATTTTGAGGGTCGTCCAGTCATGTTTAATGCTGTATATGAGATGCTATAATCGCTCCCATACTGGGAACTAAAATCATCCACATCTTTTGCATATTGCTCAATAGTTACGTCCACGGAACTACGAACAACATCATCCTTCCCAAAAGTTTCAAATGCATCTGGTACATCTGATGAATTTGTCAATTCATCAGAGGAAGTTGAAACTGAATTTGATTCGGTATCACTGTCCATACTGTTTTCTATCTTACTTTCAATTGAATTATTTACTTCTTACAAAAAATTCTCTAAAATTATAAGTACTGACATTAAATTTTTACATGAAAGTTTACTTGCACAAATAAATCATTAATAATTAAATAAAAACAACATCAGCAACCGACTGTCAAACGCCAGACTTCCCTGCTTCTTTGTTGTTTTGACTTGTTTGAGAATTGTCAATTTGGAAACCATTAGCATGAAGATAGCCAATGTTGAAAACACCTTCCACCATCTATGTTTTGAGCAGAATAACTCTTGTGACTTTACCACATAATTCAAATTTCGAAAAACTATTTTCCTTAATTCCTCCCATAAAATTAAAACTATTTCTTTGTTTAATATATTTATATTTATTTAATGAGATAAACTTTCAAGTAGATTTGATCAAACCTTAGGTGTTTTCAGTAAATCGAATACAAAAACAAGTGCTATCAGCTGATAAAGCTATCTACTTGCAATTTTGCCTTAAGAAGATAAAATTCGAATCATATCATAAGGAATTGCACTGAAATAAGGAAATTATCAGAAATGAAAAATCGTCAGCATTCAACGAGAACAAAGTTTTATTTCAATAATTTATTATAAATTTGAAGATTACAAGATTAATACATAAGTAAAAAACACATGCATATACAAAAATTCACAAAGTTACTAAACGGCTCCAACTTGCAATATCGGAATAAATAATTGGAACACATTTTTTATACAGGAAGTACTGTTTGATTGTTCAACAAATAAATTCGTTATCATTGAACTAATTTCCTCAGAAGTTTCGAAAGTATTCAATTTACGAGCGAATGCATTGGCTAAGCCAGCTACATGCCAACAGAATGTACTTGTCAGTTGAACGATACTATCAGCCTCATTCGCTGTACTGTGATGTTCTTTTATTAGAAGTAACTCTGCTAATTTGTGCATCTTATGAACAACTAGAGCTGTAGTTTCAGCTAAACAACGCAACGACTTATCATACACTTCTTTTGGTTCTCGTGTATCACTTGCACTTAGCCAATTTGAATAATCCTCGAAACATTTGAGGATTTCTGGAAATTCAACTTTGATCCCAATATCTTCTACTGAACTTTCCAGTTTTGATGATAGTTCTGCCAAGGGGTGTAGATCGTCTGGTGTGTCGCAGTTGTCTACATCTCCTAAATCACAAAATTCTTCAACCTCACTAAGTGTTTCCTGAACTTCAGCAAGAGCCTTTCCTGTCAATGGTTGCATTAGCGACTCCAGTCGAATTGTGGACTGCTTGGACAACATTTCCAGAGCTTCAAGATGCACGAGTCCGTGGTATTGGTCAAAGAGAGTTTCGAAATGCAATTGTTTTCTGTATAAATGCTTTTGCATTTGTTTCAAATTACTCTCGGTTTCCTCAGACTTCTTTTTCGCTTCGCGAAGTACTTGACTCAACACTGGTTTATCCTTATCTAATCCTAGAAGTTTCCTCTTATTTAAAAGTAGTGGATCATTTTCCTGAAGAATATTCATTGTCTTTTTCCCAATACCTTCGAGAGTGTCTAACCCTCCTGATATTACTTTATTCCCAATGCTGGTGACACCGGATACCAGATTACCCAAACCATGCAATACCCTGTCCTCAGTCGAACTTGACTTTTCTTTGCTAAATTCATCGCTCGGTTCACTGGGTGTCATTTCCTTCTGCTTTTCCTCTCGTTGTTTCTGTAATCTTGCCATTTCCTCTGGATCTGGTACACCAATGCTACTTTCAATGACAGACGACAGAGCAGAAGTAACCCCTTCGGTTGCTGTTGAAAAGAGTGATACAACACCTCCCCAACCCCATGACGACGTGGTAGATGCAGCTTGAGATGATGACTGACTAGGAGGGGTTTCACTTTTCGGTGTCTCACCTTTACCTTTTCCATGATCATGTGGGTCCTGCGCTTTCTTTGAGCTTGAAGTTAATTTGTCAAGAACTGGAAACGTATCATATGATGAAACTATTGGTAATGGATTTGGTACAAGTTTGGATAAGTTCTGGAATAAACTTTTCTCATCCTTTCCAGAACCATCCGGGGTAGAGAGTTCTTTCAAAACTGGGAAGAACGAGTCATCACTTGCCTTCTTAGCTTTCTGTTGGTTATTCTGATCATCTTTCTTAGTCTCTTCGGGCTCAGCATCTTCTCCCCAATCATCGAAATCACTCCAACCTTCCTCAATTTCGTTTTCATTTTCTTTTACCTTTTCACTATCACTTACTTTTTTCGCCCCAGATTTTTCAACATTTCCATCACTATCCTTTGTTGCATCAATGAAAGTTTTCTGACATGTTGGTAACTTGGAGTTGTCGCATCCTTCTTCCCAACAATACACCATACGAGGGGGATCAGCAAATCCTTCCAATTTTGACTTTTTCGAATCATCAGTCGATTTCGTTGACGTTTTACGATTATTGTTTACATGACTTTCGTTGGCATTTCCACGTACATCGCGAGATTCTTTCGAAGACTCATTTTCTGATGTTTCATCACTTTTAGCGGATTCTGCTGGCTTTACTTTCTTATCTGGAGTCTCAGATTTTTTCGTTTCGAAGTCCTCGTCTGCACTTTCGAATGCTTCACTTTCTGAACTGGACATTTTCCCTTTAATATACTCCTTTAATTTACCTTCTAGTCTTCAGATTCTTTTGCGACACGAAAAATTGACTTTTGACTTTTCACCACTACTTGTTGAATTCACCTCACTGCGATGTTGTTTTCAATTCACCTACCAATACCAGTGCTGCCATGATACAAGTGTAAGACAAGTTTATATGGCGCAATATTCAAATTGCAATTACGCAACAAAATTATTTATCATTTTTAAATTGGTTGTATAAAGAAACAGTTCCATTTGTTAAAATACATATAATGTTTAAAAGATATTTGTATTATGCTTGCATGAACATGAAAACAATATATCCGTAAATCAATTATATATATGTGAATGTCTGTTAAAAGAAAGAACCGTATTAGAAATAAACAAACATATATTAAACGAAAGAAGGCATTTAAAACACTGATCCTTTAAAGAATCAATTTTCGCAAAAGAAACTTTCCCAATTCTCGGCCATAAAATTCAAGAATAAATAAATTTTGTTTCGAAGCTCAACCACAGAAATTTTTGAGGTTAACAGTGATCCGATGTGGCGGACGACTATGTCGAAGCCAACAAACGACAATGGCTTACCTAAATCATATCTGAGATTATTACTACCGTTGCTGTCTTTTATAATCATTTAACACCTTTTGAACTAATTGTAATATTTGAAATGGCAGATATGTTGAGGCTAGCTAGCGAAACCGTCATCGGGCTATTCGGAAACCGCACATCAAATTATGGGATTGTAATGAAAAGAGGCCGCGTTAGACTGTGTTCTTGATGATGATGGTAGGGGTGTTAAGACAAAAACGAAATGAAATGGATGAATGTGTAAAAACTAAAGTCAACATTCTACAAAATAGCCATAAATCTGCCATTGCATCAATCGAGCTACGTTCGGAGTGATTTTATGTCCCCCTTATTGCACACGCATTCATCGCCGCCATTTTGCCATTTCTGATGTGACCTCAACAGATTCTGGCCCCATGAGTGGCGATGGTGCGTCGTTGAGTGTCTGTATCTCCACAAATTTTTAATTTTTATTGTTTTCTTTATTATTTTTATTACGGTTTTTGCTCCATTTTCAGACGCATGTCGGATTACTTCATATTGTCATGCCCAAGTCAGAAACCCCAACATACGAATATTGTATACATTTTTACATGAGAAAAAACCGCAAAAAAGATATTTGTGCATATAACATTCGGTTTGCGCTTTGAAAGGGCTGTACTTTAGGCTGAAACCACAGAATATGCGCTTTTATTTTCAACATATATACG
The DNA here is from genome assembly GCA_963971475.1 of Chrysops caecutiens. Classification (NCBI taxonomy): domain Eukaryota; kingdom Metazoa; phylum Arthropoda; class Insecta; order Diptera; family Tabanidae; genus Chrysops; species Chrysops caecutiens. The sequence continues at coordinate 2,145,107 of OZ020569.1, read as the reverse complement.
CCCCCATAACACATCAAACCAAATAACAGAGTTGGAGGTATTTCTGGATATTTAAACACTTGAAGAATTGCACTTCTTCGAGTCAAAAAACTGTAGAGACTTGCAATATCTAAATGCTCCTCAATAAAATAAGAAAACCCTTTCAAATTGCAACTTTTACAAAACTTTCAGTTGGGTTTTCATATTAAATTCAATAAATGAATGTATGTTAGTTTTCTGACACTAAAATTTTTGCTGATTTAGCTGCAACACATAAAAGAACAAACGACTATCCTCTATCAAAATCATGAACAAATTCAAAAAAATTCCCGAAAAAGAACGATTCATAAGGAATATCAACATTGCACACGCGTAAAAATATACACGACACTAATACACATGCAAACATAGGACAGACAATTAACCGTACGTAACGTCGAATGAAATGGCAATGGAGTTTTCACTTCGAAACAAGAAAATCTCTAACAGAGAAAGGGGGAGAGAGAGTGGTTACATCAAAATTCGAATTGATTAACAATTAGTAAAGTTCTCTCAAGTGATTCCTAGAAAATTTGTTACTGCCACTAGGATATTGGGAGTACAACTCTTACTCCATCTCTTGAAATTGAATTGAGAGAGAGGAACATACATTTTCATAAAATTTATTTTTAGTTCTTTTTCCAACTTTACATCATCGAATCATGTATAAATAAATTTATTTACACTTAACTTTAAAACATATCTATTCAAAGTAATTAAGTACTAACAAAAATAATTCTCTCAATTCGTGTTTCTCTGGAAACACAGTAAACGTTCTAATTGTAAATCTAATTAAATAATGTAAAAATCAAATTTACATTGTGTAATGCGAATAACATTGTTGGCAAAGTTTAAAGAGGATTTTAATTTGTTTTAAATTACAATTAATAGTAAAAATTCTACAATAAATGACTTTACTTAATAAGATAGTATTCATCTTGCTTGCACTTTATATACTGAAAATAAATTGATTTATTAAATTATCTATTTGTCAATTGCAAAAAATTCAAAACCTTCCAAGTTAATAAGGGAAGTACTTGTACTTGTTAAACTCCGATATCTTATAACTACTATTCACAGTTTGTTTTATTATTAATGAACTATTATAATTTGTAAATTAAAAAAAAATCGCTTCTTATTTCTGATTTACCTAATGTGGGTTGCCTTGTACGAATTGGAATTTTGAAGTTTTTAGAATCGTACAAGGCAGCTTAGATCCAACACTGTTAGTATGGCCGCCAAACACTGCTGGGATCGCCGACGACATCACCTTCTTCAGTGCGTGGTTCCTGTTGATCCACCTCGTCTTGATGTTGTGGATGTTCACCTTCACTTCCCATCATAACGACTTCGTGGTCTGATGTTCCGATTCCAATTTCTATGCCAGATCGACCTGATATGGAGCTGATCGTTAAGGAGTTTTCCGGACTGAGGTACTGTTCGATTTTGTCAGTGCCATGCAGGTGTAAATGGATTTGGTTTTGATTGACTGTTGAGTAAAGTTGTGGATACAGAACCATTGTAGGTGCTGTATGGCCAGGATACTGAGCTTGAGCAGCACAACTTCCATATTGGTAGTTATTGTAACCGTTGGACCAATTATTGTACGACGAGTAAGCTGGATTCAGTGGTTCTATTTCTGACTTTGTGGGCGGATATGTTGGACTACAAATCGGAGGTGGTTGAGGTGAAACTATAGCTGAAGAAGCTGCCGTCGGTGCAATCCCAGTGTGATGGTAATCAGTTGGAGAACAGAATGGCTGCATGTCAGACAGAACCGCCGGAAGGTGGAAGTTTGAATGGTGGTCGACACTATTGGCAGTGTCGTATCCATAAGACGACGGTGCATTTGACTGTAATGTTGAATACGGAGAATAAGAAGACGTTGTTGTGCTGGGTGTGTAACCCGTCCATTCAGCAGCTCCCATTAAGTTGTTTTCTGTAAGGAAATCAAAACGGAATGTTGATAAGAAAATAATAATTTTATGTTTATGCTACTGACAATTATTGGGAATACTCTCAAATTAAATACAATTAGCTGTTAATTTAACATCTTAACAAACGCCTTGTAATTATCGACCGACGTCAATCTACAATGAATTATTGCTTGCAAAGTCCGAGCATAAATTTTTAATGTTCGTTGTTTAAAGTGCAATTTTTATCATATTCGCGAGTATAGTATCGAACGGGCTGAACTGCTCCGGGTCATACCTACTTCATTTAGAAGTAGTAAAGTAACCCGGTATAAGGTTGTATGCCATCTACTAAACATTTGCAATTATAGAGTCCATAAGACACTGGGTAATTGGAAAATTATTAGTTAGTACTTTTACTGTCGTGTGTTTACTTTTGAATCCCGACTAAGTGAAATGTAAAATGAACTGGGTGTGTTCCCTTTGAACATGGGGACATGGGGACGAACTTTGGTCTTGAACATTTAAATTGAGGTAAAAGTTGTGGTTTTTGTTGTAAATGAGGAATTTTCTTTAAAACGTTTAACACATATATATCTACAAAGTAAAACGAATTATTTCTTTTCTCAGCATTGATTTGTCATACCAGAAGTTATCAATATTTTATTAACTTGAATTTTTTTGTTTACAACTCTTTTTACACTTTGTGGTTGAAAAAACAAACACTTTTGCTATTTACCTTTACTCACTCGGGAGACAATTCAATTTTCATGCAATGTGAATCATATTATAATACAAGCCATACTGTCTCTCTATGTGGATTTGTCGCAAAATTTATTAGTTCCAGTGTTTGTTGACTCTAAAAACCCAGACTTGATGCGTGACTTGTCATCAGACACGCGCTTTCCAAGAAACACAGTTTGGAGTAAAGAACATAAGTGTCCCTATATCATATTATATTTTACAAGAAACGATGATATAACGTTGACGTTATGAATCATTAATCCTATCATTCGGGTGTTATTTGAGAAATTAAGCTTAATAAATGTATGTTTAATTTAAAATGTGAAAAATTTGCGTTAGACATATATTCTGAAGTAGATATTGCAGTTGCTTTAAGTTGTTATTCCTGTTTAGAGCAAAAACAAAACATTAAAACTCAAGAAAGCAGTCAGACAAAGGTAAAACTTCTTGAAAATGTCGCGTAAGGAGTCATCAAAGGACATTCGAACAATGGAATTTTAATTAGGTTATTAATTTGTCTGTAATAAAAAGATGAAAAAAATTATTCATCGGAACAGTCACTTAATTAATGTATGACAATGCACTTATATGCACATATTAATGAATGTGATATTCAAATTCGATTTTAAGCATATGTTTCTAATTGTTCTTGAAACGCTCGAGAGTTACCTACTTGTGAATTTCTTCGAATAACTTTTATTTATTCAACAAACAATTGTTCGGATGCGTCTTTTAGAAAAAAGATGGATGAATCTCCGGAAGGTTTAGAAATAAGCTTGAAATGGTTTCTAACATTTCATGCTTTTTGTGAGACAGATATAACCACGAAAACGTTCTCAAGATTGTGCTGTGCAGTGACTGTCTAATTCGCAGACAATGCTAGCACGAAAAACCACCAACATCCGCCAAAACATTGAATTTTCCAAAAATTGCACCAAGTGCAGTCACTGGTGAGGAATGAATCTATCCGCTGGCAAACTGGACAGGGTTTGAATTGTGAAAGGGTTTGTCCCCTTTGTAAATGATATTGGGCTGTAAGTAGCCGTGAACACAGAGGCTCATAAGAACAGTGTGTTCGTAAGGAAGCTGACTGTAATACTTCATTTGCATTTGAGCAGCGCAAGTACCGAAGACATGATCTCGAGTGTAATCAAACACCAACGATGCCGACGCATTAATTACCTTTGGCTTTAGACACCCGTTCCCTATCCCTCTCCCAGTTGATTGTGTTTTTTCAAGTAAATAGTTTTTCCTTAAAGAAACGCAGTAAGTAAAAGAAATATTATATAAAAAAAATCTACATATTTTCAATATCAAAATACAATTCCTCGGCAGTTAAGGAAAATAGCTACAAGCGGCAAAAAGAATTATTTTCCACTTCAGTGGTTCGCCAGCAGTAGGTACTGGGACTGATCTCAGGGTATGAGACCCGGGGCTTATGAAATTAATATTACAACATTGCAATTTTTTGCTCGTATTTTCTGTTTTTATTATCATTAACTTTGGTTTGTTTTATTTTAATAAGTTTTTCTTCACTTCTAGGTAATTGCGCTCCCGGCGGAAAGATTTACTTGATATCATCTGTTATCTCTATGAGATTTGAGTTCGAGTTGATACGTTACCACAAAAGTGTGAACAATTTAAAGGAAATCATTGAATCTTTATTTCAAGAGGAATTCAACGACAGTTCTCATGCTAAGACTCACGCCAATTTTGGTAATATATCGCAGAAAGATCAATCGTCCAACTGATCGCCGCAATTACAGACAACTGAAATTATAACAGAAGAGACTTTTCAATTCCACAAAATTTAAACGTATCGGATATTCCTTGTTTACCTGTGCTTGAATTATTTCAAACGAGCATGTTTAAGTGAAAAATTAATCTCTCCTTCCATCCTGTTCGGTTTTCACGCCTTTTTATCTTTAAGGAAATTCCCTTAGGTACCAAAGACAGAATTTTCTTATGCGAACAAGTCTTTTAATCAACAAAAGTCTGTCGGTATATTGCGTGAATCATCATCACACCTGGAAGAAATTACTTCAAGTGGCATCGCCTCTTCTTGTTATCATATTTTCGTTTATTTCAAAATATTTTCAATGTTCGCCACATAAGCCAATTACACGCAACCTAATTCATGTCCTGGCCCATATGCCGCTATACTTTCTTTGAACTAATCATGTCCTGTGCGTGATAACTATTGAAAACGATCGGATCACTTCACAGGTAGCTCCTAAATATCAAGTTGTTTCACACATTTTTTCCAACAATGTTTCCGATCAATTATGATAAGAATCCAGTGATTCTGTTTTGCACAAAACACTTAAAGGATCATGTTACATTGTAGCGGATGGCGGTACATTTGCTTCTGTTTTAAACTTTATCTGCAAGTTGTTGCAGACTACTTTGAGTAATTTGCTGTCAATCAAAGTGTCGTTAAACAGCACAAAAACTTTAAGACTGACTTTCTGTGCTGCAAAGTTACTACCATTCGCCGAGAGTTAATTTTCGGTAAATTTTTATTTATAAAAATAATTGAAAAATTGATCAGCTTCTAGTTTTTCGTAGTCTAACTGGAATATATTAGTTTCTTGGTTAATTATAAATATAATCAAAATTCGATCAGTTCAAACAATCAAAGTTAGTACAATTTTCCTATAGCAGATGTCACAACGAAATAAATTATAATTAAAGTTAGTATGAAAACCAGCTATTTATGAATCATCAAATCGTGAGAATCAAATCAACAAAACCAAAGTGTTCGTGTGACCTATGGACAGTAAGCAATTCATGCCAAAATAGTTGCGGATCATCATATCACCGTCTCTAATTATCACGTAATTTCTTCAGGTTAACCATAATTTCGAGGCTCATTAAAATGTTGCAATGGTAGATTAACTGCCTCAATTCGGTACTTGGGGATTCCAGTTCCATACAAAGTTAAACTGCGTAATGAGTTAGATTCAATCACAGACAAGAGATGTTGTACATTGTGGTTTATTTTGGTCTCTTCCAAGAATTCAAGTGACGATGTCCACCACTCGTAGAGTGCAAAATGAACGGTTGCCTCGCTATTGTCATTGGCGTTTAACCGCGATGGTATGTAAACATTATTTTTGGCGATAATCCGTATAACCAGAAAGTTAAAAAAATAATTACCACGGGAAAATGAATGCGGACAGTATTGTGGCAATTCACTGAAGCGGGGGTGGTCTGGTGAGGACGATTCTCTAGCAGAGATCATAAATTAGCCGGTAATCTTTTGATTTTTCAGAGAATTATCCCATTGTCCACCAGTTAAGCACTTAACCGGTTGCGGATCGTTGAAGTGGTCTACGTCATCATCTTTCTCTCTAATCATCCTCAAAACACCGCTTGATATCACCACATTCAGTAAAACAATCAAACTATCATAAACAAGAGGAGTCTTTAGTGTGTGTGTGGTCGGTTGTTTTAAAAGGCTCGACTTCTTTTCACCTTCCATCGCGAAATGAAGACGAATATCTTGATGACGAACTCAGCCAGATTGAGCAAATTGCCGAAAGCATTTCCGGATCATCATCATCATCATCATCATCAGGTTTGAAATTGTAATTTGTGAGCTACCAACGCTCAAAGGTGGCTCTTGTTGATTCCATTTCATGTGCCGAAGAGCTAATGATCAAAATATTTGAAAAAGAAGTTATCACCCAATTTTAACAGATCTTCCAATGTCTAGTGATACGATTATCTTAAAACCAATAATATTAGCAATTACAATAATACGAATTTTATGGTGGTCTATACACGGTGTCCCGTACTTGATTTATGTAAAGCACGGCACTTTCTTTATTATGCTTTGACAGAAAAGTGTGAAATTGAAGACGACGACAAACAACGTTGAACACCCAATAACTCCTAAACGGTGCATATTGCAAAATACAATTTTTTACTCCCCTTGTGTCAAGGAATCGTTCCTCCAATTTAATGTACTCAAGTACGAGATACCCTGTATTGAAAATAAAAATCAAAGTAACACATACACAAACAATGGGACGTCAGTTTTTCTAAGAATGTCAAAAATGGAACGCCTAAGATAATGGTGTTCGTAAACGTCATTTGAATGTGTTGTGCACTTTGACGAAGCATTCTTGCTCTGCAATAGTTTTTGCATTGATAGCGCATTTAATTGTAATAAAGGTGGGCAAGTGCGAGTCAAAAAGTATTATTTGCTGTTATAGCGGCCATAGTAGTACACACTTTGTGAAAATTTGAAATGTCTACCTATTATGGTTCAAGAGATACAGCCCTGTGGCAGACGGACGGAAAGCGGAATTATATCAATATGGTTCCGTACCTAAAAAGTACGAAGATTGAAATCAAAAGCTCTACAGTTTCAGATAAACAAAATGCCAAAGTTTAAACGATCCTGAGCTCACTGCTTTGTGATCTTATCATGGTGACACGGAGCTCTATCGGATTCAGTGAGAAAACGACTGAGAGTTGGACAAGTTTCAGTAAGAAACTTCACGCAACTTGGAAGACGCCACTCATGGACTTGGCAATCACATGACTCACTAACAAGACACTAAAAGGCCGCGATTCAAAATTTTAATAAAAATTAAGAAATTCCTGGAAATTGTGGCCGGTGTAGGTAGGCACGGTGCGACATTACTCAATCGATGTAAAATCAAATGCAAAAAAAGTTGCTAATATTTACTGTTTGTTTAGCTACATACATGCATTTGTATTGTTTTGCAGAGACAATTATCATGTTTTGTTTATTTGTGGTCTTAAGAACTGAGCGTTGTACGATTCCAGAATTTTAATCAGATTCATCGTATAACTAACTGAACGTGAGGACAGCCGCGTTTTAAGGCGTCTCACTGTTGATCGACATCAAATCTGCATAAAAAATTTGTTTAATTTTATTATTAATTGTAGTTTGTGACGTCATTTACAAGCTTCCAATCGGGTTTTTCCATACTATTCACTCAACCGATGACCATGAAATCGATGGTGATTTCTATGTCAATGTGATTTCTGTTTTTTTCACTTTCAAAGAAAATTTGTTAGTTGAAAGGTTAAGAAAAGTTATGAAAGCATTATGATTAATATAATCCTTGAACCATGAAAATATCCTTTTTAATAATAATGGAATGAGTAAATGCCACAATCGTCACGGACCCTTTAACTGTCACCACTTGGCACACGGCCCTTGGAATGTCATTTTCATGGAGATGATTGTAATAAACCTGGGAGAAAAATGGAAGATGAGAATGCCTAGATGTAGCTCATGGTAGTCACGGGCCAGGTGTATCATTTTACAGGCCGGTGTACTGAAGACATGCAGTAATTTGAGGACTAAACAGTTTTCTTATACCCAATCATTATCAAACAGCGCGTGTTTTGCAGCAAATGTTGCAGTGATGGGGATGGTGTAAATGTTAATACTGTTATTGACTTCTCATAGAGTCGTGTGATGGTAATAGAATGCAAATCCATTCCAGAATGAAATCGAGACTTATACTAGGAAACTACAGTGGAAATAATAAAAAATCTCCTTACCACAGAAGTTTCATGCATATTGAGTGTAATGTGACTCGTTTTGTCGTTAATGAAGTTTTTCTTCATATTCAGAAATGGATTGTTTTACATATCTTTGATATTTTCTTGAATTCAACTCTTAACATGTTCCTACAGAAGCCGTAATTAAGAGTCTTCATTGAGTTCCAAGTCTTGTCTTAGGTTAAATTCTTTCTAATAATCTAAAATGTTATGATAGAATACTGGCACCCCAAAAATCTCAGTAGATTAATCAGATCCCTTTTAGTGAACTGCACCCACCCCTATTTTGAGCACCAGTCTAACAATATCGCAAAACATTCAAATAAAATATTAATTAATATTTAAGTAGTGAAAATATTTTCTTTTAGATAATTAATCTAAATATGCGAAAATTTTGACTTCGAAGGAGTTACAAATTCTTCAACATATTATCAATCCTGATGTGAAGGCAGCTGGCATCGTCAATCATACACGAAGGCAATAAGGTATAGAGCAGTGACATTCTTAAGATTGTATTTTACAATGCGCTTCATGCTTCATGGAGAAGGTATTGTATACCTATACATGTCTATAAGCTCCATCGAGAAGAATGAAAGGGTAAAATAATTGTCAAGTAATGATTGTAAACCTTTGTTGCTACAAATCGAGAGCTTCTATGGCTTCACTTCACACTGTTGTAGACCTCCAACAAAGCGGCATCGCTTCATCTTATCCGTTTTGTATTTGTCAGGAGTGGTTCCATGGTTCCCTAGCGCGGAATTCAGTTAAATAGCCCGAATGGTTGACATCATCATCAACTTCATCATCAACTTCATTCCAAGCTCAAATATTGGGGTATTAGGGTATAAAAATAAACACTTTTTAACATTGTTTCGATAATGCACGCAAATACAAGGTTGAATTTGCCTGCTTCTTGATGTGATTTAGAGCTGCTTTTGACATATTTCGTTATTAATTACTTCAGGAATTGTCAATAAATTGACTGCTTGCAGGGGGGAGAAATTGCGAAATGGATCGTGTGAGTTAACATGCTGTGAGTCTGTCATGAAATAATGTCAAATCTTATAAACAGGACCAACGAAATAAAATTTAATTCAAAATTTTAAGCTTCAGTGTGGGTATTTTCTGGAAAATTTCTTCATTTATAGCCTGTACAGCATGTTAATTAATCACACATCAAAATGAATTTTTCAAGGAAAAATCCTTCAATGAAAATGAAGGAAAATCAAATTAATTTTTCCATCGTAGGCATGTGGATTCATGAGATCAAAGTGCTAAAAGTCAAGAATCGCAGTAAAATGGAAAAACTTTTGATGTGAACTCAATCAAATTAACACACCTTATCAGAATGGTCAAAGATAATTGCGTGGGGTCACACGAAATCTGATCGATCTGTTTAAGTCAAAGATTGATCCATACATGTACGAAGAACTCGAGAAAAAACATCAAATTGGATCTGTAACGATCAATTCTCAATTTGCAACCGAATCCACGATTCATAACGTGCCTGGTCAAGTTGCTGCAGGTGATCGAGTTTGAGTTTTGAGGAATAAAGCAACAACGGTCCAAGTTGAAGGTAATGTCTGTACAAAATGTTGCAATTAGCAGAAAATTATTTCAATATTTGCTGTAGTTATTCTTTTGACGTGCCGAAACCAAAATCGAACATGTGGAATACATGTATAAAGTGCATTATTGGTCAAGTGCTGCATTTGATCAGTGCATCTGCTCTTGATGTAAACTGAACATCCCTTAAAGCGACCATCATCAATCAGAAACCAATTTCACGCTCATAACAAGATAAGTAGTTATGATTATTCGAGTGTATTGAATATAATATCTGGAATATCTATACTACTTCAAATAGCCAAATGAATTTTCCGTATAACATCCAGACATCTTCGGGAAAATGTAGAGATTTATACTGATCAAATGTGACATTTCATGGCAAAAATAATAGTACTGGACAAATTTCGGAAAGCAAATTTTTAAAATATTCAAAATCTTGACATGTATTTTCAAAAAGCTTTGCTCCGGTCATTCTTTGGTTTAAGATATTTTAATTATGTGGAATTTCATGAATGAATAACTTTATTTCTTCAAGTGACGTAAATGGAAATTTTGATTTTTTTGCGACTGTTATGATCGTTATGAAATTATCTACTGAATTTTTTCGGAGGTGTTTAAAAGTTGGACGGGACTGCGATTTTCGTACAAACGTCAAATTCCGCTCTGGTACAAATGCCGAAATCTTTAACCGTTTTCTCTAGTCTAATATAAGTCAATATATTCCAATATATTTCGACTCCTGACGATTTTACGAAACGGCATGGAGGGGAAACGTGCTTGAGATTGAAATATGTTACTCGACAAATTTTGTCAAACAAAGTTGAGGTGCTTGAAAAATTCTGACACAACGGTTTAAGTTGGCAACTTTCATTTTACTCGTTCTAACTCAAAAGCATTTTTGACAATTTGAGCAACAGATTGAAATTTTCTCAAAGTTCTAATTTTCCATTTTGCAATTTTCACAGTTGAGAGAAAATCCTCTCAGTTGATGTAAACCAAAAGCTTGAAAGCACAAATTTTCCAGGCTTCTAATTTTCTGCAATTCCAGTATATTATTCACCAAGGGAGAAAAATAGAACATGTGAGTGTGTGAAAACAGTATTTTCAATCGCGGAAGAGAAAAAAGAGAACATTTCCAACTATTCTAAATTGCCTCACGAGCCGTAGGCGAGACGAGTGCTGTGAAAGAAACATTTTTTTCATTTAACCTAGATATTAACAAATTAATTGTCTGCAGTTCAGATATTACTTATGTCCAAATCTGCGACCTGTCACTTGTCCGTTGTCAATAACAATTATGATAAACGAACGAAATATTTTCAACGTTTCTCCACTCAATAAATATTAGCAAATATCTATGCCTAAATCAAAGTTTTGAATATTAATACTATTTGTTTTGATGATAGTTCAGGATAGTTAGTTCATTGTGGCCAATGATTCACTCTAGAAACGGAAATGATTCATTTGATTATGTCCCATCGTCTGTTTGATTCATCTCTTAATAGTTTTCTAAAAGATTCAGAGGCTTTTGAAACATTAAACAATCTGTTAACTGTAAAGTAAGCTTTTTGAAACATCCATCGATGGTTTTGCAATTGATTTAATTAAAATTTTTAATAGGCCTCAATATAAAATTTTCGTGGAAACTTCTTTCGAAATGTTTCACGTTTCGTAGAAATTAAAAACTTGGATTTCTCCCACTGAAGTGAATCATATTTTTCTTTAAGAAAGTTAGTAATAGTTTTTGGTGAATTAGCAAGACATGTCTTCGATTGATAGACGAACATTTCAAAACATTCTTGCACTTGGTGATTTTCAAGTGGCGGAAAAAAATTACATAATTTCATAGGCAATTTGAGAGCTATTGTAGCGTGTTAAAGAAGAACGTCTTGTTGTAGTTATCAAAGATTTATTTGCAGGAAAGGGAAAAATCCGTGAAGAAGATTCCTTCGGCAACCGCGACCAGTACAGCACGTTTGAAGTGTTCAATTGAATTGAACAACATCCGGTTGTGATCGGTTCTTAACGTAATTTTCTTAAAAATATTTCTTATTGCATTTTATCATGAAGATGCAATTTTTGTCGTTTTTCAACAAGACTGACTTGTGGGAAAGTTGACTTTAATTTTGTTGGAAAAATTCTTCAATTTAATGAAAACATTGTGATTGACCTTTTTGTTTTTGTCATGGTCGAAATGCGTGCGATAATAACCAATCAATACTTGATATTAATTAATAAAACGTAATCCACGTGAGTTAATTGCACGCAATGGCATCCATATGAGCAATGACATCCACTTCATGATGGTGTGTGGTGGTGCATCAGGACAACCCGGTAGTAAGTTTATAAACTTCTTCCGCTTATTATTGGAAAATGACAATGTCCGATGCTTGATGCAATTTCTCATCATAGTCCAGGGTGCATTCATAGTAGGGGATGTTACTAAAATTGCGTAATGAAAAGGACGAAATCGAAATTATGATTACAAATTGAACGGAGTTAATCGACATCTCGTTTCCTGTTGTCAGCTGATGATTAATTTTCAATTGAATGTTGTTGTGTTCCTGTTACTACCCTTTATACCTTCAGTTTAAAATGTGCTTTATCACACTACACGTATTGTAGGTATGTTTATGTAAACCTTCTTAAATTTCTTTAGTTGACTTATGTTAGTAGTGTCATCAAAATTGATTGCCAACAGGACATAGATGACTCTTAATAAGTTCCTGACAAAAAATTAAATCACATTAAAAATTCCCAGTGATTTGTAATGCAAAATTCTAATACGGTGACTTCTTCCGTTTTCAAGCAGATTGTAATTCCGGTACAAATCGGTTCCGTGACATTAACCGGTTTTAAAAATCATATTTTTCAATCATTTATTCTACGGTGGTTTCTACTTTTCCCAAAGAATCAAAATCACTCTCAGTATTACGCAGATGCAAATAGTTTCAAGATAATTGATTCATAATTGCAAATAAATGAACGTGAGAAAGTGTTATTTTCATTAAAAACGTTATTCATTAAATCAGTTAACACGTGATGACCGGTTAATTAACTCGACGATAGATATCTACTTCATAGAAAAATTACAAAATTTCTTATTGATTGAGATATTAGAGAAGAACGCGGGGAATATGGAAATTTTTGGAACGATTATGACGCAGCTTGAGAGCAGTCTAACAAAGGTGAGTAACACGGCAAATAGCAGACACTGTGTACAGGTGAGACATTCAATCAACTTTCAATGAGGTAACTGTGAGTCAGGGGAAAAAAGAAGTTTCTCAAAACTTCACCAGACTTCAGTGATTGTTGGTAAAAAATGCAAATAAAAATTACATTTTCACACCTTGTCTGTTTGAATTTGTTTGTGGATATTGTTATCACTGGGAGTTTTTTCTCGATGATTTTGATTCAATGGAAATCGATCTAGATCAATGTGAAACACCAAAATTTTCAGACTTCAGTTTGACTTGCAAAATATTACAAAAATTCAAATTCTAAAATGAATCTTCACTAAATTGAAGCGAACAACATAAAAACTCAAGAAGCAACTGTCAAAATTTCCCAATGAATTTTGGATTGGGTGTAGGAGAACGTGCATATGTCTCTACTTTGTTCAAAGCCATTTATTAGTCGTTCGGTGTAGTATCCAAACATGAAAAGTATAATAGAAGTGACAAATTAAGTAATTTTGATAATTGTATAAATTCTAGAAATTGTTTGAAAATTTCTCGAACGTTACAAGTTGATTGAGAAGTGATTGCCTTAAGGTGGATGTACCTAATCTTGAATTTGAAATTTATCAGCAACAATTTGCATAAAATTAGTTACTTCTTTCAGTGAATACCATGAGGATATCATTTTCAAGATACGTTCCCAAGAAATGTCTTTGCAGTGTCAGGGATCACAATGACGTCTACGTGGATGAATGCCGGGTCACAAGGATGTCACACTTGTAAGTCCTATACAAGAATGAATGCTGAAGAACTATTCTTCTGGAAGATGAAGAATGATGATGACGTCTGAAGGTTGCAATATGATGGAAACAAAAAAATTATGGTTGAGTCAAACACAATCACCTAATGACAGTTACAATAAAGATCGAATTTAGTTGCCAATCTGCTTCTGAAGATACTCAGTTTGCCAATCACGTATTCCGTGGAAGACTGCAAGGCCAGGAGAAGTGTCCGAGTGGTCGGAAGATGATTTTTCGCGATGTGATTGGGACGAGTCTTATTTATTTACCTTTTGCAGATCTCGTTTTCAATTTACCTTTTATGATTAACTTCTGACTTGATGCAGATTAACCTGCAGAAGACATGATTGAATGTCTCAAGCGTGCAATCATGATTCCGAAATTATTTTTTGTGTTTTTGCTTTCTGAAGGTGATTTCATTTCTTTATTCGCCAAGAAAGTGCAAATTGATAATGATAAAGACGAGAAAATCAAATAATACGAATCGAATGGATTAAGAATGATATTGAGAACTCGAGCGTGGGTCATCTTGGCCACAGATTCTTGTTCAACGGGCGGCGTCGAGCTGCTGATTGCGGTTTGACACTTGAGAATTGGTCGAAGTGTTGATGAAGAGGAGTCTCAGTGTTTACTTTGTGCCTTCGAATGGAATGGATGAGACTATCAAATGAGCACATCTTGTAAACGGGACTAACCCAAAACACAAATCACTGGAGTAAGGCGTCTGTGAGATGAGGTCTTTGAATAAAATTTTGAGACCTTCAAAACCACTAATTTGTCACAAACGACAGACTTTCTTTGCCCACAAGACGTACCAAAGTGTTTCTGTGCATTACGATGTGATGTGCGAGGAATTACTATTAGGTACTCACTTTGACCATTTTTGAAAAATTATTTACCATTTTTGGGGTGTCGAACGTCTATTGAACTCGTTTCTAGCTTTCAATTTTGAAGAAATATTAGTCAAATTTTTCTATTATAATTAGAAACGGGGTATGGCTCTGTGGTATTGTTTAGTTTCAAATGATTTATAGATCATATTGCGGTTAATATCTCTAAGTGAAAAACACGGCGCTGTAGGTAATTTACATGAGGGTGGAAGAGAATTTGTTTTTTTCAAATATAGGTGCTGAAATTTTGTTCAGTTCAAGTTTAACTATTTACTTTCTGCTCTAGAATTCTTCGTTTGGTTTAAAGAAAAGCCCATAATTTGAACTTTTCAAATGTCAGGTTTCAAGGATTTCAAACAAATTTTTAAACTTAATTCATTTCGAATATAAAAGAAAAGATGTTTGGTTTAATGTTAAAAATCGAAAACAATATAAGCCTTTGAAACAACTGGAAATTAAAACAAAAATTGTTGCAATTCGCCAGTGAGGTCACAAGTCTCACTGGTTTAACAACAAGAGGAATTGAAAATCACAACCGTTTGAAGGCGCGCTTTCGTTTGTAGTAGTTCAATCCACATCAAGAATACCAGTTTCACCATGCACATGGTAAACCTAACACAGAGTTATGAACAGAATTTGAGATTTTGAAGCGCCACCAAGTACTGACGATTTGTAGCTATGGTTTTCGGTGTTTGAATCACACAAAATGTACCTACATACATATGTATGAAAAGTTCTTAGATTCCACACAATAGAAGGATAGATATTGAGATTAATAAAAATTGTAGGTAAATGAAAATGCAAATAAAATATTCTGCTGATTTTTGTAAGACCTCAGTTTTCACAGGTTCCTACCGTTCAGTCACAAACCACAGATTGACACTTACCAGATATCAGTAAATTTTGCAAGCAACCAAGTGGCATGAACTTGGAGGAAAACATTAAAAACACTGTACAACTTAACCGACGAAGTTAATAAAGTCAACCTGTTTAAGGAGAGATTAATTATCAGCTACTAATTTTCACCTAAATATGGTAAAACGTGAAAAACAAATTACAAAATCAATTTAATTAGCGGTTTCACTGGTTCCGGACTAACTGAAATAAATCAGGTTAGCCTGTCATTAGACGCGAAAAAGCCACTAATCAACCATTGATTGGGCGATTGGGTTGGCGGCGTTGGACGATTCATGGTGCCTCAGAATGTGGCACCGGAAGTTTGAAAGGTTGAAAATAAATTAGCGGAAAGTGACAGGGAAACAGGAGTTCCTGTCGTGCACAACAGGGACAATCCGACAGGAATCAAGTGATGTTTAGAAAAAATCATTCGACATGTTGATGATGAGTCTCGTACTTTGGAGACACTTCGATGCAAGTCGGAAGTGGATAGGTTTCAAACAAAGCAATATTCAACTTTATCGAAATGCACAAAGTAATCAATTTTTGGTCAATTTCTGCGGTCTTCCTGATTACCAGTCCAGTAAGGCCAACATGATAACAAAATGAAACCCAAAAAAAGGTTCTAATAAAGTAATATTTGTTTTTATTTTTTATTTTTATTTTGTCCAAATATGAGAGACGACTAGTGAATAATTACAATCCGGAGGTGGTTTAGTGGTTTTGAAATTTTCCATTTTGTTTCGAGTATTTTCAAAATGGATAAATAAAAATCTTGTGGTTCTTCCTTTCAGAATTTTTTGTTTTTTTGGTTGTATAATTGACACGCATGCGACCACTATTATGAATTGCATAACAACAATATTATCAAATAGTTAATGACATGATTGAGAAAATAAAATTTAAAAAACTTATTTTGAATTTCCCAAAATTCAAGTTTGCTCTTTATCTTCAGGGACGAACAGTTAATGAAATGCCCGTCTTTTGACCGCAAAACACTTTCCAAGTTATAGCAATTGGTATGTTGGTGTGTCGTTCAACACTATTATCATATATGGATAACACGAAAATCTCAAGATTATACTCGGGTAATTCTTGTGAAATTCCTTTACAGCAAACCTGGGTGTAAAAATCAGACGGAATTCAGACGGAAAATAATCGGAAAAATTTGAGCAGACTGAAAACGGGCTGAATCGATTTCCGACTGATTTACGTTTGTCTTTTCCATGGCAATTTTTACAAGGAAAATTTTGGGAATTTTTTCACCCGGTAACGAGAAGATACAGTCTCTGGATCTGCTTTCATAGAAAAAGAATAATTTTTAAAGCCAGTAGGTACTGTCTTGTTACTGCAGAGACAAACAACTATAAAAACTCAATGTTTTGGTTTAACACTAACAAAAAACAGAATAAAACTAATATTTATAGAATTGCGGTATGCCGAAATGTTTTCGCAATAAAAACAAAAATTGCACTTCAAAAAAACCCAAACAAAATTGCATTTTGTGGTTGAAAGTTTTGTTTTTCGAAATGAAATGAAATTTCGATTTTCATTTGAAAAATTTAAAATTTTGGTTGCTTGATAGAAGCTCTTGAACTTACCTTGAATTTGAGGTGCATTTGGCTTGTAGCCCTGACAGTCTGAATTTGTTGTACTATTTGTGGAATGATTACTACCTAAAGGTGCTAAAGATGAAACAGGTGCTTTCCTAGACAATGAATGAAGTTCTCGTATGTGAGGCGGAAATGGAGCATCTAAAAATGGACGTTGACCTAAACCTAATGCACGGAATTGATGACCACCTGTAGGACCTGAAACAAAATAAACACGTAGATGAATTAGAACTAAATTTCATGTAAAATCTTTCTTTGCAATTACACAAAATCAAGCTAATGAAGACTAACTCATCTTGACCATGGCAATCCCAAAGCCAAGTGTTAGATTTCGAAAATTTGTTTCGTCTGACACTTTATTTAGTGCGTCCAATTGGACATCGCCTGAGCGTAATCGGAGGACAAGAACGTCGCGATTAATTAGGCCAAATCATTAACAGATGTTACTCGACCTGGATGGTACTATCTCTGTTCTAGACTTTAAATTGTGTTTTGCAGGCAGTAAAAGAACGTGGTATGAGATTACAGACAGTAGGTACTTGGAAATATGCACATAAAACTGTCCTGCAACCGGTGTAGAGTTGGTCGAAGAGGAATCATCCTTACCATCTTTTGGTGTAGCTCGTTTTTAGAACGGTGCTATTCAATGCATCTGTAGTACATCTACGTCGTGATTCCATTCACGGATAATAAATGTCTTCGTGTTGTTCTACACCAAAAAGGATGAAAAGTGTTCTACACACATTTGCTGGTGTCCTGCAATGTGACATTACGTATGTGCAGCATGCATTCGATGCATTTAAGATTCAACTTGCATCCGACAAATGAGGTGTATTTTAATTTTGATTTTCAACTTTATCAATTATGAAATTTCGAATTTTGTTGATCAATTTTTAATTGAAACATTCATTCAATCCTATTTAATTGATAATTTTGAATAATTTATCAAACATTAATTGTGCACACAAATTTGTTTAGTTGGTCAAAAGTGATTCAAATTTTAGAATCCGGATGTAGATAACGTTTAGAAGAAATTTTTGTTTTCCAATGTGGTTTAAATAATTGATAAAAATAAATAATAATCCATTTTAATCATTATTGAAACTTTTTGTTAGAAATAATATTCTGTCCTTAACGTAACTGACTCGAGTTGATTCGTCTCCGTTCAATGAACAAATATGTGACACCGTCTTACGCTTGGATTTCCAGAGTAGAGTAGCAATGGAGGAGTGCATTGTCTTAAGAGGAACTTTATGAACTCCTTACGCTCTTAAAAATTTCTTGCTAAGGACATTCGATATGTAGGTACCTATGTAAGTTAGATGGATTCGAAGAGGCAAGTATCTCAATGCTTAAT
The DNA here is from genome assembly GCA_963971475.1 of Chrysops caecutiens. Taxonomy (NCBI): domain Eukaryota; kingdom Metazoa; phylum Arthropoda; class Insecta; order Diptera; family Tabanidae; genus Chrysops; species Chrysops caecutiens. Next base: position 2,126,580 of record OZ020569.1, on the reverse strand, counting down.
TATTTTTCTACTGTAGGTAATAATATTATGCTTCAAGGCATATATAAATTTCATTTGCAAGTCATGAGTTTCCTATATCAATTACAAGACAAAAAACATTGTTAATGAATTAATTTCATCGGTATATTTGATAACTTTGAACAATTGGAAAGATCACCTTCTTGTTGATTTAACCCTTTCATGTCAGTCTCACGACTCTTTTATAAAGTCTTCATGATCACTAATTGTTATTACCAATTCATCAGACACGTGTTATAGGAATCATTAAAAACTTCTGTTGTGAATGTAATTATTTTAAAATTAATCATCAAACAGTGTGCATGAAATTATTGATTGCATGATATTTTTAATGACAAGCAGTTTAATTTGAACAATTATGTTTGTTGATACTGATCGTATTTATACAAAATGATTTTGAAAAGTTTTTACAAAATTTCAAGTACCTAAATGAACTTTTATGAAAGTTTTGTGAATTTATATTTTCACGAATGTTTAGTTTGTGCCATTTGTCAATGAAATTTCAGAGTCATGTGGTTGACATAACTCGATTAACCGCACTTAAAAATGTTCGACAGCATATTTATTAACCTCCAGCAGATAGGATATTTCATATTATTATCTGTTTGTCTGATGGGAAATCTTGTTATTTTTGAAAAATTCAAGAAGCAATTGGTTCCGTTTCAGATCCCAGAAATTTGTTTCTGCCATTCAAAATTGTCGTGTCAAGGAATTAGAACCGACTACGGAACAAAAGCAAACTCCTGAAGTCGAGGAGTCGACATACACGCACTATATGTGGAAATTCAGAAGTCTTATGACATATGGAAGTGGAAGGTATCCTGAATCGGTATCCGACAAGGCCAGACATTGCACTTCTTGTCTTCGGAGTCAAAAAAGTTAATATCTGCGGTTTTGTGCCGAAATTGGTCTACAAATTATTTCTTCATGCAACCTTTCCGTTACTGTGTTCCTTCTCCTTAATTGAATACATACGATAAAAAGAACAGATATGCGAAGGACAATTTTACGCGAAGTAAGTTACATTCAATTACAATTTCAACTTACTTGTTTTTGATCTAGGCTCCCTTGGACCATCAACTGTAACTTTGATAGCTTTACTATATGTGGTGACTTGAGGCGGACTCGTTGACACTGTTATTGTCAGTGTAAAACTTTTACCTGAAAAGAGACGAAAAGTGTGATTAAAATTATCTCATAAGTCGATATGTCGGATTTCTGGAGAAGTTTTGCAAGAAGCCGTCAAAAGAAGATCTACAATTTGTAAGAGAATATTTTTCACTTCATTCTTCTCACCTCATCATCACGTTTCAGGTGTCGATAATCATGACGTATTTTTATGTGTCCATTAAACTTAAGAAAATTAATTTTAATAGGCAATCATGAGGTCGTAAGGGTTTTCGGGATCTTCTTTGCATGCAACAAGAAACGTTCCAGCTGAGATTACTGAAAGTGGACATTCATCATTCAAATGAACATTTATTGGTGCTTCATCCGAAACGTAGTCATCGTCTGTTCCAAAATCATCCGTGACTTTTAGGAGGATTCACTGAATTAAACGACGATGAACTTAAACTTTGTGTCAGGTTACAGTCACAATGTAACAGACTGCTGTAGATATTCTCTATGGATTTTTGATCCAATGAACATAAAATTCGAAAATATTCACGCCCATTAATTGATTTATTACCTGAGAAATGGACCTTTCATGCAAATTGATTCTGACAGACATTTTTCTTACGCTGAATTTACTAACTCGTAGAAAACCCAATCGAGATATTACTTCACAATGGCGTCAGTCCTGATCACCGTAAACTATTGTTATATTCTTCAAATTCAGGTGAGCGTTCAGTAGATATAACTACTACATCCTCTTAGAATGATTCTCTTTTTATTTAGAAGAATTTATTTTTCTCATTCTCAATTGTTTACTTGAAGTGAAATTGGCGAATTTTCATGTCTAAGAGTTGTAAATATAACTTCCGAAAATCCAAAGGGTAGTAATGTAAAAAATACTCAAATTATGTCGATGACAAGCAAAAGCACGAATTGAGATAACGCCCGTCCACGATGACGCGAGTGTTGCATTGATTGTCCAATGGATTTCGCACCATGTATTTGTGTATAGTATGTTGAGATACAAGGAAATGTCATAATGAGAGAAAAGCCGGCATTTTCTCTTTGCAAGACTTTTTCAACTTATATACGTTCGACTTATAGATACCTGGAACGAAATGGTAGGGAAGGGTATGAGAACTTGTTAAAGCAACCAAAACCCAATCAATTGCTTATAAAAATAACTTTAAATGATCTGGAAAATTCCACCCCTGCGTACAAAATTTCCCCCATCCAAAATTCGATTTTCAATTCCTGAACATGCGACACTCGTTTGTTGGCCGCAAAAATTGCGTTTAATATAAATTTGCGCTCTTGAGTCAGATGTTTTGGACTTTTCCAAAACTGCACAGTGCACCATGCACCAGTATAACGTTGTTGCATGCATCTGCATATCGTCATGCACTTCTGGTTCAGATAAAAGCGTTTTAATTTGGGATAGTAACGATATCACCCGGACGTGTTTGGGAAAATAGTTTGTAACCCGACACGAAAGTGTCACGTTGAACTGGACTTTTGTGGGGACCATACTGGGGACCTGTTCCATCCCAGTTAACATTCACATGAGCTAAATATGCCACCAACAAACATTGTAAATTATCATATTTAATACACTGCCACTGTGATTTTTTATTCTGTGACACTATTTTCCGGGCATTTGTTTTTTTTCGGAAGGACGATATGCGGCATGTTACAGGGTGACAAAAACATTCCGTGCCAAAAAATCTGTAACATCAACATACCACTTGATTATATTAGTTTTCGGGTAATTTATTTAGCTACCAGATACATATGTTGAGGCTAGCCATTGATTCGTGGTCAAAGGGCTGGCGGTTATTTATGATACTTTGTTGAATCATGAAATTTCGTTCATGATTTAAGTAATTAGTATAGCACAGTAACGAATTTCGTTAGTTATATCAAAAGATATCAGTGATAAAAATGTTATACCGAATTTCTTTAAGAAGCTGAAGTTAAAGAAACATCGATTGAATCAATAAAACAAAATTCAATCATCAGTAACTACCTGTTGATGGAACCAACTCTGTCGGATTAGCAGTAGGTATTCAAATCAAAATCAAGTCGGACAGAAAAAATTTAAATTGAAGCAACGTACGGAATGAGAAGAATAAATTGAAGATAAAAAGGAGATTGCAGTTGCCTTTGAACCCCTCGAAATGATGGAAAACCCGAGTTTATGGGAAACGAGCTGAAGCTCCAACAGTAGCAACCACAAGACGAAATATTGGGTACAGTGGTAGGTAATAACACCTCATTACCCAGCCATTTAGCAAATTACGTGAAAGAATATGAAAACACCCCCTCAATTTGAATGAAGCTTACTGGCGCTGGGCAGCACATATTAACGATGACCATTGATAGATGTGAGAATTCGTTTTGAGTTCTTGTGTCTTAAGAAAAATTTCGAGACCACCAGAACCATGACGCTATTTCGGCTGTCATTTGGAAAAAAGTAAATTAGATTTATTACATGATTAATAATCATTCTGAGCCATAACACAAAATCATGTCTTTGGCCAAGAAGTGGTCGAGTAATAACCCGAAATCGTTAAAGTCAACTTAGTAGAGTTATCGACTTCAACTGTTGCTTTTGCAGTTCATGCCAATGAGCCACACCAAGAAACACAATACTTGCCAAGTAAATCGTTATGGCTCTTAGGATTAGTCGAGGTTAATTTCACACTACTTGCTGTAATCCCATCAACTGACATCGATTATGGTTTAATTTCTGGTGTACCCTGTGTTGGTAAACCAGAAGACAAGAGTTACGTGCGACTATTCGCATAAAAGGACTTTCGAATTGAATTGACAATGAGGAGCATTTTGCCAAAATGGTATCGATATCACTTCCAGATTTTATTCGTTGCCTTCATCTACCCATGTAGCACACATCTGGAAGGGTATCATTAAAAGGTCACCCGAACGAACTTAATGCACTTCCCGTCGTTACCCATCGACTTGATGCAATTTTGGGTTTCATCTAAAATCAGTTGCAGCAGTCCAACAATGTCCAACAATGGACAAATTACTTCTATGGCATCACACTGAGATATAAGGTTCATCTGAAATCAACTAACCTTTTTGATATGTTAACTGCAATGAGATTTTCTGTAAAGTGCAATTGATACACTTGTCAAGTGCATGAATATGAGACAATAACTCTACGTGGGGAAGAAATATGTTATCTGATTTGAAAACATGGGAACTACTGATGTATCGATTATGTGGTCAATAAATGCAACCTTTCTAATATATCTAGTTCAGATAACCTTTTCTTGAGCGAATGTTAAATAATTCTTTTGTAAAAATGACATGCCACTGCGTAGTGCGCCCGAGCAAAAACAAAATTTGCAAGAACCAAACAAACCAATTACTTTTTTGTCCAACGCCATCCCTTGGCCAATGGCCGAAATACATATTTATTCTAGAAGAGCATATAATCGAAATGGAGCACTGTCAGAAAAATGTCTGTGCATGAAATTGCCGAATAGCATATTTGGATAAATGAAGAATACCTATGCGAATAATTTAGCTTGAGCAAAGTTTTCCTGAGTTTCTTGAATTCCAATTGAATTTTGTTAATGATTTATCGAAGCTACTTACAAAGGAAGAATTAATTTTTAAGACTTAATAAAGACATTGTGATCTTATCGAATTTCTGCTTCATTAAAATACCCTTTTTCATTTGGTTTGTGAAGAAAACCTCAAAAAAGGGAAGAGCAAAGAACACGTCTGAATCGAATCACGGTCAAATAAGCATATTAACTCGATTTCGTATCATGTAGAACAAGGAAACTTTTTGTATTTATCATTTAAGCTCCATTGAAGGAAGATACATAAGTAGGTAAGTGAATAAGTATTCCTTTGGACAATCCTTTAACGAAAATATAATGTCAAGAGTTGAGTTGACTTATTCAACAACAACAACAACAACAATAACAGTAACAAAACAGCACAGCAAGAACATGAAGCAACCCTCGGAAGTTAACCGCAAAACCTCAACAAGCTAACCAAAACAAAAACAAAACCAACAACAACGATGACGATAGCAAAAACTTAAAAATCAGGTGAACGAGAACAGGATACGAGCTCATTCATTTGGTAGCCACAACATGAACCTGAATTTCTATTTGTGATGCCATCAATTCCATGTCCAATCTGGGATGGGAGCAATATCCAGCCTCCCTGGAATGCTGGCGTGCAAGAGACAAATCCCGGGGAATATAAAAATTAAATCCATCTGCTGCCAAGCTCCATCTATCGGGCTATTGCTATCATCGTTAACGTCCGTTGCTTGTGCGGATGCAACTACATCAATTAACACGGGAAAAAAAGAAAATCAATCCTAAGTCGTTTATGAACACAGTCCATGGCCAGGATAATACACACTATCCTTTGTCCTGGACAGTGTCACAAACACACCGGTACCTACTACCAGTCAAAATCAGTTGGACAATTTTGATTTTACTTGAAGGGAGTAATCCCACGCATATCCCTCAGCTTAAGTAAAACCCCACTTCGCGAAATTAGACCCTGTCGACGGGTGGTTGAATTTTTACGTTATTAAAATTTCGTCGGAAAATTAGTCCTTGATCCTTTCAATGCCAGTTAATCAATAAGGGACCATTGGATACAGTAGACTTGGTGATTTGGAAATTGATCATTTGATAGGACACAGGACAAACTAAATCTAAGCTTTGGGAAGGAATCTGCGAACGTGTCCAGGCGAAGGACTTCGTGGAAAAGGGATTCCTTAAATTTTTAGGTCAACAATGTCTACAAACCTTCAAAACGCTTATTATTCGAGATATATCACGTGCAGGTTAATTTATGTCTAAGAAAAATTGCGCGAAATCCCCAAAAAAGGTTTGGTACTTTACAAGAAAGTTTCCAATTTTCCACACTTCCCAGCATAACAATTGAAACATCTTAAAGATTCACATTATCACCAGAGAGAAAAAAATTAAATGATAAATTTAACAAAATGAGAAAAATTAAATTAGAAAAAAATTATTTTGAAAAATTACCAACTTCGCTATTTCTAAGTAAATCACATTGCGTTCGGTTTAATGAACCTTCGCGCACCTTCATGCAGGCGATGTGGCGTTAATTTTTGGTATCTGAACAATTTCAAAAGGTTAGTTGGAGTAGATTCCTTAATAGATCCAGTTCATGTTGAACACAAGAATACACAAGAGCGGAATGAGTGTGACTCTTTGAGGTGTTTCGATGGAACAAAATCAAACAACAATGCCGACGATCCGGGGTAATTTTTCACCGGAGATATTCACACAATTTCCGCGGTGCGGGAAAGATTCTGGGTCAAACATCTTACTCTACTTGATACTTGAAATGATTGGATAAATGATCATATCTGGTGGATTATTGTTGATGGGCAGGATGGATGAATGGATGGACAAGTGCCAAATAGATGGATGGATGAATAGTTAAAGAGTCGTCTTCTTCTTAATGACCAACAACTGAACCAAAGATAAAAATCGACACGCAATACCAGCTCTTCGTTTTGATGGATAATCCCAATAAATCCGATGAAAGAACTCACCTGACACGCGCCATAAATAAACCGATTCGTCTTTGTTATATAAAAGAATGAGGAAAGGGTTTTGTTTCTTTCAGCTTTTCGTTTAATATATCTAATTATTAGTGCTCGCTTTATTTCTGTTGTGTTTATTAATTATGACGAACCTTTTTTGGGGTTGTCTGGGGAGTTATTAGATTGTTTGATCTTTGCATACGCTTGAATCCAAAATGGAGGGTGCTTTAAGACCACTGTCCACTTTTGGAACTTTTTACATTTGCGTAATCTGTTATTCCATATTTCACAGTGCGCAGTGCTCAGTATCCTGAAGTTATTCTGTGGCTGATATTAGAAAGTTGAAGGAAAATTGAAATCAGGGAAGCGTTTGAATCCTTTCTTACATGCATAACAGACGAGTGAAACGGAGTACTTTTTTTAGAGGTTAGTCAGCACAATTGTTTAGAGTTCATATAGAAGTGCTAGAAATAGTGCGAATATTTTGATAAGTACCACAGGCTGATTATCTAAAGCTATAGAAGTGTGCTTTGTCCAACGACTAACAAACGTTGAATCGATTAACATTGCGTGCCAGTGCAGCCAACATACCAGCAGCCAGTTGCGTGTTAACTGAAATGCAACAAATGTGACTTGATAAAATGGGAGCGCGTGTTAACCCGCAGGCCAAACTGTAGCTGTATGCTATAGGTACCTAATAATGGACGAGCTCATAAAGTTTTGACTTGAATGTGGCCCCAAATTCATTTGACTGCACTGCGAGAAGGTGGTGCATAAAAGTGTGGCAACAGAAGTTGGACATTTAGTGACGAGATACAAAGACAACGAAAAAGATCATTGAATTCCTCCCGGAGGCCTTAAAGTGCAAGTGCAGTAAAACAAACAAGCCGATGCAATTTTCGAGACTTACCTCTACCGCTCCGTCCCACAAAACGCAGGTCGTTGAATTTAGCTACTTGATTCTTCATCACAGCCGTGCAATTCCGCAGTTCTGCACAGTAGTTCTCATCATTTCCTGCTCTAACTGTAACAATTGTACCATCGCCAACATCTACTAATGCTACTACCTTAAATGCTACCGGAAGTGTCTTGTTCGATCTCCAGTGATTTGGCAAGGCTGAACACAAGAAATACGGGCTTCCTGTCCGAACTGAAACGAAAAATGAGAAAGAGATTTTTGTTTCTCTTCACAAACAACAGATTATCCTAACCTAATCTTAACCTAGAATGATAGATTCATTTTCCTGCTACAGTAGGACGCGTGTGAATAATTTGTGAAGCCATGATTTTGGCAGAACTGCTGCAACCACCTGAACGTGGTTATCCTTTTTTTTAATTTTTATTTTTGCAACCCTGTTACACATTTCCTTCATACTTCTTTAGGGCATACTTTTGTGACAGTATCTCATCAGCGACACTAGATATCGTATAACACATTTGAAGGATATCAATATCATGTTCATCGCATATGAGGTGGAAAATTTAAGAATTTTTTATTCAACTAAATTACTTACACTTTTCGAACCCAAATTTTTTTCGACTAGTAACGACTGCAGGTACGCCCCATACCCTTCTGTTTTTCAATTTTTATTATAATTAGATCCCTACTGCAAATTCCCTTCCAAGATTTTTTACTTTGCATGCGTCCGATATTGATAATGTGAAACCCTATCGAGTGAATCAGGTGAATTTTGTCGTCATGCAACTGAGATTTATTTCAACAAGGAAACCTTCTTCACTTTTTTATTCCTTCACCTTTTCTCGCCATTTGCAGAAAGGTTCCATGCTCATGTTTTCATTTACGTGAAGGTTCGTCAGATCTTTCCAAGAAGCAAAAATTTATTGCGAGAAAATCTTCAAATGCCATTTCCAAAAAATGTTTTCTAAGTTTCATTAACTGACGGACTTTGTTGCTTTAACAGCAATTTGGGTTTTATCATGAAGCTAAAAAATCATTAAACTCGGAGCTTCATTATCGAAGTAGAACAAATCGAAAGTCTCTCCGCAGGACCATAGCTGCAGATCCAGAATCATAGTTACAAAATATTTTGAAAGTTATAAAATATTTTCTCTTCCTTAAGGACATATTCTTTTATACAATCTTACAACATTCAACTGAGAGACTCATAGGAAAGCCATCACGAGTCATAGAGATTTGCCAGAACGTGAGCTTGGTAGCCCGATGGGAACATTTTCCCAGAATCTACTTCGTATTCAGGGCACTTCTTGAATCTGTTATTTATTGATAGCCAGCACTGGCTATTCCGTCACATTTTGGAAATTAAACAAAATTGGTGCGTCACAGTGTTCCTATTACTTCGAAATTTTCGACTGTTTTTTGATTTTTGATAGCTCTGTGGACACTCAAAGTGTCGAAGTCACTTTGTTATTTAAGACACAACCTTGTGACGTATGGATGCGCGAATTGTGTTTACGTAAGAACGAAAGTTTCTAAGAAATGTTAGTTTTGCCAAAAAGAAAAATTAATTTTTTCGACACACTCCAAAATATTCACGAAATCAAAATAAAAGTAGAACCACGTGTTTGCGGCAGGAATTTCCCACGTAATTAAAATGCAAGCCATGCGAATTCCGATGGGTTACAAATTTAGATATTAGATAAACAACCTATTACGAAAGGCACAATTTTATAAAATCGTATTTAATCCAAGTTTTGTGGAGGAGACATAACAGCTCTAGAACCAGCAAGTGATTAGATGGAGCTTTATCATCTCCATGGATTCTGGGTTATGTTGGAAAGATGAATTTTTGTGGTTTCCTAGTGAGTGACTTTCAAAGCTTACAGCCTTATTAAGCTTGATTTGTTGTGAAGGCTTTTTGAAAATATCTGGAAATCAATTGAGAGTTGATAGATTCCAGCGGCAAAGCTAATTCGAAATAGAATCATAAGTTTCAGTAGAACAACTTAATTGCTGCGGAAAAAACACCTACAGAATGTAGAGTAATTTTATTCTTCAAGGTAAGCTTATTTATCACAAGGTTTCTTGTAATGCACATACCTAATCATTTTTGAAATCTCACAAGTTTTGAATTTTTATATCGTCCAAATCGTTTTAGGATAAATTTTTACAATATATTTTTGATCAAGTTTAGCTTTTTCCTCACACACAATCAGTTTATGAGAAGAATCACTTTGTAATTTTTCTCTTTGTTCAAAAATTTGTTATTTTAGTAGATCTCAAATCAACAATTCTACAGATTTGATTAAGAGCTATTAACATTTCGAAAAACTTGTCGCTTTGACCAACGTAGTCGCCCTAACCCGTTCAGTGACTAATAGAAAAAAATTTTTCCCGGAATTTTTTTTGTTTTTGTGAAATATTCAATAAATTAAACGATAAAACAAAATCAATTTTGCTTCCTAAATGCCTACAGAATTTGTCATAGGTTTAAGGCACGCGAATTTCTCGGAATCGATCTTAAGACAAACTGTAGGTTAATAAGTGAATGTTCCTTTCTTCTCATGTTGGCCCACAAATTTGAACCAAAACTGTATGAATTTCCAAGATACCATTTTAAGGGACTTCATTTTTAACATTAATATGACTTTGCTGGCCGCCCGTCTGTCACAGGGCTGTATCTCTTGAACCATAATAGGTAGACACTTCAAATTTTCACAAAGTTATACTATTATCATTTTTCATAATTATTTAAGTAATAAAACAAGAGAATGGGCTACAATATTTCAATATTCAAGGAAGTAAGTGATTTGACAATTAACAAATTTGTATCTACATATGGGTATCTACACACAAGTAGCAACAAATGAGATGTCTTTGCTGTTTGTGAACGTATCTATCCAAACGTATTCAGAAGCCTGGGAATTCTAACAGATTCCTGCCGTTTGTCAAGATGACATACCTACATTTTGATTTTTGTTGGGCAAAATTGTTTCAAAATTTTACAAAATCTCACGGGTAGCTTAGTCTAGATGAAATCTATTCTCTGTCAAGAGAAGAAAGCCGAACCTACCCAATTCACCAGGATATTCTTGCTGTGCTTCCAAAACAAGACGTTCTGTCCACCATAGATCCTGTGATCCTGGCGGCGAACTGCTGCCAGTACTACTGGGGGGCTCCAGCATGCCCCCCTTGTACTGATACGATGAATTCCAGTCAGAACTGACGGATGTTGGAGTGGAGCCGGTGTAAATAGCCGTCGTTTGACCGCCTGGCAAATGCATTCGTGATATTGAATTTTTCGGAGCTATTTTGGCGGTTTAATTGTTTCTAATTCGAGAACACACAACCGGATCACTTAAGCACGTTGACACACTTTAACTAAAGTTTCATTCACAAATCAAACAGCATTTTTAGCAGTAAAAACGGTACAATGCCTGAAATATAGTAAAATTCGGGTTTTTCCATTCATTCACAAAAAACGCAAATCACAAAAAACTCGAATTAATTAATTATTTCGAACAGCTTACTAACATCTCAACTTTACCCGGTTTAATTTACTAATATTATAATATGAGATTTCATTAAAAATTCCATTCAAAAGTTTTCACATTCACAACAAATTTCCCGCTATTAGTAACATTTTTCTTAATATTTAAATCGAAGAAATCACTGACTATCAATGAATCTTTAACTTCAACTTCTGTTACACCTTGAACTTTTCTCACACGTCACTTTTCTTCGAAGCGATCGAGTTATTGATCTTTGAACGAATCAATTTGCATATTCCTCTCAATGAATTATTCAAACCATATTCAATCACAAAATCGACTCATCGTAATTTTATTCGTTCAAACTCAAATTCAAATTCAAATTCAAATTCAAATCATTCGTTAAAATAATTTCCCAAAATTTTATAATTCCACTCTACACATTCAGTTCTGTAGAGGCGCACGCCGTCGACTAAACAAAACACTACGAAGATTTTGATTTTTCGTTCGACGACCACCATCCACGGAGTCGATTGGAAGTCCACGACGAGAGAGACCCAATCGGCAATCACAATCGCTGTGGAGCGTTGCGTCAGTATCGACGTCAAGCGCAACAACAAAATACATGGTGATTGCATGTGATTTCTGTGCAGTGACGCTACATCCTCGACGTCGTTGTCATCGGGGGTTTTATCTTACCTGATACCTGGAACGGATCCGCTTCCGGAAGTGAGTGAAACGAGAGAGAATTACTCTAGCGAAGAGAGAATTCATACTCACGTACTGGAAGTGTGAATCAACAGCTGAAAGGAATTTCCAACGTTGTGTTCCCTCCCACTCCACTCGACATTCGTTGCGTGAATAATTTCTGTACAAAAGCTGGGGTTTGATTGGGTCGCATCTAGAGACTCTCCTCCTTCCGTGCGAGTACCTGCTCTAACTTGTTTAGCTTGAGTACTTTGTACACCGACGATGCTTTCTCATTTCTACCTCAAGCAAATGCTATAGTTCCTTCTCTCTTTAACAACTTAGCGTTAAATTTGTCCTTACCCTTTTTTTCTGTGCGACCGAAAGTAAGTCAATTTTTTTTCTCAATTTCCCATTGGTTCCAATGACTGCGCAAGGGAATTTTTTTTTAGGTAATTTAATTTTTTTGACTCTTCTTGAACAGAAGGCGGGGTCTGGTACTCTGGCCAGCAGACCTTAGTCTTGCCATATGGAACGAATAAGTCATCGTAACATTTCACGGGATGGTGTGTCGGACTTTGGATGTAGAGTGTTCCTCCTTGAACGTGTAACTTCGTTTCCAATGCCAGCTTGGAGTGGAGTGTATTGCAGCCGACTCTGGCAATCGTTTCCAATACCAGAGAGGATTTATTTCACATCCATCCGTCAAAATTATAATATTCTTTCCACATAAAATAACCATATTTGAATTTAATATTTCGATTGATCTCGCCGCAGCCTCCTGTTGGAATCGCTCCGGAATACAACTTTTTGCCACTTAGATCCCATTTTCACGCCACGCTGGGCACAGATTGCACGAGAGGCACATATGGCCGAGTGCGTGGTTGCGAAATGAGCGGAACATTTTAGCCAATACACTCCACTCCAAGCTGGAATTGCAAACGCGCCGTAAACCTTCGTACCTTCGGTATTTGTCCTGATCATTCCAAATACGTATGAAGTTTCTTCTGAGCAAATAGTGATGGATTTGTTTTTATTATTGGTGCCTCTATGATCTTGAACTATCCAGATATTTCCAAGAGAATTTGTAAGAAATTTTAGTTATTTAGCTAAAGGATCAAGACGGTTGATTTATGTCTGTGTTTTATTTTAATTTAATTTTAGATAAATAAATTTTCTATAATGTAGATTAATAAATAAATAACAATATGATGAATTTCATTTTAAAAACAACAAAACGAATTGGCCTACATACCTACATATGTAGGTAATACGCGTGACGACTGCAGGGTTAATAAATTTCCAGATTGCAATACTTCGCCCGTTGCTCTAGAACAATTTTCAATGAAATTTGTTTTTCTGTTGGAAAGGTTTCATTTTTATCACAATCGTAAGGGAGTCGTTTTCTTATTCAACACCAACGAAACAGTTAATGTGATTTAACTGAAAGAATAATACCTACAGTGGCTCAATAAAGTAATCGGACACCTTCAATTTCTAGCTTCAGACAAGAAATTTTTGTTTTTATTTTTTAACTAATAAGTAAATATAGGTAAATAGGACATTTAATCTAATCCTTTCATTTTTCTTCAAATTAAATTTTTTGGTGGGGTTTCCTCGTTTAAAAGTAAACATTGAAGGTGTCCGTTTACTTTATTGAGTCACTGTATATCTACCTATTATAATTGTCAAATTAATTTTATTTTCGTCACATTAAACCTTGAACAGCCTACCATTTACGAAGAATGTCGGATTATCAATTTCAAACGGAAATATCTTCTAAACTTAAATCTTCAACCAATATCTATTATAATTTGAATGAAATGATACCTAAACGCAAAAATTTTGTAAAAGGGAAATTCCTCGTTTAGGTTCAACATTTCAAAACTCTAATCTTGATGGTTGCAGCCTTGAATCAGAAATCTGTTTGTCGATCGGTGGATGACCTTTCGAATTGCATCTTCAGTTGAATGTTTTCCTTACATTCTTATTGATTGTTTAAATTTAATTGTTTAGTGGTGAAGGATATAAAAGGAGTATGGATTCCAGAAAAAAAGTTTCACAACAGGTGTCAGAAGCAACAGCACCATGGGCAGATTTTAGCAATCGATGGTAATGTGTTGATGTGTTGAATTGATTCCAATATAATTCGTCTGACTTCTAGAAGTTCTTGCTTTCCTTTGCTCGCTATCTGACGCATATAATAACCATATTAATTCAAATTAATTTCGTTTTTCCACTCCAAAGTACCCACTTAGAGATAAAGCTTTAACTTCCAGCAGACGCAATCATTATTCCTCTTATAGATACTTACGAGGTTCATAGATACCGACGAGGTTCATAGATGGCTACAATTGGAAACCTTGGAATTATTTTGGAAATTATGAAAATTATGATATTAAAAGCTTTCTTGAGGGATGTGGTAGCTCCAAGTATATTTAATAAGATAAACATGCATATCTATTAGCCTCTCTTGCTTACAACACACATTAATCACCAGTTTCTGAAAAAGTTATGTTATGAATCACATATCTGGATATCATTTGATAAATGATAATTTGTTTAAATAATTTTTACGCAAAACCACACGTTTGTTGGTCATCGGCGATAGATTAATTTTGAAAATTATATATTCAACTTAATTGAGTGATTCATTCGATAGATTTCTTCAAAATGATCTGATACTACTTTCGAAGACAATAGCTAATACCTGGTCTCATGTATATTTGACGCCATTTCGAAATTTCCGAAAATGACACATTTTTCGGAATCAGAAAATTAGGTTTCAAGAAAAACACAAAAATTAAATTTTACTTGTAGCCAATCAGTAAGCTTGAGTGGGCAAAATAGTAACGCCTCGATCAGGTATCGTAGTCCAGCAGGTAAAAATGAAATCTTCTCAACAACCTGAAATTTGCATAATTCATAAGAGCCACATGTGTTTATTATGATAGCTTTCAGATCAAATTTTATCTCAACTCGTTATGGTTCATCTTGGAATTATGGTTGATTTTGAATTGAAGTCTAAGTCCGCTTCCATTTTTGTTCGAGAGTCTAAACGATTTATTCATAACTGAAGAACCTTCAAAATTACTATTCCTAAAATAATGAGCAATGCAGTCCTTTCAGCGGAAAAGTGTTTTTCTTAATTAAGCCAACAATCCTCAATTCATTTCCAACTCACAAACCTCTAGGCAAAATTACACTTCCACATGTAATTTTCAGAAACCTCCAAGCTTCCGTTGATTTTTCATGGAAACTTTATTTTAAAATTACTCAATTTCTAATATCTTTTAAAACGTGATTTTCCCATATAAATACTTTAGAATAAAAAAAACAAAAAAATTAGCAGCTCACAACAAATATAAATCTAATCGGTACGTGTGATGGCTATGTGAATTATGTTTTCCTTATCAGTGAAGTTCCCACCGTCTCTAGTAATACACACTTCGGTATAAAAACAAAAAGCAAAAACGTCCAAATGATTTGTGATAAGCCATAGAAGCTATAAGTTTTGCATAACCTAATAATAGTGGAGTTATTTTCTTAACATATTAGTAATCTAATCTGCATCGAAGTGTGTCACAATGTTTACTTTTCATTAGCTTCTAATAACTAAACTTCGTGTCTTGCAACAAATGCATGTGGTCATAGTACAGATTTTACCAAAATATGAATGAAGTTATCAAGTTATTTTCGTAAGGAACTCCTACACATAATTCTCTGGTTCATACTGTCTGTCTAGAAACGTACTACACTTAATCCGAGGTTATTTTTATTTTTCTTGCTTAAAACTTGATAAAAATGTCTTGCTAATTTTGAAAAAATAAAATAAAATTGTGAGAACGGAAACTGAGATTACAGAAATATTCAACTAACAAAAACAAAAGCATTAATTAATGCAGAAATTAATAGTTTGTGGTCTTGTATTTGTTATCAATTTAATTAGTGAAAGAGAATTTTATCGCTTAGATATGCTTCATGCATTGGTGATGGAAACCTCAAATTCTAATCCAAAACCTTTTACTTGGGAACTTGTGGTTCTTTTCCTACTATTATCATGTTATTTATGTTTTAGTAGCAACATTCTACCTGGAATATGTAATGAAACTGCCCATGCAAGATTATCTTTAGTTATATCAAGTACTTTCTGATATACATATGTATGATTCATGACACAATTGAATAAGAATAATAAAGAATTTGCCAAAGATGTTGAAGGCACAAATCGTTACGCATTGTCTTTTTTGAGCATTATACTAATAAATATATTTACCTATGAATGATTTTTAATTCATTGACCTTATTAGAGGACAAATATTCATTTCAACTGCCAATTATTTTCATATATTCAAAAATGAATGAAAATATGGACAAAGAAGTAACTGATAGCCTCGTGTTGGGATGGCTGGAAAACAATCACTTTGTGCAAATCAATAGAATACATTTATTTGAAGTAGTTTCTATTTTTGGAAGACTTTAAATTAAAAACTTTTCAGAGATTACCAAAAATTGAATAAAGTTAGTGATACCTTTGTAGTACAATTGTATTTTTGAACAAATTCAATTCTATTGTTCACAATTTCACTTTTCCCATAGTAAAGAATGGTAAAACGTAAAACGAAATTTAGTTTATCGATAGTCCTTGTATACTTTATATTGTTCTTATTTCTTATAGTTATTTGGCTAATAAACCTTAAATTCAAAAACATTATTTTATTTTCATTGTAACAAAATGAAGAATTATAAATAATAAAGTACTTTAATGATTTGTTTAGATCGTAAAGCCGAATATAAAATGGGAAGCTAGTTAACAAAAATTTTTGCTGACAATGATTTATAAAAGAACATATTGCAAAATACATAAATAAACATATTTTGTGATACATAACATAACAAACATATATGGCATTTGTTTCAACTCTTATGTACTAAACTTTTAACCTTATAATTAATATTAACAAATATTTGTCACGAAACCTCATTACAGTGTGTTTTTGTATAAAATACTACAAATTGAACGTAAGTCTTAAGCAAGGCTTAAACGTTACATCTATCCTTCAACGTATTTGAGTACACATCAAACGTGGTAAAAGTTATATAACACAGACAAATATTGCCTTTATATATATCTTTAAAAAATTCATTTCTATCCTTTCTCAGTTTACTTCGCTACGTTATACGTGCTGCTTGACTTCCATGAGGAGGCAAGGATTGTTGGTTATGACGTTGTTGCTGTTGTTGCTGTTGTGGTTGTTGTTCAGTTGGACTTACACCTTGTGTAATCCTAATGCGATCTAATTGTCGTTTCAGGTAGCTATGTAGTTCAAGTAAATCATCCTAAAATGAAAATTTGTACGTTGTTGTTATTACCATTACTTAACATCAATATAATTCATTTATATGAAGCATGAAATCATACAGAACAAGTAGAATGAATTTAGCGTGTTTTCTAGGGCTACTAAATGATTCATGATTCAATTAACTTGATTTGGTAATCTTCAACCAACGATTGATTGAATTTCTACCTGTTGTAACAAAACTACAGTAATAAAATCTAGAGATTACGGGATTGAAATTAACTTTTAAAGAAGTTTTCAAAATGATAGCTTCGAAATCAAGACATTATTTTAAGGAATATATCCTCTTCAATAATGTATTTTGAAATTCTTGTAATCATAGCAAGTTAGAGAGATCTGGAACGGTTATTTCATTGAATCTTAATTGTTGCTCATGATTCAATCTAAGTAATAGCGAGTCATGTATCGAATGAAGATGCAGTTAGTATTTATGAAAGATTTTATGATTTCATCCTGTACTAAAGATAACATTGAATTTTAATTATTTATATACAAAAATCAAATGTTTACCTTTTCAGCAAGCTGTTTACATCTCCTCAAACGTTTCTCTTTTTGATCTTCACTCAATGATGCTAATATTTCATTTTTGAGTTTTGTTGCTAATGCTATTTCGGTTTGTATCTTAAGATATTCCTTAGCTAAATTCTTATGCTCTTCGAAAATTTCTTGTGACAAACGGCTATTTGGATCTGGAGCTGGTGGCTGTAATTCTGGATCTAACATTAAATGCATTGTATCCAAATCTAATGATGAATCACTTGTATCAGGATCGTCTTCACTAGCAATAGTCGTTGATGATGTTGTTGTAGCTAATGACGGAGATGATATTGAGTCATCTGCTTGTGTTGATATTGAGCCAGTTACTGTTGATGTATCGTTACCTTGACTTTTCGCTAGAAATAGAAATAGAACCAGAAAAATAGGTCAGTGAAATTATGTGTTTATTTTTAATAAATCTTTGAAAAGTAAGTGTGACGCAATTATTTTCAAATTCAATAAGTTCTTCAAAAGAATGATCATATAATATCCAAGATGCAATAGAATCATACATATAACTATTATTATCATACATATAAATCCAATTTTACCTTGATCTTGATCATAACCAATTAAGAACGTTTCTATATAACCATGAGAATAGCATTGTGCTGTCAAATTTATTGCTCTGGCACATTTTAAATTTAAAACTTTCAAGAAAACAAGGTTTTGCGTAAACTTTTATCAAATAAAATGACGTAGCGCACGTGTGAGAATTTTTTTCCTCAAAACATATACACGAGTGCGCCAATTATAAGACAAGAAAACTCTTCTGATTTATGAGGAAACGCCAAACTCTTAGAATCATTTCTATCAGACATACACTCCTACACTTCAAATAAATATTTCTTTTGTAAATCTTATACGCTACAAAGTGTTTATGATTTTGCTACAAGATGATATGAGTCATATCAAAATTTGTCTTTAATAAAACATTTGTGAATAAATTTATGAACACAAATCTTTCTTTTTTGCTTCGTCAAATGACAAACTCTATATATAATGTGTAATAAATAGGTAAAGTGTCTTAATTTACGCACATGTCGGAAAACCACAATTCTTGTCAAATATCTATATTTTATTATGTGTACTCTTGACAATATCTCGATAGTGGATTTACGGAAGCATTCGTCGAGTTATAGACCATGTGCATAACATCAATATTATTATAAGGTATAATATTATTATTAGTATACAAGTTGTAGTTAGTGTCATATGGTATAAGAGTTCCAAAATTTTAGTAATATGTTTTCAGTTATTCACAGGAATTGGAGACCATTATCTAATAACTTGAAGGAGCACCTTATTTGAAGTACATCAATAGAATCAATTGCAGTTGAACTTGGATTAATTCTAGTATCAATATTAATTGGAATCTACAGTTCCATTCGCTACAAGAATATAATCTCTATATGAACAAACGATTGATATGTTCAACCGAAGTAAGATGTTTGTCATGTGAGTAATTTAGCACGTCAAAAAGGCTGCCGGTGAAAATAAAAGAATCAAACAAATAACACTAAATTTTAGTAAAATATTTTTTCCTGTGACGTATATTTAACAATTTATACGCGTTTCTCAAAACGTTTCCTACGTGTGGGAGTTAATCATTGTCATAAATTGTCACACAAAATCTAATATAGTGATTCGTTATGGTAATTTAGTTAATTGTGTATTATAGACACGTTTTAGTTTTGGTTAAACTTGTGCCTAATCTACAAATAACACGTTATTAAATAGTTTAATCTTTTTAACTCTAATTAAGATGCAATTTGTTACGTTTTGAAGCGTTTCTAATAGTTCATTCATACTAGCTTAAAGAAGCATTTTTGAAGAGAATTTTAACCTTGCAAACTTTAAAAGGTTGAAATAGAAATAGCAAACAAATCATCAATCAACAACAAAAAATTATAACATACTACTGAATGGTGCCCAGCAACAGGTTCGATTTGGTACTATCGTAGCACTATCACACATGTTTCTAATATCTTTATAAAATGAACATAATAAAGTGCATTAAAATAATAATATAGAAAATTCCAAGAGAACAAAGATTTGATTTCTACTAAAAATTTATTGTTTATTACATAATATGGGATCTTGTTGTGCCTGTTATATTGAAATTAGTATCAGTTATTCACATAACATTGATGCTTTTCTAGTGACAATGATAACAACATCAAGAATGTTTCTAACAATCAACAATGCATGCCAACTTGACAAGGATATCCTGCATTTTTATAACTTATAATTTATCTTACCCACGTATCTCAAAGATGCAATCTGCACCATATACTTCCCATCACTTCCTATTATACTTGTATTTGCAAAGTTTTTCTGTACTGTTATGCTTGTCATATTTTAAAATTTCATCTTATTTTTCAAAACATTTACTTAATCTGTTGATTACACAAAAATTACACACTATGATATGACACAAAAGTTAAATCAAAACCAATCAGGAGTTTTTATTTAATTTATCATATTGCTAATTAAATAGCTTTTGGAATATTATAGTTATACTATAATCAATACAAATATAAGTTTATTTCTGAAGATGGCAGACCAACATTGAATGCAAGAGTATGCTCAATACTCTCCACCTAAAACTAATTTATTCAAGGCGACTATCAAAGAACTATCAAATGATCCTTCTGTAACAAGCTAGTGGCTGTGAGTAGAGTAAATTTGTTATTGCAATAACTTCAATAGAATACCGTACAAGGATACTAATTAAGTTTGACATTACATAACAAGAACAAAAACATGCCATCAGTGTAATACACATTGATCAAAATACGTTATTTTGGTGCTTCATGTTTCTAAACATGCTACCTGTAATTGACTATATATTTACTTAATTCTGAAACAGATATATAATGTGAATGTTATATAAGTTTTGAATATGCAGCATGGTGGCTAAAGGTTAAAAAATATATCTCGAAACAGAATTCAAATGGATATAGAAAGGTTCTCATTGCGATTACCACATCAACTACAAATATAGAATTTATAAAGCTGCTTGTACAGAAAGAACAAGGATTTATTAAAGGCTTGTGTATAATAAAGTCAAATAAACAAATATAGAAACCGTATGTCCTACACACGTCATCAACACATGTAGCGAATCTTTTGGAGAAAAAAATGTTTTCCCGTTCATAAATAAACAAAAATTTATGAAAATAGTTATTAAGGTCAAGCAACTTTTCTAAATTGTCCGATACTTTAAAAAATCTTTCTTTTATTAGATTTATTTTTTCAATTTTTATTGAATTATTCATTGAAAATGATTCCCAATTGTTGTTTCGTTTCTGAAACATTTCTGTTCTAAGAGAAAACTTTCTTATGTTTTTAACTTCTAAAATTAAAAAAATTAACTTTCGTTATTCTTAATGTGACTTTTTCAATTCAAAACTGTAGAATGTCTTTTAAACATAAAATTTGTTCAACCTTAAACTTGTTTTCCGTGTGTCACGATGCGAAAAAGCTAAAATTGTCTTCGAATACTTGCGAAAGAGTTACAAAACTATAAAAATGGACTATGATTAACAAAATGAGATGTGTGCTTCTGTTGGTTTTTTTCACTTTGATCACGGGAAAGAACAACTGCTCTCACAAAGAAGAGATCTCTTGAAAGCATGTTTTAATCTTTCACAATGACCATTCATTATCGAATGAAATTTTCTTTTAAACTATTTAACAGGGTGAAAATAGGGTGATTTTAAAACGTTTCAGAAAAGTTAAAGATTCTAGGAAAAGAAAATTAGTGAACGTATGTACGTATCTACATGAGTTTAAATAATTTAAACATACGACACAACAAGAGCAAAATGTATATAATAATAACAAAAATCTTATGTAATTTTTAGTTCTTTGGTAAATTTTTTTTTTAAATATTTTCATTAAATTATAGAAATCAAATCAATGTAAATGAAAGTAATAATATTATTAATATGCTTTTTTTAAGAAAATAAATTCTTTTTACATTTTATAATGAACAATTTTCAAGCACACTTGATGTCAGATTGCACAACTATGTTCTGTTTAAGTTCACTTGTGAGCATTTTACTATTTGAACAATTTTCAGTTTGTATTTAATTTTTTGCATATAATATTGACTTATAAATTAACACATAATTTCATATAAAATAAATAAATTCAATGTCTTAATGATTCGGTTTCTCAGTCTTTAGTTCGTAATCCAACGAAATTATAAAAATTTCGATTTTTCTTTCGTAACAATCCAATCTTTTTAAAGACTTTCCTTCAATTCATTGTTTGATATTTTTACTTTTCATATTTTCACGTGAAAATAAAAATGTTCAAATTACTAATAAAATAAACGACTTTTTTTTAGTTCCGATTTTCCCACGAATCGCACGGATCTTATCCCGATAGATATTTTCAAAAGACTGAGTCTCGTGTGGTGGAAAAGTCTAGTGAAAAACTTCCACGCAGACGTATTTGTGATCCGAAGACGCGACGATTTTCCAATTTTTTAACCTCTTTCAGCTTTCGTTTTCCTCATTTTCCTTGTTATTCTTCAATGTATCTGTTTTTATATGTATTTGAAATGTTTAAGTTTTCACAATAAATGTTTGAGTAGACAAGGAATAGATTAAAAATAAGAAAACTTTTTCAATTTTTCTTTTCTCACAAGTAGAAAATTCAAAAATATTGTGGATCTTATGAAATGCAAATCTTTTGAAAATTGGATCTTCATGCCAGCTACAATCAATTCGATTTCCGCCTTTTGTTCCATTTCATTTTGGATTTTTCGAAATTTTATTAGTAGCAAGTTAAGATTCAAAGTTCATTTTTGTGAAAATTTTGGAAATTAATTTTTAATTCAGAAGAAATAAAAAATATTCTCTCAATTAAAGAACATAAAATCGCACGTTTGATGTATAATAGTAAATAAAAATATTCCTCTTAAATTATATAAACGAGCACAATGACAATTTGATATGAAATTTTCAATAAATCTTTTCGTAAGAGAATTTTTGCAAATTTTTATTTCTTAATGTAATTTTTTTTGCGTTTTTCGAAAACCAAAAAACGTGCGAGTCACACTGAATTTTTATTTATACTCGAGAAAATAATATTTTGATGAGTAAACATTTCTGCATATGTGGACTTTTATATCGTTCTTTAGATAAAACCTTATTAAGATCACAACAAAAGAAAATTTTCTTGTTTTTAAATATAAATTCCGTTGATTGCAGTCAAAAAATCGGAAGTTGCAACCATTAGTCGCAAATTAATCACTTAATTTCACAATTTGGCTTATTATACTTAATATCCATTTGGAGAAATAGCTTATCTAGGATGATTTCATTCATGAAAGAACTACAAATAATCATTTTTAATTCTTTAGCAATTTCCGTTTTTAGGTATTTCTTCAAACTGTGAAATTATTATTTATTACGTTACTATGCTTAGTTTTGATTGTTTTAGTCATAGTGATAGATTCTTAACATTTATATTTCACGTTAGTCTTTTGAGAATTTTACTAATGATTTATATTACGATTGAAAAATAACGGCTTATATATAGAATTAACGTTAAATTAATTGTTTTACCCTGAATATTTATTTGTATTTGTCTTTTATCTAATGTTATTGGTGTCATTCACTCCATTTCGATAATTCCCATCAACCACTATTGAACTACTTTAGCACACTTCAGGCAATAAATATAGCCTACGAGAAATAAAATTGTTAGTAAATATTTTATAGTTAAACTAATATTACCCTTGAATTAGTGAACCCAGGTTTTAGTTTGTTCATTTATGAAGTGCGGGTTACAAATTAGTTGCAATATTAGTTGAAACAATCTGCAAGTCAAAATCTTGTTAGTAAAACAAAAGGTATATCTCTCGCATTGTGTTTGTAGTTGTTCTCTATAGTGTAGTGTCCAACGTTTCAGTTATCTTTGATCTGAACTTCATCTGCAATTGAGAGGTCAAGTCACTGTTCAATAAGTCATACTAGGTAAATGAGAATTAGTCCTAATTCGTGTTTCAAAATGTGATCTGTGATTTCAAATAACAACCACATCAGTCAAATTGTCCAGTGTGTGTTTATCCGATGTTTTTTTCAAATAAAGTAATTGGAATTTCGGAGAAATATATATAATATAAAATTCTAGTATTCTTTCCTTTTCAGTAGTCAGTTGGAAGATTCGCTACTAGGAACAAGAAATTTTTCTTTGAATCATCTCAAAAATTTCTTTCATCTGTCACTTTGAGAAGAAAAAAGAGACTCTTTAAATCATCAGCAGACACTTTTGGCAGCTTAAGTTTATTATCTTTGATATTTGTAAGTTCCACTTCGTCGCAAGGTTAATTGAAAATTGTACACATTAAAGTGTGCTGACATTGCCATGATCATGAACCTCAAACAAAGACCAAATAGGTCAGCGGCCGTTTTCAAAAAATTTTTGTTTTTTTTCATATTTTTGACACTTTGTCAAAAATGATTTTTTGAATTTTTAATTATAAAAACATTGTTTTTTTTTTTTTTTTTTTTTTTCGAAAATCTTGAGAGAACTTGAGCGTTTCGTCGAAAGATTTGTCATTTTGTCGCCTGGGAGATACATTCCTGAACATGTAATATTAGTTAGAAAATATGTGAAATATCCTGTGAGTCACATTTTATGAATCACACTCGGAAGATTTTAAGGGTCACAAACAGGGAAATTAAGGTCAGAAATTAATTTCAATATGTTTACCAGAAAATCCACAAGATCATCCTGTTTAGCTTTATGTTACTTCTAAATGAGACAAATGATATTATATTAGAAACGTGGAAAACATTTTTGACAAAAATTTTTGAAAAATATTTTTAGAATTGTCCCTAATCGTGCCATCGATCAATGGAATAATTACAATTTCTCAATGGCAAAATGGAAAATGACTGATTTCCTGAATGAAAATAACATCAAGCTAGCCATGAGACAGAACAAATATTCATATAGATTGGGAGCAAAACTTTTAAACGTCTATAAATAAATTCAGAAGTCATCCTAAATTATATACTTAACATATCTTAAATGACTTTATAAAAAATTCTGTGATATCCCTGTGGAGATGCTCTAGAATTCGGCAACTCTTTCAGTTTCGAAGTTGCCATAGTTTTTTCAATAGCACACTCTTTTCAGAATCTCTTCAGAAAGTTAAGGCGAACAGCAAAGAATGATAGCTTCAGACCAGGTTTTTAGATTGTTTAGAAAAAAAAACGCCATGCGACTTTATAGTCCCACGCAACTTCCCTGTTTCAGAGCGGTTATATGACCGGATTAAACCCACGTTGACTGATTTTTAGAAAATTAACTTCCCCCAAACATTTGTGTGTCTACTTGGACAGTTTTGAAGCGATTTCGAATAAATTATGGTATCTTAAAGTGAAAGTTATAGAAGATAGAAAATGCTTGAAAACAATCAAAATCTAGTAAATTTTATTTCCTTGGTTTTTTGATTTTCAGATAATTTTCCTGACAAAACTTGGTCGTTTCGGTTGTGTGCGAACTGGGAAAGTGATTCAGCATCATTGAGAAATTTTTTAAGAAAATTTTTTATTGACAAATAAACATTTCGTACAAAGTTTTACGTTTAAACCAAGGATATAAAAAACAAACTCATTTTGAATTTGATAAATTCTGAGTTTTAAGCGTTTACGAGCACACGATTATATCGAGGTTTGAAGACATAAACTGGGCCTTTTCCCCGTGTGTTTTATGTTCGACGAATAACGTAAGTTATAGGATATTTGTTGGTAAACATAAAAATGTCAAATTTTATTGTTCAAAATCAACAAGCAGCTTGCGGCTGTATAAGTGTTTTTAGATACTTTTTAAAATAGATAAAATTAAAAGATATTTAAAAAAAATATGAGTTATAATTGTTAGTGTGTTGTGCAACAAAAAGATGGTGATAAAAATTGAAATTCAAAAATATAAAAAATAAGATTAAATAAAGAGCTGAGTCATACGTATTAAAATTTGCTCACATCAATTTCAAATTTAGAGCAATTCTGAACAGATTGAAGTGTGTTAAGGTCAAAATATATATTGAGAGAATCACATTTAGCTATTTATCTTATTCGCCTCAACAGCTGCCAAAGCTGAAAATCTTTAATTTGACCTCAACCAATGGAAGTGCTATAGGAAAAAACACATTTATGACTAAGTCCAAATTTTTGAGTTTTAAAAAAACGCATTAAAAATCCTTAAAATAATGACAGCCTCATCAGTCAATCTTTTAAAATGTTTAACACAAAATCATGGAAAACTATATCAGCCTGTAAACAGGCTTGTTTATTAGCCTTGGAATTTTTGTTTAGCAAGCATCGCCAAATTCGATAAAAATCTGTTCTTTTATTTTAAGTTTAAAAATCAAACACGATAAATCCTTGAGAATATAGAACTAAATTTTATACTTCCAACTAAAGGAAGTCCCATTGTCAACCAGAAAATTCGATCGCTGTACAATTACCAATTTTGACCAAAGCATTGCGTTTCGGAAATTCGTCAGATATTTGTCATGAAATTGACTAATAAATGAAGAATTTCCAGTAGCTGCGCAAAATAATAAAAGGCTTGTTTCTATTTTAACCTTGATCGACAGGCCATAATTGCGACAAAAGTTTTAGTTCTCAGTGAAAACATGAAATATATAATAGATTG
Source organism: Chrysops caecutiens (assembly GCA_963971475.1). Classification (NCBI taxonomy): domain Eukaryota; kingdom Metazoa; phylum Arthropoda; class Insecta; order Diptera; family Tabanidae; genus Chrysops; species Chrysops caecutiens. Next base: position 2,100,192 of record OZ020569.1, on the reverse strand, counting down.
GAAAAACGAAGTCATTTGTCGTTGTACATGTCTTTCTGTTAAAAGATTTCAAAAAGAAAAAATAAAATAAAATAAGTAATGTTAAGAAAATAGTCCATTCGCCATTAGGGAAAGAGTGTATTTTCGTAACCAAAATAACACGAAAATTTCATGTCTGGACTATATAGGAAGGTAAACAAAATAGTTCATTGACATCGTCACTGAGCAGGAGTGATCACAACATGAACCTCCATATAAAAGTTGCATGAATTGAAGGATATCTCTAATTGCAATATTTAACCGTCCGTTAGCCCACATTTATTCCCACATAAATTACATGCATCGCATGCAAGTGGCAAATTTATGTCAACATCAACAATTTAATATAAAAACTTACGAGCAATTAGAAGGTCTCAAGTGAATCACGTCCAACGAATGAAGATAATTTTGTTATAAATTAAGAAATGCCTGTGGCCAAATGAATCTCTGGCAAAGGTGCGCAATTTTTGATGAAATTAGGCATTGTTTATTCTATTCTCTTGGCATCGCACACTGTGGACGTGTTGACAAATTAGTCTGAGAATGATTATAAATATTTTCAGGGAAGATTTACCACTTGAGGAGGTAAAATTTAATAAAGAACTTTTGATTTGTGTAGATCACTACGAGGATTTGATTTTCATTTGTGTAACCAAAACGTATTCGATGTCACCACTCACCACTTAGAGCTGAGTGAGAATGAGCCCCATCGAGTTGGAAACTCTGAGTCATCTGGTAATCATCCATTCCTGAATTAGACACACAAATACATATGACAAGATTTTTCTTCGAAATTTTCTCATGTTTTTCATTTTCCCTGACACGTCCCTCCTTGCCAGCCAACAAAACTGTGTCCGGGTCTTGCCCAACCGCGAACACGTAACGTAAATCCCAAGTCACGAACTCGGTCCTGCACTGTTTAAAAGCGGATTTTCTTAGTTTTCATTTAAGATCAGAGTTTTTCACACAAAACGACAATAAATTTTCAATTCAAATTAAGAGAGAGAAGAAAATTTTCTATTTTCATAAAACTGACTCATCTTCAGAACACTTTTCTTCGCGCTGTTCCTCGCACCACAAGCTAAACTAACGAATCTCAATACGGAAGATAATGTTGTGTGCCTGAAGATATGTATAGTATATATGTAGTTTTCTTATTTTAATTCTTGAACACAGTTGATGCTAGAAATAAATTGTACGGATACTTTAGAACAAGTTGGATCCTAGACACGTTGACGAATCACAATTTACCAGATAATTTGATGATTTCCACTTTAACTTTGGTCACTCCTGTGAACCCATCCAACAAAATGACCTCGAAACAACCACCCACCCTAAATGTATATCAATCGAAAATCATGAAAACCAAAACACTGAATTTTGAAAAGTTTAAATGACATACGCTCATGCTAATTTGTTGATTGATCGAAAATATGCTGAGTAATTATAAATTAATCCGGTCGCAAGTGTCGCAACTGTATCTCGTCATAAGCAGCTTTAGTTTATGCTTTGCTACCACTAAAAAATTTGCATAAGTCGCGTTTGTGATTTGGGGTGTCGGCTCGGATACTGACCTAAGATCTGAGAAGAAACGACAACATCTTCGGATGCATGCTCATCTGGCATTGATCGGAAATACAACATTTTATATATTTGAACAAGTTTAATACACGAGCTGAATGTATTTTTGTCGATTTATATTTAATTTTTAGTTGAAATCTGTTTTTTACTGTTTTCCTTAAAACTTTTAAACAGAATGTTCCCTTTTTTACTTTTTACATTTTGTGTTTAATTTCACTACAAAAAAGTATGAATCACTTTTCTTGAATGTAGCAGATTTTCAAAATTTTCTGTTTTTTTCTGATTTTTCAACTTTGAGATTTTCTTGCAGCAAGTCACTTTTTGACTCGAATATTTATTGTGTGTGTGATTTTTTGACCTAATGAACCTTTATGGATGCAAAAATAGGAAGGATTGTCAACATCATGGTCTAAGATGGGACAGTTTATAACTGTAAAACTAAAACTATGAGAGTGTTCTTACTGCTTAACACTTGTTATAATAATTACGTCATGAGCATTGGGATAGGTTATATGGAATTAGTAATATGTCTTGCCAAATACAATTCCTCCCACCCTCGATTTTGAATAATTTAAATTAACATGCTAATCGTTTACAACACGGACAAGTTTTTAAGGAGGACATCGTCTGACGTTTCTTGGCGACTGTATTTTACAAATTTTTGCCAAAACTATTGATTTTTAATAACTGAATTGAGGCGTCGCCTAGTTATATAAGATAGTCATTTGTTTTATATTTCTTTAGGTAAATAAATTATTTAAGTTTAAATATCTGCATTTCAATAATTTATGATTTATTATTTATAGATCGCTTTGATGTAAGTTTTTATTTTACGTGATACGAAACTAAAAAGGATTTTCCAGATTTCTGTCGTTTTGTTGGTTGAGTTTTAAAATAACAAAAGTAATTAAAAACGTGCTTAATGGAGCTCAACTAAACATAATGACAAAAGATGTGATAAACATTGTTTCTTTGAATGATCGAATGCATTGATGTTGCAAAGAAAATCCTTGAAGAAATGTTGAAGACTTTAAACTCGAGATTGCAGATTTTATAGCTACTGATGTTTATATCTTATAAACAGTAGGTATATGAATTTAATAACTAAACACCAGCGATCAAAGTGCCAAAGAACAAATTTGAGCTAGTCGACTTGTGCATTTTGGCTAGTGTATTTATATCCTCAGATCTGTAGACATCTGCGATCTGCCTTGTGTGCTCTTGACGTTTAAAATTATAAACGTTTTGTAGAAAATCTAAAAGAGAAATTGGGGAGTATGACTCATTAGACTTAGCTCCAAGAAATCAAGAAATCATTTCGCGGTGGATCCGAAGATATTTTTGACTTTTCTTCTTGATTTTCTTAGCCATGTTCATTTGATATTGTTTAACATGTTCAATCCTTCATTCCCATGGTGTTTTCCTCTACATTTTGATTACAAAAACGACATGGAAATTTGTATCACTTTTCATATCATCCATTAATTCTCTTCTCTAGAATTGGATTGAGTTTAGGCGTAAATACGATTCCGATTTTTTTTCAAACGCATAATATCAACTTTTGCAGTCTAAAATGAGAAGGTTTTGTTTAGTGTTAAGTTTAACGAGCTGAGTTCTATGTAAACATTTGCAAAATACAGGGAAACTTTCATTTGAAAATTTATAAACAATGAAAATGATTCATTCTAGAAAAGCAAAATATTTACTTATCTTCAAGAAACAAATATCAACAGTGCGAGAGTGTTTTACGCAGGATTTTACAAATTTTACGTGAATTTTATATCCTACACCGCAGATTCTGTGTCGTTAACTCTTCTTTGTAGTTACAAAATTCAAGAAGCCTTGAGTGATTTTGAAACTTTTCTGCTAGATGAAAATTTAAATTAATGTTGACTGGGTAAACTGCAACAATTTATAAATTTAATATATCTTTTAAACGGGTATAATTCCCGGTGCAAAGTACTCTAAATTCGCAAAGCAACTATCGACCTAAATTAGTTAATTACAAATGATTTTTCTTAGAATGAAGACGTGTTATTTTACTTTTTTCAAATTTTCCTGACTTAAACATTTTCACATTCAATAAACATATAATTTTCTGAATTAGTTTTCATGGAACTTGGGGAACCACTTGTATTTGTATAATGATTACAGATAGAACACTTAACCTACTCATAGAGGAAGTTAATATTTAATGGCTTTTAAACTTTATTTAAATTAAAATGAAGAGTATTCATTTTATAAATAGATACGTTCTAAGAATCTTCTACTTTCAATACGTTCTTGGAATCATATTTCGAAACATATTCTTAGAAAAACACTTAACCGTTGCACTAACAAGAGAAGAGTGTGGCCAGATACTGCGTGTGGTCTCGAGATAAAGGCTTAGTGTTAATAGAATAGACAACAGCTGTTATAGGCAGAAGATTGATATGAGATTAAGGAAACACACATAAAATAATATTGGATGATGTGCTATGAATAGTTTCAATTTTTGTTTATAAATCATATAAAGAACACAAATAGAAATAAAATTTTACAACTTCTAAGTCGGTTACAACCAAATCACACGTGGAGTGAGATATAAATGAGATCAAAAACCTTAAAATTCATGAAGGAATAAAACTAAACTTTAAATTCATTATTGTTGAATTTGTTAATTTAACTGAAACACTTTTCAGTACATTCAACCTTCATTTATAGGTAGAATGGGAAATGTATTTATTTTGAAAATAAAGATTAAACGTCACTCTAAAGCAATGTTTATTTTGCTAGTCTTTAATTTATGAAAATACATGAAACAAAACTAACAAAACATTACCAAGAAAATCATGGAGCAATGTTTCGTTCAAAATTTACATTCTGTTGCCAATTCATTATTTTAGTGACGCGTGCGTTTCCAAATTTTACACAAAGTAAATAGAATGATGGAACCCAGGTGAGACATCCAACAAGTTAGTTGGCGACACCTTCCCAAATGACTTCTGTCACATTCTGTAAATTGTAACTTTTCCTGTGAGAAAGGAGTGTTACATTCTAAGAAAAACAGCGTGTGACATTAAAGTTCTGATGTGATGGGACGAAAAATGTCCAACAGAGTAAAGTGTTTACAAAATGTGGGGCGTCCTCAAACTTTTTTGGGATTCACAATTTTCTTTCAATTATTTCAAATTATGAAAGACAAATGTCATTGAACTAATTTTTCAGAAATTTAATGAAACAAATTTACTTAACGCTGTAATCAGAACCCAATTAACAAAATTTCAAAATTTCCCGTGACTAGAATGACAAACATTGGCAAGGTTTTTTGTGATACATGACCTTCAAGGTGGTCATCTCGATTTAAATAGAAAAAATTTGTGTGAAGCACTAAGTTCTACATATTTAGAATCATGACAATCAAATAACATTATTAGAAATTTAACTATGTTGATAACATCATGAACAGTTTTAGGGTTTCGTATCCAAAGGGGGATAACGGAACCCTATTAATGTGACTTCGCTGTCCGTCCGTCTGTGACAGGGACACTTCAGATTTTCACAAAGTGTGTACTATTAAAGGAAGTTTTTTTGTACGGTGGTACGGAACCCTTCATGTGCGAGTCCGACTCGAACTTGCCTACTTCTTATTTCAGATTGTCTTCATTGACCAAAACCAAAATTCTAAATGTCTGGCTTGAACGTTAGTGGATTATAATATAATTTTATTTAAAACTAACTCAAAGTATAGTCAACAAAATAAATATAAACAATTTTTTACCAGCAAGTATTGCAGGAAAAATCTCGGAGAATAATTTTTAGAAGAAACTAATCAAATTCAATACTATTTAAAGAATATAAACATAGAAGTACACTAAACACGTAAAACACCAAGTTTCTATGATTCAAATTGAACTTTTCCAGAATCCCATCACTCTAGAGATATGTAGTTCCCATAAATAGTAATCTTCAAGGGAAAAATTTTTCTATCCTCATAGATAGAAACTTAATGTCAAATATTTAATTAAATCCAAATATTTTAATTTTTACCCGTCATTCTTGTGTTTCCAAAAAATACGTCGAGAATAAATCCTTCTTCGGTTTCAGCCAGTGTTGTATGTTTGGAGTAATCCCTCTCAGCAAGATCAAGATTTACGTTAAATTCCCATTAACAATTAAACAAAGCTCAGAAAGATAACTTGTTATGTCTGTTTAATTTATGTTTCTCAGATTTTAATCCATAGGCCAAAGACCAGATACACTAAGCAATAATTGGTAAGCCGTCAGCGTTGAGAAAATAAATTTGTTTCATGTCTCCGGGACATTTTGGATATATTTCACGCATGAACTCACACTTTTCAAAAATCACAAAATTACGAGTTAATAAATCGATCACAAGAACTGAATGTTTCCGCGGAAGAAATTGACTGCAAATAATAGGAGGAAATTTATTTCACTGATGAATTATATTTATTCACACTAGAGAGATATTTTCCGTTCCCTGTCTGAATCATCTCAGTTCCCCAAAAGCACAACGAATTGATAATTAAGAGACAATATAGCTAAGTTTAGTCGCCACGTTATTTAAGCCGTGCTTGTTGGATCGACAGACGTACAGAATTGAATTCAATTGCAGTCCCAAGATTTCTATCGTCATCCGTTAGATGTGAGCTTCTCAAATGATCTTTGCCGCATGGGGATTTTTAGTCATAAGTACATCCCGTGCATGTGGATGCAGCTAACTTAACAGATTTAATGTACACGGGTTAATGGATTCACCGTCTTGCAGGGGGAATGTTCTTGAAACACATGCAGTTTGGTAAGAAAGCGATTATTAGGTCTGCTGCGTAATGAAGCCTGCAGTTCTTCGAAACGGTTGAGCTGGGTGTGGGCAACCCTACGGCAAAGAAGACTGAGTGGCTGCAGTATGTTCATTTCAGAAAGAATAAAAAATCATCTCGCACAGTCTGACAGTGTTTATATTTAAACAGAGTTACCGGCAAATCATTTTAAAACTTTGTTTTGTTGATTATTTATAACTTCCGTGTGGTCTTAAATGCTGACGAAAACAACATTTGGAGACATGAATTTTAGTCTGTATAATAATAGTGTCACGGCATTTTCTGTTTACAGGAATTTTGTTCCGGATTTTGATTCAACATAATTGTGTACTCATGATTCTATGACACACCCACCTAACATCATGATTGATCAATAATTTCATGTCAATTAACTAATAATAAATAATTATATTCTATAAAGTTTTGCGTGAATTGAAAATGATGTCACTAAATAACAATTTTCCTACAGAATGTTGTAAAAATAAGATCAAAGTTAAAAATAACGACCAAATGTTCTCACATGAAACATGCGACTTGTACCGAACATTACGACAAACAATATAAAATAGATCTACATGTTCGAAGACAAGCTATGTGGTAAAAATCACTGGCTGAAAAGCTCTATTGTTTTAACTAAGTGCAATTGTGTTTTTTAGTAGAACTGAATCAGTGGTTCAAGAATTATTTGCAAAAGTTTAAATGATTCATAATAATGTCATGATATAGTATTTAGTACGATTCTATATGATATATTCTTGTCAACTAGGGAGGCCCATTCTCAAATTTGATGCACATTCAGTTTATGGTTTGCACGAGTACATCTTTAAACTAAAATCAACTAAACATTTCATGTTTTGTGAGATCGTTTAAGTGGGCTGTGCGAACATAAAACTTAAAACTAATAAATATTAAGAAAACGCTCACGCCATAAATTAACAAATTAAGCTTAATTATTACTTGGACATCATGTAGAAACACTTGTATTTTCAAAAAGCCAAGAGTTAAATTTATGGCTGGGAAACTACTTAAAGGTATTCTAAAATTTAGAACTGTGTCACTTCCTACACTTGAGATGGACAGCAACAGTTAATAAACACATTTTATGTCATATTTTCTGTATCGATGAAAACAAACACTTTTAAAATTAATATTAAATTTTTAAAGTAAATGTTCGTCATTATGAAAACAAATAATTATTTTATTTATTTTAACAGTCGTAGCCTTCAGGGGGTTGTGTTGCTTTATCACATTATAAATGTGAAATAGTTTTATATGGTTAGTAATATTTAATATGTACCTCATCACTATGTTCTCTGCAGATAAACTCCTACACTTTACCTTAACAAATTAGATAATAAGATAAATGTTCACGAAATGTATGTTCTTAGCATATTTTAAGATTCTAATGATATTTTCTTGAAAGTTCAATAATTATTGAACAAATGAAGCTTCGAAAACTCACGATATAATATTCAAATCATGCTTCCAAAGGTGTGAGTAATTGGTTGACTTATTACATTTGAATAAATTTGCTTCAATTTATAATTTTAAAACAGTAACTATGTGGCAAGTGTCTGCATAAATACGGATATATGAACAAAATTGAACACGACGTCCTAAAAACAACCTTAAACTAACATTTATACTTAAGCGAACATGGCAAGAGCAAATAATTTAAGAAATTCTTTCTGTCGCGTTGCATAAACTCAAAACCTTTGCAATGTCAAATAAATGAAATTCTTATCGGAACAATCTGCATCGAAATTTCACTCGTGTAATGCATTTTAGAGTGACAATCTTGAAAGAAGCAAGTGGCAAAATGCATCTTGCATTCCTAAGTGTATAAATCACTCGGTATTTGATTTAGTGCAATGCGATGAATTCACTTGGGATGAGACTGAATGTGCAATGTAGTATTATTTTGTTTTTGACTCTTTCGTCTCAAATTGTTTGGATTGATTTTAGGGGGTACGCAATTATTTTACAACATTGCTTTGTAATTAGTCAGACAAAATAGATCATTCAGTGTGGAATGACGAATGCAGTTGAATATCAAGTGCTAAATTGATTAACAAAATTGTAAACATTTATATAAATACTTAGTACGCACGTTTTTATATTTTACCAGGGAAATTGTTTTATATTTTCAAATTTATTTTGTAGGTTTGCGTTTGGCCAACATAATTACATCGAAATGGCGTGTCGGTTGTACTTAATTTTCATTTCAGAACTATGATGCATCATGCTGACTTTTTGAACAAGGCTAAACAGGATTTGTCACCTTATTCTAGAAAATAATATTATGTGGTATATAAGCAATTTGTGTTTCTATTGAGAGTAATTCATATCGATATAATATAAGGTAAAATATCAATAGACATATCTTTGGAACAGCAAGTTGTTTGCTTGTTTGTTGACTCAAATATTACAACTTTCGATAAAAGGAACGCAGTTCAACAGGTTATATAATTGACTTACACTTTCAACTCTCCGGTGAACAAGGGTTGTATGTTACAAAAACGGTGGGAAAATAATATTTCTTAAGGAAAAGCTTTCTTTATTATATTAGTAAACAAAATATATATTCCGGAGAAAAATTCAGTTCTATTCTTAGAATTGACATTCTTGCTAGAAGTTGTTAATAATTCAAATATATTTGAGTGTTTATTTCTTTTCATATCCCCATAATCAACATTCGATAAAGCCTATCGAAGTAATGTTGGAGTGTTTAATCGAAAGGTTAAGAAATCAAATCAATTTTCTTCGACAACCCGTCTACAAACTAGCACTTAACACAAGCAGTGTATTAAACTAAAAAAATTTAATAATAAACGAAGAATTTTGTGAGTGTTGTTAATTTTTAAATGTCAAGTTTAAAACATTTTTGAGGCACGATTTATTGATCGACGCGTGGTCGAAACAACACGCAATAAAGTGAATAAATAAATATAATAATGTTGCTTACAAAGAAATTCACACAAAAAGTACGCGAAGAAAATCTGTTTTTTTTTTTTAAATTTTCAAAAATAAATAGAAAATTTTTCGCAGCGAAAATAAATTATTCACATTTTAAGATTTTCTGGTTAAAGTTCAGCGAAGCACTGCGAATCGAAAAATTCTTTTGATATTTTCTACGCTTACGCATTGAATTGTTATTTTCTAAGAAAAATTGTATTTTATACTCACAAACAGGATTGATAAATGTCTCATATGTGCAATTTACTGACTTAAGTTCCCAAGCATCCTAAAATAATAAAAATATTTTGAGAAAATTTTTATCAACTTTCAAATATTCGTTAACATACTGGATCGACGTCTAAAGCTAATGGTTTCATGCTGATATTTTGTGAGTTTAAAATACCATTTCTAATTATATCATTTCTCTGCTCGGCTAAAGATGAGGAAACAGCAGAAGATTCAGAGCTAGGATCATCAGGACTTGTCCAGTGTATTTCTCCTTGCTCTGATATTGTGTCGTCTTGAAAGGTTTTAGAAATTCCAGTGCCAGAATACTAAAATCAATTGGTTAACGAATGAAAGTCTTACAAAATGGTTTATTTTGATACTCACATATAATTGAGATTCCCTACTTGATGTTAAATCCGTGACGTCGTCAAAGTACTGGTCATTACTGTCAATCTGTAGCGGATAAAAATGAATTAATTTTTCGAAAATATTAATTATATCTGTTTTACAGGTGGATTCTTGTAATAGTCCAGAGGTTCACTTTCTCCAGGGAAAAATTGACACAAAACCCTCATTAAATTAACTACGTATTCCATGGACGGTCTACAGACTGGATTTGCATCCCAACACGATGTGATTAATTTTTCAATAGGTTTCGGGCACCCTTCAATGATTGGAGGACGATTACCTAGAAATGAAAATAATGTATTTCGACAAATTTGTAATTTTAAATTTATTTCTTACCATTGTGTACACTCCACATTATACCTAGTGCATTGTCACTATCTTTGAAGGGCTGTTCGCGGGCTAAAACTTGCCACAAAATGATACCCCAACTAAAGACGTCACATTTTTCTGTATACGTTTGTCCTCTAAAGACCTGGAAGTTAAATATTTAGGAATATAAAACGATTTATTGATATGAACAATACTTCCGGCGCCATCCATGCCGCACTTCCTTTATTGTTGGTCATTATAGACGATTTGTCTGCTACAGTTCCAAAGTCACAAATTTTCAGTTTCCTACCATAGTCTACTAGCAACAAATTAGGAGGTTTTAAGTCCCTGTGAATCAGTGGCTTCGGACGCATTGCATGTAAATAAGCTACACCCTTTGGAACAGATGTATCGATGAATAACATTTTACTCAATATATAAAGGGATACCTACTTCTGCACATTGTTTTGCCCAACTCATCGCATGAGCAGCTGAATAATATGGTCTACGTTTTGAGTGTAGTAAATTATAAAGCGAACCTCCTTCAGCGTATTCCATTACAAGAGAAAAGAAACGGTCCTTCTTACATGTCCCGTATAAAGTTATAATATTTGGATGTGATACTCGTGATAATTGTCGTACCTACAAAAGAGAATTTCAAATGTAAATGCTTATATGATATTTATTCGACAAATAAATACTTCAACGATAAAGGCGTTATTCTCGGTGTCATCTTCTATTGATTTCACTGCTACGTCTATTCCTCGCCATTCTGCTTTGTATACTGTGCCAAATGAACCTCTGCCTACAGGCTAAAAATATATAAGGAAATAAATGTAAGTATCAATTCAAAGCGTAAAAAGTTTGCAATAAATAGTTAATACATTTTAGCTCTAGAGAAAGTGATTGCAAGCTACTGGAAATATCACCTCAACCTGACTAAGAATCAACAGGATTTGGTGTAAACCAATCCAGTGAAGTCATAACGAATTATTATTAAATTTACTGAAGTTGAAAGTTTAACATTTCAGTCGTAAGCAATGCAATTGATATGAATATCGCCTCAAGTGTACGACCCACGGATAATTTATTTGGATGAACCATTGGAATATTTTTAGTTGCTGATGTGTTACTCAAAGATGCTGCATCACGACTATACTTTTGGCAGGACATGATACTTGAAAGTTTGTAAAGATAATAAAAGGACATTTCGATGTAGTTACACTGAAAACTAGAAGGCATTTCTTGTAAATGCTTGACAACAAATTAAAGGACACAACACAAGTCTTTCTTCTTCAACCGAGATTGTGATTTTAATTTAGTAGAAACTTTATGAAACATAGACGGGGAAATAGGTTTTTTGCACTCATTTTTAAGTTAGGAAATTAAATTTTCGTTTCGAATTGACATTTTAGTTTTATTCTCCCGAAAAATGCATAAATTTATTCCATTTTCAATCGAAAACAAACTACTGTTTGACAGTTTTAGTCTAACCTCAAAGTTTGTTTACATAACTTCAAACACAAAATTACGATAAAAACAAACACATTTAAGCAATAAAGAATCATATTTATATGCACTTGATAATATAAAACATTATGAAGATAATTAAAACTTCTGAAACGCAACGATACCTCAAAAATTTTCAATTCGTCTAGATTGATTTCCTCCACGAATGCCTGCGATTTGAGTACATCTAAACTTTTATTAGCCATTGATTTCCTGATTGTACAATAACTAAAACATTATTTTTATATTTTTCACAAATTTATTGTTCATTAAATCATATTACAATGTACTAAAATTGATTCCTTTTAGCTGTGTAACTTAATCACTTTGGAATCACCAAAAAATTCCTATGAAGATCCAATTCAACAAACTGACATTTCTTACTCCATTTTTGACATTTCCACACAAGTTGAACAACTTGAGGAATGCGAATAGTCGATTTTGCCATCTGTTGGAAGGTAGTTGAATCGAATTAAATTGTCTTACATTAGGGTTTCTGTCTTGAGTTTTAGTTTGTTGACTGACTGTTGAGCTTACTTCTGTCGCTAGTGTATAAAAATAATGAAAATTCAAGAAGTCTGAAATATGTATTTATAAAGAGTTATTCAAATATGCTGTACAAAATTGATAAAATTTATGAACACGTAAATCATTCTAGTGTAATTATTATAGCTGTATTCTTTTGCTTACTCCAATAGAGCAGAACTGTCAAATCCCATACATTTATCCTGAACAAATTAGCTCTCGAGAATAACCGCTGGATAAATAGTTGACCAAGAAATATCCAGATGACGCAATGGTTCATTTTCCTTGCCGCGAATATAAAGTTTTCCTTAAATTCCACAAAATTACAATTTCTTCAAAACTTTCCGTTAATTTCATCTGAAGTTGAAGTTTGTAATCTATCGATAGCGATGTCCACAAGAATACAGCAACTGTATGCTTAATTTTAGTCACTGCTCCTCTCTTCATTGTTCTTTGCCTTTTTCGCCGCATAAAATAAAATTGTCCAAGGGGTTTCTGTACGGCCATTCCTCGTATCTCGAATTTTGTTCGTATTTCAAAGCACAGCTTCGCTCGCTCGACGGCTCGTATCTCAAATATCTCGTATGTTAGGGCACTTGTATCCCGAGGTACCACTGTATGTACACAATTGTATAACGTATGTGGGTAGTTGTAGATAACCTACTAACATAATACAATATTTGTTAAACATTTCTAAGGAAACATCTGTGGGACGATGTCCTTTTCCTTGGTTAAGCAAGTTAACCAAGTTACAGCGAAATGTGCTCAGGAAGAGATGTTCCTTTAGCTTGTAAATTATGCACCAAAGGATCCTTGTCAGGTTCTCTTAAAATTTCTTTGATGTCCTGAATAACTTATCATAGTAAAAAACGCGATACGCTATTTATTTTTTTCTAATTTTACCAAAAAAAGAGTTATCCATTTTTCCTGACTTTGAGGTACACTTTCGTCGTAAGAAGAGGCCACAAAGCGTTATTTTTTCGTGCTTTGAAAAGGAGAAGAACCTTCATTAATTATATATTAAACAAAATTTTAATTTTATCCCTTTTCTCATAAATAAAAAGTGCTCATTGCCATTGCCATAAAAAACCGGGAGCATACTTTTACTTTTTAATAAAATTGAGTGAGTGTGGAATTAGAAAGAATCGAGTATTTTGAAATCCTTTTTCCATTTCGTATTTAATTATTTGTGTATGGCAAGAATATATTTATTTAGTCCTTTATAGAACAGGATACACTTAGGTAGGTATATCTCCCTGTTTCAGTGAAATACATTTTGTCTAATTTGATAGATAAATGTGATGAAACTTAGTTACAACATTCAGGGTTTGTTTGATACTAACGTGGATGGACAAGGACTCTTATACATTATGTTGAGGGTTAACCTGAGTCTAATAAAATAAACACCGAAGTCCCTTATCTTTAACAACCACGCGTCTGTACTGAAACTGTTTTTTTTCCTGTCAGTTTTGACCCTTTATTCAAAATATTTTAAATATTTTTATATATTAAATGGAATTTCAGACCGTCGAAAGTTTAGATGACTCTAATATCTATAATAATAATATAAACTAAACTTCTGCATATTTTCCAATGATCTTATGAGTTTTGCTTGGAATGTTACAGTTTGAAATTGATTTGTGGAAAATTATTGAATATTTCCTAAATGGAAGTCCCCTTAATATCATGATTATTATCATCCACCACTCAACTATTCACATGTGAATCCTGGGAAGTTTCCTAGTTCCCCCAAAACATCATGGTTCCTTCTATGCCGATAACATGTTCGATACAAAACACGCTGTAATAGACAAAGGTCAGAATTAAATTGGCACAATTGCAGTGTATGTCACAATGATGTCCTTTTCTTTTCGTTTTTAGTGTTATTGCTTGAGTGTTGAAGGACATCTGTTTTTTTTCTGACCCTGTAAAATCGTACACATGTAACTCTGGATAGCCTCAAGTGATATCCCTTCGTTTTTTACTAATAGATTTTGTTACAAAGTGTTATCCTCGCTCGAAGATAATGTCCTATCGGTATCAATGATAGCAATGATCCCTTCGTGCTTAAATGAAATATTCTGGACACGTATGATGCTCCTTTTTTTGCTTTATCTCATATCACCAGGATAATGGTTAGAAAGCCAAGAGCGTGTGGGGATAGGTTTTTATTTTCACTTTGACTTAACTCACCTAACTTTTGTCCATGAAGGACAAATGTAATTGGGATGTGGGCTGATAGTGGGAACGAAAAAAATGTGTCTTTTAACTAGAAGGATAATAGAAAAAAGTTGAATCGAAAACAACTACTTAAGTGTCTGAATTTGGTAGCGAATTGGCATCAATATTCGTGATACATTCAATTTAGTTGGATTGCAAAGGACTCACAAAAACTATAAAAAATCTAATATAAAACACGTCCATTATCCTTTTTAGTGACTCACGTACGAAGAAACTTCGCCAAATATGTGCTTCTCCTGTAATGAATGATTCCTGAAACAGAAAGCATTAATGGAGCGGTTACTGCTCCCATGTGCGTAATCTTTGAACCTTTTTTATTGGCCAAATATCCTCTGATCCATGACGTTAACATATCCAAGTAAAAATGCATGGAGAAGGCATAAAAACAATTTTTTCGCGAATTGCTACAACGATTTTTTAACGGTCTCCATTCGCTACTTCACTTTGTTTGTGGGGTGTTTTCTGAACCCTCATTTAGTACCCTCGCCGAAAAAACATGAAAGGTTCCTCCTGTATTCAGAACCAGTGTGTAAGCTCTAGACCGGATAACAGATATGAGGACGCGAATTCGCAAGGGTGGAAGAGGAGTTCACTAGACAATTCTATTTGATTATCCTTGGCCGAAGTAAACATCTTGTGCTCACGACACTGCCAAGACATCAAACACCAAATCTGTGGAAGTCCTTTGAAAAATCTTGATACTTTACGACCACCGGATTTATCGAGTGGAAGAAATTGATATTTTTGCCATATTGGGGTTGTTACTCTGAAGATGCTAGCTGAATTGTCTTCTGCAATTTGCAGGATCAAGGGACATCACAATGTATATTTCCTTCAGTGACTAATTTCAGACTTTAGATAGTTCGCAGATAGGAATCTGTACTTATTCATTGGAATAATCACGGATGACACCGACATCTACATATACCCTCATGAGTTATTAATGGGAGTTTTAATATCAACAGGAAAATATCAGTGGCGCCTGACTGATTATGACGTATTATATCTCTTATATTGTTATTAGTTTAAAATCTGTGGTCCAAATAATTTTGTGTGTATGATCAACAGTTTTGTGAAAACTATTTCAGTAAAGACTTAGTTCGTTGTGAAATTCGTAGATTGAATTCTATAATTTGCCAACAAGAAATAACACGGTAAGAGTTAATAGAGAGTTAGAGTTAGTTTTTACATCCAAGAGTTAATTGAATCAAAAACTTTTTGAATAAAATTCATGGTATCTAATAATTAATACAATTTGAGTGGAATCGAAAATAAAAATCAGAGCCATTGCATTGCTCGTGGTTATTGAACTCAACCTAATTGAAATGTTTTCGTAAATAAAGAAAATATTCTTCAGGATTCCTAAAATCCAATAACTCACATTCATATTCAAATGTTCAGCGACACCTATTGACTCCTTCTCCCAAAGGGTGGGGTTTTCTTCCGACCCTAGAAATGTCTCCAATAAAACACAAACATTAATCGCTAGCAGTAGCAAACATGCAAGGACTTTCCAAGTGCTTGACCTCAAGCACTTCTAAACAATGGAGAATGCTTAAATGAGACTACGTTGCATCTGGTTTCTTAAGGTATTGTTTGGTGAGCTCATAAAGGATTCATTTCAAAGCCTTGGTAAACGAGAAGATACAGGAAGAGAGAGACACTCCAATTAACACGGTACGAGGTGAAGCAAGTGAGTTTAATTCTTGGGACAAAATAAAACAAACCTAAACCGGCATAAAGTTCCAGAATTCGGTCAGGATTCTTTGTTCAAAGCGTTTTTTTCCTCCGTACCTGTCATTGTTGGACAGGAAAAAAATTCTATTGAAAGAAGAAGATACGACACATTGTAGAGGTGAAGGATAAAACAAGCTTTTCTACAGGGAAAAAAATCCGCATGGGCAATTAAAACATAACCTAAAAACACGCACTCAAAACCAGTACTTACTCGTGTTGATCTACCCTCTGAAGTGTTTCAAGTATGTCAGGAAAAATTGCCTGAATGCACACAAGGACACACCTGAAAATTTGTATAACATATGCGCTCGAAAAAAAATGCAAGAAGAAAAACCCGAGTAAAGGACAAACGTTCGGAATGCCAGAACTCGGCCGGAAGGCTCGTGAGTGGTGGATTCTAGAAGCGATTTTTGCTTGTATAATAAACGCATGGTTAAGTTTGAAGTGAGGCACAATGATCCGGACCCAGAATGACGGCAGCCATTGTGCAGTGAGTGTTGCATTGTTTGAAAACATAATATACACAACCTGCAGGAAAAACTAACTTTGCTACACTCACATCGAGTGGCATCCTAGGAATTGTTGCAAGGACGAATTTCTTCAGCAGGTTGACAGTTTTGTGTTTGTAGCATAATACATCATTGTGTGATTTTTGAATGAACCGCATACACAATGCGGAACCACCATGCGAACTAGAGGCAAGAGTTGCATCACGTGTGACTCGTAACTTGTTAACTTATGCCACTTTTCAAATGTCAAATGGAAATAATTTTCTTATAACTTACCATAAATGAGTTGTCACAGTGCATGTTCTTAACATTCATCGGTTCAAAATATTGAAAAATTTGAAAATACAAATTAACACGAGTTAACAAAGACAACACAATAACGGAATTTGGAATCTTCCGGGTATCGAATGCAGCGCTTTTGAGATAAATTGAATTGTTGCTATTCCATCAAACCATCTACCTACATATGGTTAGCCGAAAGGACATGGGCAGGGACAAGGGTTCAATAGTGTATTTCCAGGATGCAAATTGAGTTAAATTGATTCATGAACCCAAATGGACACGAAGAATGTAATCGAGAGGTTAGAGACACGGCAAGGATGAAAGCCAGTCATATAGTCACATGTATCTCTAAGCAACACTCATCAGGAGGTAATGATAGTTACAAAGGATGGACATGTTGTTCTTGATTCAACATAGCAAGGAAGTTATAGGCTTAGGAGATACACTGATATTACACGTAACGTGAAGAATAGCCCTTTAATACCAGGTTCAATGTATGCGATGACATTCCTGCCCAAGCCAGGACAATAGATTATTATCCCTTTGTGGGTGTAATTATCCGATTGAATTGAATTTCAACGCTGGATTTGCATAATTACTTTGAGTGCTATCATTTTAGCAGCGATAATTGATCTAACAGACGTAAATGATATTATGAAAGTTAAATTTATGAAAATTATGATGACGTAAACATTAAATATTGTCTGGAGACAGAATATTCTATAATTACGATGAAGTTTCAAAGATCAAAAAAGTCTAAGCGTCTTTGCATATCATTTGTTCCGACCCAAAACCTGTATATGATATTGAGTGCAGCACATATCTATCCAGATGAAAGATGTTGGTAGGCGCAAAAAAGTGACATACTTAATGTACATACATATATTCTTTCAACATTTCTGGATGGATATTAGCAAAAGGATAAGAAGAAAACAAAATAGTTACACTTATATCGATACATAAGTATATGGATAAAAATGGAAGATACCTTGAACATCAATCCTGATATTCTTCACTACAAAGAAACAGAAATCCTTTTAAAAAGTTTCTTCTCCATCCACAAGTTTTTTTGTCATTACAATATGCAAACTAAATGTACATTTGAGTAAAGAAAAAAAAGTTCAAAAGGATATCCTTAAGCGGCTAAAGAGCAATAGCACCCAAACTCCTCCAGAGACTAGATCCTAAAGTGGTAGTGCATAATCACAGCAATGTATATTTTATTGCATGTGAATGTGTCCTTGTGTCCTGAACAAAGTTTTATATAAAATGGTAAAATGGTAATCGTAGATAAAAGGAAACAAAAAAAAAATGAAGAAGAAGAAGAAAATGAGAGAAAAGTAGAAAACATCATTCTGGAAACAGTATTAGTAGTTGGAGTATAACAAACAAATAAGGACAAAACAGCACGGCCAGGACTAAAGAGCTTGAAGCAGAATCTTTGAAATACATAAAACGCAAATAAAAGGACATTAAATATGCATTTGCAAAACGGGTAAAAGGACGGCACACACAAATGTGTGATGTTAAGAAAAGGAAAAGCTGGTAGGATAAAAAGGACACAGCTGAGGATTGACATGGACAAGAACGGACGAATGGACGGAATAGGGTGATAGGACGACAGGGCGATGAAATTATTCACCGACTGGGTGCTCTTCTTTGGTCGGTACCACCATTACTGGGATGTTCCGGACTGATGGAGCTACAAGGATGGACGAGTGATTTCCATCATCGAAGATGTTATCGCCTTCTAAGCCTTCGAGGGATTATAGTTTGGGCAAATGGAAGTTATCATGGAAAACTTTCACTTCACTTTCAGCCAGAAAAGGATTTCAATTTTACATTCCCTTTATTTTGTTGTTATAGTTTTTGCATTCTTCATGAAACTACGACAATTTATTGCTTTGTTTGCTTTGCATGTGTCAGCAAAGCTTCTGTTTGCCTTAATGAGGCCAAAGTGTTCTGCACAATATGCATTGCGACTGAAAAAATTAAATACAAAATGTAAAACAGATTTCAAGGATCAGTTTTAGCCTCATTATGGAAGTTACATTGATATCAGTATAACTTCGTAACTGCAGCATTTACCTTGTTTCATTAAAACGATATTGTCTTATAAGTTTCTGAACTCATAAGTGTGATGAAGGAATGTCACTCATTTCTGAGACTGCAATGGGTCACAGTTTGATACCAAGACTGATACCAAGATACTTATATTGTCATATAAGTTTCTGAATTCATAAGTGTGATGAAGGAATGTCACTCATTTCTGAGACTGCAATGGGCCATAGCACCAAGAAGACTCAAGTTGTATACCTATATCCCCAAATTGTTTCGTAAATTTCCATTGGAATATTGCTTGATTCTTGTGCTTGTAAATTAAATGATCTTTTAGAATGTTTTTGTACAAATCAATGATTTTCTCTATGACCTTTCCCTAAAAATTCAGCAGCAAAGCCGAGATTTTGAAAATTCCTTTTTGAATAGAGCGATCAACTTATTGTTTCATATTGGCCAAAACAGATGGCTTTAAGAAAAGTGCCTCTATGAAAAACATTACGAGACTTAAGACCTTGTTAAACAGTTATCCTGTATTATCTGTAAGTAATAATTATTTTCTGTATTTCATCAATTACTATTATAATATTATTGTTTTCCAAGAACTGATTTAGATAAATTTGGAAACGCATCTAACTTAACACCTCCAATATCATTTAGAATATGATAACAAACATAATTGAATAATTAACATTATGAATTCTATGCAAGTACGCACTTCTCCAGTAATTATCAAATTTCCAAGAAGTTGGAAGGTATAGGTACTATTATTATATTATTTCCGAAAATCCAGTTGCCGTTAACCCTTGATATCATGTCATTATTCATTAGACAAAATATATTCCAAAAATGTACTGTACGTTTTCCTGCTTTTTAACTATGCATGTTAACTATGCTTCTCGTAGATATATGTACGTGTTAATGATGGACCAGATTTTGTCATTTGTCTAACTAACGTTCATGGAAACGAGATTTCCTAGAAATATCCGTCGATCTATATTAAATTCTCATATTTAGATCAAAATAAAATTTAGTTGCATCAAGGACTAACAGTGATTTCGCAATGTCGGTATTTCGAAGAATGCTTTCTAATTTTGTTAATTAAAATCCTAAGCATGAGTTATATACATGTAATACTAGTCGAGCAGGGAATAAGAATCATTCCAGGTATTCCAGGTCAATAAGTAGATTTTATGAAACGCAAAGCTATTGACAGTACACACCACCCATAAGGATACGGCTGAAATGAAATGAATTTTGATATCAGTAAAAGCTCCTGTGGTGCACATATTGTTCGTATCAATGTATGTCACTCAAAAGGTATTCAGTCCTGACGCGGTTCAAAGCATCCTTGTAAGTGCGCTCCTTCGATTTCAAGGGAAATTTATTATTTTCTTGTCCTTGTTTGTGTTTGTTAGGTGGAGTTTTTGTTGATGTCTAGAAAAAAGGGGACTATGGTCGTGCACGTGAAATAAAAGAACTCAAGGAGATATAAGCTCATTCTGCCAAAGAAACAGGGGATAAAAGAAGACAGCTCAACTATGGTGTTTATGAAAAAAGGAAAAGAAGGAGATTTTTGTATGTATTCGATGGAAAAACTTCCAGGACATGAAGAAAACGTAATGTTTCCTTAGAAAGTTTCTTACAGCACCCCCAAGTTGACTCGTTCTTCTTTCCTTTTTTTCGTCCTTTATTAGCCAAGAAGTGCGCGTTATGGACTGGAATTTGTCGTTGAAGGTTAAGACAAGGAAAGAAAATATGTTTTCCCCAACCGAATATCCTTCAAGATTTATTCCCTGGGGGGATATTGAAAAAAGACAAACTTTTCGCTGTTTTTTCTTGCGTTTGTGTTCGATGTTGGGGGGAGAGAGGAGACAGAAAAACAGTAATAACACATACAAAAAAATGAAGAAAAAACGTTGAAATATTTGGAAAAAGTTTCAAGTTCCTGAATAATTTCGAATTTGTCTGTGTTGGTAAAATGGCGTTTAACGAATGGGAGGGTTGCTAAGGATTTTCAACTTAGAAAAAAGGAGAAATTTTAACAAAAATTTCGATGAAGTTTGGGTGGTTATCCTTGAATATTAACGATGCAAATGTGTGGGTTTGAAATTTCCACAGGGTATGGGGGTAAACCATTTAAGATGTAAACCTTAAGGAAAGAAGAAGACGTTTAGAGGTTTATGCGGAGGACATAGCGGTGCACCATAGGAGGGCAACCACCAACAACGATGAAGACGACGTTGTGCGGCTGGTAAATGTACTATCATGACCACTACACCAGCATATTGTGGTGTAAGTGTGCTCCTTGAAAAAGTGATGGTTTTTTCTTGACTCCATCTATACACGCAGGTATGTGTATATTGTTTTAAATATATTTTGTTAAAATTATTGCTAAATACATATATCGGTGTGTTTGATTATTTTTAAAGGAATCCTGTGCTCATACACACAACGAATATGGCTCCGCCTTAATTCCATGGATAGAAGGAAGTGATTTTTTTTGGGGTTTTTGTACGAGAAATCATATGAAACCACATTTACACATAAAATATGGGAAATATTTGGTATACGAATATGAGCCATCAAAAGGATCAAATTGGACATGATGAGGTAAGGACAGGACTTGAGTTTTATCCTTCAGTGGAAGACTGTCATAGATACAATTAAGGACGAAGATACTCCTCCTTTCATTAGCGCACCGAAAGATTCCCACAATATTTGGCCACAACACATTGGTTGGATCCTTAACGTATAAACACGGTTATCCGTGAATACATTTAAAAAAATCGCATGACACAAATATATTTAGCAATATATTTACAGATTTTTCTATGAGAAGGAAGGGTGAACTAATACAAATGCAGAATGAGGACAAGATGATTCCCGTGACGAGAGAAAAATTAAGAAGTTGCAAAGGAATTGAAAGGCCGATTCCAAGATGCCTCCAAGATGCTAGATGTCGAAGTATGGGGAATGAGAATAGTACTCGTATCAAATGGAATGTTCTCCTCAGTTACCACCGATTTTGTGTTTACTGGTATTGTCAATCGTCGTGGTGTATACTTATAGGTATCGTATAAGATATTATGTTCATTACTATATGTATAGATAGAGAAAAGCTCTTGTGATTGTTTATACTTTTTTTTGGCTAGAACTTCTTCTTTCTAATCGCCTCCGTGTAATAAGAAAACGTTGCAAGCTGTGTTCGTGTACATATGGCCAAACCATTAGAAAGATAGAAGGTATGGCTAGAATGGGTGGTTGCTATATGCTCCTATACATCCACCATACAGAGAATATCTATTCGGGATGGACGGGTATATGGTACAGCCTTCCACAAAAACCACCGCTACTGGTATTGGCGGTGGCGATGATGATGATGACGAGAAGTGGTCGAGTCGGTATCTTCAGGCTTACCGCAGAAATAGTTTGAAATTGTTTGCGGTTGTTGAATGTTTTAAAAATTTGCGCGCGTTATAAAAAATTGTGTAATTAACCTAATCAATTTATTTAGTAAATGCAAAAATTTATTTTAATTATTATTCGGGAAAATTATTAAAAAAATTTTATTTTTCATGTGTGTGAAAGTGATTTTCTAATTTTAATATGATAAACGTGACAAAAATTTGAAATTTAATTGATACGTGTATTTCATAAATAAATTTCTTGTGAGTTTGGTGAAAAAATTATTTTTATAAAAAATTTTACTGTATTTGATGTGGAAAATATTGAAGTTTCTGTGGTACAGGATACTCAGCTAACACAGGATTGTTTCATTTATCAACGAACACATCACAAATATCTGGATTCGAGGTGATGTTACTTCGTATTTTATTCGAGTAATATTTGAAAAAATAAATTATATATTTAATAACTCAGTTAATAAATTTACTATTTATATATGATCGAAAGTGTGGAGATTATAGTGTTTCCTTCATATCTCAAAAAGAGTTGTTACTGTTCTCATACATCTACCGAAATTGTAAATTTTAGAAAGATCAAAATGATCGTTTCATTTTTAAAAATAATTTATCTAAAAGTGTACAACAAAGACTCTGTGGAAGAATGTAGATCCGAGAAATCGTAGACGATTCTTAATAAGGAAACGTGCACAATAATTTGAAATTTTTAAAACATTAAATAAGCGATCATTTTGAGTTGGACACAGAAATGGAAAATTCAAACGATATTCTTGTATAGAAGGCATTGGAATCAGGGATCTCCACGACTTCCTCATCAATTTACTGGAAATGCCTCTTGAAAAGATTTTCATTAAAAATCTCCAAAGATTTGTTAATGAACTGAATTTGATTGAAAAGAATTTAAGAAAAGTTTGATTTTACTAAGAGGAGTATTTGCAAAATGAGTAATTCATTTACATACTTATTTTCATGTTTCCAACTGATTTCGAAATCTGGCAAAGAAAATACACTCATTATCTTGCTTTTCAAGGATTTACCCTTTGTCTCCCATCAAATGATCCCCTAACACCGCCTAATTGGCCTCACAAATATCATAAGTTAACTCATTTAATTGTTGCACAAATAAAAAATTTCCACGCTAAAAATTTATTCAACACCATCTGTTGGTCACATTGTGTATATGAATATTGGGTAGCCAAAACTTTCTTTACTTGTATATTGTATGCGGCTTTTATTTGGGTCAAAATATGTGGTCGCGCTTCAACAGATGCCGCCACCAGAGACAGCCACATCATCATCGGTCAACTGGGTTTTTATAATTTTATTTAATATATATTTTTTGTGCTATAAATTTAAGCTTAACTGCATGGATTTCTGATTATATCACGTTGAAATGTGTTAATGTATACATGTTATTATATACAACTCTGAGAGTTCACTAGGAGCATCAGGATGGACATGGACACATTAGCTTCATAGTTATACAAAATTTTCCAGATAATAATTTTTCCAGCTACGGTTGTCCCTATTTAAATTCAAATTATTCCCATATGTAGAAAAAGGACTATTATATTTGAACTGTTGTTTTGTTATAAAATGGTTACCCGTTTTTTTGTTTTTTAATTTATTTTATTTTTTGTGGCTTCTTCCGTTTTCACACCACGTGCGTGAGAAGTCCTTTCCATGTGGTCATCGTTGATTGTTAGTTTTTCCGCAATTTTCAGATTTATGATATATTTATATTCACATGACAATATATAATAAAAGCTCTTATGGAAAATTATTTAAAATCAACATATCCCATTCAAACAGTCAGGAGATTTAGTGATACAGTGAAAATAGTAAAAAAATTATTTCATAAATAAATGTGGTCGCTTGGATGGATATTTCCTGTGGAACCACGTATTCTTTATCTCATTGAAACCATACAGGCAGTCGGGTCAGGATGCGGATATGAAGTGAGACATACCTCCACGTATATAATACGAATAGCTCATTGAAACCAAACGGAAAACGACTGTCCACAACTTTACGCACTCGTTCACATTTGGTGTCCACGTATGTTCACGTGGACGTTTGTACAACACACAAAAAATAAATAAATACACATAATTATATTTTCTGAATAAAAATTCATATATTTGTGGATTTCACACAAAAACAAAACAGAGTTGGAACGGAATTTTTTATTATATTATTTTTATTTTCATTTTCACAGATTTCTGTCGTCGGCCATTTTTCACGCGTTCCGGTGTCCATTTTTCGAGGCATTGCGGAGCCGGTGTGTCCGTTTTTTGGGTTATTTTGCCGTTCTTTTCCGAGGTTATTATTATATATATTTTTGAATTAATATAAATGATAATTTTTTTCCCACTTTTGTTTAACTCACATTTACTTTTTATGTGGTCTACACTTAAGCTTTGGTGTTATTGTGAGAAAAATATTCAAACAAAGCGGCTCCATAACACAACTACTCGTCATATCTCATCAAAGGCACTTGTATATTCGATATTCAACGGCTTTTTATACATACAGAATTGTGGATAAGTTGTGCAATATGTTGTGAAAATTATAAAATATTATTTCGTGGAAATTTTATGGAAAATCTGTAATTTTATTCGTAATGAAAACTCTTATTCAAATTGTTTCATGGCACCACGCAATAAAGGTGCTTTCGGACATTCAGTTTTAAAAGTGTTCACGTTGAAATCGGTTGAAAATCATGAACAGTACGTTATATAACTGAATGTGATATTTTTTGGTGGTTTTGTGTCAAATTAAAAAGTGTTTCTACATTCAATTGTGCTTTCTAATAATTTCTATTTACAATATGTGGTTCACTTTTCGTTCAAACTTTAACATATCTATATATTCTATGAATTCTGTGAAAGATTAACATATAATCACTTGTTGAATCTGCTATAAAAATTCGGTCCTATTTTGGTTTAACACCATACAAAGTGTCAGACTACCAAATTGTTTATTATTTCGGTATTTCTTACCGCAGTCTAGTGGTTACATGTTTTAGAAATTTTGTTACCCTTTCAACATGAAAACAGGTTGAATACTGAATTTCTCGTTTTTAGAATACGCAAAGTGTTACCTCAATTAGCTCAATCAATTTAATGGTGATACCTACTCCGTCAGGTACCTAAATATTTTCTTCAAATTATTTCAATAAAACAGGAATATGATTTGCATGCATTTTCCGTATGTTGTGTGAAAAATTGCCTTATTTCTCGAAAGTCCATTTTTGAGTGAATCAAGTGTTAAATGTTAATAGAAAAATGTTGACTTTCTTTCTAGGTGTCTTTCTTAGAATATACTACTTAAAAGTTAAAAGTACGAAATGAATTGTAGTATGAATTGATTTTTTGGAAAAAATAAGTAACTTGCATAGATTATTTGGAACAATTTATATAACAGAAAAGTTTCTTAGAAAACCCTTTCAAGTCAAAACTCGTAGATCTAAAGGTGACTTGTACCTAAAGTGCCTAAATTTGAATGTAAGCTTGTACGAAAATTCATTATCAAAGAAAGTCTTTGTACTTTTTCATTTCAAAACTCAAACTTTCTTTGTCTACTTGCGTTTTCACAAAGAAAAAGAAAACCGGAAGAAAACAACCCAAACAACATACAAAGCTTCTTTCCCTCATTCTTGTAATCCTACATGTCTTCGCTTAATATTACATACCACTTCATTACAAATCACTTTATCACAAGATCAAAGGATACGTTGGCGTCATGGAAGTGTAAGAATTTGTTGAAGATGAAACGGAAGTCAACAGATTTCTATAAGATTTCCTGAAACTTAGGGGAGTGCAACAAAAAAAAATCCTGGTTTAGCTTAAAGGTTTCTTGATGTGTTGAGTATATTAAATTCAAGATAGAAACATTAGACGCAACAAGTTATACGTATGCGTGATGGAGGACTTGAAGATCCTCAAATGCGTTGTTATCTATTTAATGACTTTGAATTGTAATTCTTTCCAGGAAATGGCACACTGATACACCAAAGCGTCATGAATCCAACATAGAATACAGTTTACTTGATTTTCTACTGACCAATCTGTTTTTCGGAAGTTAGCAAAGTGAGAATCTTCGTTGAGGTGTAGAATGCACATAGCAAGTGAAGTTAGTTCGACAACAAATCAAATGCCACACGATGGTCCGACCCATAATAGCAGTAGCAATTCTAATAGCAACAACAATAACAACAACACAAATGGTAGAAGTAATAACGAGAGTAGCCCGTATTTAACAGCAGAGACCTTAGCCGAGCGCACGATAGACGGTCTACTAGCGGATCATCCGGGAGAACTTGTGAGGACGGGCTCACCGCACGTTGTAAGTTTCGTCAAATATATATGTCAATGATCATAATGATGAATCATCATGCATATTCAGGTCTGTACAGTACTACCTTCACATTGGAGATCAAATAAGACACTACCGGTGGCATTCAAAGTAGTCGCCCTTGGCGAGGTCATAGACGGAACGATAGTCACCATCATGGCGGGAAATGATGAGAACTTCTGTGGAGAGCTTAGGAATTGTACGGCAGTGATGAAGAATCAAGTAGCAAAATTTAACGACTTAAGATTTGTAGGACGAAGTGGTAGGGGTGAGTACAAGTCTAAGATGTTTGATTTAAAGAAAAGTCAAATAAAATAAAGATTGCCCAAATATTTGACTTTAGGTGGTTACCGCAAGAAATATAGTTTATCAAGGGATTTTGTGGTTAAAGAGGCAATATGTCAAAGTTGTGTTATAAGAATCGTCTTAAAAAAGATTTTGAAATATTTTTTAAAGCCACTTTAATCTCTCTGTAAATGATAGACGACCAAAGAATTTACAACCCTTTTTTTAAGTAAAGGTTTCCATAAAAAAAAGGGGAGAACTCCAGCTGGAGTATCCATGAAAAATGACAAAAGCGGAAAAAATAATAAGGACATGGTATTAATGCTACAGAAAATTATCACCACTTAGTGACTGGGTTGATCCCTTAAGACTTCTAGGGACTGAGTGAAAATCCTGTTTTTTCTTCCTAAAACGACACTTTGATTGCTGCCAGTTGAGTATAACAAGAGTTTAAGAAGAAAAAAAAATAACAACCTCTCCCTCATGTTTTCCAAGGAACCCCAACTCGGTGTTCTTCTAATCCCAAGAAAAATTTCTAACCAGAAATGAAGCTTATCCTGTTTGCTTACTTTGATTGTATACAAGTTAGGGGTGTATCGGTTCTGCACAATATCTTCATTTCTTATTATCAATTTTTCATTTTCCCTCGAAGAAAAAAAATACATCCCTAGCTACATTTTTTCCCGCTTACTTAACACCGCTTAAAGAACATCATTGCCACGTCTTGGATTCATTGAGCTCCACATTTTGGAGCAAAAGCAAATCAACGAAGGAATATTGAATTAAACGAAGAATTCTTAATTTAAATTGTAAACAGAGGATGAAAAAATTTATAAGAACAGTCAGTGGATGGTCGTTTTGATTTCTGATGGTAGTGGAGAATAAAATCCTTGGGGGTCTCGGAAGTAGGTCATCAAAGTCCTTTGAGTTGAATTGTGAGGAATTAATGAAGTTTGTCATGGGTATCCATGGTTTCATCATCTACCTATAGGTGCGTTATGAATTATAATTGAAAACCGGCGTTTAGAGGAATTGTAACGTCTGGTTGCAAAATTCCATGTAAATGTACTAGTCAAGAATGATATTTGCTTAGTTATAACGTGAATTTATTAACTAAACAATTCACCAAATAATACAAAATAGTTTTGTATTAACTGACATTCGTTTCTGCAATTTAGTAAATTTAGAATTTTTCTTATGAAGCTAATGTAAAATTAAATAGAAATGATTTGCTACTGATAGTTTTTGGGCTAATTTGATAATGAAATGATCGAATTTCTGGCGCCAACAAGACGCAAAAACACGCTGATCCGCAAAATGAAACTTTTGAAGAAAATTTCCGTGAGGAAAAACTTTAAATTTGAACACAAACACAAACTGAAATCACACTCGACTAGAGTTCTGTCTTTAAGACGTTTTTCCGAAATGACGACGAAGGACATCATCTTCTCCCCCTAGTTAATATGAAAATCAACAGTCCAGAAAAAAATGACTTGGCAACAATTTCAATTCTCGTAATCAGGACTCGCTCAGCAGTCCTTAACGTATTGTAGCAGGACTAAGAAGAATGATAACGATCGTACCGGGGTTAATGATTTTAATAACAAGTGATTTTCCAACCCCTACTAAAGATTTAGCCGACTACTAGATGTCTCCGTATTATTAAGGAAAACGTCCTGTTTGTATCCTTGTGCGTTCAATTTTATAATTGTAAGATGGTGGTGGATATACTATAGGAGGAAAAATTACGGCCCGAGACTGATTTGCTACTTTCTTGGTTTCCTTGTATGCGTTTCTTTAAGTTAACAGTGCCGCGAGGGATAATGTTTAAGGCAACAATGTGTTAGGGAGTGTGTCCTTTTAACTTTTAAGATTCAACTTCCTTGTTTCTTCCTTAAATTGTATTCGGATTTGGCTTTTATTAAAGATTATGTGACGTTTATTGTTCACGCCGTAATCGTATTCGCTTGTTGGCAGCTTATTCAGACGCCTTTGGCGAAGGTTTTTGTGGGGTTTGAGCTTTGGTATTTTGTACAGCCAACCCTAAGCTAGTTTGGGGATGAAATGCTGTTGCTGTTTTTTTCTTAAACTTCTGTTTTTCGCTGTTTTTCTTATTAATTTCTGGTTGTTGTTTGTGCAGTTGTTTTTAATTTCGTTACTTCCACATGATACGACTTTGACTTCGATTCGGAATGAAATGAAATGAAATTCGATTGCAAGGATATCGTTGATTGCTTTCAGACATTCCAAGAAATTGAAAGAAGGATTTCTTTCGTCATGAGAAAACCAGAAATCAAAGCAAAGTCGTCTTACATCAAAACAATCCTTGAACGAAAAGAATTTAATTTTGCATGTTATATGTCAGATTGGGTTAAGAGATTTCGTATCCTTTAGCAAGGACTTATTTTTATTTGGATTTTGAATAAACAAATCACAAGAAAAAATTAAGGAATCCAATAAGGATATGACTCTATGTGTTTAAAGCACATCTACAAGGAACAATTAAATTCCTTCGATTTGTTTTCAACGTGTACTTGGAGTGTCCTTTTCCAAGGATTCTACGAAATCATTTCCCTTTGTACTTATTCGGGTGAATCCTGTCTCTGAATTTCTCTAAATCAATGACGCAAGTAGACATTCTTCAACATCGTCCTTCTGTTGGAAAGTTTCTGACTTTGAAAATTCCAGGATAATTTGAGTTTCGTCGATGGAAATCAAAGTGATTGATTGACGAAAGAACGCCAGGACGGCAGGACGGCAGGACGAAAAAAATGAATTCATTGAAAAATTTATTGATTTGAGTTTTATTTTTGTCTGATGAATTGACTTAACGTGAATCATTGCCGAATAGATGGCGTTTAAGGGAATTCATTTATTTTTGATTTTCATACTCAACTTGATAACCCCTGGGTTGGATGATTCAAAGGACTCTCATACAAAATAATGGATTTTCACGAGAAAGAGTTATTAATATGACAGTGTTAACTTTTGACTCGGTAGGATATAACAAGTGTTCCCTTGCTTGTAGATAAAGTAAGTTTACCTGGAAATTATCAACACGTCAGGACATGGAATGGTAAAAGACATCCAATCAGCTTTGGTCTCCCCAAATTCACTTTAACAAACGACAGTTGTATGTTGTTGTGTCATAGAATCCCTATGTCCTCCCATCATGACAATCACTTTAAGCAAAAGGATATCCATAAGGATGTGTTATGATTGTAGGAAGTAGAAAATCACTGTGAACAAGGGTTAGTGTGTACCGTGTTTGGCAAAGCACCCTGACAAGTAATTAATAAAGGAATCGACCCTGTTTACACATATGTCCGGTTATTTCGCATTAATAGTCCCTACTTGAGCCCATAACTTGTGTTCCGGTGGTGTTGTTTGCCTTCAAATTGTTTATTGAAGGTTTGATTTTGATTGATAGAGGCTCTACACTTTAGATGGGTTAAAGCTTTTAACTAGACGAGGGTTTGATATTAAGATGCATTTTCCTCTGATGACTGATTGCGACTTAAAGGTAAATGTTCGTGCTTTAACTAGCCGTTCGTGCTGTGACTGATATGGAATATGGTGTGCCACAATGATGTGGAATTGTAGATTTACTTTACATTATTACATCACAGATCACAGGCGTTAGGTACACTTTAAGTTATGATTCAAATTAGCTGAATAATCTTCATTGAAATTATTGTCGTCAAATAGTCACAAGAACTTACTAAGTCCTGTTTCCAATGATGAAAAAGATATCTTTAAGCGAATCCTATACATCTTCCTACAATCCTGTGTTATTAATTAAGCTTAACAAAATTAAACACCCACAACCCTTTAATCTGTGAAAGGGTTAGGAAGCTAAACTTTCTCCCCATTTCATGGAGTCGTTTCTTTTATAAAAAGTTGCGAAATCTTGAGAACCACCAAAATTTCAGTACATTGTAAAAGTTTTATCTCTATCTCATAATGAGTTTAACCCTTTCTGATATCACGGTTTGCGAAAGCTATACTTCTACCTTCATCTACAATTACAAATTGTGCCTTAAGGTAATAAAAGAGTTACGTAAACATCTGGCAGCCATCTTCCTCATTCCTTAAGGTAGGGAACGCGCTTAATATGTCTAAACAACGAAAGGTAGAGGTAAAATCTTCAACCCCCAGGGTGTGATATAAGGTTATTTTCTTAAACACAAATATCCACTCGTCGGATGCTTATGTGTATTACCATTATCCACAATGGAAAGTTTTCCTCCTGAGAAGGTATTAATTATCCTTGTTTGCGGAATAAACAAAACGGGAAGAGTTAAAAGCACAAAAACCAATTACTTAGACTTAGGATGATACAATAAGGATTATTTTGTGCTTTTTCGTTACTCTTATGCCCGGGGAAGTAGCTTTACCTCTAAGGCTATCTTACACACTAAGACAAATGTATTTGAGTTGCCTTGAAATATCCATATTAAACTGTTCCTTCAGCTAATTAATATTTCCGAAACTGGGTACTGTGCCTGATTTGGCTTATGATTCTCCCTTAACTCCTACACCAACTTTTGGTTATCTTTACCAAGAACGAAGATAAACATGCCACTGTGATGCTGCTGCGGAAACGAGGGATGATGAATGGCCACTACGTAAAATTTAGGGTTAATTGATGATTAAGATATATTGCCTGACTCTTCGAATGTCTTACGGAGAGTGTCTTGGCACAAATCTAATAAGAATTTTGGTAAATGTTTCTGTAAGGGAAATTATTATTTTTGTTGGAATTTTTCCACGTACATGTTTGGGGTAGTTTATTAAAGTTTGATTGCGAAATCTTTTGCGTCATATCTGTTTCAGAATTCAAGGGATTTCAATCGTTGAATTGAAAAATCATATAAGAATCTTAAAGTATTCAAAATTTTATACCATTCTGAACAATCAATACCAGCAGGAGAGCTCCACGGTTTCTTGATTTTTAAGTTTTTTAATAATTTACAAGGTTTGCCTTTTATCCGAGGGACTGGAGCAAACGAGAGGAAGTGAATTGTATATAAAATGCAGGAAAAACAACATTTTCGTTTATTTTTTTCTATATATAAAAACAACAGAGTAGAACGTCTTCCGCTTCCGTTTTTGCTTTTTTTTTGTTTTGACTCCAGCCATTTTCATTTGATTATATATTTTTTATTATCCACTTCGTTTGCAGCATTTGGTCGCTCAAAAATTTTTTTGAGTTTGAAGCATAAACATCACACAAATTTGCATAAATTTATTCAAGAGGCTGAGGAAGAGAATTGGTCCGTTAAGTTTTGCAAGGATGCAGCCCAAGGATAACTTCGCACGAAGTTAACTCCACGAGTTCCTTTGAAATCAATGATCCCTCCTGGTAGTGGTTCACCTGGAAATTCTTTCATATCCTTAAAGCCACCAAATGGGGATGAGTTTCGATTCCATGAACTGTCATAAATAACATCCAGAAATGTTTGTTTCATTATGTCCTGGAATCTTTGCCCTTAACGTCTCCAACTCAATAAGAAAGAAATTGCCACCCTCTTCTTTTTGTGTTTTGTGTCTTGATTTTTTTTCATCCCCTGTCCCGTAAAATATGTCAAAAAATTTTTTCCGCAGTTTAAAATTTTTTCCTTCTTTCCATTTTCATCGTCTTGCCACTTGTTCCATTTTGTTCAATTTTGTTGTGTTGTCATCCCTTGAATATTCACTAATACTTTCATAAACTACAGCTTCAACTGCAGTCAGGATTCTCGAGATAATAAATGGAAATATGATGAACCCTGGGGGTTCTTGAAACGAATCCGCCCCAAAGATGGCATCCCAGATGGAAATAAAAAATTGGCTAGAAAAATAATAATGATATGATCCAGACTCAAATGGGGATTGTGTGAAACCCTGCTGGGTTTTACCCTTGTTGGTGTAGAAGATTTGTTGCGAATCATTTCTAGATTTGTCGGATATTCAAAAATTTCATCGTGGATTACTTTTGACATTTGAATTTCTTTTAAGGAACAAAAGTCATCGTCTTTAAGGAGTAACTTTATCAATTACTCATTATGGAAAATTTTTAAGTGGCGGAATTGTGTAAATGACGATATAAATTTGCCTGATTTTTGAATTGGGGGTAATTCAGGATGAACTAATGATTCGTTTACTCTAGTGAAGGTAACAGAAACAATATTTTTGTAATAATCCCAGCAATGTTTGCTTATCGGATTGGATTCATTTGAGTCACATGCGACCATTTTAAAGGGTCAAAGATGTGATTGGGACAAATAGCATTCAGTTACATTGACCACAATGTTTGACCAAAAGCCTAATCTCTGATAATTTGTCTTAAGAAGAAAAGTTTAAATTCAAATAAATTTTTATATTCCCTCAGAAGGCGTTAATTTGGAAAGGGTTCCTTATGAAAAATGATATTTCTAAGGTATTTAAAATTATGAGTGTTAGGGACGAATACATTGACTTCCTGGTGCATGTAACTAGGGAAAAGTTATTTAGGGATTTGTCAAAACTGTCAGTCGCACGCTGGCACCCCACGATGTCCTAAGACTTTTCGAAAGATGGTGGTTGGTGTATACTACCTGTCGCTCGATATATCTTTATTCATAGTCATGTTCATTTGGAGTTAAATCCCTGGAGCTTTTGACCTGGAAAAGACGACTTCTTTGGTGTCAACTGATTGAAAACTAAAAGTGAAATAATTACTTTTGTTGTTGTTTCTTTGTTTAGACATTTTAGCAGTTAATGATTTTGTCTTGAACGGTACGAATCCTGCAAGTCATTTCCATTCAGATGTAGGAAAATTTCAATTAAAGTGTTAATTGTCGACATTATTTTATGGATACTCGGTTAAATGTTTTGGTCTAAGAATGTCTTTGACAAACAAGGAAGCTTCCACTGTACAAAAATTTAATCAGGGCAAGAAAACCGAGCTCCGAAAGGTTCCCCACCAGTCATGATGGATGTACCACGGTTTAGTCGTCTGGACAGCTAAATTTACAAGTTGTCCAATTAAGTAACTAGAAGCTCCCGAAATTCGTATTGATTTCTTATCAAGACTGTACCGAAGCAATCTCCGTTTATTAGAAACGAATAAATTTCAAATAAATTTCTCGGAAAGTTTTTGGTTATCAGATTTATGGACTTGAAGCAATTCAATGTTCTCGAGTAGTTGATTTATAACTAGAAGGGGATTTAGTTTTGCTTGAAATCTTCAAAGCTGATGAATTGTACAACAAATCGTTTTGCTGATTTTTTTAATATCACTTGACATCACTAGACAGTTACGGTTAAAGTTTGTTATATGACCAATTTCACTTAAACGTATGCAAATAAATACACCATAAACAACCCTGTCCTGGAACATATTGACAAAATCGTGAGAGGGATCCCTCGGGAATATTCTAAAACTGTTGATATCAGGATATCAGATGTTATTGAAATGTTCATTTTCTATTGGTGAAAATTGCCATGAAATTAGATCAATTCTGTCAATGGAAAATTATGGGGCGATATTCTCGTAAATAAGGTTGGATTGAAACGAGGGTTGCTTTGGAAAATTTTTCAAATTTGTTTTATGTATTTGTTAGTGATTTGCTATTAAAGATGACATTAACCATAAGGAGAAGTATCCTAATACCAAAGAGTTATTCTTTGTAAAAGCCAATTGCAAACGAATTTTAAGAGATACCCGAGCTGGATATGTTTAAGGATTTCAATTAAATTAACTTTCAATTTTTCAGGTAAAAGTTTCACATTGACAATAGTCATATCAACGACACCATTACAAGTAGCAACATATACAAAAGCAATAAAAGTAACAGTGGATGGACCACGTGAGCCAAGATCAAAAGTACGACATCAAGGATTCCATCCGTTTGCATTTGGTCCACAACGTTTTGGTCCAGATCCGCTTATGGGTGGTTTACCTTTTAAATTGCCAGGTAATTCAAAAATTATTTTTCGAATGTATGAATGTGAGTGTTTATGAAACAAGTTAAATATTGAAGGTAGCCGCCAGGACGTCAGGAAAATCGAATTCAATTTTTTATCCTTCAATTTATTTAATTTATTTGTTGGTTTCATAGTCCTTTTCCAATGCTATATTTTTTGTGAGTAGCACCCACGTTCAAATTGAAGCTTTTCAGTTTATCTAAATACTCCAATTTATATCGTAAACTGTTGTTAAGTGGATAAAGCAATGCAATAGCCTTAATTCGAGAATATTCCCCAAAACTGATTTTGCTCGAGGCTCATCGTTATCCTTCAATAATTTGCTTCCAGCTTATGGGATACTAGTATCGTTGTAATACATATTTGGTGATATCACTGCATTATTTTGGCAGTGTAACTTCTGATGGATCAATGTGGCTCATAGAATATACCACAACACTTTAGCTGTTATTTTCGGTTAATCCGGCTTTTCTACTTTGTCGTTATGGTGACATCAACGATTCATGACTCAATGGGTTTCATCCCTCTTTGTGTAATTGGAATTTGCATATTTCTTGGAAAAAGGATGTTTTGCTCAATTTGCAGGAGGGAAAAATCGTTGATTTATATATATATGTCTGGGAATATGAAATATATCGAAAAATCAGACTTGATTTTGACAATAAGAGGATTTTCACAAAAAATTCAAGACAATTTTCCTCGAAAATATGTATATGGTGAACAATGACCTCTTCTCGAACCAAATTGAACTTGATCTCTTCAAAATACTAGAATTTCAACCTTGTCAATAAAGACATGTAAACAAACATGTTAAATTAGATAAACACATCTTTCGCGATACACCTTCGTATATATAGCCTGGAAATTCGCGTATTTGTCCTGTTTATCAAAGTGGAAAGGACTACATGACTTGGAACATTCCAATCACGAACCCTCCATCTTTTGGAGAATGTGAAGTGTCACCTTTAACCCTGCAACAGTGTTTGTTTTTTCTGTACCCCCGTCTTACTATGTTTACAAACGTCTAGCATTTATTTTTTGTTGCGAAATTTTTCCCTTATGGTTTCCGTTTGGTGCAGAAATAAAAAAAGACTTACGAGACACAAGTGTTACTTAAAGAACAACGCAAACACGACACGTTTAAGAAGTTTAAGGGTGCAAAGGACTTGCACGTCCTGGTTTTTAAGGAATCATATATTGACGCGTAAATTGACGTAAAATTGAATAAATTTAATCATTCCCATGTGAGTTCTATGGCACAATGTTACTATAGAACGAGGGTTGACGAGTGACTGATTGATATGACACGATGCCAAATATTGGGGTTGGCAAACGTGTTTTGAAGGTGCGACTTTATTTTTGTTTTTCAGGCCTGTGTAAATAAAAGCTTAGTTCATGTTTAAGAACTGTTCAAAGTCCATTTAATGTGTCAGGGTTGACATAAATGGCATTTGTGATTTAACTTACGGTTTTTGATTTCCGATTTCTTCTTCATTTCTCATTCAACGTCAAAATCGATTTTAAAAACATCCGATCTCGACCCAAAATTGCCTACGTCAAAGTGAGTTCAGTTTTTCATCTGGTTCTATCTGAAAAATTTATAACGCTAAAAACATTCCACTATTTCTCGTTCTACTATTTTTTGCAAGTCGAATGACAGTTGCATCTAACACGAGCTAGTGACGATTGGTAGTCGTGGTCGTCGTTATGTAAACACAAGAGCCATAAGATGTTATCATGGAACGTAGCTAAGTGTAACGATCAGGTTGTTAAATGGTCGAAGCTTAATTTGTATTTAATTTCCATTTATATCGAAATAAACACATCATTTTAAAAAATACATATTTATCGTATTAGCCACAGCTATAATTTATTAAATGCTTAAAAATATTCGAGATGTCACTGTTGATTTGTTACAAAAGAAAAATTAAAAATGAAGTGAACTCATGTTTCAAATCTTTACGAAATGAAGGTCATCAAAGGCCAAGTGTTATACTTCAAACAAAGTATAACTCACCAAGGGTCCATTCAAACTTAATCCATCAATGTGTGAGTGTCAAGTCGAGTTACATATTACATGATTAAGAAATCCTTATGAACGACGCAAAGTATTCGTTCCCTTCGCTCTCGTGCATATATGTACATATAATTAATATTCATGTATCTTCTTGTATCCTTTGTAAAAGCACTAATACGAACCCATCAAGTGCTTGGATCCTTTCGCTTTTAGCTTTGAAACTTTTTAATTGTCTTTACATATGCGTGAAATAATTTCATGAAATTTTCCATTTTAAAAGTTTCATGGAACCTTTCCAGTTTGAGTCAAGGAAGTGCTAGGACGAAAATTAGTTCTGCTTCAACTTTGTCCTGGGACGTGAGGAGCATGCTGTAGGTTATTCTTTAAAAGTTTCATGAGTTTGAAAAGTTTCATATGACAGTACCTTCTAGCATATACATGTGATGTATGATGAATGTGTTTTGTATATCACACAAACTGTCACAGTGTGTGGATGTTCAAGGAAACTCTCAAATTAGTTGATGGAAATTTTATTAAAGAACATCACTCATACGTAATATTACATTTAAATTGTGATATGTTAGAAGTCAAGGATGTAATGATATTACATCCTGAATTTATCCCCGAAAGGTATATTAAATGTTCATTTTATAACTAAAGTACAGCATATGGTTCTTGTGTGGGTTCACGTTAAGGCCTTGTAACAAATTATACACGTGAGAAAATTGAATGATGATATTATCGATAGAAGTAAATGATAATTTTAAGGGTTACTGATAGGATATCGTTATCAGCAGGAGGAGATTTCGTTTTGTGATAATAGGGCAAACTCGAATGTTGATGAAAATTTTAATTAAATTTGTTTAATGATGTTTGTTGGAGAATCATCATGGATAGTTTCAGAGATTTATGGAGGGTTATCAACCTTTACGTTTTAGGTATTGAAAAATACTTTTGTACCAGGAATTCCCTTAAACTTTGTTATATCAAAATGAATAATCCATTAGATAATGAAAAACGGAAATTCTAAAAATAATATTCACTGGAAATATCTTTTATCCAAGACTTGTAAATTATACTTCAAAATGTTATTAATTCGTTTGGTTCGAAATAAGGCTTAAGGCAAAGAGATTTTCGTTTTCTGAAAATCCATAAAATTTACAACCAGCAAACATTGAAAAATTTGAACTTTTCCATTTAAATTACAAATTTGAACGCCTTATAGATAGAAAGACTATTATAAATAACAACACATACAAATTTTTCTTGGAAACTACTTCAGAAATCAGCTTGATCTCCAATAAATATTTCCACAAAAGATTATTGAAGGTTTCGTAATGACTTTAACTGATTGTCACTCTCATTGTCACATATTTATCACTCCAGATCACCCTCTGAACAAGATACCTATCTGGTTGTATAGTCCCCAAAATCATGAGTTTGTCGGCTGAAGCGTTAACCAGTATTTGGTTTTGGAATTCAATCTAGAATCTCAAAAAACTACCCCTAACCCAAACCAGAATGTCATAACTTCGGTTGCATAAACGCTTTAATTTAGCACCCCTTTTGTTTTCAAGACGTATTTAGTGTCAAAGTATTTAGTTGCTCATTTTTACAAAAGCGTTAATCCATTCAGAATTCACAAAATGATCATCATCACCAACGTCAAAGTGAAGAACGTTGAAGACAAAAACTTAGTTACATTGACACCCTTTAGCTTATGTTTTCACTGTATAAAATGTCATTTGTATAAAACAAGGCAACCCCCCTGTAAATCCCGTAAGAACCAGGAGAAGAGCCTCCTTATTAAATTTTCAAAACTCTTTCGTTGCTTTGTCTTCCAGAGCCTTTAACAGATGAGAGATAAACGTTTTATGTATTTTCATAATCATATCCTTTTCACCAGGCTGCTGTACTGTAAACTGTGTAAGGGGTTGAAACACCATTTGTCTTAGTCTCATTCATTTAGAGAAAGAAATTAAACCCAAACTTGTCGAGGGTAGCACATCACAGCCGCCTACTGAACGTGTTGGAGTAATCTTCCTAAAGTGATTACATGCTCCCCAAAACGGGTTGAAATTCTACCACCATGAGGACACATAATCACCCTTTACCCTCAAGCAGAAGGTACTTAAACACACCACTTTGACACCCCCGACCTGGAGGCTCACGTTATAAGATGGATTTTGATATATGAACTAAACTTCCACACAAATCCTGTTGATACCTCTTCCAAATTCAAGACGCCAGTATTTGATAATCCCCCAAACAAATGTGCGCTTGTGTTAATGTCTTCTTCCAGGATAATTTAGGCAGATTCCTAGCATTCCTTGCTAAGCTTTTAAATATCCTGTTTTAAGTGTCAAGGCTCATTTCGTCTTAGACAAATGCATGCAAATTTAAAGTATAATGCTTGAATAAACTTCAGCAAGGATTCGTCGCGTGAAAATTGTCACTAACGCGTTAAGACTAGGACACGATATAAGAAAGTGTTTATTTTGTTTAGTTGATATTTTTGGGGAAAGGGTTCAACTCCAATTCACTTACACAAAAGGAGTTTTAACTGCCACAAAATAAAATAAATTCAAATTGATTTAAGCCGACTCCTTGTGATGTATTCAAGACGACACCTCGTGGTTTATCCTGTCGCAGAAGTTTCCATCCACTGCCACCAGCAATGCGTACGTGATATCCTTTTAAATGATACAAAACAAAATTTATGTTTCTCACAAAACTTCATATGAATGTGATATGCGTTATCCTTTTAATTTAAAGCTTAACTGCTTAATAGATATATGTGAGGATTTTCTTATTTCTATTTTCTCATGTTGGATATGATAACGACGTGTCATATCCACACGTGGATGTCAATTTTCTTTAATGTACAAAATTTCTATGGCGGAAATTTGATGAAATTAATTTGAAGTGTTGATTTTGTTTTGATTTATTTTCAAAATGTGTCACGTTGTGTTATGTTTAATTGAAATCACTAATCAGATACATTCAAGAGACTATAACATGACGAGGATCCTGCGACGATCTTAAAGTTTCTTTAAAAGTTTAATATACACCGGAGTTTTGGTCACAGTGGTATTGTATTTCTCAAGGTTTAGGTGTTAGAACACATCCTGTATTGCAATTTGGGAGAGGTATTACCAAGATTGTCATGGGAGTTTGTTGTAATTTTTATTTCTACATTTCAATACGCTAAGAACTTACGATGATAATTTGTAGGCACAAAATAAACCTATAACATTCTCTACACCATCAAGATATCGGTATCACTCACCTGGCGTTGAAGCGTAAGATATCACCTTTCCACTTCCACAATGCCACATCCTCGGTTTTCTATTATGCAAAAGAGGATATAAAAAGGGAAATTAATGGAAGTGCTTTCCTTATAAAGGTTTCTCTACAAAACTCCTTATCGCCGAGAGTTTTTATCGAATCGCAAATACAAAAACAAAGGAAGAAAAAATTGTCATTACAAGGAATTACATTGTCCCACTGAAAGAAGGAACGGAAACCGTTGAAAGACAAGAAAAAGGGTTACATTCGAGCAATGACTCTTTAAGGAAATGATCAAAAACAATAGATTATCCTAGAGAGCTAAATGACTGTAAGATGGGACACATTATCCTTCGAGAATCCTGATATACGGAGTTCTGTTCGGTCGTTCGTAAATCGAAAAAACACCATAAATGAGTGCTTTCCCCTTTATTGAAACGAATCCTTAGCAGACTTTTAATCCTTTTTTCGTCGTATTTTATCGTTCGATTGCTGAGCTTTTATTATTTTATATCTATGAAAAAAGGATTTGAAAGGAAACTCAAATGAAGGATATCCTATGAAGTGAAAAGTGTACATTTTCTTCTTCTTCTTCTTCTTTCCTTTTTTCATACGAAACAATGAAGCTTCGTTTTGTTTAATGAGGCCTTAAAACTAAAACATTCTCAAGATGGGTTGGCAGTAAAAATTTAAGGATTCAAATGTAATAAAACATGGCCATGGTGAGAAACGAATCGCTTTTCTTTTGTTTTGAGTAAAAGTAAATTAAACTTGAGCTTCTTCTTCAGGATTTCTATTGAATTCTGTAACAGTCCTTCAATTTTGTCAACATTGTCTGTTATGAAAGGTACCCCTAAATTTAGATAGTTTACTAAAAATTTAATGTAGTGTCACTTACCAACGGAATTCCGCACAGTTTTGTTTGATACTAAACTTGTAATTCGGCGATTGACTAATAGATGGCATTGACGAGCGTATAAAGTCCAAAATCAAAAATATTATCATGGAAACTAAAGATGACATATCCTAGGACTATCTCTGTCCTAGATGCATTTGCTTAGTGACTTCTCATTCCTCATGTTTCTTAAAAATAGTTTTTCGTTTCGT
Organism: Chrysops caecutiens; assembly: GCA_963971475.1. NCBI lineage: Eukaryota > Metazoa > Arthropoda > Insecta > Diptera > Tabanidae > Chrysops > Chrysops caecutiens. Next base: position 2,058,581 of record OZ020569.1, on the reverse strand, counting down.
TGTAAATAAGAATATCCTGACAGAATGCTGACTAAGCTAACTAGAGGAAATCCGTTTTGGAATGATTGGAGGCATACACGAGTATATTGCAGAAAATGTTTGAAAGCTTTTGACATTATGTCCTTAATGAATTCCTTACAGAATATTGGAGGATACTCATAGCAATTTTTTTTTGAGATTGAAAAAGCTAGTTTCTGGTCTAATAAATTCATTATCCTTGATCTGTTATTTGATAAACATTTTTTCTTATATTCGAAAGGTAGATTCTATTACCGAAATTAACACAAAAAGGACCGTCGGAAAATTCACGGAAAATTTTCCGTCGGAACTGCTTCTTGAAGTGAAAATGTCTCAAAGCTTTTCGATAAGCTTTAAATGAATACAAAACAATATATATCCAAGTTAGCATAACATCTTAATATTATTCACTTGTTTTAAAGTGAAGTACAAAAAAAAGAAGCAACAAAATATCCTTATATCTTTTCTAATTTTCTTCTTTATGGAATATAAAATCAAAGTGAAAAGGGTGTTTCCTGTTTCGGTCTACCCACAATGTGGAATATGAAGAAAAACGAGGAAAATTCCTTACACTATCTTTTTTTTCGGTTAAAGTTGGGTTTTTTTTATGTGAAACCAAAATGTGTCCGTTTCTCACTTCAAACTGATCCTGGAATTGAAGGAAGAAGTGTGGTTGTAAAAGCAAGTCGCCATTATAATTTGCTTAGATGGGGAATTTTAAAATTTCTACAAGGATATCTCGAAGGAGTCTCTTAAGAGGAAAAGCTTTGCTCTGTGCGCAGTCGAAAGATGTTCTTAACAGAAGTCAACTGGAATTGGTAAATGAACATGAGAAAACTTGAAGCTTTTTGGAATGATTTTATCCTTGCAAGGATAGAAGCTCTCAGGATGTCTCCATGTCTTCCATTTCCTGGAGAGCTCAGGATGTTCCTGAATAAATCTTCGAGGTTTTCCAGTATGTTGTCTGTGGGTTGAAATTTTTCCTTGTTTGTATAGACAAAATGTCTTCGTCTTTTTCTTCACCATCATCCTTGAAATCTTCCTTCGTTTCGTTTTGAAATATAAGTTTTCGAGTTTTTGTGGTACCCGTGGTGGTGTCTAGAATAATATTCTCTGAAGTAGTGTTCGTGAGATATACGATGAAGAAAAGGATTTCCAATTCATAGTAGATGTGAATCCTTAAGAAATGATGACTGTGTGCCTCAAAGAATGGAATGAGTCTTGATAGGATTTTGGTATGAATTTTCATGACACTTGTATATGTCTGTGGGTGTATATGGATTGTTCGGGAGAAAGCTTTTTGCGGCGCACCAATGGGACCACGTTATGCCCCACTCCTGGCAAACGATTCACCGTACCAGTGGCTAACCCTTTATCGCACATAGGTTTCCTTACAGGACCGCATATTTAGGTTTTAGTGGGAGTGAAGCAAGCCACTACTGAACGAAACGATATCCGCAGTCGTAATGTTTGTAGGTATGTGGGTCTCTACACAACTTGTATATGTCATTTGTATAGGAAAAGGTTGATTCTATAGAAACCTTTCTGTAGAAGTTGAGAATATCCAAAGTTGTACAAATAGAATATAATTTGCAAGAACGTACAGATTTTGTTGGTACTTTGTTGTACTTGAAATCAACTTAATAAGCACAAGAAGGATATATCTTTATCCTCTCCTTTCTGTATTCTTTCTATCCCATCCGTACATCTTCTTCTAGAATTCTATGCAATTACAATTTGTTGTTATATTGAAGTAGATATATCAAAAAGTTTAATAAACCAACAATGGGTGGTGTTGTTCAATGGTATCCTTTATCCTTTTTATGCACACAACAAGAATAAATTCACCAATACTTGGTTAAGGGAAATAACTAGTAATTTCAATATTTACAAGTCTACAACAAATAGCATATACCTATCTATACCATTAATAGCAATAATAAGGGATTGTTAAGGTTTAACACAAAAAGCTATGTGTCGGGATTTGAGGAAAAAGGTTCCGAGGAAAAGGCAAAAATTTAATTCCAACTTCAAATTGTTATTCGTTTCGAAAATTTCAAGTTTTTCCTTAAATATTTACAGGATTTGCTCATCATTTGGCTGGTATGCATAGTCATTTACATGCTCATGATTGGCGAGCTTTAGGTAGTAATCCAGGCTTAGGAAGGCCAGCAGGATTTCCTCATGGTGGACAATTTTTCCATCATCAACATCCACATTTCCCACCACATATGTTAGCAAATACATTGGATCGCTTAGAACGTCCGGGGCTTAGGTCAATTAGTGGTATTACATCATAATTTTCCTTATTTTCCTTATAATAATTAAACTTATTGTTTTATTTCAGAAAATCATCATTTAACACAATTAAGTCAATTATCAGTCTGTAATCCGCATAGTACGACTAGTCCAAAAGAGTCTCCGACTCATTGCCAGCCTACAAACTCATCCTTGTCGACATCTCCAATGATGCCTGAAAACGATAACAACAACAACATCGATACAGGTTTTGAAAGTGATAACATATCAGTAACAGGGTCTCCAAAAAAAGCCAATTCCCTTCACGAGGATGACGATAAACGTAGTCCATCACCTCCAACCGGGGCATTCACATCTCTAATACAACGAAACACGAATTTAAGGAAAAATGATTTATTCACAGGTTTCGCAAATCAATTCCAACAGCCACACGCCTTTAACCATGCGTTGGCAGCTCAGCTATTTCTTCAGAATCCTCTAATTCCTCAACCAAGCCAATGGCTTTATACTCAGCTCTATGGGAACTACCATGACTTCCCATGGTTTCGAAACACCACACCCTCGAACAACAACATGCAAGACACAATGAACACTGAACGCACCCCAAGTGATAGCACTGCCAGCACTGGTGGGCCTGGGAGCGGAGTCACTTCTGGTGGAGTGGTTAATGGCATCAATTTGGTTAAGAGAAGCGTTACCCTGATATCACATAACGATTTGGATAATGATAGCGAAAATCAAAATTCACCGCCGGTATCATCTACAAGACGTTCTCCTTCTCCCGAAGACGTCGAGGATAAAAAGGATTACTGCAAATCGAACACGAACAACACTAACACCAACACCAATTCCAACACAAACAGCAACAACAACAGTAGCTGTAGTACCAGCAGTCTGGGAGCGATACGAAGCAGGACACCGAAACATACAGACGTCTGGAGACCTTATTAGTCTAATGCAAAATTCTTGTCTGTAGACCGTCGGTTACACAAAAAGGATCCTTCTAAAAAGGACTTCGTTTTAATTTATTGATTCTACAGAAAATTTCATATCGCGGCAGAGAGAAACGTTTCTTCAAAGGAAAATTCTTCTTCTACGCAAATATATAAAAATAAAAAAATAACAAACATATCGAATTTAAAAAGAGTTGGAAAATTCACTCCAGAACTCACCTGTCAGTTTTTGAAGGTCTTGCGTTTTGTAAATTAAAAAATATTTCAAAGAAACATGGAGAAGGAGGAATCGTTACTCACCATACAAATTCCCGTCCTAAAAATTATCATAAAAAAAAAAACAAAACTGAAATGTTCAAAGTTTATTTTGTAAATTATTTAATAATTATGTAATCTTTGTAATTTAGTTGTAATTTGCAAAATGTTTAAATTGAGAATTTTGTAAATATTTTAATTTTTTACTTTTCGGTTTTATCAGCCAGAGGATGAAAGCTAATGGTGTCGTTTTCCGGAAACAAATTAATCAAAATATAATTTTTTGATTTTAACAATTACCAAAAATGTTTAGAATTCTTCCAGCTTTAACTATTTAATTATTTATAATAACTGGCTTGAAGCAAATCTGATACATGAGATACCAGAACCAAGTACAATTTTACGATTTTATGTTGAAATTTCGTTTGATACAATACATTGTCAAATTGTATTTCCTTTATTGCTTGTAATCAACGCATTCAATGCTTCTTGATATACTCGTATATAATGATTATACGAGCAGCCTTTACTCTTTTAATTTGTGGGACTAGGACGACTAGTTCCCTGTAATTAATTTAATATTTATTGCATTTCATTCGAAATCATCCACGCTGTCCCTAGCCAAGCCCATTATTATAAAACATCAAGGAAGATGGTATCAATATGAACTTATATACACAGAGCAAGTGGCAAGGACATTGTCTTTGTTTTGAAAAGAATCATGAACTGATAATTTTATTCTTCTATGGCGCTGTCAATTATCATTTTTCAAAGTATTATCCTTTATAACTACTTGATATCATGTTTAAGATTAATGGCAAGTTAATAAATCGAAAAAACCAAAACCATAAAACCAAAACCTCGCTGCAATATTATACAAATCAAAGAAAAGTTTCCGAAAGAGATGAAAACGACACATGGATTTTAAATGGTTATTTGAAACATCAAATTAAGTTATATTTTAACCAAGTCAAACCAACCTGCAATCAATTTTAATTTTGTAATAAGTATATACCTAATTTGAAATTTTAATCACAATTTGTATAATATGTAAATAACGTTATCAAATAAACGAAAATAAATATAATTAACATGAATCTTTGTTACTGTATTGTATATCTTTGTTATAAGGGTTATAAGATTATGAAGATAATCCTTTCGGAAAAATGATGCATATGTATTCAAACAAGATAATCTAGTTAAATATGATTTTAATTTGCATATCTTAAAAAAGAATATGATATATTATATGTTGAGGTAGTTATTACCTAGACGTTTCTAAATCAAGACATACATATAAGACAGAATAAAAAAATGAAAAGAGTTATAATTCTAGTTTAAGAAGAATATTTAAAGCAATAACAAGCATAATCAAAATGATAAATGTGGCAAGATTTCAGGTAATGCAATTTTTTAGCAAGTACAGAAGCTGCATGATACGAGTAGCTGTCCCAAATCAAGAACAGACAGACTGTTCTGGTGAAATGTTAGAATGGACATTCAACCACAAATTCAGTATTTATTTAATATCTTGAAATGGACAGAATGGAGACATGATACTTTGAAGCTTCTTAAAAATTAAAAAGAATAGATTTTTGTCAACTGCATTAGGACTCGTTAATAAATCATAAAATGCAGAAACGTACTTTCATCCATGTGATATATGTGACGAACTTATGTGATACAAGACAGAATGCAGCACTTGTGTGATGCAAGATATCATGTATCACATATTCGTTCACAGGAAGATCAAAATGAAAATGGACATGTTTATTGTATAAAATAATTGAAGACATCCTTGAAGTCATTCGCAATTGAAAAAGCTTTCAACGCGTTAATAATTTTAATTTACAAATTATTTATTGAAGAAGTTGAAACTGTTGAAACTGTATATAAATCATAGTGTTAAATTTATGGAAAACGCCAGAGAGAAATTGTTTGATGTGCTGTAAATGGAGTATAAATCAAAAATTTCTATTTCTCAGGAACTGGGAAAAACATAATAATTTCTTCTACTGCTCGTAGGTTAACAATTTAAACGGTGCGTAATTACTTATTTCTTCTTTGTTGGAAAGACATTATACATTATAGTAATAAGTAACAAATCAACTTATGCTCTTTGTACCGCGCAACATTGGGGCGAATAATCTTATACTGTTTTGATCATTTCATTTTGCAGCCTTTTGCATGTCTAACACAGTTATGAAAATTTTACCAAACATGTAGTAGGACTTCTAGATTGCAATTTGCAAAATTTTGATATACCTATACTCCTTTTACCGCCCATCAAAAAATTCAAACATGACATTTTAATTTTTAAATGTGTCAAGCTCAGAATCCGTCTTCTTTTGGGCACTACAGCAGAGCAAAACTGTCAAATCCTATGCATTTAGCCAAAGCAAATAAGCACTCGATAATAACTAGGTTAAAATTACTACACTCCATAAATAGATGCGTTAGATATATCCAGATGGCTAAGTGGATCATTTTCCTTCCCGCGAGTTTAAGTTTTTCTTTAAAATCCACAGAATTACAATTTGTTCACAACTTTCAGTTTATTTCATCTGAAAATTTGGATTCATGTAAAATATGAGGAATATGTGCAGCCAAGGATCTAAAATGTAAAAAATAGAAGGAAATCGATATAAATGTGAAGTGAAGTTGGTAAAAGTTTGTAATATATCGAGTGCAAATCCGCTACTTTGGATTTGTACTCGATAGCGATTACCAAAAGAATACGGCTAGAACGTGGAATAAAATGCCGTGAAATTAAAAAAACAAAATACCAAAAAGTAATTGTAAAAATTTCCGAAGTTTTTGAAGAACTATCTTCACACTCCGCAACGCCATCTGTAAGTAATTTGTCGAACTACTTTTTTCTGTTCAATTTTGCGTCAAGCTTTGATAGAATGCTATAATGTATAGCCGATCATAGTTTTCACGGCTTTTGAGTGATATTTGCGTCAGTCCTTAACGCATTCCAGCGCCATCTTCTTTTGTCAAAATTACAAGTTTGAGTTTAAGGTAACATAACCCTACTTCTAAGTTTAATGATACAGAGAGGATCTAAGTGCTATCATCCTGGGTCGTCTTGACGACACTTCATTATTGAGCACACCATTCGAAGTTGGGTTAGAACAGGGACAACAGAATGAGGGTAACTGGGATACAGTCCAGATGTTGGATATTTTTTGTGGCAAAGTATCCGGAATATTAATTAGAAATTTGTTAAATAAAATACCTACAACTTTGATTGATATCCCGTCAAGAGTGTCAGCTCTAGGATAGTTTGTCCTAATTTTGAGTCATCCCAAGTGTGAGAAAGGACAAAATTGTATTTCAAACGAATTGACTTGGCCAATGTTGTAATCATTAATCAAGTCAATATAAATTAGAAGTAATTGAGTTTACACACTTTGGATGGGTATCAAACCCCAAAATTTTGCACAAAATCCTCAAGCCCAGAAAAGTCTCCTTTTTTACGGACAGACTGCGTAAACACAAAACCCATATTCCGGTCTCATTTTGAGGGATCAATCATTTATTCACGAAGGGATATCCACATGTAATAAAGCTCCTGGCTAAGAAACAAATCTTCAAATTTAAACTTCTGTCCTTCAAGAAAAAACATTTATCAGGACTCTGGGGTTGAGGTTAACTGTGTTAGTAAGTATAGCCTGAAACTGATACTGATTCACGACGAACTATTATCCTTGTTCATTCCTTAGAAATTCCAATCAAGAAATAGCATGATTCAATAAAAGACATCATTAATTTTCAGTTGGGTTTCCTGCTACTGCCATTTCATTTTGGCATTGTGTCTTCTGTGAAAACCCTGACACTGGCCACATGACGCCTTAAAGAGGGTAAACTTATTAATGTATTCTTAAAGTTAAATGAATAAAATTCAAGTTTCACTTTTAATTTAAAGCACAAGAACGTATATGAAGATTGTTCTTATAAATATGTCCTTTTGCCAATTTAAGCATATTTCCTTTAATTGATTAATAGTGTCTCGATTCAGTGTTTTGTGAGATGAAATCAATATCCTTTTTTAGCAATGAATATCCTTCAGTTAGATTTTATAGTTTCATTTCCTGGAATAGTTTCAAAGGAGTTGTACAATTTGTGCTTGATTGAATTTAGTAGAACTTTATCCAATAGAAGTATTAGTTTCAAGTTGCATTTATAGACACACACGTCCGCAGAAGGTTCTAACCAACAATTACCAAGATCTGACCCACACATATCTCCATTTGACAAACCAGACCCTTACGTTTTTATCCATATCGTTTTACCCTTTTTTGCACTTTCAATCTAAGGACAAAATGGTATGTGAAGAACCCAGAATGGATATCCTACTCACACAGAGAACAGGGAGAATTTGTTAGCGTAATGCGAACAAATGAGCTTTGGCTAACATTGCAAATTGGATTTGGAGAAACAGACTCCCAGTTCTAAAAAAAGATACAAACGATACTGATACACAATTTGACCCTTCCACCCAAAAAAAGGAGGATAAAGCAACAAGAAAAATAGCCAGTTATAAGATGATGTCCTTCTGCTTTATGTCCTTTTTATTGTTATCTATCGTTTTATGGTTTTTTATTTGCTTACTCTCAAGAAGCCAACATGGAACCCATATGGTTATTGGGGGTAATATATTGAGTCCTTCTATCTCGTATAGTTTTGAACCTGAGACAGAAGTAAATTACGTTTTAAAAATAATTATTTACGGAATGTTATTCATGAATCTTGTAGTGTCCTTTGACATTGTTGAGGTTCATTATGCTGCATGAATTAATCGATCCTGTGAAACGATATAAGTCTAAGGAAAATGAGTTATTAGCAACTATTTTTTTTTACACATTGAAAAAGATTCAAATATAACATTAAAAATGTGGTAAAGTGAACATGGATTCCGAAGATTACACCACCAAATGATCAAAGAAAATTTTATTTCGAGGATTGCCATCATTTCTTTGATTTGAATAGCTTCAGGATCGTGCTCACTGAAAGGCTCTATTGTTTTTGAGAATGTAAGTATCATTCAGAGTTTCGAGGCAGATAAGTGTCTCTTGAATAGTTTCCTATTTTCAACTCCGCCGAGCACACTTTTTGTCCAAATTGACTCAATTCAATCGAAATTTTTCCTACAAAATTTTATAGCACTCCGTTGTCATCGTGTTATCTAAATTCAAGTATATCATATACAGGACAGTAATAACACACACTTGAGCTCAATAGACCATATAACATGATATCCTTTCCCTGATGGGGGACGATAAACATGACCATTACATCACTTCGGTATTTTATTCTTTTTACGAGACCAATTTCAGTTTTTGGACACTAACCGGACGGATGTCTTCAATTTTCCAAGGGTAGTCTTAAGTACGGTTGAAGGGTATTTCCTATTGATTGCTCGTCCTCAAAGGACATTATGACCCTTTTTTTTGTCTCTCTTCAGTATTCAGTATCCTTCGAAATCAGGATCAATTTGAGTTTATTTTTATGGTCGTCTTGGATATGTATGGCATTGTATTGATTACCTGCTATAAAGGCTAAAAAACTTAATAAATAAGAATGTAGAGAATATGTCCCATAACGATAGAAGTCAAGTTTGGTCATAAAGTTTGATAGAATTAAGCTTAATCGTTCAATAGAGTTTATGGTGTCAAGCAGATCCCTCTACAGGCTCTAAGGGATTCAATTGATTTATATTGGACAATCTTAATATCTTCCTGAAATTCTGGAAAAATATTTTAAGATTCGAAGGAAATATCGTCTCTGTGGAAAAGGGAATGCTTTTACAGAAGGATCGTCTTAATTAAAAATTTCCTTGTTAAGTTGCGTAAGAAAAAGGGTCGTTCGCATCAAGGTATGTGGAAATTGTCAAGAACATGAACTTGACGAAAAAACCATTAATGCAAAGATACAAGAAAAAAAGGACAAAAATCTTGGTCCTGTTTCAAACATTAAGATTTATTCTATGATAATCAAAAGCTTTTAGACGGATTGCCCCATCAGGGATAAAAGAAGCCTTTTTAGCAAATCCTGATTTAAGAAGAAACTAGATAATCAGGCAAGGAAACAACATGAGGATGAGTTGTTTCATCCCAGTCATTTGTATAAATCTCTAAGTTGAAACAAGGACACCAGAATCCATACTCGGTAGGACTAGACCATCGCCATAAAGGAGTTTACAGTTTACCCTCTAACTACGGACATTTGAATAAATAATTTCCCTGGAAAAGTTGTCTTGTTGGGATGTTTCCCTTCTTTTAGGTTTTCGTTTTCATTAGAATCTTTCTGTATAAATTCTTTAAGACTTTGAGCTACCCAAAAGAAAAAAAAGGAACGAAAAACACATAACGAATTCAATAAAAATGAGGAAAGTTTTTAAAAGAAATCAAGCAAAGGAAACTTTTAACTTTCAACTTTCTTCAATTTATCCCAATTTCCTTATTTTTTCATCAATTTGTTTTCATTACAAATATTGGTTTCCCCTAAATTTGCGTATTTTATTTGAAGGAAGTGTATTTGGGGTATTATAAAAGTCTCCCCAGTAGATAAATTTGTGTCCTTGCAATTTAACTTTTTGTGAAACTTTTTTCTTCGTTGATTTGTTAAAAAACAATTTTATCTTGTTAGACTTGAAGGACATAAAGGAGTACGTCAGAATTGGAGTCATTTGGAATCATCAAAATTCTGTCAATATTTAGAAGAGCTTTAGCATGGATTAGAAATCAATTTGATACACTTTAACCGGATACAACTTTCCAATAAAAGTTACACAAAAACCAGGTTCTACATGAATCAGAAAGTAAACACTTTCACTTGGTACACAAAATGTCTACCAATTAAGTACCTCAAAAGTGTGTTTAGGTTTTACATCACTCCACTACCAGTTAACGAAAAGCTTAACAGAACAAGTACCTAGTACTGGTACTATTGAAAGCACATGTCGAACATAAGAAGTCTGTCCTGACAAACAGGAAAATCCCTGGAATAGGATAAAGGATAAACAAGAAATCCGGGAATGTTTTGTATATGAGTTAAGGTGGTTTTCAACAACACGTTTCTTACCTTCTATCCCCGTTGCCTTGTTACCCATTTACAGAGGCATATTCATATTCTATAAAAGGAAACAGGAATATACCTTCTAAACGACGTCTGACTCCCTAGCTCTGACTTATGTCAACATAATATTCCCAAACCGGATTCAACGCCTCGAGGTGTTTACCAGCATCTCAAATAGACCCATATATCAAAAGGGGATACCATAAGAATGGTGGTTGGGGTATGGAATGTATTGTATCCATTTGGGGAACAATATGTGAGTAATTATTTGTTGAATTCTTTCCGAAGGAAGTTGGGTACTTGTTGAAGAGTGGATTCATATCATCCTTTAGGCTATTGTACTTTAATATAACAAGAACTGCATTTTAGGAAAAAAGGTTAACCATATCTTTCAGTTTTTCTTTGTGGCAAAATGTTCAATTTTCAAGGGAACATTTTTTAATAACTTTTTTCATAAAACATACTAAACTGAAGCTGTTACCAACACGTGCACGATTGTACTTTATGTAACAACTGAAGTGTGAGCACTCGTGATATATTGAAGTTTCATACTAGAAGTATTGCTTATTATTTTCAATGGAAGTTCACTTAAATTACCCTATTTTCATGGCACACGTTTGTACATGTGGAAATTGTGTTACAAAATGTTATATAATTTTGTGTGTATGTACTTCACTTTTGAAATACACTCACGTGATTAAGGATATGGCAATTTACCAACTTCCTTTGAATATCATCCTCAAGGGCAATTAACGTTAATTGAAAGCTTCCCAAATTGCTTTGATCTTGTCAAATTTGTTGATAATTTGCGTCACCTCTCTGGGAGTGTATGCGACACGCATTAGATGCCACTTTCTTGCTGTCACTTACCGGGAATATGTCCCTTATCCTCTTTCTCCCTTTGCACATTCAATATGCAATTAACGTGACAATTTTGCAGGTGACAATTTCATTTTATGAAGGGTTCTATTTTGACATTTGATTTCATGTAATTAATGGATCATTTATGCAATATTTCACGTGAGACAAACATCTCCTGGACAAATAATTAACATGAATCCAGTACGACGTGTCACAACATCCTATTCACATGCAGAGTTTTACCTCAGAGGGGATTCTTTGATTAGGGCATGCCCGTGGTTAAGCTGGATGGGTTTATTAAATAATTCAAAATATACTTGATGTTATAGAGCAAATGACACTTGGATATTAAAATGTTGTGAAAATGAAAGAAACACATTAAGAGCAAAATTGATACTTTGAAGGTTTGAGAATAGATAATTTGAAAATCTTAAAATAATTCAGCATTGGTTAATCAATAGAACAAAAGAATTTGTTTAATAGAAAATAAAACTGTTGTTCCTGGTCCAATGTGAAAACAAATTCAAACAAAATCGTAACTCAATGATTTACATGTGAAAATATTTGAATTAGTAGATTCAATTACTTTCAAGAATATACGTCTTAAATTTGCGCTTTTCTCAAAACAGGATTATTAGGGTTATCTTGGAAATAAACGTTAATTGTGTCATATCTACAACACATAATTTACTGAAATTTCATCAGAGTCCAATCATAACATTTTCCATTTGAGAAGATAAATGTGTTATATAACAGCTTCTCGTTAATAATAGGCATGCAGTGTTCGATAGTGCGAAAAAGAACCGAAAAAGCATTAATTTCGAATGAACCAAAAACCATGAAAAGTCCTCATTAATTAAATCACACCGTGCATAACGTAATGCAGTATTAATTAATGATTTTATTTATTGTATCCCCCAAACAGATGTAAGCAAAATGATGGTGTAACCATCCCGTCGAGTAAAACATTCATTTTTTTGTAAGTTATATGTAACCATCTAATGTTTAATGTGTTTTATCGAATACCCTTCATAATTACAACTGTGTACAGGTACATTATGTATACAAGAAAAACATAAACGACAGGCTTTTCACAGGTTTTTGTTCGAACACATTGCACCCAAATGTTTTCAAAATAGAATGAATCCTGTTAACACAGAATCCTTTACAGACCGTCCAATGAGCCCAAAAAGTCAGCAGAATGTGAAGTACATGGAGGACATTAAGGGCATTCAAGCCAACAGCTACAGAGAGCATTCTAATTAAATTTTGAATCAGAAATTCTATTCCAAATAGGAAAAATTTCATGACACTAACATGGGAATCCTGTAAGTATCCAATTTTGGTCACATTGAAACGCTGCAAGAGCACAACGAGCAAGAGTATCAAAGTCAAAATCAAGAACGATGGTAAAAAGTCTCAACGCAAACACAAACCGCGACAAAAACCATCACAAAGGACACTAGGATATGGCATAAATGTTTCAGTCTCATATGCCTAGTCATTTTCCCCGAAGGATTCCAAAACAGTTTCAATCAAGGACGAGTATGAATTCCACTACTATATCGAAACGAAACCGGATACTGACCCAACCATTGACCACCACAACCATTGAGTCACGCTTCGTAGGATTCACTCGAAATAACACGCGAGTAGTTAATTACCATAACGTCAAACACTTCCGTGTATCCTTTCTGTTACATCGCGGACTAGACATGCCTTTATTGTTTACCTCCGAACCGAACAATTCTGGAAAGGATAATTTCGTCCGTTTTCCCTTTAACACTGACTAGGTACTTTATACATGACTGATGGAAAAGTCGTAAATCACCAGGACATCAATCAATGAAGTAAAACCATCAATGCCATCAATGGCATTCTATCAAATGAATTCTGGCTCTCACTTTATAAATTCTACTGAATGATCCTTCGCCGCCATTGCCACCATCAGAAGTTGAGAAATTCTTGTCATCATGACTTTTCTTGAATTTCCTAGACGACATTGCAATTATCTGATAACGACATTCGATTGAGATTTCAATTAAGGCCATCTACAGAATGACGCATCTACATTTTTGTAGATGAACTAAAATATAGAACGTAGAGAACATGGAAATATGAAATCGATAGAAAACAAAATTTTTGCAATAACCTTTCCTCCTTCATCAGATGTTTCTTTGACGTAACTCTTTGAAAATCATCCATGCTATGGATAATCCTTATCCCATCTCAAGTAGAGAATGTTTCTTCCTATTTCTCTGTCTTTCAGCAAGGGGGCGAAGGTTTCACGTGCCACAACTAACACAAGATTTAATTAAAATCCAAGACTTGATTTATTACAGTCTAGCCATCTAGTCACTAGTGGTGGTTATGCACTGAACAATATTTCGCCGATGAGAAGAGAATGGAGAATCAACCGATTCAATATAAAAAGACTAAGAAGAAAAGGATGATGGGGAACCCTTTTTTGGAGTTACGTTCAACTAAAATCATAACACCCTCTTCTGTTAGCTACAGAAAACGATGCATACCTTCGCGTTGTATCCTTTTTTCCTTTTGCTCCACTGTCATTTATAGTGTAAGACAGAAAGTAGCAAAGGACTAAATAGGATTTGGTATCACCTCACCATCGCCAAAGGATATCTTGTATTCCTGGGGAATGGGCTACAAATGGAATTTTGTTTTTTAATATTGCGGACATGATTTCAGTGGGAACCGAAACGTAACAGAACGGGGTGAATTTTTTTAACTTTTTCACAATTATAAGGGTTAGAAACGATTGAGAACCATGTCAATTTGCGAATTAGTGTGTGTTTGAATGGTTCCAGGTCATTTTTATTGGTAGCCAACAATTTACAATCGTAAACACTTTGGAATGTAGTAGCACTTAGATCGAGGCTTAGGTTAAAAGGATTTCGAAGGACTTATGCGAGATTGTGGGTGTTCCAATTTGGATACGGATACCAAATGGAGTTTCAACGATTCAATGACATAGAACTAATTCGCTATTTATGGTTGAGGTAACAAAAAACAGTTTTATTTTGAAAGGATTTAAACTGAGGTTAAGGGAATCTTTCTGGTTCAAAGGTTATTAGAGAAGTTATTTTCAATTGTTTTTATTTTTAAGGTTCCACTTGGAAACGTGAAGTCATTAAAACGAATCGTAAATTCAAGGAAATCCAAAATGAATTTTGATTTTTTGAGGACATTTTTTCACGAACCTCAGAAAGGGATAAAACACATTGAATTAGTTTGTGAAGAATTGAAGAAGAGAAGAACATAAAATTTCAAAAGTTATTTCCTGAAATGTGGAAAAGAGTACACAAGTTAAAGATTAAAGTTTGAAATTTCAAGCAAATGTTGCAAAAGGGCCAAACTAATGTTGATATAAAAAAATATAGCCAATTTCTTAGTAAACTATTTGTTAGTATCAGACGATATTACTTTCTTGGACAGAGAATGGAAACTTTTTTGAAGCCTGATTCTATGCCACCTGATACCATTCGGATTTGACTGGATACGATGCAGAAATATGTTGGTGCAGCTATACAAAAGCCCACATCCTTCCTGAATCCTTATACTTTCAATTGACGTTGAGCTGCTTTTGATAAACTACCCAATTCAAGGATTCCTTTCGAAGTTGTTGGGCCTGGGACTAGAGTTCATGGACAACATGCTCCCGAATGTGGCAAAAGGGTCAGATGTCGAACAGAATTCTTATGTAAGAGTGGTGGTGATTTCATGGTTATAAATCTTTAGCACATATCTCCTTGTTTCAGGAATTTAAGACACGTCCCTAAGGATCTTCTGTAACTTCCATAGCCGGTTCACAGACGGCTAAAGTTTTGTTCCCGGAACATTTCCAGAAATCTGTTTGTCGGCCGGTTTTTGTATCTCCACTTAATCTAGGTTGTTGTATGTGTTAACGGGGTATCCTGGCATCAGGAATGATTTATGAATTTGAAGGAATCGTGGGATAACACTTCATATATCAAATATGTGGCTAGGGGTGTTCTTGTGTCAGCACATACAGATAGATTACCCTCGTCAAAAATGAAATACTACAGATAGTCCCCCCTAGAAAATAGTCAAGGACTCGTTCGTGTTGACTCCTGTGTATATTCATTCAAACAAATTCTTTGATTTATTGATCTGGAATATTTTTTGGCCTGAGTTCGTTATTGTTTCCTAGTTCCTTAAATATTAAAGTGAGGAAGTTGATTTGTGCCTATATTCAAATAATTATATTTTGGAATTACCACAACATCCGTCTTAATTGAAAAGTTAATTTTTTCGGTCCCTATAACCCTGCCAAATTGAAATGAGCATATAAAACCAAAAATATTTTTTCGATACATCCTTTCCTTTTAATATTTAATACCTTAAGTATTTTTACGGAAATCGTGTCTGTACTGCTACATAACATTCCCTCGTTCAGAGTAGCTCAAGAATATTCTGAAAAGCCGTCAATTTAGAAAATCCCTTATTCCGACATTAGCATCCTGACGGGATTATGGAGGATGAGGGCACATTAAAAGATGCCGGCAAATATATATAACCAGCTGCAAAAGGACGACCATCAGGATCAGGAGCATAAACCTTTAGCTCCTGTATTTTTTACATGTTTCTTGTTGTAACACTTTGTTATAATATATGCAGACGGTAAAGTAATTATTAATTAACGCGCCCTCTGCTTTTATCCTTAATATCACAGGAAGGTTAATCTCACAGAAAATACTTTGAAGGATAACAAAGTTGTAGCAAACAGGAAAAAATTTTTGTGAATATTTTTATATCAGATCCTTGTAACAACATGACATGGAGTTTTTGTTTTTTGTGTGTGGAAAAATTCATGTCATATAAAGGATTTTGTGTACTTTGATACCGAAAAAAAAGAACTCTCATTTACCGGATATATTGTGGTAATTACTTATATGTATCCTTTAAGGAGCTTTTAATAATAAATTTTCCTGTATGGGATAAGTTGATGTTTGGCCTTTCGACCTACACGTGGTATCGGATTTCAATGTTGGCTTCAAGCATTTCTGCAAGGCTACGTAAAGAACGGAAGAGGGGCAGTTATGCATAACTAAATCAATCAATTTTAATTTTGAATAAAATCTAAAACACATTTAGATAAAACCGGTAGACAAATTGTGCTGATGACTTACTATGACACAAAGCCAAATAAGGTTTGCATTCGCTTATTTTAAAGTAGTTCGATAAAAGAGCCACAATAAAAGTACCTACTTACGTCGTCAAGTGAAACTTTACATGATACTTCTCGGACATATTCTTCTAAGATATTCAGATAAGGAAGAAATTAATATTATATATATTTCTATTTTGGCGTTAGAAATTTGACTTTCGTCTCTCTGAATCAAAGTGAATCAATTTTTGTTAATGGAAAATTTTACTGGATAATACTATCTTTTTCTACTTAACGAACGTTTCAAACGAACACCACGGACTTGGATAACTAACAACCTTTTACCAACTTGGCTTCCAAACAAATGTTAAACTCCCGCCAAAATATGGATATTTCTTGCTGAAGTATTTATCGAGTGCAGTCAATTTGATCTAGTTATAATCTACTTTAAATTTGCACTGGATAAATATATGGGACCAAAAAAAAACGTCTTAATGTTTATTTAAATGCTAATCCAATTATAATCAAAGTGGTTTCTTGAAGAATTTCATAAATTTATCTCGTCAAGCTTTTAGCTGACTATTACTCTCACTTCGGATAATCACCGTCAGATATAAATTCTACGAAAGAATTTGTGTTGAATTTAATATCCGTTTAGCAAGTGTGAATTTAAGTAAATAATTATCATTATTGAATACTTGCCAGGGTTGAAATGTCAAAGGGTTGGAAGTCACTGTAGAGTAAAACTACGTTAGGAAATTTAATCTTCCCAAATCTCTACAATTCTAAAAAAGGACTCTTTCTCAAAGTCATTCCACAAAACTTTGGCCAACAGAAAACCGTTAATACAGGAATATGTCAACACAAATTTCCCAAAGTAATAAATCCTTGTTTGTCCCTAAAATATGTATATATATTATGAAAATCCTTGGCAGACCATTTTCAGCCTAACAAACCAATTCATTAAACAGGCTCTTCGTTAAGCAAATTAGATGCTCCTTTACTGTTTAACTGAAAGTATAGTAAGTTCATTACAAAAACAAAATCCTTCCAAGATGAAAAAAAGGATACCATTCTGTTTGTGTAAGGAAAGTTTCCTTTGAAGAGGGTTATCCCTTTCAAGACGTTCTGGTACCAGGGGAAAGACGTAGAAATTAATCAGACTAATAACTATGAAAAGTTCTTAATGAAAAGATTTATGGGTGCTCTTTAGAGGCCTAACATTATTTAGGGTGTTTATTTGAAATTTACATTTAGCTAAAGGATCATTTCCAAGGGAACAATATCAAGAAGCATTCGAATGAAGTGCAATGAAGGAAATTGCACTCAAGAGCAGAAAAGAATCGGAAATATCCACTTTAATTTGGTCAAGAATTTTGCTGGAATTCAAAATAGAAAATTTTCCCTAATTAAAGAGCGAAGGAATTCAAAGGAAATATTAATTAAAAAAATTATTGAAATAATTAACAACGAGGGTCTCCACTTTATTATGTCTTTTCTCAGGGGTCGAATTTATAAAAAGTCCTTCACCCTCCTTTGGTGTGGAAGTGAAAACCACCAACGTCTTGGGCCAACCTGAGAATGTGTAAAAAATTACACCCTAACCCGGATTCTATTCAGTTTCTTTGACTTCCTTAAAATAATTTGAAAAGTTCCAAATTATTCCACTCAGTATCGCATCATATTTCGGGCAACCCTCGACAAAGGACACGACGACAATGGCGGACAAAGGGGACACCAGGGTCGATAAAAGGAGGAAACCTTAAATTAAGGCTGACTGTAAATGCAGGTTACCTTTAATGCCTTAGCCATAAGGTGCTCATTAAGATGATGGTTAATTGGGCCAAGCATCAGACGGTTTTTCGGGTCTACCCCCACGACGAATTTGGTGTTTTCAATTAAAATGGTAGTCCCCAAAATGTTGGTGGTGTATCCTTCTCTGATCTTTCCCTTTTTTTTACATTTTCATCATCCCTAGTTAACGAAATGTTGCTCGTTTCCAGGATACCTTCACCTTCACCTTTAGCTGACATCTCAAGTCATCTCCTTTTACCATTTGCCACCTTGAGTTCATTTAAATTTATCCTTAGTTACCATCGCTTCCGAACATTAGACATCCTTAAAGAGGGCTGCCAAGAATGTGTCTGTCTAGCCAACACTGGTTGTTAAGGATGTCCCTGTCTTTGTCATTTTCGATGTCTCGGATACAACATTCTCAATTTGAACACCCCGTCCTTGTTTCTATTTCTGTTTTGGAATGGATTTTCTTGTTTGTTTGCTCTTCATCACGTTTCCACCGTGTTTTTGGATGGAGTTGGTGCCAGAATGTGGTGATCTTTGGTTAGAGCTTGAAATTATGGTTGTGCCGAAACGAGGGTTTGGTTATTCAATTATCTTTGAATGGTATATCCTTGTGGGTGACTTCGATGTTTTTGGGGAATTGTCGCTCGAGTGTACAACGTTAAAATTAAGAAGAACATGAATTGACACTGGCAAAGAATCAGAGCCTAAATTGCTTCAACTTTTGTATTAAAAAGGGATCAAATCGATTTCCTTTTTCCTTTTTTGATGAGATAAGAATTTTGTCACTTAGATACGACTCAAGTGTTTCTCACGAGGATTCCCTTCTTGTTATAGTCTTATTTAATACAAGGAACTATTCAACTGTTCCAAATGAATCCATAATATGCTTTATAAATATGTAATAATGATTTGTTGTTGATAATATCCTCTTTAGTTTATCTACAATATTTTAGAGATTTTAAATTTCTCAGATAAAAGGGACAAAAATCAAAATTCCAGTAAATGCTGGTTGCGCCCATTCCATTGAACTTAAATTCTTTTCATAGGCGAGTTATAAAATATATTGAGGATCGACATGCAAATAAAAGGGCAAACACCACTATTTGAAAGTATGAGGAGTTTGCGGGCAGCTTTAGACATAGCTCTTATGGCTATTGTGCTCCTTTGTATGTCGTTAGCAAATAGATACAAAGCACAATCTATGCGCTACTTCAGATACCCGGCTTTAAAGAGGATACACTGTCTGTTGTATATTTTAAACCCGCATGAAACGTTAAACTTTCATTTTGAAATTCTTTAGCCTCAACGATGGTATTCATCTGCGAACCTTAAGAGGATATTTTCAGGAAATACACCCACAAAAGGATACAACCACTGTATACGGACATGCTTGTCTCATACTCACACTCACAACGATGATGCTTAGATTGAAGAGAGATTTTCATTAGCATTGTTATTTTATTATCCTGATGAATTTTAATATCCTTTTTTTTGATCCTGATAGAGCGCAACACAAGATGGCTATGCTAAAAGCATTTGCACCCAAATATCTACAACTCCCTGCCTTTTTCAGTAGAACAGAAAATATTTTCACTATTCTTTATGTATCCAATGTACCCCAACCCGTATCCCCCAATCTACTTGAGTTATCTTATTTGTTCCCTGATATATGGGTTGTGGGCAATGTAGCAAATATATGCAGCTCATTCCGGCTGCCCTTCATTTCTGTGGTGAGTTGAACTAGACAAAGATTTTGGATTCTGATATCCTTACAAGGAACGTTAAGGATGGGCCAATAAAAATCATGAAATAGTCAAAGCTTTCTTGATGAAACATGGTCGTGAGGATGGTGGAGCGCCTTTGGTAGTCTCTAGAGCTGCTATTGGTTTACTTCCTTATGATTTCAACCATTTCCGCAAAGACTTATATTTATGAGTGTGTAATGATTATAAACTTCACTACTCCACCCCACTATCCTCTACACTGTAACTTTCATCAAAACCATATACTTCCAAAAATTAAGGAGTTTTGTTTAACATAATTCCATCCCCATTCATGGCTCTGCTCAGATGTTGCTTGTTTGGAATTTTTGGATTTTTGAATCCTTATTAATTATTTATAAGAAACTGGGGGAGCTTGAAAATTTCCGTCATGTAATGAAGTCTTCTCAAAGTACAAAATATTGTGCGATAACAGAAATTTAATACGCTCGTTTATTCACGTACGCATCCTTGCATGCTTTAATTATTCATCATGAGGGTAGGCTGTTGTTTGAACTTTCACCTTTTTTGTTCACGGATTTATTAATTTCATTCATTATTAAATTGAACTTCCTTTTTACTTTGAGATTCATCAAAGCTCATAGAAGTATGGAGCACTTAAGCTTCTCGAAATCAAATCGTCGCATGAAGAAGTACATGGATCCACATGGAAGACGGATGTCCTCGTCTTCTATGTGGTATATGTGAAAATATTCAGGGAACCTACGAAAATACGCGTAGTCATTAATAAAACATTATTACGGAAACATTCTTGTTCTGGGAAACCTCATAACTGGAAATCATGAAGAAAACGACTTCTCAGAATATTTTCAGAATGTTTCTTTGCAAATCCGTTGAAGTCAATACTGGCAATTTAAACATTTGTCCGATACGAGGGATAGTTTTCTTCGGGCCAATGATTGATTGATGCAACCTATTTTCTAATATAGAGAAATCTGAAAATTGCTACATATTTAGACTACATAAGTTTTTGAAACCCTGCCTTTTCCTTAGTATGTAATTTGGTAAAGAATTATGGGAAAAACCGAAAAGCGTAGTCGAGGACCGCGCCGTAGATTTTCCGTGAATTATAATAACTGTTTCTTAATCTATACTCTAATTAATACGCAAACATAAATTTTGTGACCCCTCCTACGGGCAGGGCAAACTACATGTCCGATTTTGATAGAAATGCACAATTGAAAAGATGTCGAAGAGGTTTAATTAAAATTGGTCAAGTAGTTTACCCGTAATTAATAAAAATAATATCAGTGCATTTGTTGTTGCATTTACCACGAATTGATAAGAGCATGTACCAAAGAGTATTGTCGAAAAGAGAAATCGACAATTTCTTTTGCTCATGCTCTTATCAGAGCGTAAGCAATGTATATGCGGGAGGGTGGGCCATATGTAGATGTGCGTTTGTGGTGTGAAATTCTTTTCAGTGTGACTAAATTTAGATTCAAATTTTGCTTCAACTACTATTTGTTCGGGTAAAATCTGCTAAATTCTGCTAAACTTTTTGATAGTAGTTTCGATACTTTTTGGAAATAGTTTTCAAACTTTATTCTTGTGAAATTGTGTCTTGGGTAAATTATGTCCTTACATTTTACACTTGAATATCATAATGATTTTGAATCATATTGCAAATATATCTACATAAATACCTTAATTAGTCTATATTGCTGTCACATAAATTCGAAATCATTGTGATTTATTAAAATGTTATAGAAAGTTCCGAGTTCAAATTGATTTTCGAAAATATTTATAATTTAATTGATATCTCCTGGAACATTCGGTATATCACCATGAAGTCAACAGTTTTAGATTCGTTTAGTCTCAGACTTTTATTTGAGATACAAAATATTAAGATACGAAGAAAAAAAATTTTTCTATAAAAATTTCTCCCATGGTTAGTCCATGATTTTTTTTAGGGCAAAAAAAATTTTTTTTCCAATGATAATGTTAGATACCTCATTCGAAAGAATATACCTTCCCAAATAGTAGAAAATGTGTATCTTTCTTCACCTCTTGCGATGTTGAAGTAAGGAGTATACCCCCATGAAGTAGATCTCAAATTTTCAAAGCCTTTGTGTTGCGTTCCATCATTCCATTTCTCGCAGTGCTGCTTTTTGATCACCCTCCATACTGAATCTGACCAAACGTTAGCTATTAGTACCTACCTTAACTGACATGATAGAACTGTACTTGGTTGAGAAGAATTTGTACAGAGCTAGTCGTCCACACCTGAACTCAAGCTCCATTCCCAGATACTATGCTCATTTCCAGTGGGTACCTGATTGAGTCTTGGAGACATTGCCCCCGTTTCTCACCCGAAACCTGACCAGAGGATGCGTACCTGCAATAGGTTTGCCGTTTAATTTGTACATCGTTTTTATTGCTTTATTGCTTAACCAGTATCCAGTCGGCTCCATAACCCGAAAAGTCTGAGGATTTTCATTCATTTTCTTGATGGCTGCGTCGATGTAATCTTTCGTCATATAAATTTCCAACTGAAAGGCGCCAACTGAAAAACTAGTATCCTCAAAATTTCAAAAGTAATAATTATTTACACCTTAGATCATAACAAGTCATTGAAGCCGTCAAATCGTTACTTTCCTTATTCACTAACTTTTCTTTCGAAGATCTATTTCATTCAGCTACACAATGAAATCTTATTTGTCATACAAAAAAGACTAGGACCAAGATAAATTTTAAGTACAATAATCGAACATTTGTAAGAAAGATAATTTTGCATAGAGGAAATTCTAATTTGACCACCTAAGTATTGTGGGTTTACCGTTTGATTTAAGAAATCTTTTTATGAAAACCAAAAATCAGTTAGTGTCAATAGAAAATAGGAAGGGAAAGATTCTAGTATCCTGTATCGATGACAGGTCAAGACGAAGGTATGCTCATCGCGATATCCTGAATTGCGGTTGGTGATTGTGGTAGACTTTGAGGGCGGAGTCTTGCGGTTAACCACAAGCGCATAAATAAGGAAAACAACCCTTGAAAAAAACTATATAAAGAAAATGGAGATTGTCTTCCATTGAGTGAGGGTGGAAAACGTTAACCAATTTGTATCTATATCAGAAACGGATAAATGTGTTTTGCGGTTAACCACAAGATATAATTGGTTGTCTTCTGCTCATGTCCTTTCTGAAGTGAGTTGTATTTCATGTTTGACGACTCGATTACAAAATGAAGGACGATAATTAACGAAAATATTTATTATCGAATAATTATAATGAAAAATAACATTCAAACGACACTAGCGCCATCCTGAATCAAATGTTTGACATTCTGTGCAAGAAAATCCAAGACACAAGGACATATCCCAGACAAAAGTACAAAAATTCTTACAAAGAATATGAAAAGAAATTTCCCCCATTTTGACGACAAGTCTTCGTCCTTTCATATTCCTTCCTTCGTTGCATGATATAAACTCGAAGAGGATGAAACTCCCCTACATCATTCTGTCCTTCTTCCACTCACATTGAAGCTGATTTGAGTCGTGGAAAGTTTTACCCTTTTTCGGGGGAAAACTTCGCGATAATTGGCTTTCTTTCCTTCGGAAGATTTTTCTTACTTTTTAAGAAAACTTTCTCGAAGGAAATTTTCTTAGACAATTTTTTTCTTATGACAAACCAAAAAAGCTGCAGTTTCGTTTGCCAACAGATGGCTCTCCTGGTTTCATATATTTCGTTACTTTCAAGTTGAAAAGTTTTAAGTAAGTTAATGTAAATTTTTAATTAACCAATAATTGAAATGAAATCAAGTTTAGATAAGGAAAAGGCTTTAGAAGTTTTAATTCTTTTAATTGTATAAATTAATATATTTTTCTAAGTTCATAGTTTCTTTCATCACAATTGTATAAGACCTGATCTTGGTTTTGTTTTGATCGGTCCAAGAACCTTCCCTCAATTAGAAAAAGGGTATCTTGAGAAAGGCGAATTTAGTAGTTGGTAGCTGTGAATTTGGATTTGTTACATCGTTCAATGTGTTTTGAAATAAATAAATTTCTAATTATAAATTTTAATATTTAATCCTCTGATTGAAATGTATCAAAAATGATAATTTATAATAAAAGCAAGCGAAATAAGAAGAAATCGATACGTGGTTTACATTGAAAGTTGTTGGGCAAAGCCCGCCGCCATTTTGTTTTAAATTAAATGTGCATGTGTGCATTAAAATTAATTAGATTCGGGAGTAATGTGTATTCGGTTGCATGAATTAATTGATTCAAATCAATACTCAAAACTAGACAAACATATAAAGTTGTGGTTATGTTTGGAGCTACTGGTTAGAGAACACTCTTATCCATGATGGTGGTGTCATCAAAGGATCACAGGGTGTTCATACAATATAGTTTATCGTTAACCACCCAAAAACACCATCATCGATGTAATCAACATTCGAGTTTAGTTTTGTTCAAAAAATGAAAGGGGGATTGGTCAGTTCATACATAAGTATGATGAGAACGATGGTGGACTATGGTGGCCGATGGTGGCCATACAAGAATTCATGGTAGTTGGTATTTGATTTAGGATAAAATAAAGCTCATAGCGAATAGGTGGCAAAAGGTTGAAATACTTTTGTAGGTGAGTAAACCTTACACCAAAAATTACAATTTTCCATGAATTCATGAATGTATGTATATATTTGGTGGGACCATCATTCTGGGTCAACTTTTGCATAACACCGAACAAACAACCCCAAGTGGTATGTACTGTAAGCCATGTGTGTCTAAAATGCAAATTGCATGCGAATTAAACGCATACCCATGCATGTTGATATCAGAATTCAATGGAATATTATTACCACTATACAACATAATAACGACGTCCGGATATAACCCACCACCATCAGGATTGGGTTATGTTTACCAGGTGCCGAATATGTATAACTGCTGTTGAGTGACAGAACAGGGTGCGGCGAATACTGTACCGAAATTCCTAACGAGCCAGCCAGCCATGTGCATACATCGATCAGAGGTGTTGGTGGTTTTACTTTATACCAACCGGCTACAAGGTATTGACTACATATGAAATCTCACGTCATGATGGTAGAATTACCTTAATTTGTGGTCACATATCCAAGAGATATGCTTTTCGGTGGAATAATTCAATACTTCCTAAAATGCATATTTAAACTGAAAATCAGTATCCGAATTTGAATCCGTATCCGAATCCAAAACAGAAAACATCAAATGCACTCGATGGAATCCAATTAAAATGAAAACTTACTGGTACCACTTTAAATTCCCGAAAGTAATATGTCCGGTATTCCTTTTTTCCAAAATGTTTTGAATTAATTCAACATTTTATAAAGCCATTAAATTTTCTATAACTAAATGGATGAAAACAACGTAAACCCTAAATCCGTTTTTAAATAGTTTTCATATTATTACCAGTACATTCGGGTTTGATTTGGTTTTTTATCCTTTTAAAGTTTTAAAAATTCACGAAATTGTTTGAAGGATTCAGTAGAATTCCTCAAAGTCCTTTCGCCCTTAAAACAATATCCTCTACAATGAAATTCAACTGAAGTCCTTTTTGGTCATGTAAACAATGATTTGCTCTTATCATTTTCATATGCAAAACATTTTCATGAAAATCTGCATAGAAACCAACACAACTTGTCCAATATTGTTTTCCCAGGATACGACTCCCGGTACATTTCAAAACCGGGATTTTTCCATAAAGCAATTCAAAAACCAAAAATATTTTTGCGGCTTTTTAAAACGATCCAAGTGGCTAAGTAGCGGACAGCTTTTCCTTGTTCTATTTCAAATTCAGGATATTTTAAATTCAGGATAATTCAAATTCAGGATATTTCAATATAATCTAAGGATACGTTGGAAGCAGTAAATGGTTATTGCTGTGATTTTGTGCCATGGAAATGTTGTTTGAAATATCCTTGAGAATCGGTTTACCGCAGAATTGTTATTTGTTCCAGAATACTGACGTGCTGTTTGATGTTTCATCGTGTTATGTACAAAGCTATGTTGTTCTCTTTAATTTACAATTAACATTTAAAAAAAAAATTATATTCTTTATTACATATAATTTTATATAAGATGGACAGCATGTGTAACAATAAAGATAGGAGTCTTAGATGGCATTTTGGCAAGTGTGTCCAAATCTGATCCTCAGTTTTTCTGCTTTTGTGATACTGATCAACCGAAAGGAGCTTTAAAAGCTTTCTAATAAATATGACATGTGTTTAAGACATATATGTATTTACAAATTGCCGTAAATTCATGTTCAAATTAATTTATTCACGTCTTTTATTGTCTGAAGAATAAAACTGAAAGGAAAACTAGGAAACATATGAATAGCTTATCTCCTTCACAATTATGAGTCCTTGAAGAGCTATCATTCGGGCTATAAATTTCAAGTGCTTAAAAAGTCCTTCGGGATTATCCTTATAAACTTGGCATGCCACTCGACAATCCAAGACCTTCGTCTTATGATGGCACATTTCCAGGATAACTTGATAATTAAGAAGCTGCACGCCCTTAAAACATTCCTCTCGTTGTGATGCTGTATCACCAAAAGTGTAATATATGAAAATGTATAATATTTGTAACAGATATGAAGGATAACAGCATTCCAGTGCGTGTAGCTCCTTAATTAAGTGCAAGCCTTTTTACTTTTTACGTCTTCTACCAAAGAATACCTTGAATAATTGAGTAGCGTAAAAATTTAATCTCGTAATGGATACACGTATGTATGTAGAAAAAATTTTTGTTCTAAATTTCAACTTTTTACCGGATGCTTTTACATACTGGGTACGTTGCCGTTTCATTTTGTTTTATTATGTATTCCCTTCCATGATTTGCATACAATAATTTTTACATAATTTATGATATACTTTAATTGGAAGAAGGAACGTAAGTTGGTTAATGGTTTATTTTATTAAATCCTTTTATCCATTTACGGTTCATATTCATGGCAATAAAACATATAACATACATTTCAAAAACATGTAGTTTTATCAGGAAATCTTTTTGATGATGAAGATTTGTTGTAATAAATATAAATCAAATCGTGAGTTCAGAATGGTACCTTTGCTGAGCAGTAACGAACCTTCAAGAAGGAATTGTCAGAATAGTTGTTTCATAACTGAGATTGAGGAAGCCATAATACTTATTTCAAAACAGGTAATATAAAGATGACATCTAATAAAAATTAAATGAGAAAATAATGATTGCCCACAGGATACCTATCTGAGCACATCTTGGAGCTTTTGGAAAGTCTACATAACCGATGAATGTCATCGAATCTGAAAGCGAGGACTTAATTTTTGAATATATACTAGAGAAGACAGACAAGAATATTCTTATTCGGGTTCGACTTGGAAACCTCTTGTACTAGCGGCGAGAACCGATAATTGAGAACAGGGATTTTATTTGCTGTTCCTTAAGGCAACTAAGCGCAGTTAATTCATATTAAAAAGAAGTGACATATAATTTTAAATGGTTACAATATTATACGGTTTGTGTATCACCAATGAAGAGAAATCAAATTAAATCTTAATTTGCAAAGCCTTTGTTGAATTGAAGCCTAAACAACCATTTCCGGTACCTTTACTTGCAAAACCTTAAAATGTCTCTGAATAATTTTATATAGAAAATGCAGCGTTGCAGAAACAAAAAACCTGAATTTTTTTCTTTCTTCCCCAAATCACATATGAGGAAAAACGCTTTCAGCTTAATTGGACGCCACAATACGAGCTAAATTGGGCGGAAAATTACTTCATATTCACCTATTGTGGAGGTAAATGAAGTGGTCGAATTTCGGCTGAAGACCCGACCCGGTGTAAAGGGTATGCATACACTTGATGTCCTTGTGCTCATGTAAACCTCAGTATGTAGCTAGGTCCCTAGTTTCCCAACACTTCGGGTTAAATTTTATATAATTAACATACACTCCCATAAAAGCTCGTAATGTCCTTTTTGACGTTATCCTGTTATATGTACACCTACACATATGTAGCACCCGCCTGTAATTGTTACAATCAGTTTGAACGGGTTAAACCGGATACTGCAGCGTACATTTATAATTGATCCAATTTGGATAGACCCGGAGCTTGATGGTCGGGAATGATTTTCGATTGAGGGAAATTGGACAGGATCATTAGGTTTTTGCTAGAGCTTGAAATTAAATGAGAAATGATTAAGGGAATAATTTAACCATTTCGGGAGAGAATTGTTTCAAAATGTCCTTTTTCCTTTAACTAGTTTAATTGGAGGTCTTACAATTGAAGGCGGGCATTGATTTACTTTCTTCTTAATGGGAAAAGGGTTTCATAACAAATTGACATAATCAAATCTTAAGACAATATGTGAGGGCTGCCTCTTTATTTCTCTTTTGTCCTGAAATTCATTAAATTTCTTATGTGCGTGTGTGAGCCATGGTAATATTTGTCCATTGCTCTTAAAATTTCAGCGCGTGATCGTGAGTTCATCAAGTTTTGTGTTGTTTCTAATTAATTTTTATTTCAACAAAATTTTTGGAAGTTCATAAGTAAAACTTTAAATTTTAATAAAAAAACAAACTTTAAATTTTAGCATATTGTTATTTATTAAGTCGACAATGCCTATCGACACTTTGTTATATTTCATTATACACATTTTCAACTTATACCAACAACCGGTAAATTGAATTATCTTATATACAATAAAATTCAACTATGTGTTCTTATATTGTAATTAATTAATTTTATAATTTTTTTTTTCATATTGAAATTTTTTGCAATTATTAGTGCAATGAAGTGCAATGAGTGCAGATGACACATTTTAATATTTTTCATATTTTTAAAATGTTATATAATAT
Source organism: Chrysops caecutiens (assembly GCA_963971475.1). NCBI lineage: Eukaryota > Metazoa > Arthropoda > Insecta > Diptera > Tabanidae > Chrysops > Chrysops caecutiens. The sequence goes on along the minus strand of OZ020569.1, from coordinate 2,029,597 downwards.
AATATCTTTTTTTTAGTCAAACTAAAATTTAATTTGATTTTTATGGTTGTGAATTAATGATTGAACAAAAATTTATTAATCAATAAAACATACAATTAATTTTGTCACTTGTTAAGTGTCACATTTTTGGATTTTGTAAAAGGTGCAAGAATTAAATAACGAATTACGTTTTTATTACCTACGCCAAAAGTGAACATCGCCATATTATATATTGCACAACTTCCTTAAGTGAATGTATTTTCTTATTTACATCCTTATCTTTTACAACTATTTATCGAAGATTACATACACAAATATTCTAACAAAATTTTGTTATAAACTTTCGCTTGTTTATTAGAAATTCATTATGTCTACATTTCAGGTAATTACAATTCGTAAAGATGAGTTATTGTTTTGCTAACTCAACGTTTCTTTGATTAAAACAAATTTAATTAAGGACTTAGGAACTTATTTATGCTCTTTCAAGTTGTTGGCTTTTATATATTTTATTTATTTATTAATTTTCTTTTTTTTTCAAAAACTACATAATTTCGTTCAATGCTCATTACCCATCGTGTATGACTACATTTTGGAGGGATCCTTTCCGGTGGCAAGGACGAAAATTCTGGTATGAAGAAAAACGTAAGATTTAGTTTTGTTGAAACAAGGGTATGAAATTTGCCACTGGGATTTGAGAAAACCTCTCGACCTTCGGAGTATATAGTGTTACATATCGATTGTATGAGCAAATAAACCTCATATTCATATTCACAATATATACAAAAATGATTACATCTAGTCCTATAATGAAATTAATTAACTACATAGAATCAACTTAACCTAATATGGTCTCCAGACAGAGTTGCCATTGTCTGTCTGATTATGATGTCCTCGATGTCCAGCCAATGCAACTTGTCTATTTGTATTACCATCGTCGCCATTACGTGCTGATGCTCCGCAATTACCAACAACAGTCAAATCCCCAGTATGTGACTGTGATCCAGTTCCTGACATAATGTTTTGATGTTGTCGTACCCCAACCGTGCTTATATGATCCATGACACTTTGTAATTCTCCATGATTTGGTGTTCCATGTGTGGGTAGTGAATGGGAATGAAAGCTATGCGATTGATTTGCTGCTGTATAAAGTTGAGAATATAGAAGGCTTGCCGGAAGGACGGGATATAGGGAACCATTGCATCCTGTTCCACTGGAACTGTATGAGTTCTGACTTTGATTTACGACAATGCCCGAAAAATTTTGATTATTTGTTCCACCTAAATTTGGTGTATTCGATGTTAGTAAATCTTCTTGTACGGGTGATTCAGCTTGTGATGAATCGCTGAGGCTCCGTGGACCATTTTGACTTGAATGGACGTTATAATCGTTGTTCGAGTTGGAGTGATATCGTGGTACTAAAATAGAATTTGATGTACCATTCGTACTTGATGCTAATGATGTTTGTGACCCACCACTCAATAGGCTAGGATGTGTCATTTGTGTTGTTGTTGAACCGACTAGATTACTTAGATGTTGATCCAAATCTGTAGCTGTAGAATCTGGTAGCACTAGTGATGTTGAAAATTTCATTCTATCTCATTTTCAATTCTTGATTATCTACTTAAAAGTACTACTCACTTGGCACACAATCTCTTCCTGCTGTTCCTGTAAAATCTTGGGTTCCTGTTTGGTCACTTGGTGAACATGTGAATCCCAATGCTGGATTATTGAATTGTGATGATGTTGGTGTTGTACATGATGTCAAACTACTACTTGTTAGATATGGTGAATATGCTCCAGCTGATCCGTAACCCCAATGTGTATTTGCAGCTCCAAGTCCAAATTGAGACATATCTGAAAAAGTATTTAAACTACATTAAAATACATAATTTCACAATCATTATTTCCAGAATAAAAAACAACTTTCATATTTAAATATGAAAAATGCATTTAAAACATCTGTGCTACAAAAATATTGATGACTCCAGTAAATTCCAGTACAATGTACATTAAACTACACCCAAAATGTAAAGTCAATTGCTCTTAAAAATTCACCATTGCAACGAATCATCGTTAAGCAACCTGCATTTATGCGAAATGCATCAAAAAACGACACAAAAAATCCCTTTTAACCACTTTTTATCGCCATTTGTGCAATTTTAAATATGGCCAAAAAATCCTATCCGGCCACAAAATCAATATCCGTCCATTTAAAGCCACCTCACACATAAAAACTAATTAATAATTTTCGAATGGGCTATTAATAAAGCCTAATTATACCTCAAAATATCGCGTACTCGGAATAAGGTGTCCAACACTTTGCTGTCGAAATCATTTTTAAAATATTTTTTTTTATTTTCGATTCGATTTTGCATTCTTATTTTCATATCAAAACAGAAAAAACACATTTTCTGTGCTTGCATTATCATAATATGATGGGGTTCTCCAACCCGGGTCCCAACCCAGAGGTAACTTCAATGTAAAATCGGTTGTCTGAAATCTGTGAGTGCATTTAATGCATTACAACAATGAAGCAAAAAACACAATCATCAAATTCACATACAATTAAAATATACCAAAAATGAAACCCATGCAAATCCGGGGAACCCGGGGAAATCATGACAAAAAGGGAGAATTTTTGTGTACCTACTCCAACGACGATTCGATATGCAAAAACAATACAGGGGCTTAAATGAAACGTAGCTCCAGGGACAAATCCTGGACGGGCGGACGAACGAACGGACGGGTCAGTAAATGCTGGAACCGTTTTTAATCACGCGAAATGAATGGTTGGATTGGCGGCGAGCCATTATAAATCAAAAGCGTAAAACCCTTTGAAAAACCGAAAATGCTGGAATCAAATGAAATCAATGGACAGCGGATATTAAATCGCCCACAACACCGTTTACTGTCCACCGGACTCATACCCGGATTAAGTACAGAATGTGTCCAGTACAGGCCCACATATGCAATTCGGAAATGTACCCAACATTTTTAACTGTTGTTTCTGTTTTTGTTCCCAAACCAAATGCCAGAGGCATTGGAATCTCGTCCTTGTTATAGCTTGTGTTATCAGGGACATTATTCCGGCCATTTATTGTCCTTTTGTGTTATTGTGTGGAACTAACCTCTAAAGGATATTCTGCCACTGCCGCTGGTCATCGTGTTCTGAATTTTAAAAGTATTCAATTATGCTGAAAAATTTGATAAAGTTATTTGAATTTTGTAGAATTCATTCAATTTTTATTGATCAAAATTTTCATTTTGAAAGGGAGTAAATTAGGGGTGATCCAGTGAAATCAGAATGATCCTAGATGCTTTCTTAAGATTCCTATAGAAGCGACAGGATCAATGATTGAAATACTGCGAGGCGAATTCTATTAAATTTAATTTATTTTGGTTTTCTTTTATAGTTGAAGGATCATCAATGCCTTAGGAATGCCAGTGCGACCATGGAAGTATGGCAATCCCTACGGGGTGAATTTCCAAAGCATTCAAAGTTAATTCTTTATTATTTTATAGAACTGATTTGATTTTAATTTGAAGGCTTTATGAATGATTTATCCTTAAGATGCCACTGGATACAAATTCTGTTTGGTAACATGAACAAAAAACCGCACGAAAACCTTTCAAAATGCAATTTTTCCTATGCAATTAAAACCTTCGACAGTTCCCACATGCAACTAAGTCGCGGTATAAAATATTTAATTAAAAGTTCTAATTAATTTCCAAAGCTCTGTTTGGGCACATGATTAGCCTTTGGTGGTTAACATGGAGGTGCGCACAGATTCCCAATTATCCAATATGAGTCGGCGTTTTATATAGTAGACATGAATGCATGTTGGGTCACAACATCGTGTAGTTGTACACAAACCCCCATAGATGGCATTGTTACATTGTCGAATGAGTCCGCTTATTTCAATACGATAACCTCAATGAACACATACTCTTAGTCACATATACATAATTAAAATTTCTACACAGCACCTAAACACATTAATTCCTCCATATGCATCTATATGGTATATAAAATTGCAATGGCGGAAAGAATGTTGTATAACATATCAACGTAATAGCACAAAATGTTTTAATAAATAAATCCTTTCGTAGGAAAACAACCAGATAACAACCCATTGTCGAAAACTACTTCCCAACCAGGTGTGGGGTTTGGTTAAACTAAAACGAATATTTGATAGTTAAACCCTGCCGGGTTCGATCACAACATCCCAGCAAAAATGTTTTGTTGCAAATAATGTTTTTATTTTTTTGCCTGTTTCCTGAATCAGCGCATAACCGCAAAGTTTAGCGTAAATATCGTTGGAACATGTTTCCGCGTGGTACCAAATAAATTGACGACATAAATGTCATTAAAAACATGTTTTTTGGTGAAATTATTAAAATACACAATTATTAGTTTAATTTATTATTATTAGTCTTCGTAGTTGGGGGTCTCGTTATGATTATAAATGTTTTGTTGGCCAGGCGAATTGTGTTTACCTTCAAAATGCATATTTCAAAAATGGTGGTGATTAATAATGACGCAAATATTTAACCGCGGCTATGACGCAGAACCATTTTAAAAATATTAAATAGAATCCAAGCGTTATTATAAATAAAACATGATTAATAACAACCGTTAGAGGTTTTTGTCGTATTAGAAAAAAAATCATTGTTTGTTATACTGTTTGTGTCCAGGAACATTTTAAATAATAAAAAAATAAAGTGGTTTGTGGCACAGACTGAGTAAAAGAATTCCGTGCTTCAGACAAACATTAATAATCACGAATGTGAAACACATTTGGTAAAGTAAATCCCACAATGGTTGTCACGGATAGCAGCATTGAAAAATACACACAACAATCATGTGAGCGAGGAAGCTTGAGCGACATCTCTTAGCCGTTAGTGTTACAATAAATCTGTGTAGATCATAACATCTTTTACAGTTAGTATAAATATCGTCATTTTGAAGTCGAGTTTGTTAAATATTCTATGAAATATAAATTTGTACTTACTCTGACAATTTCCAATCGGTGGCATCCGAAATCCTGATAAAGGGTCAGCTGGAAAATGAAAGGGACGCTGGCCAAATGCAAAATGAAATTGTTGCTGCTGTCCTAAAAGAGAAAGCACTGAGTCTAAGTTCAAATTTCTGCCCTTGTAAAGCCCATTGATTTTTATATAACTTATATCCTTAAATTTAATAGCATGTAAGAGTAGTTTATTTACATTTACAAATATATAAAGCTTTAAATCTTGAATGAAATATATTTTTCACCATTTAAAATTAATCCTCAAGTCGTTAAGATTCCAATGAAGCTTGAGTGTCCTTCTCACGAAAGGATAACAAATTTCCGTTTTCAACCTTTATACCAGGATCCTGAAGCCGGGATTTTAAATCTTCCAGGATTTATGAGTGAAAAATGCAATTTTCAGGTTTTGCGGCTTGACTTAAGATTGTTTCGTATAATTAAGAAGATTTATATCCTTTGTTCCCTTTTAATGCCTTGGCCAAACCGTTCCTTATGAATCAATTAATTAAAGTCGAGAAAGTCGTAAAATATGTTTTCGCAAGATGACTTGCCAAACTGTTACACTCAAACAAAATGGTGCATTTAAAACCTCGTGGAGTTCTTGTCATCCTTTTCCGAAAAAGGGAAAAATCCTGTCATTATAACTATGAGAATAAGCACATGTTGCATTGTGGTCTATGAAAAACCCTCCAGATTTACAGATGACAATAACGACAAAATCGCATCAACTAGCCGCCCTATTTAATAGGACACTTTAATTACAAAACCATGTAAGAATACTTCTGATACAAAGTGTCCATTTTTTCTTAGAAGGGACTTATGACATCATGATTGAGAGAACAATTGTGAAGCCTTGACTATGCCAAAAAGGAAATGCATTAAATCCTCGAAGGATAAAGTACAAACAATCCTTACATCCTTAATAAACTATTTAAACCAATATGAAGAGCAGAAAATTTCGTATATCCTCACATTAAATTTATTTAAATTGTCCTTAGATATGCAATCCTTGCATTTGTACTTATCTCATTCCGGAAATTAATTAAACACGCAATTCATTAGACATTCGAAACATGTAAACGGACATTGAGGAATCCTTGAGCCTTCCTCAATTAATTACGGGCATTCTATGTCTACTTGAAGCCAATTACGTTTTAGGCTAAATTCGAGTTCATTCCACAAAACGTACAAACTCAGAGGGACGTTTATTACAAACTCCTCCTGCTCTTAGCTTTGTTCTTTGAGATTCAGCTTTAGGTGGATATAATACAACACTGTATATGCAAATAACACTTCAAGTAGCTCACTAAGAGGATATCAGGTATGTAAATGCTAAAGAGGATTGAGATATTACGTTTGCAGACATTGTTGGTTTTGTATAGCGACCAGTGATTTATGTTCGTTCAAGAAGATTTAGATGCACCAGCAAAGGAGTTATCTTAGATTTAAATAGAAAATTCATGGAAATGATCCTTTTTATATCCATTCTAATGAATGGTAGCTCGATATAGAGAAGAACTAATTCCCTTTCTGAATGTTACAAGTAAATAGCGCCAAAGGGTTCAACCATTGACCAAATAACATCGAAATGCTTCTAGTTCTGCTCACAGTGAATCTCATTCAAGCTTTTAATTTGAAGTTTCATTAAAGAAATCATCTTATCCTTAATAAGTTTCTCCACGAAAACAATGATCACTGTAGTCTGGACGCTGCCCAATAAAAATTTATATCTTTAAAAATATATGTGACTTACTTGTCTTTGATCGTGGCTCCCTGGGCCCATCAACAGTGACTTTGATAGCTTTGTTATATGTAGCTACTTGAGGCGGAGATGTTGATACTGTAATTGTGAGTGTAAAACTCTTTCCTGTGGAGAAAGAAAATTATTTATTTCTAACATAATATAATAGAAAATGTTGAAAAACATAGAACCCTACTTTTTCCGACACAACAGAATGATTCGACAAAGAACTTTTACAGCATATACAATTTTAATTAGGACATCCCATTTAAAAGGATTCTCACCCTTCAGTTCTTCACCAAACTCATATTCTTTTCCAATACTTTCTTTACTTTTTAGATTCTTTTAAAAGGATTCGCTCATTCTGAGTTATATATAACATAACAAAAATTTTGTTCCATTTTCATTGGTTGCATCCGAGACAGAGTCGAGCTGCGCAAAGGATATCTTCTCCCGATTGAATTAATAAGGGGTGGGTACTTATAGAAGATGCCGACAAAAGCTTTTGAGAATCTCATTTGATGGAAATGAATTTTTATATTCATTCTAGTTTGTCTTATACCACAACTATGTCGTGATTGTGGATTCCAACATGCAATACACCTGAACCCGCATATGTTTGGCTCACCAACGAAACCTTAAATCAAACCCAGAACAACCTTTACTTAGCGTCATAAGCGTTCAACGAACAAAAGGGTTGATATGAGGATATATGCATATATCTATGTACATACCTACTTAAATTATTCTATAGGCAAAAGAAAAATTTTTAAGGATTAACAATCAACACATTCAATGTGAAACATACTATACAAGTTGGATAGGCAATATAGGTCCAATAGGAACAAATATCCTTGTTAACGCTTCATTCCAAGGATAACTGTTGGTTCTGTCCATCAGCATACATTTGCTTTGGTCTTCTCTTAGGTACACATATTTGTATAATGTACACCGCTTGTGTTTCTAACCAAAGTGATTATAAACCTCAGAGTTGAGAAGAGAGAGAGGTCATAACCACCATCGACTTTGACCTAATACACCTATCAGGATTCAGCATTCAGGATATCAGGATCGATACAAATCAATGTTGGGTTCGTTCATCTCATTGATTCATTACGCGTTTCTGATGTCCCTTATGATGAACTGATCTTGAGTTTTTCATTGATCAATTGAAGCATTTACTCACGAAATCTATGGTTTTTGTCAATTGTATGTTTCGTGACGTTAAAGTAATTGTACTTTGATTACAGCTAGATTGTATCGCTCTTGAGTTCCAAAAAAAAAAAAATAAAATAAACAAAAACACAAACAAAACCTTCAAAAGCTCCACAAAACACTTTCAAGTTTACGTGTTTCCCTAAAATTTACCTGTTCATTTAGGGTTCGTGTTTGCTTTCACACAATAAACTTTGAAAGGATTTCAGGTTGACATGCAATTCATACCCAATCTGGAGGTTAATGTAAATGAGATTATAACCGGGTTAGCTTTGGTTGCCTCATTTTTTCCACAAAATTTTGTGTCTTTTACCCCTAAAAATTTCTCCAAAAAAAATATCAACTGAATGTGACCTGAAGACGACACCACGAGGTTTGATTGAAAATAGTCGACAGTAAATTTTGGGGTTTCTGCGTGTTTCAATGAATTATTACGTTGTATAGTGTCTTTTTAAGAACCAAAAAAGTAAATTATTACCATGATTGATTGTTTTAGTAAAACTCTAACTGGTTTGGTTTTAGGTTTTACGAGCTATTTCGGGACATTAACCAGTCTGCCACAGAACATTTAAGGAAATAATTGAGTTGTAAATTGTTCATGTTATTGACATGGTTTATCTTTTTATTGAGGTTTGCCACGGAATTCTCGTATATTTGGCACTTTATTGCTTCCTTATAGCTATTAGAGAAACAAGACAATGCCTTGTCATTCACCGTAATTTCCACAAAAACCGTTTAACCAAAAAACAAATCTATCTTCATGTTATTTTTACATATATATTTTGTACTTTATTATTATCAGAACTACATCTCGATTGGTATAAGTATAATAACGCCTTTTGTCATATGGAAGTGGGATGAAAAATCGTAAGCAAATATAACCCATTGAATGCTTAGTATAAAACTGTAAATTTTCAATTAAACGATTCCCTAGTAGTTTCATAGAAAGATTATCGCGGAAAATTCTCGGTCAGACATTATTGATGTACTAAACACTGAATTGAGTAGCTATAATCCTGATTATCCCTGTAGAAATAAAGGATAAATCAATCCACTTTACATGGCCTTCCATTTAAAGAGCAAATTGTGAGGATAAACTGTCTGATGGTGAACATATAAAATGAATTTGAAAACGCAACCATTCAAGCTTTAAGGACATCCATGTCGAACATAGTCATGGCTATTCGTCTGTACCTGATGAGGTATTGTAACCATAAACGAACTGTTTTCAACCAAGAGTCTCTTATATGTTGAGTTAATTTGATGTATTCAAGCCTATTTACATAATGAGTGAATGCAGTCAATGCACCCTTATTATATATCAAACAAAAAACGATTTTTATGATAGGGTCGAATACAGAGTTTGTCTGTTCATAATGAACTGCCAGACAGATGACCTCTCTAGCATGTTTTAATTAAAACAGATATAATTGAAGTATTTGCACAAAGTGATGTGTTGGCATGAAGTTTCTTAAAGGTCCAACAAAAACTTCAAAAAGCAACATTTTCCTGAATGAAAAAAGCCACAAAAGTATGCTCAATAGGTCAGTTCACATGACATAAACAACAAAATGGTTTTTCACACGTATGCCCAGTTGGTTGCCACAAAACCAAGTCATGGTTGACGGATTTTCACCAAAAGTGCAAAGAGTCCAATGAGTGGAAGAAGTGCGAAAAAACGGTCTGTTATTAACAGTGAAACATTTAAAAAAAGGACACGAAATGCAGTCACATCCCGCCAGAAGTTGAACTCTGCAATTGCATCTGAACCGAACCTACCATTCAACTAAAACAAACTAAACCGCGCTGCCCTCTGAAATTCGGTTTGAGGTCTCACACAAACCAAGCCTAACCAGAGCCCACAGATCGTCAACACATATACACGTATCATTCCACGTGGAACCGAAAAGTTTTTATCGTTTACCACGCGCTATCACCAAAACCAAACAATCCTGGCCCACCATCACCACCACCAACGTTGTAAAACAAAACAATAAATGAACATGCAAACTCAATCTGAAAAAAGGACAATCACTCACACATATGTGGGTACATGCCGCCCAAAAAAAAAATACTCCACTACTACACAAACATTTTTCGACTTGGAAAAGTTTCATTGCAAAGGGTGGCTCAACATGTCCAGGGATGATCTTGCGATACCAAGAACGAAATATTTTTATAGGATCCATAGGGTCCATCCGGTTCCAAGGATAAGGTCTCAGCGAGATTCATAAAGCAACCCCCGTCCTTATGACATTAAAAACACATGTTTGTTGTATTTAAGGGTCTGTACCCGTTAAAATAATTTCATTTTTTTCACAAACAACTAAACAACAACAATAACATCAACAACAACCCATTCTCAAGAGATAAATGACTGCCATTTTTGCCGGGGCACAGGGTAATGTACACCAAAAACGAATTCCGCGAAATCCAGATCATGAGGTGTCCTTTGGTGTTCCCCCGTTTGTGGGGTGATTTTAAAAAATCCTTTTTTCATTTTTTCATGTCCTTATTCATGTCCTTTTGGTTGTTTGTTTGTGTATGTCCATTGGTATGAAAAGTGTGCTCCATCCAAAACGGGCTCCTGTTTTAACACTCATTCATTTTGGGGATGTTAATATGGACAAACCAGTTGGAGTTTGGGACGTCATCGTGTCCCTGGAAAAAAAGTGTTCCCGACAACTTTTTTCCGCTAACACAGCTTTTGCTTGTACTTCGGGGATTTTTTATTCCCGGACATACATATCCCTTAACTGGTTTACGGAATGTGGTACTTTTTCAGTTTAGCGGATAAACGCCAATTTGGCAATCCGCATAACTCGGTACAATGGCAGAAGGGTGAGATGCGGCTTTGCGTTGAGGTTTTTAATATGGGCTTGGTACTTTTTTTTCATCGCCTATCTATATAGTTATCGGTCGAGGGAGGTTTTTCTGATGCGGGGTTAAAAATTACTGAATAAATAAACTTTCTGGCGAATTCAGCATATTGCCGTGAAGATTTGTGGAATTTTCAGGCACAGACGTGGCCAACATTCAGGATTGGCGTTGATATGAATACAAAATTAGAGGTACTTTATTCAGTTACACTATATGAATATCCTGATCTGATATTGTCGTTTCAAAACATTTAAATTGTGGAACATGTCCTTGAAGGATCTCCCATATTTGCAAACCAGTTCTTAGTCACGTGCTAATGGTTCCATATTCCCAGATACACTGAACTATAGGACCTGCAACTCATTTCAGATCATGCACCCTGTTAAGAAGTCCTAATCTTGATTTTTTGCAAAGCAAAGGCATTTGCTGAGTAGAATCTTGACCCAATAACCTGATGTCCGATTTGCGCAACTACTGCGGACTAGTTCACCACAGAGTGTACTTAGTTTTGATTCCCTGGAATAGATATCAAACGTCCATTTTGATTTTGGGGTTAGGGTTAATGTTTTCTTACGCCAAAATAGTTTCGATTTTGAATTTGAAGGACGAAACCATAGCAACGAGTACCTACATTTTCCCGAATTTCCATCCGGATTGGAGCAAACCGCCATCCATAGCAACTCATGCAAATCTTTGTTGCATTCAATGTGAAGTGATGTGCAATTGAAAATGCATGTACATGAATTGTTAGGCCTGACATTTAATGGATTACAACGATTTAGAATTATTATTTACAGTTGAATGGAACAGTTTTCAGTGCAATTTTGGCTTTTTACAATAAAACTGCATCTAAGCAAATAGGAATGCATGAAAATTTGATTTTCGCCATTCATTGAACAAGCGGAAATTTTCAAATAACTTTCAACTGAATTGCATTAAAATTTGTTGATACCACTTAAAGTCAATTATACCTATTACACTGTATTCCTATACTTAATGCAAGCAGCTAATCATATCTATAATGAAAACGGGGACTAGAGACAAAATCATTGGACAATTTTTGATTTTTCGTTTGCGGTTTTTTGAAAGTCAATCAAAATTTTGGTTTTTGATTACTAAACCATTGAATGACATTTGAATGTCAAGTTGGTTTACTAAAGCGACAATGATATATATGGAATCTCACATAAAATTACTTTTCAATTTTGTTCCTCGCAAGGAAGAAGTGTAAGCTAACTCAGGAATTTGTACGAGGATTCTAAATTTTTTTTAAATTTGTATGACTTACAGTTCAACTTACAAAAAAAGATCTAAGCACTTGTTAATGTGATATCACCGTATAAGATTTTGACGTAGGAAATGAAAAAAGGATTTAAGTGGAGTATGTAAATGAAGCCTCTGAAACAATAACCTTATAAAATTCAAATGTACGTTAAGAAGTTGAAACTTAATCCAGACAGAATTCATGTAGTAAAAACAAAAGGAGCCCATTTCCGAAAAGGGTTCACACACAATCGTAATTAATATCTTCACCATGGAACCTTAACTCGTCAGAGACATCTGTTTTGGAAAGAAACTCCTTTGAAATGAAATTTTAATTCATTTTACGTTTTGTCTTACAGAGAAAGCCTCTTAATTGTATTTCAAGTTGTTTTAGCAAACATGGTAACCGAAGGTTTTACCGGTTCCATAGTGATTTATGTACCTACAAGGTGAATGTGTTTACCATCACATTTGGGGTGTCACAAAAAGCTAAATAAATCAAAGACATAAAATTTTCTAAATCTTCGTCCTTGCATTATCTTCCTTTTTGTTTTCTTGTTAATTTACTTACATGAAGAATATGCCTGCGATTGTATGGTTTAGCTGACAAAACGATAACATATAGATAAGCGATTTACAAGTAGAAAGCGAATTTCAATTTACAATTCAAATGAATTCCGTAGAGAGAAATTGAAGCCAAGGGTTGAATCAAGAAGATATTCTTGTTTTAAGGACTTATTCTGTTAAGATGAACAAGAATTCATTTTAATTGGTAACATTTTCGAAAGATGGTGATATTCAAAGGGTTATTCGTGTAGAAAAAGATTCAACTTTTTATTTCAATTTGACTTTTAGATTTTGTTCGGTTTTTTTTCTGTTTTTCAAGGAAAGAAACAGCAGCAGCCTTAATTAAAATTTTCAAATCGATAAATCTAATTACTAGTTACAGTAACTCGTCTGTTCGTATGTGTTTGTGAGCAACATAACCACTTCACATGCGATTGAACCACTTTCATATGGACTTTGTTATTTATTTGTGTATCAGTATATGGAACACCGACATACCTTACATGAGTGTGTTGGATTTATATACACAGAAGAGTATCAATTAAATACTTTATACCTTTGGCACGATTCTGGTGAGTGGTACCCCCTTAACTCTTTCCATAACCTAGAAGTGTGTGCTCGTGTGCACGCCAGACTCATTTTCATTCTTGGTTAAGTATTTTCAGTATCCTTCTTTATCCTTTCATATATCACAAGACACTTGTATATATGACTACACTCTATGACTGCATGATGATATTAAACACAGAAGCAAAGGGTTATCTAGGATATTGAAGTTTCTGTATATAAGGTTAGTAAGACTTTCAACAGTTCGAAGAACTTTTGCCAAAGGTTTATGCTATTGATCGTTTGAAAAGTGTTTTTGATGCTAACAGCTGATTACAGAAATTATTATCATTCGGATATATGTCCATATTGTCAAAATATAAATCCGTAGAGCTATTGAAAAATTTCGAGTCTACTAAAACTTTATCATTGCCCATAAAAAGCTCTCTTGTCATTTAAAACAGAACAACACTTTTCCTAAATCAGTATAATTAAGTTCTTTCTATTGTCAAAAGTTTACTCAACAACATGTTGAAACAACAAAGGACTGGACTTTCAAGTCCTTTATCCTCGAAAAACACTTAAAGTGCCATTGAAAGTAACACGATAAAATTGTTTTGTATACAAAAACCTTAAATGGATAACAGAATTTCACTTCAGCGAAAAGGATTTAACCATTTGTTTCTGGAGTGCCTGTTAAAACTTTCAGCAAAACGTTTTGAATTTTTGATTCCAGACACAGAAAAGGTTTATCTTCCATTTTTTGGCTAGGATATTCTTCGTAAAACCTGGCAATGCTAATGAACTGCAATTGTTCATAAATGAATCCTAAGTTGATAGTTACAAATTGAAGAAGTAAAAGAATTACGGTATCAGAAAACAACCCTCAAAATTCGATGTAATACGCATTTTGTTTAGAGACAAAAAAGTTTTTTGAGATATCCTTAATGGGTGGAAATCATTTGGAAGACGGATTTTTAAAATCGGCGTACCTTTTCATAATTTTTTGAATATTATTGAGTTTCTAAACTGCAAATCTCAATGCCTAGTAAGTGTCTAACAAGTTCTTTATTTCAAAGCATTTGAAGTTTCTAATGGAGAAAATGCTTAGGAGCGAAGTGTCTTACGCACAAAATGTTATACGATAAAACAAAAAACGCTAGAGTAGGAAACACATAATTTTTGTAGACATTTGTTTTCAACTGAACGCCAAAAATCTAAATTTTTAAATTCACAATAATTCACTATATATAGTTTTATATAAGGAGAGCTACAACTTATTTGACTGCTATTAAAGTTATTTAATCAAAAATGATTTATGTTCATGTTCTTCATCATTGAATTCAAATATTGGTTAACACCTTTGTGAACTACAGCTCTCAATTCTTGAGAAAAACGCGTTGAAAATAGTTGAACTTTAAATTTTCAATGCAACCAATTTAAATTTTTTTGTGATTTTGGTGAAATTTAAAATACATTAGTTGAACTAACTATTTATGTAACATAAAAAGAAGTAAATTTGATTAATATTTTAAAGTGTCTTTCCTTCTTGAAGGCTTCATCATATGAGAACTCCGAAATTGACTCTCCAGAAGTTAATTAAATCACAATGTCAGTTAATAACTCCATGCCCAAATGAGTTGTATGGGGTTGTTATTATTTTATTCACAGCTTGGTGACGACAGGTGACAATGTAATATAGAATTTCCTGTAATTTCCGCCGGAACGAGGAGTTATGTGGATCAGTGCCCCAACTTGAGACCAATTATTCCGAGGTGTCCCCCAACAATGATATTGAAAGCGAAGAAAGTGATTGCATCAAACCAACAGTAAAGGTGTTGTGTATCGGACAGAATTATTAACTTAATTGAATGGGGGATGACTTGGTGTAATGAGATTTATGCGGTTCCTGGTATTTGGAGTTAATAATTACATCACCTTCCCTCCAAACTCAATTAACTTGAACGTTATGTTGTAACTTAAATGGAGGAGGACTCGGCACCCTTGTACGAAATAAATCTGTAATCAATCCTCTTTAAGACAGTCCAAAATCAATAGAACGAAAAACCACACAAAAAAAGGAGTTCCCCCTAAGGAAAAAAAGAAAATCAACCCCAAAGGAATCAAGACTCACTTAAGAAAAGAAGTGAAAAGTCTAAGAAAGTTTCCGTCTGAGGATTTTCCTCATCACTCATTTCCGTGTCCTTAATTTTGTACAACCTCACTTAATAGAAACTTCCTGTTCTTTTCAATTTCTTAACAGGTCTTCACGACATTTATCTTATTCACCTCTCCCCTTTAACCCTCCAGACATGATTCAAGGATTTTCATTCCGAAGATGTGTGCAAGGACTTAAGGAAAAAATCTTGAGGTAGTCATGAAAAATTTTCCCATCGAGGACAAAGTTCTTTCAAGAAAAGTGTGAAAGTGGAAAAACGTTCTTAAGAAGGGGTCTGTATGGGAAAAAACGACGACATTTTCATTTAAAATGCGCAACAGGAAAAATTTAACGAAATCCTTTTCAAGGATGTTGTGATTTTGGTCTTGAAGCATTTTCATAAAAGGATACAATTGAGGATGAGAGTGCGGCCTAAGGACATGCAAATATTTGCGATGAGATTTTTTAGGGTTGTTTTAATAATTTGACAATTTGTTGAGGTTATGTTTGATTAGGTTACGGCTTGAAAATGTACTTACCTCTCCCGCTCCGGCCGACGAATCGAAGGTCGTTGAATTTAGCTACTTGGTTCTTCATAACGGCGGTGCAATTCCTCAATTCAGCACAATAGTTCTCATCGTTCCCAGCACGAACAGTGACCATGGTGCCATCACCGATGTCTCCAAGTGCCACGACTTTGAACGCGACTGGAAGGGTTTTGTTTGAACGCCAGTGGGGTGGAAGGACTGTGCAGACGAATAGTGGACACCCGGTCCGTATCAGCTCTCCAGGATGTTCTGACAAAAAGTCTCCGAGAGTTCGCTCTGCTAGAATGTCTGATGTCATCTTTGTATAGGCTTCATTGAGGAGACTTGCAGCTGAGGGAGTGGAATTTGTTTCAGTTGTACCTCCGCTAGTAGTTGTATTGTTAGTACCAGCTCCACCACCTGTAGTTGCAGCACCACCTCCACCTGTTGTAGTTCCATTGGTGCTGTTATTTCCTGTGCTACTGTTCGTGGTGGAGTTTGTAGCAGCTGTCGGTGCTGTTGCTGTCAAGTGCATCTTCAAATTGAATTAATTCTAGCTTTTTCTATTAAATCAATCTGAATTTCAAAAGTCACTAATACATTTCATTCACTGTAGTCCTTTCGAATGTCCTGGAAAAAAAGAGAAAATATTGATATATCCTCAAGTGATAAACTGTAAAACCAAAAATCAAATCATATCCAAATGAAATTCCCACAGTTATCATTATGTGCATGCAATGTTTGTGCCACAGAAATGATAATAATAATAAACACAAATATTACACAGGACAATGTCCCGGAAACCCCTAAAACAAGTGACAATCAAACCAAAAACCTGGACCCGGAGGCTTTGACATCCTGTTTGTTATTCTATCCCAATGTAGTGACTACGATTTGAGAGTAGGATCAAGAGTCCTGATGCAGACAATGCACTTTCTGTACAATGCACATCATGTGTATTGAGGAAAATGAACTTGTGGTATGCATTCCTCTAACGTGTGGATGCATTTCCGTTTTGTTTGTTTGAATGATACACTCTCCGAACAGTATCCTGGCGTGCGACGTTGTGGTTATCACAAAAGTAACCCTAAAACGACTAACATGGCGCGTTACCCATTTTCTATCAAATCATAGATTTTGATAAGGACTCATACTCACACATGAGATACTTCAAATGTCATTTACACAATGAAAATGTCCTTATACATTAGATACATTGCCAACAGACACATTTTTGATATGCGAGGAAATTGTAAAATATTTATTAGGGATAGAACCAAAATTCATGCAGCGATCGTGATTTAGTTAAAGTATGATTTCCTGAATTCAAGTTTCAGGAAAAGTTCCTCCATCAAATGTCACGTACACCTCATTCTAAGCGTGTTCATGCTATTAACAAGACTGCAATTTCAATACAGAACAAACCCCAACACTGCAGTGATTTTGCAAGGATGGAGGAAAAGTTTACCAAACCACCAAGGATGCCCGTGGCACAGTCCCTTGTGACCAACACCAACCATGTCTCGAATGTAGGTAGGAAGTGATATTAATTCCCTCGAACACCACAGTTTCTGGACTCGTTTCTGGATGCATATCTAGGCGCCTTTCTACATGCATTACTGATGCATTCGACGATCCGTGCATTTTGCATCTTAACTCAAAATGCGTAGAAACGTATGGGGAGCAGAATCCATGATCCGTGTGTGGTCCGGGATTTTGGTGTTTACATCAAGGCACAACGTTCAAATGCATTAAGTGCATTTGAGAGTAATTTCAATTACAGCATTTAAGGTATTTTGTGTTTACAAATCAATTCATTGTGTAAACGTTCCGGGTGGGCTAGGAGATATTTTTGGATAGTTTATAAAAACAGAAAAATTATAAATTTTTCAGACTTCCTTGTTACATCATTAAAATTCTCAACTGTCATTTAGCACTGAAACCACTGACCAGAATCGTGTTAAACAACAACCGCTAACAAGCAGGTGACATTGACAATGACTATCATCGACCAGAAGAGACAACCGGATCCGGAGTGAATCTCCAGATGAAGGGTCGTAAAAACTGAGAAAAATTCATTGACCAAAATGCATGCATTGACCGAATGAAAAAGGAAGAAATACAAAATCTACCACATTCAAGCAAACATGAACAACATAACATGAATGTGGAGCACTTGATGGAGGTTTGTGTTATACTGACCTCCACAGTTGGAGATTGCGTTCGTTAAAAACTCATGCAAGCTACGAAAGTGATTATCTGAATATGAAGTAAAATCACGTAAAGAGAGTTAAACGATACCACCACAACATGGAGCCCTGGAGTCATTTAGTTCCAACAAATCGCCCACTGACAGACTGACTATGTGCCATGTTGGGGCCATATCAGCTCATGGAAAGAGCTTTTATAGACAGGAGGTTTTGATGATTTTTAAACGTCTAGTAATTTTTTTTCATGTGTCCTACACTTCTCGTTTATCCTGTAATAATATGGTATACCATGACCGAATCCTGTTTTTGATATCAGAATTCAATGTAGTCGCTGTTACCCACATAACATTCCGCAGGATATTAACTGCTTCATGGAATCCTGCGAATATTTTGGCCACTGTGAATTTCATGAAGAGTCATACATATATCCTTCAACCTCAGAGTTGTGTATAATTTTTTTTTTGTTTTGTGGGTTAAGTCCTTTTTGAATCCGAGCTTTTTTAGAATATGCTTTTTTCATTGGTGCACAGTAGCTTTTCGGCTCATCTGAATCTGATCATTAAATGGGATTTGTGTTATTTTCAATTCCTTTCGTCATTTTTCAGTTCCTTGTTGGATTGCCACTTTGATTGAAGGGTTCCTGGAATGGAAACACTTTTCTGTGCTGCTGCAGTTCCATCGATAATTTTGAGCAAACTTCTATGTGGCTTCGTATCACATCCGTTATCTTGTTTCATTAAATGTTCCACACAATATTTTTAAAATAGGTCAAATATAATAGAGTCATTTTAAAGAAACTCGAAATCACTCAAAGCAATCAAGGAATTGATCTTTGATCCTGAATTTACCAAACCTGTTGCACGGATTTCTGTTGTTGCTAACTCAAAAATTATATAAATATTCTCCGAAACAGAGAAATATCCTTTTGAATTATATCACGCCTAACATCTCTTCTACTTCTTGAAACTATTTGGGAAATGAATCAAATTGATTTCAATTGATTCTTGGAGGAAGTTTGTTTCAGAAATGTAGCGGAAATTTTCAGGATATAAATATAAGAAGGATGAGAGCATTAAATGGAACCATTTCATTCAATGACCATATATTCACGGATAAGATGATGGCTGCACCTGACACACACCTACAGTAAGTGCTGGTCCTTATTTAGAAAATCGTGAGACAACACTATAAATAACTTTCAGATATCACTACAGAGTACCTTCTTACCCTGGAAAACTGAATATCATCCACATCAGGTTTTGTTATACCTAATGAATAAATCACTCTAATAGCATTTGCGTCACCATTAACCAGAATTTTTCCTACTGGAATTTATCGGTATAAACACTAAAACTAAAGTTAGGCTTAATTTGGCACAGACACATTCCTAAACGCAACTATACTAATATTTATCCACAATTTTTTCTAGTCCTTTTTCAAAAAACCTATCAGCATTTTTAAAGCCAAATAAACAAAGAGTGTCACCATTAATGTCACAAAACTACAACTACAAAAACTCAGTTTTCCCGTTCAGAGGTTCAATTGTCGTTTTAAGAAGAACTTAAATCTTTTGAAAATCACTTTTAAGGACAAAATCAAAATCACGCACTAGTTTTGATTAATTTTTGTTCTAAAATATTAAAACTGATTTTCACTTAAAAACTTTTTGTCAAAATAAAAAGAACCCGTTCCACGTCCCGATTTTAACATAACCGTCGCGAATTTTCACCTTTGACTTCGCGGTTTTGGCATACTTGACTGAATTGTGTATCGGATTTCCAACCCGGCCAGGATGATATTCAAAGAAAGTTTGTTGTGGTTGTCAAGCAACAAAAGTCTTGAGAAAAAATAAACAAATGTACTTCATGGAATTTTTTCCTGGAAGAAATGCCACGAAATTCGCGTCCCGAAATTTCAGTTTGTCCGATTGTAACGTTTTCTCGCAAGTGTCAAGCTGTTGGCCCCAAAAAACTGATGAAATAAACTCCACACATGAAGCCCCCCAAAATCCACCGGGTTCTGTTGGATGAACGTAAACAGAATTCATTTGGTTCCACATATGGCGATGCTTTTGTATGTGTAGGAGTGTGTTTGGAATCAGCTTTTCCACGGAAAAGCTTTCATGACTGTACGTGGAAAATGTTATTAATTGCGCCACATGTATAGGCAGTTTTCCACTACATTGAAACATCACGCACACAATGATGTGGTGATGAAAATAGCAACTCATTTAGAGTGTAAGGAGGATTTTAATGAGGTACACCCACACAAGTAACTTGATTACTATATGCAAATGCCTGGAAACAAAATTTCTCATTTCAACTTCATTTTCGCGCTGCAATGGAGCGCATTTTTGAAAATTTTCCAATTTTCCTAGCCTGGTCAAATTTAATCATTTATTCGCTTTTTAACCCAAGTGGATCTCTAAGTGTCGTAGCAGTTCAAAACCTTAAATAAATCAACCTAGATACTGTAGAGCAGTCTATACATCAGTTTCATTTCATCCAGTTACTGGTGGTTAAAATTGAAACGAAGACACAAATCTGGAAATTTTGGTGCAAATTTACTTTGTTTCTATCGGCACCAAAACTGTTGCTTTTTGATGATTCTTGATGCTTTGATGACATGTCTTATATACGTACGTATAAGTATGTACGCCTATTTACCCTATTTACTGAGAAGCCTCAATATGTCCGGAGTATTTTTACTAGTAGGTATGTTAGTTGAAACATTATATTTTTATGATGATATATGCTAAAATTGTTTAGCCATATTTTAAGTCAACAAACTGGAAACAGTAATATCTGTTTATGTTTCAAATATAATATAGGTACCAGGTATGGTATAATAACAAGTATTAACATTAGGTAGTCAAGTACTTGAAATTTTTAGAGTAAATCAAGGCAACAGAAAAAATACGCTAATCATTCCAGGTTTCTTCCTGTCTTTAACCCAATATTTCCGTGACTGTCCTCTTGTCACCGCATTGTCAACCTTCATATGAATTTCCATTCAAAACCCGCGAATAAATACTCAAAAAAACTGCAAATCGTTTCAGGTGAAAAGCTAAAGTGCATCCGTGCGAGGTGTGACTGCATCCGCCGCAAACGATTTCGATTGTCCTTGTTATGGATTTACCATAAAAAGTGGATTTTTTATGGTGTGAACTATTTTTTCATCAGTGCGTTTTTGAGGTATCACTTTCGGTAGGTTAAAGCTATGAGAGGTTTTTGCAAACAAGCCGTGAATTTGAATTTATGTATGTTTTTGAGCCGTTCATGGGGATCCTATAGTGCAGGTAATCGAGAAATGATATGCCGATCCAGGAGACGATCTTCCTGATTTCTACTCTCAATAATTGTAAAATTTTCTGTAGGTTTGAGAGGTAATTACTTTCAGGTTCTCGGAAGGTAGCTGTGGAATATGTGTAGCCCTTAATATGTGTTGTGGAAGCAAGCATTCAATTCAGAATTGTTATCTAAATTTGTTCAAACGATAACTGATATAATTATTAATTTGCTTGAAAGAAGCTTTTGTGGTTCCCGTGAATCCCGTGGGAATAGAAAACTTTTTCAAAGAGAATTAAAGGCTGTCGATTCTTGGAACAACTTAAATTTGATTCACAAAACATTATTATCAAAAAGTTCACTTCGATTGGTCACTTACGATTTAGTTAGTAAAGCAAACAATAAATAATTTATTTTAGTTTTCAATCACTTGAACCATTTTTAATAAAATTTTGAAAATCATTTAGTTCCTTTATTTTAAGACATCGATATGATTTGCTTGTTACGATTTGGTCAATTAGTTATTATTAACGATACGTTTTTTATCTGTTTATGTCAATCTCTTCAATAACAAAATAAAAATTATTTAATATATTTGCACGTAGACGAAAAATTTGATACCGTGATCTACTACTGTGACGATGATATTTTGAAGGGAATTCTTTTTCAAAGAACCAAGCAAATAGATAAATAAACAAATCTCATGTTACTTGATTTTCGTACCCAATGTACAGATTCTTCATTTTAAGAACGAAGCAACTAGTTGTTAGCGTATCTTCAAATTAACAATAGTACCTAGGTACATTGAATATATTCTAACATAATTCTGTAATTTTCAAACAGTTCTTCGTTGAATGAAGTAACACTACGCATTTAATTTTATTATTTGCGCAATTTTTCCATTGAAATTTGTGAACAAGTTTTATCTGTAAGAATATCTGACACCAACTTAATTCTAAATGCCATAAGGTAAAGCGTCAGAAGTATAGACAAATTTTATACTTTTGGGATGATCTTAGAACATGTTAAAATATTTTTATTGAATCCAGTTTGATATCATATTTATAACTATACGATATTAAAAGGAAATATAGATTAATATTATTGAAGAAGTTTTCATAAAAATTTGAATCAGCATTGAGGCAGAATTGTTTGCTTAATATCGTGAATAAGAATTGAAACACATTTTACATCATCACATATAATTGACATAGTATAATCATATTTAATAGAAGATTTTGTTTTGCTCTGGTGTATCTAGCTCTGGTGTTTTAACCCCAAATATTTCCTAAAGTTGCAAAAAGCCTAAATCATTGTCAAAGTAGATACTTTATCCCATCGAGTCAGAAGAATTTAAGTTAAATGTCTGATGATGAAAATTGTGCAACCTTCTTGATCCTTTGAATTTACCTTTGACCTCTTGAATTCTTATCACATTTTTCGTTAAATGAAACCATTGGAAAAATTAAACTTGGTATGATAATTAGGGATATAAGTATAAGTAAATTTTAAGCTTTACTTTTTCAAAATGCTAGTAACTTATTATGAACCTTTTTGTGTTTGACAGACGGCCTTTCGCGTTTGGTACTCCGAAAGCTGATTTCCAGTAACGTTAAGGAAAATAGGACAACTTTTATTTCAATTCCCTTTATCACAAACTCACATATATCACATGACATGTGACACCAATAAAACCCTTTTGTGTATAAGAACACAGCATAACATCACTCAAAATATTACATATTTTTCTCACGTAAATCCACACAAACTTTTTTTGTATTTCCTTGAAAAGCTCGAAAATCAGGAGTAACCCGGTGGTGTTTTAAAATATTTTCGGTTTTGCACTATAATGACACAAACGAAAACCATAAAAAATGAAAACAACACAGGACTTTTTCACTTTTATTTCACTTTTAATTAAATCAGTTATAGGTGAGTGGAACGCAATTGATTTGATTTTGATGACTTGTTTTTAATATTAAAAAACAAAACATAAAAATATATCTCCAACACACATGCACACAAGTGTAAGGGATTTAATTTTTTCCCACGATTGGTGGTTGATTTTCCCGGATTTTGGATTTTTACTCATTGAAGTTTATTGGCCACAAATTGAGCCTGGATTAAACTATCAAATATGACAAAAATAATAATGAACCACATATGACACTTAATTTAATTTTTTATTATTTGTTAAAAATATGAAAACACTTTTAATACGAATTGAATTGATTTAAATGATTTGATAAAATCACTTATAATGTAACGACGGTAGATTATATTATCACTTTCCGGATATAACTCCCGGCAAGGTGGTCAAACCGTGAGTGAATTAAGTTCGGCAATGGTTTTTTAGGTACTAAACTTTGCGCTAAGGATATTCGTCGTGTGGTGTAGATGCTGTGTATGGTCACCCAAGAGTATAGCATTAGAGGATGATGATCAGAACTATAGGTATTTTTCGTCCATATGCTTACAAGGATATATACAAATGTGTATAACATCCATATAACCCTTAACACTTTCCATCAGTTCTCATATAATCATTATGGGGTATATTCCAGTTTGAGGAGTGCACATGTACCAATACCCGGATACTATAATACTAACATAATTATACGAGAATTCATCGTACATAAGTTTAATCAACAACACACTTCATATACCTATATAGTATATACACGGCACATATATGACCGTATATGATACTTGAAACGGGGGATAGTAACGGAGACTTTTAGAGATGTATACAATTACGGACACAAGTTTAACACATCCCCAATGAAGGGCATCCCCATGATGATGATATGAAACAAACGAAAGAGTTGAAAATTTTAAAACATTTTAACATTTGGATAAAGGGTTGAGTTTCGTTCATTTTGTATATTTTACATTTTGTTCTTGTTTGTGTGTTATCAAAATGTTACAACAAATTAAGCTCTTTTTAGGAGGTACTTGGCTTTATGCAAATTAACGTGCATCATTTTAATTTCAAATAGAAATCAGTCGTCTACATGATGAACACAAACCTACGAAGGGTGAACCTTTACTCATTTTGTTGGGGATGAATCTGAGAAAGCTCTATCTGAGATACATCCTGAACTGATAAGAGATGTCCATGTTCAAACTGTTATCGCACCCTGGGACTCTATTTGTGTTTGCTCTCAGTTTAATTTTCTCAAGCTCTTACTTTTCCCCAAGCTTTGCTCCCCTAATGAATAGTTTCGGCTCTTTTACCAAATTGAGGGTTTCTCTGAAAATTTATTTTGTTTTTAATTTCGTCTAACAATGTTCCTGTTGCGGACATATTTCAATTCTCTCTCATCCTTGATATCCTTCACCAATTGTTCGTTTGGCTCTTGAAATCAAAAATTTTTCATCCCTACAATAACTAGCGAACATCATACATTCTCCTTAGAAAATCTAGATCTAAGAAATCTTGAAGTGGTCCCACAAAATTTTGTTAAAATAATTTCAAAATTCAAAATTCTCTTTTTGAGTTGGGGAGCATTTCATGTCCGAAATAAAATAAAACATTTAACTACATTGCACATACATCGGACAATATACAAATTCTAAATTTAATACAAAAAGCTCCTTCGTTGGAGACTTATCCATCGTGCTCCAACGATGCTCCACCGAGTGGGTAGGTGTTTTCTTAAAATAAATTTATAGAAACCAACCAATAGTGGGTTGGGTCTAGATTTGTTGTGTATTTTATAAAATTTTTTACCCGCGTTCCAAAAAACTGCAAAAACGGGTTGAGCTAATAAGAGCTTCGAGGATTTTTCTACATACGAAAAGCTCCCAGGTTTGTTTATACAAAATCCGAAAATTGTTGCTATCCACCGTGTTGCTTTATTTACTTTAATAACAAAAAATGTAGAGAACAGAAAGGGACGGCACACCATTGTGGTGGCATTGGTTGGAGTGCAACACAGAACACGTGCTCGACAACAGGCGGAGCTTTGGACAAAGAGTATTTTGAAAAAAATACCTGTGGAAATTCATATGGAAAATGTGTGTGTATATATAAACCAAGGATATGTACACATGCGCGGAAATCATACCCGGAAAAAAGAACAAATTCAAGAAAAAAGTTGTTGGCGAAAAACTATGAGTACGAGTTTGGGTTTGAAAAGCTTCCACTTCGAGTTAATATTCGTAAAAGCTCAAACTTGTTCTTGTAGTGTTTGTTGGAGCCATATAATGGGGAAGCCTAATGTCGATTTAATTCCTACAACTCCAACCAATGTGAGGTCTTATGGTGGTCCAGTTAGTGGGCCCCGGAATGGTGTCCCGATGCAATTTCGTCCTTCCTCCAGGGATCCACACTCTGGGCTAGAAGTATATGTATGGTGGAGAAGGTGTAAAACTTGTCTTCCAGCATAAGACCCACTTGTTTCTGTTGTTTTACTTGGATCGGGCGAAACCCGTTCCATACATTTCCGATAATCAGACAAAACTTATTCTTATTGGTTTTCTAGGTGGGATTAGAAGCACTTTAAGGTAGCCCCCCTTTAGATCCCTTCGTTGGAACCGTCAATAATTCAACTACATTTTGTGGTACTTGAAGTAGTTTGGATCGAGTTGGTATGGCCACATGTGGATGGTGGAATGGGATGATATGGGGGATATTTTTGGGGTATTTTTATAGTCTTGCACTTTTCTCTGTCGTGTGTAATTTTATTCAGAAAATGAGACACTTTGTCTGAGATTAATTTAATTTTCAAATTTTGATTTTCGTATTCATGGACTTCACAAAGTTTTCGTACAAAACTTGTGAATAATTTATTTTCCATTTCGTCAATTTGAGTTGTGTCTGAGACGTACCTTTTTTGAGGTTTTCCTTACTGAGAGAAGGGTTTGCTGTAGGGATTTGTTGTTTGGTATGAGTATGACATCAATTTCCCCAAAGGATTTTGATTTAAGCCCGATTAGCATTTTGTCAAATACATTTTGCTGAACAATTCTTTTTAGTTGTGACATTATTTTGAGCGATACCACATGAGCTAATGCACATTTTGAGCGATCTCTTTAGGATTGTCTTGTAACGAAAAACAAATCTTGAACTAAACTATCAAATACTTGCATAAATATTTTTTTTTAATTAAATAAAAAATGATCTCCTTTCTGTCTTATAACCATCGGTTAACAACTATTTCAGCTAGAGTTGCCGCAAGTTGAAGAAAAGTTGTTTCGAGAGACCGGTTCGCTCGAGCGCACTACTGAGTTGAATCCATTTTTGTGCTCATTTCCTTTTTGAATCTTTTGGAATTTAAAGCTTAACAGTATTACTAGCAGCTGATGAAATAAAATGAAATTTAATTTTTTTGATACTCCCATATGTTTTCCCTTCTTAAATTGTTCTAAATCCGGGAATCGAAGATACATGATTTTTCCATTTTTCGCATGGATAGTTCTTCCCTAAACTGGTTATAAATTATAACACATATTGCAGTCAATAAGGGTTAAAGATATTTAAAAATGGAGTTAACCCCAATGGAGCAAACAAAAAATGATTCAAGGCCATAAACAATTGGCTGCTTGTAATTATGTCTGTTTTTGAATGTAACTCGCTTGTAACGCTCAAATTAGCTTCAATGGCTATTCCAGGGACTATCCTATCTCCATATCAAATGCGTTTGTTTTCCCCAATATATGGCCATAATCACATCCAGCACATGCTTTTGGACTGGTCCAGGGTTCCATCCGTGACAGAGGATGAGAAAATTAATGCCGACATTATACACGCCGAACACGGAAATTAGATGCAGAGTAAAAAAGATTTGATGGTGATGCTGTTGTTTTCGTGGGGATGCCCAGTTCCCACATTTCAACGTATGAAAGGATCAAGCAAACACAACCTGACCCAAGCAATGGACGTCCTGTTTTTCTAAACGCTCTGGCACAATTTGCTTTTTAAAGGGCACTACTCAAAGGGGTGGAAGTCCGAAATGTACACAATACACGATAATACAGGGCACTATTTGAGCCGATTCTATGACCAGATTTAAGTATACCCTTTTTCATATGGAGAAATTTAAAAGACAAATTATTGTCCCTGAATTAATTTTATGCATACAAGTCTTTGGAAAAGGACTTTCCTCATAAGGATATCGAAGACACCCCAAAAATGTACCGGATTCACGTTGTGCCAGTGGAAAATTAATGATAGCCATTCCATGGAACGTCCTTTAGTGCTTCTGTGTCCAGTTTTCTTGTATAAATAAATTTTAATGAAAATACTTTGACCATCGGAAAAATATTTCAAATATTCCGGGTGTCGAGGGGTAAATCCAACCCCATTCCACCCGGAATTAAAATAAGTCAAAATCTTATCCGGGGTGTTCTGCATAAACGACCTCAAACAGAAAACGTACGTAAATTTCAGTGAATTTCGGTGATATGCTAAACTAGATGGCATTAAGGGTGTGTTTTGATGCACAAAAAGTTAAGGGTAGTAGATTCTGTAAAATGGAATTCAAATCGAAGGTGGAGGTAAAGTAAACAAGGATCTGCCTAAGATCACATCCTTTCCAGGATAATGACTGGACTTTGGCCATTTATTTGGGAATTTATGAATCCTTTTGTTGGCATTAATTTTCATTCGGGGATGTTTCACAGTCGATTCATTTTAATTCCACATAACCCAGTTGTCTGAAGAGAACACCCTTTAACTAGTTGCCTTTTATAAATTTTCCAAAACTAAACACAAAATCGTTTCATTTCATCCCCCATCCCTCAAACTCACGATTCAATGATTTAAATTTCGAGATTTCCTTGAACCGTTTCTGGGGGTTGACGTGGCGGTTCCCGAGGGTGGTTTAAATTAATTTATTTGAAATTTTCCAAGTCACAGTTTTCATAGAACATCGCAAATCTATCGGTCGATGTTTGCAATTAAATTTAACACCCTCATGTCCTGATTCTTCTTGGAAAATTAGAAATTCCAATATGGACCCTTAAATTTTTTTTTTTCAATAAAAAATACATTTTTATGGCAATCCACAGTTACGTGTGTATTTGTGTGTTTCGTTGAATGAAATCATTTTCCCACTGGAATTTTTGGTAATTTTCATTTAATTGTTACAATCAGAAATGATTGTTTATTGAATTACACAAAATGCTTTGTTCCAATTAGAATATCATTTTCAATTCGAATTTTATTTATTTAACAAAATTTTCAAAATCTTTTAATCAATTAAAAATTTAATTTGCAAATTCATGTGTAAACATCAATTTTAATTTTAGTCTAATTCAATTTGATTTGTATTAAATAATTTCGATTTGATTTTATGTAGGTAATTTACTGAAAAATTTTTAAGGTATTTTTGCAAAACCCTTCCACCATATTTTGTGCTTAAATTTTTCACTAACTTTGCATTCCACAAAATTTTTTGATTTTGATTCTATTTTTATGTTGTACTTTGTATCCAAATTTGCTGATTTCCAAATTGCAGCTGACTGTTATTCTAAAATCTGCTCTAGAATTGTCAACATGACTTTGGAAAAACTGTGGACAGAAATATCCTGGAATGTCCTGCAGTAATAACCAAGCTACTTCAACATCCTAAATTTGGCAGCACCTACTGTATCTTGTGCTCTAATAATTTGAAGAAAATAAAATTTACTGCTGGCTCTATTGCGAAAATCGTTATTTTTGAAAAGGACAAGAAAAAATGACAAGCTAAGGAATGAAATGTAAAGTTAAAAATCTGTAAAATCTAAGGTCCTCTCAAATAAAATGAATTTTCTGTCTGTCAAAGAACAGATCGCGCTGAATGTCAAAGTTCGTGACAGGTTAATAAAGCAATGATAAATGGATTTTAAATGAGGGCCATCGTTTTGAAGTGCAAGGCGAGCATGAAGCGTCTCATGCTTCTAGATAATTTCATATCCAAACAAAACCCGACAATTATCAGTTTCCCGGCAATTATAGAAATTATTCCCCCTGGAGTTAGTCTAGTTCCCTGTTGGGTGATTACGGCTTACCACGCTCCAAACACTTGCAACTGTCACAGCAGTAAATCATCAAACGAAGCGTTCCATTTGATTGCCGTTTAAGAAGAAGCGCTACCTTTTTTGAGCAATTAGCGTTTGTAGGGAAGAATGTCGGCGTCCGTGAAGATGCAGATGTTCGTTTTTGATGGTCAAACAAACCGATCAGGCCTAATAAATCAATTATGAGCGATGAAGGTTCGATGCCGGGTCTTGAGCCCAATGAACCGACAAATATAGTTTTTATTTAATTCCCTCGCCAATTGGGCCTTGTGGAAAACCATTAACGCGATTATGAGGCTATTTTCGGATGTAAATACCCGGACATTGTGCGTGAGGAAAACAATCCCAGCTTGACGAGATACGTAACGAAAATAGACAAAGGGATAATCCTGAGAAGAAAAGGAATGTATCTTCTTCTGGTAAACATCAAATGAAGGTTTTATGTCAAATAAAGAAACAAGGCATCTCACGAGTGTATTTTGTTCAAAAGCCACACACGTTGCATTCGTAATCATTTCAGGCACCTAAATCCGTTTATGGACCAAACGTTGCCGCTTTCATGTTCTAGGAGCAGATCATCTTTGGATATTTATTTACTCTACTGATTTGTCTAAATACCTCATTATTACAAGTAAATGGCGCCTGGAGCTCCGTTAAGTATTCTGATCAAATACACCGACATTGATTGAATCGTTTCAATTGAGAAGTAACTTAAAAGTTTCCTAACAAATTTCGCTCCTTAGAATTGTGTTCAAACAATATGATGACCACCCTGTACGCCATTCGATCCATTTGGTCAAGCAACGCATGAACGACACTTCAGAATCCACCCACGAAATCACAAATTTGGTTCTATATCCGCAAACACGAGACAATATTTTCGGCTCCAGGATGTCTGCCAAGGATGTGATGTAGAAAAAGCGGTTCATTTCAACTTCCCTAGACCACACAGGGATGACTCTCGCAGAATTGTCTTTAAGTTCTGAAAAAGACACCAGACAGCTTGGCGACATAAAATGCCTTTTGAGACAAAAGGACGTCTGCAGTATGAAATTTCACAATAAATCAAATGACCTCACAAGACGGCTAGCCGCATGGTTAGTATTATAAACCAGGCTTCGTCAGTTAAGGACTTCAAGGATCAAAATTACACACCATGTAATCACTCAAGTATCATGTTACTCGAATAGGAACCACTTTCATCCCTCCATGTGTCCAGGTCCGAAATTCTGTGTCCAAAAACATCTGACTCAAATTCACCCCGTGCTCAACGTGTGAAATTTTACTTTCATCCTGGGAAATGTTTGTTTTGACTAGAAAAGACTGAAAAAAGAAGAAATTAGGGAAAGGTCCTGAGAAAATCATGTATCATTTTCTTATGATGATTGACATAGGAAACTCATTAAATTATTTTTAAAAATTGTGAAATTTAATTGCCTTAAAGGAAAACAAACTATTTTTCATATATTTTCTTGAATTTTGGGAAAACTCTTAAATTTCCTGTAAGTCACACATACATATTTACAATTTTTTCTTGATCGTATCCACTTGAACTCTTTGGAAAGTGATTCGCGGTGGATCAGATTAATTATAAAAACAGTGAATAATAACATTAATAAATGAGTTAAAATATTATAAATAAACGAATAAATTTAATTAATAAAAATTTGTTTTTTGGTTAATCAAAAGTTTCCAAGAAAACTGAATCAGAATTTCCCTCCTGCGCGAAATACAAATTCACACATTCGAAATGCTTCCCACACACGTGGGTACGTGTCGCCATGACAGAAAATGGAAAACTTTTCCACTCCAAAAAAAGAAAAAAGGAAAATAAAGAAATATAAAAGGGAAAAATTTTAAAAGTTCACCAAACATTGAACTGATGTCCCAGCTGACGGTTCGTGTCTGAAACGAATGGAAAAACTTCCGTGTAATTCAGGAAAATGTTGATAGAGGACAGCACGGGTACATGTCGATTGACGGTGACAAAATGAAAACAGAAAAAAGGAAAATTCATGGAAACTTTTCAATTTTCCCAAAGTGTTTGTATTGGACGAATGTGGAGCATTGAATGAAGCTGGAAGTCGAAATCAGTCTCGAGTCGAACACGAAGTGGGAAACAACTGAAGTGGAAAATCGTTCGAGGAAAATTCCAAGGATTTCCTCTTCAAGTGAATTTTCTTAACCATAAGATTTGCGTGCCTTGAAAATTGTGGGAAAATTAATTCCCTCCTTTGATGTTATGTGTTCGTTTTGTGAATGACAGCATTGCACATGTGCATTGAAAATTCACTCACCCTTTCGATTTGGGGGCAATTAAACGCCCTTTTGACTTCGTTTTGGTGCAAAATAAACATGACATGACACAGTGATGTTGCGTGACTGATAATCAACTGGCAAGTGCGACAATTAGAATCACAATTATCGCAATTTCACGAGCACCTGAACAGTTTAATTGGATTCAAGAAACGTTTCCTTAATTTTTATTTTATTGCTTCATTTAACGTGGTTACGTTTGTAATTGTTTGACCAAAAAATACTCGAAAGTTTGTTAACTTTCTGAAGGACAAACAAACTTCCAAGTCACATCTTTCGGTGGCCGACAAAGACCAAAATGCAAATTTGGTCAAACATGTCCCAGTTTCCAAAGAATCAACACGCAAACATGACTTTTGAAAAATTTCACTTGATCAAGGAAATATTTGAAAAAAACCACCTTCTCGTAAAAACTAACCCTTTTGTAATTTTGTTAAAACCGAAAAAAGGACTTTTATTGTCTTGTGAGTTTTCGTTTTCTTTTACCGGGAAATGCAGTTGCATAAGGATGACTGAATGGCTTCTTTTTAGGGATAAAACCTTAAAATTTGTTGAAATTGAAATTAAAACATAAAAAGGTAATAAAGTTTTTTACCATTGCGGCTCAAAGCTAAAGGGTTAGAATAAAAAATAGGAACCAGAAGGGTTGCACCCTCTCTGGTGGTGAGACGTTAAAATTTTTTTATTCCGGATGCATTCAATCTTTCAGTCACATGGTTTGAATGCAGTTGCATTGCGCCGCCCGATGAAGTGCATCCCGATTTTATTTATGACACGGTTATGCCTAATTTGACCACAATAAAAATGTTTTCATTAGTGCCTGGTTTGCCGGGTATTCGTGGTCGGGTCCTTCTTTATGTTTTGTCGGTGACGTGCTATTAACCCTTTGATGGTTTGGGTTTTGGAAGTCGTTGAATTTTTATTACATCAATTTCGGCACAATCCACGGTTCATCGATGCAACCTGCTTTTCTCCGTTTTTGGTTTTGAGTCTAGAAGTTGGTGGTCATATTTTCATATTTATTTCCTGCCATATGTTGAGACATATACAAGCGTATTCCAAAGAGTTAACATTTGAGTGAGACAGAGTTTTAAACTTAAATGCTTTCTTGCTTATAAGTAAAACTCAAGAGAATAAAAATAACATACGTAATGAGGTACAGGCTGGAAGAAACTGTGAATCCATTAGAAGCAACCCCTAAATTATTTGTTCAACACATTCATGCAGTCATATATCATGCCGGAAAGTTTTGTCACTTCTAGCAAAAATATTTTCTACAGTCCAATGAATCTTAACAAAGCACAAAAATAAAATGATTCAATTCTGTCCGATATTCGAAAATTCATTATGGATTGTCGATGGGTTTTGCGCCCTTTTAATGGAAACCTATTGCGCCCTGTTGTGTCAACAGAACTGATAATTTGTGCTAGAATTTCCTTGAATTGAATCTCGTCCTGGAAAAGTGTTCAATGTACAGTGAATAATTGTGCATCGGAAGGCAGTTTGTCTGTTTATTTTTTCCAGAAACGCGCGCATTGTAACGTTGACAGGACCTAGGACAAAGCCAGTTGTTGCATAACTCTGAATGCAGAAAGTGTCACGTCGAGGATAAAAAGGTAAATTTTGACTTCTTTTGCTACCATTTTACTTGAACTTTACTTTACTTAGGTGTGTCGCTTCTTTTGAATGCCGCAAAGGCTTCAACAAATATTTGTTTCTTGCGCTCAATGTTGCTGAGAAATGTAACTAACTGAAAGAAAGGAATTTACAAAAGAATTCCATTCAAGAAAACCATTAAACCTACGCAACGTGGCCTGGTCCTTGTTATGAAACTTCCATAGAGTCCTTTCAATTGGCGGCAGGATCTGTGGAATGGACGAGTAAAACAAACTTGATTTATTGTTGTATTTTGTAATAGAGACGTTATGCAGTTTATGTGTATCCCAGTTCAACGAAAACATGACCCGATAATGTTATTTGGTCACTTCTCATTTGTTACTGGCTTGTAACACTTTGGCCATTGTTGGATCTTTCTTTGAACAAATGCACATCTTCCTTTGAATTCCCGATTTCTGCCCAATTTATAATGAAAATGTTTTGTAAACAAGACTCTTTTCAATCAAGAAAAAATATTGTAAAATTTTCATCAATGCTGAAATTGTGACTCTTTTGTCACATCTGTCTCAACAGAAGTGATAAATAAAACGCCTAATCGAAAATAATGAAGCGTTCCTTTTTTACGCTCCGTTAATTTTTTTTTTTTATATCCTTCTCTCAAATTTTATAGTTTTTATACTTCAAACTATTTCTGGCCAAACAGAGACATTTCAGGGTATGCCACGGAACTCCATTCCATAAATTTATTGTTGAAATTTTCAATTCTATCACAACCAGGTGATATTGCCTTGTGCCTGGCGAATCACGTTGCATGTTCAAGCGAAATAAGGACATCATCAGAAAAATCAAAATTTTTCTCTAAATTTTCGAATTCAACCATGCTAAATTGTATATTGAAAAATATCGTTTTATCAACTACACTGCAGTGATTTAGTGCGGGAAATCATACTTTCTTAATTTACCCTACCATAGGAAGATATTTTACTCTGACCTCTCCGCGGTGGCACAAAGAAACGCCAAAGTATGAAAGTATTTGTTTTCTTGGAAAGTTATTTTGAAAATTGGCAGTCTTGTGTTGCACATTTGTGCAATTTCTGTTCTTGAATAAAGGGATTATCTGCAAGTCTCAACTGTCCAAGGCGATTACCTGTTTGCATATTCAGTTTGTAACCCGAATGCATCTTTTGACGGAGGTGTACATAGCGCCGTATTATCTTAAAAATGCATTATGCAAAATAAGAAGAAAAGTTCTTTGGCCAGCTGTTGCACAAGGACTTGGTATTAAACGATAAATACCCCGATAGGATAAGACACCACCATGTTGTCAAACAATGAGTAAAAAAGGTTTGTCAATCTCTTGGGCTACTCGAAATAACTAAATCTCATCAACCAACATTTACAGGATTTCTCAAAGTTGATCGCTTGATAAGAATTTTCTACACAGGTGTGCCTTGTAAGAAGATCCTTGTCATATGAAGGATATGAATGAAAAGTTGCATTCAAGAAAAACAGATCGGTTTCAGTTTATTCTTTAAGCGGATCAAGGACTCTTTGTGACAAATTTACACACGGTTAACTCGATTGTGAGAGATTCAAAGGACATCTAGTGTCTTCATAATGTCTCTTCTTTAAGGGTTTCAAGTTCTTTCAGTTAATCCCTGAAAGAAGCTACTTCTCGAGATGCAACATGACCTGATCAAGTAATCTCCTTAAACCGAAGGATTATTTGGCTTCTGGAATTTAAATTTTATTTATTTTTTTTCCAACCTATACAACACAACACAAACTTATTTCTCAAGGATAAAGAATTAATCAAAAGAAATGTAAGACAAAAAAATTGAACCCTTTTTCATCATCAGATTCGTCATGAGAATACTTAAACAGTATTGCTCCTTTTCACAACATTTCCATTTATCGTTCTTAAACCCTTCAAGGATTCGTGAAAGGCAGTGAAAGTGGCAATTTCATTTGTTTTGAACAACCCTTTTTCCATCAAACCAACCAACCAACCCTTAAAGACTTTATCCGCGAAATTGTTACCATGAATGCGCGGAAAGCGCGATTGTAACAAAACGACAAGACAACCAAAATACAAGGGAAAAAACAACCCTTAGCACGGAAGTTGGCAATAAAGACGACAACGGCGGCAATCATGATGAAGATGATGCTGCTTCAATTGAACCCTTTTGAGGCGATATGGGGTAAGTGTTGGAATTAAGGCAGAATTGGAGCTCGGCGACTTGGGAGTCGTTAATTAAGGAAAGCCATAATGTAATTTGCGCATCTCTTTACTAAAACAGTTATCACGGCATTTGTTAATTGCTTAATTATGTTAAGGAGACAATGTTGGAAGAAAACATCCCTAGATATTTTTATATTTCATTTAAGACAGAAATTTTCTTGAGGCGCCGTTTTTGTGTCTTTAGCTAAAAATACATTCACAACTACATTCAAATGAAATTTTACAAAAATGTTTGACATTCAAAAACTTTTCCGGGTTTTGTTCGGAATTGTTGTGGAACTCCAAAAATATTGTTTTGATTTTTGGCTAAAAGTCACGTTTGGTGATTATTCTTTTTTGTTTTTGGATTCCAGAGTTTTGTCAAATTTACGGTCACATGTTTCTTTAAATAGAATTTGAAATAATCAAGAGATTTAGAAATATAACCAACTGAAACATGAGAAACTCACTAATGTAAATTGTCCCTAAAATGTTGCATTGAACCAAGAAGTTTTGGTTGTAATGAAATAGTCCTGGGTTTGCCAATAACTCACACTGTTCGATGTTCAAAATGAGCATGAATCCCTGAAATCCATGTCATTGTTCCTATAAAATTTCGCGCATAATAGACTTTGACACTTCAGAGGGTTCAGAATAATTACCACTTTCCAGTGAAACCCTTCACACACATTTTGAAACCTCAAACTCCACAGGGTCTTGAACAAACCCAATTTACTCGACCCTGTCCGGGTGTATGTATATCTCGTGAATATTGTTAGACAAAATTGAACCAGAAAATCAAACAAATGCAACAAAAGCCATCGCAGACGAAACTGGAAAAGCGGAAATTGTAGGTGTGCGGCAAAACACGGTGTGACATGCATTTCCTCTGATGTCACAAATCAAAAAGTGCAAAGTGCATTGCGTGATAGCCAAAGCAAGAGCAATTTCAACCCTTTTACCCTTCTACCCTTTCCACAATTTTACAATTTGTGCAATTTACATTTCAAGTGTTTCGTTGGTTGGAGTCTTGGCTTACGTGGATTTTTTGTATTTTTGTTTTTAATTCTTTTATTTTCAAAACAACCCGTGTTTTGTTGATTTGTAGCATTTCGCGATACTATAACCCGCCGTTTTTGGTGTGGGTCAACGTTCCATGACAATTGAAATTGCAGTTCACGATGCATTCGTAAACTGCATCCAATATCGCTTCATGTTTTTTGTTACGAATTCGTTCCAGTTGTGGCCACGCAATTATGAGGTCATGGGTGACTTCCTATTAAATTGATGAAGGGAGCAAAGGAATGAACAGCACTTTTTTATAAGCAATAAAAAACTTTAATCATAGTACACGATCCGAAACCTCTTAAGGTTTGCACTTCTCTTCACATGCATTGAGTGATCGAAAATTGTTGGCGTTGCCTCCACAGCCGCCATAGACAAATCGCTCGCACTTTTCGGTCGCTGGATTGTAGTAGAAATTATAGAACAAAGCTTGACACCTTCCAGTCACCTTCGGCAATAAACAGTCACCTGCAAGTAAACGAAAATTTCATTAATTTTTTGTATCTAACAGCGTCAACATAACTCAAGCTTACTTGGAACGCTTGCAAAAATATTCACAATCATAAACACCAAAATGGTGAACACAACAGCAACTTTCATCTTGAAATGTTTTGTAAATAGTCCTCCAGAACGAAACTTTTGAAATGAATTGTTTTCCTATTCGGACGGGGTATTTAAGCACTATTTCCCGAATGCCTTAATCTCCAAACTTAACCTGGTAGCATCTTATAGATGACCTCATCACAAATTATCAAACAAATCGTTATGAACTGGATGAATATCTCGGAAACACGAATGTTGAAAGCGTTACAAAGCAAAGTGTCAACTAAATAAGTAATTTGGTTTTGTAATCAGGGTTTACTTTTTAAATCGCTTCTACAAAATATTTACTTTGGGTCAATAATAGTTGATAAAACTCTGTTATGCGAATTTGAAGTTTGGGTCATTGGTGTCATGTGGATTATGAAATACACCAAAATGTGCGGTATTATCTCTGTTTCAATATGATCTAATGTTTTGTCAAGAAGCTTTAAACAAGGGAACCATTAAAGTTTGTTCTGAAAAAATCATAACTTTAAAAAGAAGCAGTTGATGAATGAAACAAAGGATTGAATAGCACTTTTTATAAGCAATAAAAAACTTTAATCATAGTACATGTTTCGAAATCTCTTAGGATTTGCACTTCCGTTCACATTCAGAGAGTGATCCAAAATTGTTGGCGTTGCCGCCACAGCCTCCATAGGCGAATTTCTCGCACTTTTTGGTTGCCCGATTGTAGTAGAAGTTATAGACCAATGCTTCACACCTTCCAGGCACTTTTGGCAATAGACAATCACCTGAAAGTAGAAACAAAATTCATTAATTTTGTATCAACAGTGTCACCATAACTCAAGCTTACTTGGAACACGTGCGAAAACGTTCAGAATCATAAACACCAAAATGGTCAACACGAAAGCAACTTTCATCTTGAAATCTTTTGTAAATAATTCTCCAGAAACGAAACTTTCAAAATGAACCGTTGCTCTGCTCGGACTGAGTATTTAAGCATTATTTTCAGAAAAACTTAGTCTCCAAAATTAACCTGAAAAGGTGTTATAGATGAACTTATAACCATATTATCAAACAAATAATTATTAGTGTATATAGCTGGCTGAATATCTCGGAAACACGAATGTCCAAAACCATACAAAGCTAAAAAATGTAAACTAAGTTCTTTGTTTTTGAAATTAGGATTTACCTTATAAACCGGTTCTATAAAATATTTACTTTGG
The DNA here is from genome assembly GCA_963971475.1 of Chrysops caecutiens. Classification (NCBI taxonomy): domain Eukaryota; kingdom Metazoa; phylum Arthropoda; class Insecta; order Diptera; family Tabanidae; genus Chrysops; species Chrysops caecutiens. Next base: position 1,991,199 of record OZ020569.1, on the reverse strand, counting down.
GTAAATAATAAGTGATAAAAATTTGTTATGCAAATTTTAAAACGTTTGAGTCAGTGGTATCAACTGGATTATGAAATATACCAAAACGTGCGGTACTATCTCTGCTTCAATATGATTTAAAGTTTGGTCAAGAAGTTTTAAACTAGGAAACCATTAAAGTTTGTTCTGAAAAAATCATAACTTTAAAAAGAAACAGTTGATGAATGAAACAAATGAGTGAATAGCACTTTTTACAATCAATAAAAAACTTTAATCAGAGTACATGTTTCGAAACCTCTTAAGGTTTACATTTCTGTTCACATTCATAGAGTGATTTAAAATTGTTGGCATTGCCTGCACAGCCGCCATAGACAAATTGCTCGCACTTTTCAGTGGCCGGATTGTAGTAGAATCTATAGAACAAAGCTTCACAGCTTCCAGTCACTTTCGGCAAGAGACAATCACCTGAAAGTTAAAAAAATTCATTAATTATTTGTACCAACTGCGTCAACATAATTCAAGTTTACTTGGAACGCTTGCAAAAACATTCACAATCATAAACACCAAAATGGTCAACACGAAAGCAACTTTCATCTTGAAAACTTTTGTAAATAATTCTCCAGAAACGAAACTTTTAAAATGAATTGTTTTCCTTTTCGGACGAGGTATTTAAGCATTATTTCCCGAATGACTTAATCTCCAATTTCAACCTGAAAAAGTGTTATAGATGACCTCATAATCAAATTATCAAACAAATAATTTATTAGTGTATTTAGCTGTATGAATATCTCGGAAATACGAATTTCGAAAACGATACAAAGCAAAGTGTCAACAAAACAAGTACTTTGGCTTTGTAATCAGGGTTTACTTTTTAAATCGGTTCTACAAAATATTTACTTTGGGTCAATAATTGTTGATAAAAGTTTGTTATGCAAATTTTCGAACGTTTGAGTCAGTGGTGTCAACTGAATTATGAAATGTACCAAAATGTTCTGTATTATCTTCGTTTCAATTGGATTTCAAAGTTTGTTTAAAGAAAGAAACAAAGAAACCGTACTGGAAGTTTATTCTGAAAAAATCACAACTTTAAATTTAAATTTAAGAGAAGAAGTTGATAAACATGAGAAATATCCCGAAGAAGGTTCATTAACTTAACCAATCAAAGCATCAATTAAATCGAATTCGTTTCACACTTCGTATCGTTATAATTAATTTTCTGGTGAGAAACAATTTGTACGTTGCGGGTGTACCCGTTTCCATTTTTATTTGACAATCAGAATGAATCGGTTCCTTTCAAAGTTACAGACAAACCTTTAAAATCAGTTCCACCACGTGAATTTATGCAAATTCAAGAAACTCCCGTCCATCAGCCCATTAAACGGCAATTATCAGTGACCGCTGAGATGAAAGCAACTCGAGCGCCATAGGATGCATTGGTTCACCCGATGATATGGCGTCAAGTAACCCATAATGCCCGGTAGAATCATTTCATGAAACCAGAAATGTGGAAATCTTTAAGATGCCCCGAAAGATATTAAATCGGGAATAGAAGTCACATGTGACACCAAGACGGGCCTTGTGTGTCGATGTTTATTTTCTGAAGTTCCCAATTTTATGGGTATCAGAAGAACATGCCTCTAACAATGAAGCTCTGTGTTGCTAATGGTGGACCCATCTCCATCTCTGGAAATGATGTTTTGATTATGTCGGCGCCGACGTTTCAAGTGAAAGATGAAAGGCGTGTTTAGGAGATTTACATTTTTAGTAGGGTTGCTCTGATTGACTTCAACAGATGCTTTAGAAAGTTTTTCTATTTTTATATTTAACTCGTTATTTAATAGTTTTACTTCGTGTTTTAGAATCGTTGCAGTTACAAAACCGAAATTTGTCGTTTCTTATATCCAAAGAAGGCCAAGCATCGCAAGGAGTCTGAAAGACATTCAAGAAACTTCTAAATCTTCTTTAGCCATAAAATCGAAATTGATTTCAATTCCATCGCTCTCAATGTTTTATGACTGCGAATTCATTTGCATTTTTTTAACATTTTTAAATATTTATTCAGCAGTACTAAAACACCCAAATACCACATGCTCAATAATGCTGTATATGTAGTATAAGATGAAAAAGACCTCTGAGCTGATGGGAATCATTGTCGAAAGACAATTTAACCAAATCTTCCCAAATATAACCCACGAGCTATGAGAGAATGAAGTTTGAAAAAAAATAAATTTCCTTAAAGGATTCCTTTTATAGGTTTGATGAAACAACAGAAATCTCATATATACGAAGCCAAACCATTCTAGCATCCCAGCATCCGTTTTGGGATAAAGGAAAATTTTCATGTCATTTTCCCTGCGTTGATTTTATTTAACCTTTAACCCATAAAAGAGTCTAAAGCTATTTTTTCAAAATCCTCTTTTTTATGGTCGAATTGTACTGTTCGAGCACATGTGATGGTGATATACACTAAAGCACCCATTCCTGATCCTTTTTATTCACTTCTCGATACTAAACCCAATATATGGAGCCAATATCAACCGAAATGATACCTTAAGAGAAACCAGCAGTCATTGTGGCATCTATGGTGGTGGTATGATGCTAACCGTAGCGGTCGGAGATTCCCTTTTTGTGATGTCGGATATACAGAGAATCCTTGGTTTCAGATACTCCAACAAAAGTTGTGCTTTATAGACACAGTGATGTGCTTCGGTTTTATCCATTCGGAGATACACACATCTTTTTTCTTCTAGAACTTTTACGCATACACCATATGAATTTCTATTTTCCTTCTATTCTTTAAAGGACATTAAGTTGAAATACATGAGACAAGTTAAATTTTTTAACAATTATGAATACGGTGTTAAGCCAAATGCACGACGATAATATAAAATTTATTCTAAGAGTTCTAAAACTTAAACTCAAATTTTAATTCAAAACCACGACATTTATTTTCCTTTGAACGGAAGAAACCTATGTATCTACTATGATTTGCTAAATAAAATTTCTTACCGAAGATAAAAGTAATAGAATGTTCTTGTAAATGTCATAGATCAGTCACTTGTTGCTTCTTCCAGAATTGTTCGTGACATTTTCCTTCCATTTTTAACAACCACCTCTGATTTCATGCAAATACGGAAATAAGACGAAAGTAAGTCAAAATTGAGTGCTATTTATCCTAAGTAGAGTCAATTTGGTTATTGAGGGTAATAAAGCCTGCAAGCGACTAACGATTTCCCTGAAAAACATTCCCATTAGCCCACAGTGACAACAAATATCCATCAAACGCGATTTTCCCATCTGTAGGAGCCACCGTATCAAGGATTACATAATAAACAACATTTACATCAGTCACATATATATCCCAGAGGGATAAACCAAATCAAAAATAGTGAAATCACAGCAATATCAAACAGGCAACTTAACAAAAACAACAACAACAAAAAGTATAACATGCGAAAAACAATTTCTGTCGACTGATGCATAAATTACCATAAATAAAACCATCCCTTATGTTCCATCAGTATTTCCAAATTCAAGAGTCAGAAGCACTATCAGCAGCAGGGTGATCCTGATCCGGGTACGCATCAACCGACAAAAGAATACCAAATGACCCGTAACAAGGATAATAATAATTTTTCCAAATAGCAACTTCAAAAATCAAGATGAAGACATTACCGGGTTTGTCATTGATGTCGCATGGATGTCTCACAGACAAGTCTTCCTGTGACTGCAACAATCGCATAATATGAAGTGACATTTCATCAAAGGGAATAATGAATCCGGTACCCGTTACGGATCTCCCTCCAGACAGAGACACAGAATACAGGATCAAACATCTGAATAATACAAAACCCAGTCGGTTGTATGTGTGATTTAGAGTAAAGGAAGAAGATGTTGTACTGATAGTATCATTTCATCCGGACTAAAGAGCATCCAGAGGGATGGGAATGAACCCCGATTTTTTTAACGTGATATTCATTCACATGATAAAGTAGGCACGAAATCAGGTAAACCCGGATTTTGGTTGTTGATGCGGAAAAACAAAGTACTCGTATCTGTTTCTCAGGTACACCCATTAAAAGGAGCGTCAAATTAGAATCCCTTACAAACAAAACAGATTTGAGCAGTTGATATCAGTCTTTTCAATAAAATTAACCAACTGAAAGTAATGTGTTCATGAAACAGGAAGACATGACAAAACTACACATAAATACATGTTCTAATGTACACCAACCCAGTCATTAAGTTTATAGACTATAATGATGTCAAACATATCCTTTAAGTGTTCTACTTCAGGATATCCTTTATAGATATCATTTCGAATGAAAATTACCCGATATTATGTCATTGCCCTTGTTTGGTTAAAAACGAAATTTATATTTTCTGAAGTGGGTATACACATCATTTCAAATTGCACATTATGTTGGAATTCATTTGCTATTTAATGTTTATTACCTTAACCTTAACCTTAACCTCAAACTCATTTTAGTGTGAAAAATTCAATCCGACAGCTTATCCGAAAATTATACAAAATTTTGTATGATTTGATAGAATGTTTCTTGTGCACTTGTTGGATAATCAACATTTGTAGGAGATTATCTTCAAAAATTTAAGAAAAGTAGGAAGATAAGAATTTAAAAGGTTTTAAGTAGAAGATATTTTTTAAAAGCACTTGAAAACATTAATTTGAAACGACAGATTTCGGGAAAATGTCATGTCAAAATGAATTATTATGAAAAATCTAAACTTTAAGAAAACAAAATATATATTCGAAATAATTCAAGACTTATTAACAACTTCATTATTATCGACTCGAGTTTTACAAAACTCTTGAAAACAATTCGGCATTCTCATTTGCCTAGCAAAAGTTATTGTAAGTACCAACCCTTTTGTTCTCATATGAAAAGAGCATTGTCGAGAAATCTAATTGCATACATTCGAAGATGTTATAGACATGACATACAAACCTAAAACCAAAAAACCTCTGAAGCACTTTCAATTGTTCTACACATAACAAAATCGTTGAACGGAAATTGCCAAATCATCGGTTTTCATAGAGGCAAGCCTCGAACATGACACTGAATACACCACCTTCGTTAGTAATTCAATCAAAGAAATCAACCCCATGATAACGTTAACAAAACACAACACATAACAAAATACACGTGGTACAGACAAAGCCCCATTTGGAGGTGAATGTGTTAAACCCCAACAAGAACCACTACCTCTACTGTCTATAGAACTGAAGTATTAAGAGAATCTATCGTCATATTGTGCACAGATGCAAGAGCTACGCACTGTAGAAGAAACTAAACGTAGACATCCTAAACATTCTATAGAATCCTTAACCGAAACTCTACGGTTTTTGGCATCAGGATAACACTCAAAACAAGAACAAACAGCAACAACAACAATTACGTTTAACGTAAGATTCCCATCCTGGAAAGAGGGTAAAATATTATATGATGAAGAACGTCACTATTGTTCCACCAAGTGAAAAGTTTTTGCGTACACATTTGGGTCAAACGGTTGCCAGCCTTGTGGGCTTGAGGGTCGTGTATTGGTTCACCCCTAAATTGGCATCAAAAGTAGACGTTCTTATGGGGTAACAAAGTTCAGTAACAAAAACCCGATAGGGATGTGTTCGATATGATTGAGATGAAGTTTGCCAGTTAAGGGTTGGAACAATAGGCAGATGGGTTTGAGTTTGAGTACAAAACTAAAAACAACAAACACACATACTCAAGGTTTGTTATAAGCCACGTTCATGAACTAACTAGGATAAAGGATATTTCGACGACCCAATACACTGTCACACATGTGACACATATCCTTCCTCAGGAGAGTGTGTGATTTAATTTTTGAAATGAGAACGAAATTTTCCTAGATCCTAGATATTGATCATCACAATAACTAGGGGTTGAAGGTTATGTCAAAAAGGATATTTTGAATCACAGTCGTACAGCATAGTAACCAAACGTTCTTACGCAATTTCATTCACGCTTGTTACTCAAATCAATTGTTATCCTTATGTGAATCAGGACATTTTCCGAAAATGCACCCTTCTCGACAAAGTAGACATGCGAATCAATTAATTTCTGTTTGATCTGCGGATTTTCGGTGGATTTCAATGTCCTTTTTCTGTTTTGTTAGATTTGTTTGATTTTCGGTTCAAGGATGTTTCACAAACAAATCTTTATTTTTTCTTCGTTCAAGAATTTTTTGATTTGTTCTTTTCCATGCTGGTAAATCATTCATATCCTTGAGGGAAAAACTTAAAGTTGTCTGGAAGATTTATTCATGTAAACGTTTTTAATCATTTAACTTCATAAATCCTTGTCGAACATATTCTTCTTTGAAGTCAAATCGACTTATTGATGTTTAGTTAAAAGTGAATACCCAATATCTCACAACTTATTCAACCATTAAAACAAGTCTTCTTACATCAAGTGAGTATCCTTTTTCCAGGATGGGATAATATCCAATATTAGCAACGTTATTCGGTAAATCAATGCTTTTGGGAAATTTATTCCGTTTTTCCACACAATTGACTTCGGTAGTGATATCATCTTCTTATAGCTTGTAGCTTGTGTTAAACCATCTTTGGTGAACTCCCCCTAGAAAATCTTCCCTAAGAAAGCTGGTTTGCTTATCCGTATAACCATCTAACCATTTTTACAAAAGCTTTATGCGACGATAAAGCATCAGTGATTCCCCAAACCAAAGTTAGGGATGAAGACAATCGACGTTAGAGATTTCTCAATTTCTTCTTAAAGAAAATAGACGCGAATTTTTTATACATTTTTTTAACATTTCTGACTCCACGCTGTGTTGACACAAATAAAACTGGTGCCAAAATCTTTGGGGGATGAAATTTTATAGAGATACGATTTGAGATTCATGTGTCGTAGGCTTATCTTATTATCAAACTTGATGACTTCATTACGACTTGTGCTAGAAGCCGAGGATGAAATGCCAAAAACCCAATTTCTAGGTTAACCTCATTGCGGAATACAAAAGCCAAGTTGAACTGAATTTGAGAATGATTCGTTATTCCCTCTGAGATTTTAAATATCCCATCACATCACATCTTCTCACGGTTGAGGAAAGGCAATGGCGTCTTCAAACCTTGACCGCTTTATAAAGGACGACTAATTTGAAACCGCAAAACTTCTGTGTTTTATTGGGATGTGTCTTCTTAGGATCAGTGGCAGTAAACTATCCTTCAAAGGAACCGCGTTATATAATGTCGAATTCACACTTTTACGACTATGAGCTGTTGTAAAACTTGATTTTCTTGACAAGTTTTATAACTCCATTCCGGTACCTGCTAAAAGTATCCTTTTTGTCTAATAAATGTCACCAAGAAAAAGTTGCGTCATCATATTGCCATGAAATCAATCACGTTTGATTCATCGATCATTTTTGAAAAGCAAAATTTTTTTCTATTATTAAATTTCTGTTTTAAACACGTTTCATGCTGCAATTGCAACATCTCTATAAGAGATAATAATTCAAAGTAATGACATCACGCCTTGTGCCGATAACTAAAGTTCGAAACATCATTACCGCCACGTGTGACAACTAAATCTGATTTAGAAAACTTCATCTCACTCTAGACTGTATCCTTATTTGAAATCGAAATGGGAATGGGGTATAGAATAAGGATATCTTCCTGTATCTGAAACAATTCTCCCTCTTCATGCTGTGCGTTGAATCAAAAGTTGGGTTATACACAAAACGAACTGAGGACACCACAACAGCAGGAAGAGGGTGAGACATTGAGACGTACACTCAAGGGTTCTATGTAGGTGGTGTTATATGAAGTTGTCCAACAGTGAGTAACGCACAATCTGATTATAGATATGTACATATTTCCCTCTCGTGAAAGGATATTCGCAACCATCGATATCGTTCTGGCACGAGGCAAAAGACGCCGATTGTATATGACAACCCTCATATATTATTAATCTTGCATTCCCTATAACCTATGAAGGATACGGATTAAATACAACTCTCAGTCGTTATGTAAAAAATCCATAAAAAATAAATCTATAAAACATGGGCAGTAAAATATTAAATATGACTGAGGGTTGATCGGCAAACCGATTCGGGTTTGGTGGACAATCTGCGTCAAGACAAATCCAATGGCAATGGCGTTTTAATTAAATTCATTTCACGGGTTGGACGACACACTCATCAAATCATGTTACACGTTTTATTAAGCCATTTTCCAAACTCAAACTCAGTTTGATGCAACGAACTAAGCATTAGGTAGGGAAAGCGAGGCAAAAATTTAACTTAGTTATACATTTGATGCATCCTTCTTTGAGATTTTCTTATTTAAAGAGATACCTATTAGTTGATTTTTCTTAACTCAGCACAATGAAGGCAGGACATTCCTTAAACTAGGTCTTGGGATACATTTGTGCCTCAACTTTTATCTGTTTATAAATTAGAAATCGAAACACATTATTTAATTCACCTGATAAACGTGAAACTCGCATGAATCATTAACTGTATCAAGTTGTGTTATACGAAAACTTTCATTCGACTAGTCTAATTAAGTTGGATATCCAGTAAGTGTGATATCTCTCACATTCCATAAACATTGAAATCACATGCATTCTGTGTTGATGTTTCGAATATTTCACGAATTTATTAACAAATGTGGACCAGGAATCGAGGGGCTAACGATTCCACAGAGAGATAATGCGGACGGATCAGTTAACATGGAAAGCAGAGCCACTACTCTTGTAGGTTTGTTTTGCCCAAACAACAACGACGATGCAATGTTCTGGGAAATATGTAACGATAGTGTTACAAGAACAGCGCACACGACTATTTATGGAATTTGAGGAACGCATATTACATACATGGTATAATTAACAGAGATAAACATTAATAATTATCCATGAAAGGCTATGGTATTTGCATCATTCTCTGCTTGATGGAATTTACAAAGTTCCCTAATTCTGTTACAGACATAACCAATTGCGGATACCCTCGTGATGAATTGTGATGAAACATCGTATGATTCACATTTTGAAAAACTCTTTATTGCTGTCTCTCAAACTAAAGGGCATAAATATTTTACTAAAGTCAATTTTCATACAAATCCCACAATTTATTTCACATAAACGTGAAGTTCATCCTGGCAATTTCTCATCAAGTCCTTAAGAAACCATTCTAAAGTTTTACTTCGCAAGTCTGGAAATAGGTTTACCCTTTCGCAGAATTCACATGTGAGTGTTTGTGAAATGAAATTTCAACCCTATAAGGACTTTTTATTCTATCCTTCTATCATTTTATTTAACACCCAAAATCCTGATGTGCTCCTTAACTCACACTACACTTTATCCTTGTTACCATGTATGACAAAGTATCCTTTAAACAAATTTTATCACTTCTCATTGTTTACGACATGCATGAATCCTTTCACATTTAGTTTTGTCTTAAGAGATCCAATTTGAGTGATCTTATATAATTTAAAGGGATATACCTACCACGCACTGACACCGAAATTATTTTATCTCGAAAACTTCTTAAGATGTAGTTCAAGTTTTTGGATAAGGATAAAGTTGGCTTTTGAATTAATTATGAATCGTCACCAGCAATTTACATTATCCTTTCATCCTTAAGCCTCATCTTGAATTTAATTAACTTGATTTATTTACCTAAAACACTTTTAAGCGAAACCATTACCTAGTTCTTAAACAGGATATGTGTCATTCTAAGGGCACTAGGAATCAGCGTCATCCTGAAATTTTCCAGAAACGTTCTTTGGGAACCAACCTTCGTTTTACTTGTTATTTTTCTGCAGAAGGCACAGTACCTTATTCACGAAAGAATTGTGTGAGAGACAATGGAAGTTTGGTTAAATTCGCCAAGTAACAAATTTAAGTAAATTATTTGATTTCATTGATGCGTCATGATGATCCCTTGAATGATCTGTCGAATTTGGCGGCTGTATCGCAAAAGTGACGCAATTCTATAACTAATTATTTATTTTTAATGATCCACAATGAACCAAATCTTTGAACAATTAACATCTTTTTATGGAGACGTCTGTTTCTGTCGAGAAACCATGAAAATAAAAGAATAATAAAAATATAAACGACTCAAATGTGTTGGGGGTTGGAGCAGTATCCATTCTGTTGATTGGATACCAAGCTACGATCGAATGTAATGATAGTATCTCTAGTCCTGGTTTGATGCCAGACCATTAATTGTCTGCACATTACTCTCGTTTTTTTACAATTCGAGGTGAATGTTATAAACAAAAAGTTTTTATCGATTTTGTACCAAATGCAGACGCATTTCGTATAGAGCTTCTATGGCATATAGAGAATCAGTTGATTCATAAAAAATTGATTAATTGAAATCATGAAAATGTGCTCGAGTAATTAAAGTTCCATTGTTGGTTCCTTGTAAACACTGAGGCGTTTCTGGTTGTATTCGCTGCGCCATCTATCAATGGATTTAAATCAAGCGTTAAAGTTTTAATTAATCTTGGGAAAAAAAATATTTTAATCATTAAGTAAACAAATCTTTGTTTTAAATAGTGTCTGAATGAAAATTAAATTTTAATTTTAATTACCGGAAGCAACCTGTGGAAGTTATCGTCGCTAAAATGATTTCAAAATTTAAAATCTCTTCATATGATTATTGTGCAGATATGAACCAGAACAGGTTCATGCCAATGAGACCTTCAGGAGATATTCCCAACCTTATTTGACTGGTTCTCACAAAAAGTCCTCGAGAAACAGGAGCAGCAGGAAGCCAGCGTGTCGATAGAAAACAATATTCGCGACTTTCCAAGGAACAAAGGACATTCGAAGAGCGCAGAGGCATTTATCAAGTTAATGGACAAAATGAATGGAAAAAGGGCGCAATCGATTTTCAAAAACTCCGCATGAAAAACGAAGTCAATTTGGGCGTCTTATGATTGAAGGAATTTGAGTCCTTTGAGATATGAAAACAAGCGTCAAGAAGGAATTGAAACACTCCACGGGATATCCTCACAGGATTGGGAAAATTTAGCTAGAAGGTAGCGTTAATAGCTCCTTATGATTACGCATATTCATAGAGCGGAAAGGTCACACACAGTTCTATGCAGGGTGAATTTTTGGCCACAGTTTTTGCACAACACTGCTGATTCAATCATTCGCACAAAAGACTCTTATTCCTTGGAACTCTCAAAGTTATAAGAATACTCAACAGATCCTTCATTAACTATTAAGGTCTGAATTCTAATGACGTGCTGTGATTCCCTCGGGGAATGATGGATTATGGACGTGTTGACAAAATTCAGTGGCCAAAATTTGTGCTGTGTCAGTATCAATTCATTGAAAAGTCACACTTTTCTTGGTGGCCCAGAGAGGTCACTTTAAAATATTCAAATTGAAATTCCATTAGGCCATCTGTTAAAGAAGAATTTCTATTCTGAGGAACGAAAAAGTCAAGAATCACCATATCATGGCCAAGTGATTTTACCTGAATCTGACATGAAAATTTAAAGATTATAACATTTCAATCTATTGCCATAACACGCTCACCAGGAGGTTTCGAATTTACCTCGCACCTCTCTCTTGTTTCTTAGGTATTACACCGACCGCACTACAGGGGTTGCGCGTTGGAATTAAAATGGAAGCAATTCTCGGTAGTGGTGACATCTCGAAGTGCGAGTAATTGAAGCTCATTTCGAGAGCATTCGACAGTAATAATGCAGGAGAAATCTGAATTTTGTTGCAAAATATTCTGGTCTTACTGATCTTCTTTGTTGTATTTAAACTCAAGTTTTAATCAATCTCAAAACATTATTTGCACTCGAAAGCCTCTCTTGAATAAACAACGAAAACAACAACATCCCTCCTTCTAATTTTCCGCTTTTTCACTTTTCCCCAGGAAAATATAAAAAGGATTTTTTTCGAGAAGGTTCGACAAACACATGTTTCCCAGGCAGGAATCTCGGAAGCTTAACATGGCGCTGCTTTTTTTGTTTTCTTTCCACTCTTCCGCAACCTCGACCCCACAAAAACGGTGAAATAAAAAACAAACAGATGTCTAATGGGGGTGAAGTCAACCCCTTGTGTACCTTGAACTCATTCAACTTCTATAGTTTCTGAATCTTCACTCACAAAAAGCCCGAAAGGCTTCTATGTTGTTTGCCATTCTGCGTCGAGTCCTTCCTCAGTTCTATACAATTCCGGCGTCTCTACTTCGTCCTTGTTCATGTTATTCCGCTTTGACTTCCGCCATTGTGTTTCCTCAGTTTGTTCTAACGACAACCGATGTAATCAGTGCAGCCATCAGCGTCAACATGACCATGTAGGTTCCTCATTCATTCACTCATTATTACTTCAAATCCAGTAGCGACTCTCATGTATTTCCTAAAAGCGCCAGATATCCGAAATGGATTCCAAGCGTGGTAAAGAGATTCCTTCGTCCTACTGTAAGATTTAACAAACGCAGAATAAAAACGACTTTCTAATATTGGATAATTTGGAAGTTAGTACATCAACGCCCCCATATAACAGGTAAAATTTCTAACCAAATTCAATAATATTCCCATCGTTATCACAGAATGGTTTGACCAAAATAGCTTCATCTGAAAACCAGGCGTAGCCGTACTACTAAAAAGGCGATTCGGACATTCCTGGAAAAAAATTCTTAATAATTAAATATGTGAAGGTTTTAACCTTTCACTAATGCTAATATTTGCCCATACCCAAAACAAACACGGTCGGTTTCTTTTTGTCTTCTTTAACAATTATGGAAAAGCCAGTAAAAAGAAAATATTGTCTAGGAAAACGTGAATTTGTTTGCCAGGTTTAACAACCTAACCAGAAAAATAAGGCGGAAAATTTTGTACGACTATGTGAAGGAGACTTGTGGGTGGATCCTCGTTTCAAGAATGGTATTCCTTGATTAGAATAATCATAACCTTTTGGGTCATGTATCGTTAACACAGACACTCCAAATTAGATCCTCGTCCTTTTTTATGGTCACAAACTTCCTTAGTTTCCATAGAAAGCAAGATATACGCGCACGATTTGCTGCCTCTCCTGCGTACAGTGTGTCACTGACACAAAAATTCGAAAAATGTCGATCACAGACCTAAAATCACAAAATTATGACAAGCTTTTGCGCAAACGAAAATCTCATATTGTATCAACCACAACCACATGATTGAGCCACTAGTCCAGTCCAAAGGAATCCAGCCCACTTTCTTGAAGAAACACTCGTTCCGGAGGCATCCGTGGAAGCTATACCAAAATCCTGTGGTTGAAACATTTATTTCTAATAACCAACCACAACGCACCAAAAAACGAAAGCCACACACAACCGCACAAAATATCCTGGAGAAACGTGAAAACCAACACACATCCTTTCAGTGTCTTTTGATTTTTCCAGAGAAAATAAATAACGATATCCCTATAAAGTATACTTTGGGCCAAGTTGAGTAAACTGTCATTTTATGGCTTAGCAGAAACCTGGTGGTTGTTGCATTCACAACAGGCAGGGGTAGACGGATACAAGAAAATCATCTTTGCAACTCATAACTGGGAAAAGTTCCAAGTCCATCCTGCACATGACAGAGACGAGATGATTTATGAAATATAAATTCATGTACCCACCCACACGTGTCCCCACACTTTAAAAGAAATTTCAAAAAATAAAAACAACCCCGACATCATACAGTGGTGTGTGTATCGTAACCGAATGACAGGACGATTCTATCAAAGCTTTATTGACACCACAAATCCTGAACACACACCAACAAACCGACGGTGGTGGTGGCGACGGCGGTCTGTCAACTCGAGCATCTTGAGGTCATACGCACAAACACACACACACACCCAGAGACACAAGCTAAACCAAAAACTTCCCCAGTCAGCATTGGTTGTTACGTGGAAACCAACAGTCTCTTTTGCGGCCACCATTCATCGCGTGTGTGAATCCGCACACCCCCAATCCGGCTCATATAAAAATCCCAATCCCAAAGTCAAACGTGCTACAAGATGTTTACCCTCGCCCGTTCTTTTGTGGTTTGTGTGAGGTTTCTTCGCTTCGTTGTATATGCGTGGATGTGTACAAGTACTCATCGCCACCATCATCCCCGCCGCGTTTGAGGTTTGTTTTTGTATACTCGGATGCAATTTTCCCGGAAAACATGCAGCTGGAAAAGCCAACAAAAATACAAACACATCCAAACAAAGCGAAGGGGGCGGGAAAACCATTGAAGCATTCCGTAGCCACATAAACAAGTAAAGAAAAATTTCCCGCCTTCAAGTATGATGTACGATAGACAAGTCAAACACAAACCCACACAGAAGCAGGAAAATCCCATCCGGAAAAAATGGAAAAATCTATCCAATCGAATACATTGAAACGGCAAATCTCACGTCATACATTCGACTCTTTCACTCCTTTGCACGTTGGTGCAGTGTAAAAAGAAAATTCTTGGAAAAATTTCCGACGACAAATTGGAAAAGCTCTGAAACATTTTTGTTTTCCCAATTGGAAAAGATTTGTTTGTGTGTGTGTGCATTTGCTAATGGGAAATTCGGGATTTTCTGACGGTGGGAATTTCTTTTTTTCAACTCGTCATTCCGTTAACTTCGGTGGGGATTTTGGCAGTTTTTGGGGTTTTCGTGTTTTCGCAAATTTGATGACAATTCGTTGAGGAAAAGCCGAAAATCTTTTGGAACATCTCAAATTATGGAAATATTGAAGGGATCCTTTGCAGTAAGTAATTTCATGAGCTGATTCCTGGATTGTCTTCCTTATACGGAACACTTCTTTAGCACATGTATGTTCGTGTTGATAGATTCCTTTTGATTCCATCAAATGAATTGTTTCTCACTTGACAAAATCATATGTGATCTGCCGAGATAACTCCAACTAAAGATTACTGAGGACACTTTTACCAAGATCACTTAATCTGAGTCCAATAGACGAAAATGATCACCTCTAGGATTCTTGATCTACTGCGCCAGGGTCGTTTTTCCCTTTTCGATCGCGGCTTAACAATTGGAATTCGCTGAAGATCTTCATAGGTCCCGAGTTCCATCCTAAAAAGTAGTCCCCTTCAAGAGTCACATTCAAATGTGACAAGCAAATTGAAAATGATAACAGCGGTGTGACACATGGACCAGTGCCAGGACCTCTTTTATATCAAAAATAATAACAATAGGCTACAGACTGTATTTCCCAGCTACCCTCACTGAGTGGAAACCAAAATCCACAGGATTGAGTGCAAACTACCCTCAAAGCAGAAACACACACACACACTCATAAATGGATCTGTTTCGCATTAAGGGGAGCATAAAAATTTGAACGTTCTTAATAAGCGCATTTGGTTTAAGGGATTTCTTCCAGCACGGAAGGGGATGTTGTTGCCAATTGTCAAGGATAACGCATTGGAAAACGTTAAAAAATTAGAGCACACATTGAAAAAGCTTAAACCAACTTTCCAATAATTGCATTCTGTGTGTGTGTGCATTTTTATAAAAATTCCCACTTTTTTCCTACCGAATGCGGTTGAACTTTTTCAAAAAGTAGGGGTGGAATTGCATTAGTGTTAGTGAATGAAAAAAATCTACTCCTTGCCATGTTTTCCCTGTGTGAGTGTTTCCCGTTGTCACAACGTGGTGCGCGTAGAAAAGGGAAAAAAACTTATTCGTTTGAGGTTGAGTGGAATGGAAGGATATATCCCTGTGTTAGTGGTTAAGATCTATTCGGCGACTTTACGTTCATTCCTTTTATTTTTTACCCTTGACTTTTGTTGGTGGTTTTTTCAAAACATCTACACCCCCAAGGATTTTTTCCCTTTTGTTACGAAGGGAATCATGCTCACCGTTGGCAGCACATGTGTGCGGTATGTCCTGTACAAATGCACATGTGTAGGTTTTTGTGGAATAAGCATTCAGAAATCGTGTGCACCATACCACGAATCGTCACCACCACAACGACAACCGTATGTTGTGTGTGGATTTCTTTTGGTTTGGTTTGAATCGTTTCGGTTTTATTTTTTCTGTGTTTTGTTTTCTCCGGTTCGAGGCCCTGACCAAAAGAGAAAAACTTCTGTCAGATCGAAATCGAAAAGAAAATTCAGTTCGATCTGAGACGTTGTGGAAATCGTACGGGTTTTCCGGATTCGAAAATAGATTTTTGAAAAATAATATAAGAGAGAATTTTTATTTTTAAACACGAGATAAGCGGGAAGTTTATTTTATTTTTGATATTTTTGAAATTGAAATTTGAAAAAAGCACTTCATTGAAACAAAGCAAGGATTACTGAAATGTTGTTGAGACTGTGAAAACCGCGATATTTTATTAACTAATAGAACAATCCGCAAATGCGTAATCAAATAAATTTTAAGTGATCGTTATTTTTAGAATTGTCACGAAAATTTTAAGTGTTTCAAAGATTTTCACGAGGAAAATAGTGATTTTGTGAAAAAAGTGAATTATTATGATAAAAGATTGTTGAATTGAAAAGAATTGTGATTTTAAGTGTTTTAACATATTCGGACTAAAGTGTACATCAATGCATCTACCAGCAAACAATCAATGCCAAAGTCCACCAATGCCATCAACAATGACAGATATGTTTGCTAGCCTCCATGAGATGCTCCAGGAATATCATGGAGAACTAGTACAAACAGGATCCCCATCCGTATTGTGTTCAGCATTACCAAATCATTGGCGTAGTAATAAAAGTTTACCGGGTGCCTTTAAAGTAATTGCTCTAGATGATGTCCAAGATGGGACTATAGTAACTATAAAGGCTGGAAATGATGAGAACTATTGTGGTGAATTAAGGAATTGTACAGCTGTTATGAAGAATCAAGTTGCTAAATTTAACGATCTACGTTTTGTTGGACGTAGTGGCCGTGGGAAATCATTTTCAATTACAATAACAATAAGTTCATTCCCTCTTCAAATTGCAACTTATACTAAAGCAATTAAAGTTACTGTTGATGGTCCAAGGGAGCCAAGATCAAAACAAAGTAAGTATTTTTCATCATTTACTAAGATTTATGTCTTTGTGTCTCCCTCGTTTGGCGCCAGTCCATGTCATCCATCTGGATTTTGTTTACCCTTTACTTCAAGTGATCCAAATATATATCCAAACATGGATTAAACTCTATAAATATACAAATCAGTTTTGTTTCATTACAAGATATAATTAAACAATTTCATCGAAAAACCAAACTTTGCAGTTTGTGGCACACAATTTAAAATCACAATCAAGGACTAATTATTATCTCCCAATAACTGGAAAAGATCATTAAATTATTTGTTTATAAAATATTCATTTTTTTTCGTTTTGCCATTGAAAATATGGTTTTGATGAAACACTCTTTGTATGTGAACCGTAATTAAACCAAACACAAATTATTCATTACTTTATTTCAAATTGTAATGATCCATTAAAATTTTGGAGATTTTTTGTGTAAAAAACAATTTTTCAAAAAATTTGTTTTTGATTTCAATATTTTCCAAAGATGAAAGTAACTGGCGAACAAAATTGATTTTGTTTATTGAAAATTATTTTTGAGGAAAGAATTCATTTTTTACGATGAGTAAATGTTTTTAACATAAAAATTTTTCTTTTCCAGATTACGCATATGGTCATCCCGGAGCGTTTAACCCTTTCATGTTGAATCCAGGCTGGTTAGATGCGGCTTATATGACTTACGCATGGCCAGACTACTTCCGACATCAAGCAGCACATCATCCGGCATTGTCAAAAGGTAGGTTTTAGAAAAATGTATTAAATTTTATAAAATCTTTGAAAGTTAATACACAAATGCTCATTTAAATGAAAAATCCTAAAAGTTCAAATTTCTCTCGAATGTCAGTAACGAAGTATTTTGCAGTTTCAAGTTTTTTAAAAAATTTACTGAAATCCATTTGAAGTCTCTAACTCACATCCGAGCTTCATCCTTGTACAAAGGATACATTTATTTTGGAGTATATGCAGATTAAAACACGATCAAGTTTAAACCGGGAATTCATTCCCTCAAAAAATTGTACTCGATATCCGATAGAATCCAAAGTTCAAACAAATAGTATCCTGAATAGTCAGTTACAAGGCAATCCTTTCCGATCCATACATGGATAGTGTAATTGTGTATTCAGTTTGACTGATACCTACCATCCCTGAAAAAAGGATTCGAGTATAGTTACCCTTTTTTACAGTATAGGTATGCATTAAAGGCTTAGCTTTTTTACTGTAACTGTAACGAACCTTTCGGGGCACTGGAAAAGCTTTGGTAAAAGAGAAAAATCACTGTGCCAAAAATTTCAGTGTTGAAAATCTAACCACGATTAATTTCAAAGGATTTCCATTGAAACACAAATACACCATACATTCTCGTGTTTTACGTCCTTCACAAAATTTGCATTTATTCGACAAATGTATCACTATCAAATATTTATCATGGTAAAAAAGAGAAATTTCTTCTTTTTGACGAGGCCAACTACGCAAATGTCTTAAATTCTCCCTCGGAATTCCTTTGAGATTTGACCGATGTTTGATTATTCAAAAGATGTTATCTACCCTCATAATCCAATCAGAGTTGTGTCATATAGAATACGGATATTCACCAAGCCCTCGTAACCCTATCAATCTAGTCGACGTATCAATTCGCAGGAGTCGAATTGAGCTGAATTGAGTTGCCTTGTATGGAAAAAGGGTGAATACTTTAGCAGAACAAAAGCAGGGTACGAAAACCCTAAAATAATGTATGGTTTCCTGTTTGAAATTCTCTTTGACAAAGCACATACTCACATTTTGAAAAATTGAAAAATTGTTTTATCACCCAAAGGGCTTATTCCATAAGCTCATTTGCAAATCCTTTACTTAAAAATTTTTTTTCTTTCTTTTAAAGGATCACCACCCATCCCTGGATCTGGTCCAGTTCTTCCTGGTGGGCCAGCAAATGATTTCCTACCACTTCCAACACCGCCCGGAGGACAAACTGTTCTACCACCAGGAGTACCAAATCCGGGTTTGTTGCCATCACCAGCAGCATACTTGCCGCAGTTCTCATTCGGGCCAGGACACCCGGAGATGTTGCACAAGAATCCATTTTTACCGTATGACTTTACAAGTATACGAGCGCGTAGTTTGCACGGAGTGACAAATCCAACCCTCGGAACAAATGGGGAACATATAAATACATCTCACTTGTCACCAGCATCATCCCGTCCATCTTCATCAAGTCCACCATCAGCCCACAGCATTTCAATGAAAATAAACACATCGCTGGAGACAAGCTCGATCCATGAGCAGTCTTCAGAAGACTCCGATGACGAGCAGATCGATGTGGTAAAATCAGCCTTTGTACCAATCCTGAGGCCTCCTACCGAAGGTGAGATTCCTGCAAAAATCCAGCAGGAAATCTCACAAAGTCAACCTGCACCTCAACATCCGCTACCATCTTCCGTGCCCCCTGCAACACCAGCAAGTCAACCACAGCCCAAAGCCAAGTGCGAGCTTAAAGCACCGTCAGCCATGAAGCCAGTCCATCATCATGACACCCACATTACGCGATCGAGATCTCCCGACACTAAACTCAAGCCGTCACCTATTGCAGCGCATAAAACCGTGTGGAGACCCTATTGAAGGACACTTCTCTGAGCTGATGAGATCCACCTCATCTTAAAAGGACTAAAGCTTCGCGCAGGACAACACTCTTCTGCAGGAAACCGAAAACATACGAAGGAGGCAAGAACAAAACGGTACAACTCAATTCTACCAGCTTGTCTCTCACTCTCGCACTAGGACAAAGTGTGTTCGAAAAAGGATAAAAATGTCGCTTGAACACAACGCGCGGAGTCGTAACCAACTTCAGTTTAAACCGTAAGGGAACCTTAAAATTGTGATATTTTCTTTGTTTCAAAGAAATTTGTAATTAAATTATTAGTTTAATAAGTAAAGTCAGTATAATTATTGTAAATAAGTAAATGATAGATTTTATAAATAATTTTAAATGAATGAATGTTTCTTCGTAAGAGTTTGTCCTGCCACACACTACGCTGATTAAAAACTTAAAAATTGAATTATAATAAAAACGCTTTTAATTATTGTAAATAACTAAATGTAAATACGAATTCAATTAGTTCAATTCCAATAAGTATTGGTTTATTTGTATATAAGAACACATAAATTTTAAATCAATTAATGACTTTTGTATGTATTCGATTAAGGCACTTGTATTATGTAGATTAGTGGCATTGCGTAAATGAGTAGAAGACTATATATTATATAAAAATTATAAAAACTGTTGATTAGAGTCTAAAAACTATTATTAAATTGTAATTGAATATATTTTCTATTTATAATTAAAAGAGAAATCAGTCAATCGAACAAGTTGATTTTGTTGTTGATCAATCCTGAGCATTCAACTTTCTATTATTTTCACGTTGAAATTTAAAAACATTGGATTTTTAACAAATATTAAATTTTTAATTATTTTTATTTTAGAAAAACACATTTTTTTTGTTTTTAACAGTTTTAAAAGTACAAATCGACAACAGGATCTGACGTGCAAGAAATTGAACGAAAATAAAATTTGATTTGAAAAATTATCCAATGACTTTTCAGTTGATCAACTTAGGTTTTTTGGAAAGTTCCTTGAAACAATTAACAATTCCTCGATTTATCAATTCAGGTATGAGACGCACGTTTGACCTCTCACCAGCTTTTTGTAATGTTAGTTGCTATATTTGCTGTTGAGATTCGTTCTTGATTGCCATAGAATGTCTTGTTCTTCGGATCAATGCTAAGGATTCACTCACAGAAACTCGTCTCCATTTTGCTGGCCTATATACCGTCACATATTAACTGGTATTTTGGGCTCCAATATTCAGTGATTCACTCGTGATTTATAATGGAAATTCGTCAATTTCTAGAATTCATGGCTTCTTTGGAGGAGGTTCACCCAGACCTTGAAATCTTTCCAAGAGATTTTCGAGTTTCATGAGAAGACAGAATTAAGAAACATATTCAAATTCAAAATAATAGGGTTTACGTGAAGATTTGGGAAATTGAACTGTTTCGAATTGTTGCCTTTGTGTCTACTGTCTAGTATATTGTTTACGAAACGAATAATTTCATAATCTTCGACGGTTATTTCAGGAAAAGTGCTGGTGCCATTTTGGTTTATTACAAAAATATTTGTTCATTAAGTGATAATTACTAGTAAAAGTTGATTAGCGAATTTTTCAAAAGCATTTGCTAGTCTCCTTAAAAACAATTTCCAGAATGATACCCAGCTAAAGTGCATTTTCCACTCCAATTCCATGCACCCCAATTTAACAAAACTCCAACATAAAATACTTCCGCTGGGGGTTCACTTTGTCTTCGTTTCGTTAAAAAGTGTAGATTTGTTATGTTACCCACTTTGCACCGGATGATGTCACAGTACCGGAGTTGTCCATTCCTCAGAGTTTGTTTGCATTTGGATATTTCATTTCTGTGGAAAGCATTGCTTGTCGCGACCATTACCACCATCACCACCAGTACAAGTGATCCTTCTGCTGATGGTCTCTCCAAGTGGGCATCAACCCTGCCTGATGTACCGGGCTCTATTCACTTCACTATAAACCAAATGTGAATTTGCTGAATTAAAAATGTTTGTGATGCGAATTTGTCTGGTTTAGCACTCAATTGATTTTTTCCACGCCTGGTGTCCTGGATTATGGATTTCGATGGCATGGCTTCGAAAGTAGAAAAACAAAAATTCTGAACCTTGAAAAAAAGGATATTTTGAAGCAAATGAAAAATATACATATAGCGTAGTCAAGCGAAATAAGTTAAAACATTTCAAATTTGAGTTTTTGCCGGTGCTTTTTATATTTTGCATATCTCATAAATACATATGAGCTATAGGTGATATGGTAGTCGATATTAAGGGTTGAAGGTGCTTATTGGTAAATGTATAGAGATACGGTTTTTGTGTTGGGATGAGTGTAGGTCAATTTGCCCATTACGAATGAAATTAACTGAAAAATGAATTCCATATCTTGCTATTGGAATTTTTGTCGGTTATTGTAAATTCTTACTTTAATAATTTCGGATTCTTTTCATTTTGTTCAGAGAATACTTGTTATTGATAATATGGATTATGGGAAAAATTTACACAATTCAGATTTCTGATTAACTGTATGACCATCATTCTTCCGTCAGTTAAGACAAAAACTGAAGTCAAGTGATTTTTTGTAAGTTTTTGGTTGTTCTTGAAATTGCATTGGAATCATAAATCGAATTGAATTATAAATGTTTTGATTTCAATCAACAGAAGGCCCGTTACGTTACCAGTTTATTGGAAAATCACACAAAGTTTCCAAAAGTTTTAGTGAAATTTCATGGTTTCTTTGAAAACCAACACAGTTTGTTTCTTGAATATGTCGCTCAATTGGCTTAGAAAAGCTTAATCTGTTACAGTCTGTATGTAACATATACACACAAGTATAAAAATGTCGTAAATCTAAAACCAACTAAAGCTCGTAATTTAAATAGCTACAAAATCTGATAAGCTATTCGTTGTAAACACCACTAAGCCCCGCAAAGAGGCCAATTATGCTACTGTTGTGGATATTTTATTGCTTTGGTATGAGATAACTAACACAAATACAAACAAAAACAGTTTCATTAAAAATATAGAACAATGTGATCCCTGCGGATATAGGGTTATTCTATAAAATGCAGAGATTTCCTAGTATTAGCTAATGGACATTCTCTGGACGTGGGATTACTTTATTAGAAATCACTTTTAACTGGGTTGATGTCCGATATTTTGTTGTGTTGACTTACTGATTTTTCCAGATATTTTTGAATAATCAGATACAGCTATAAGATATTATATTAAAGAAAAATGTAGCCAAATCTTTCATAATAACTTGGATTATAAAAGGTTTGTCGATGAAAATTTGAATTTTGTTGGATATCAAGAACACCTTTTCGTACCTTCTCTTCCATACCACACTCACCCACTGCGATCAAAGGATTTATTCCTTGTAAAGGACACAAGTGTGACCCCGTTCCCATTGAATTTGGGGTTTCACCACCCACCAACCATTCTGTGTAACCTCATCGGCTCCTTTTTGGTTTTTTTCCATCCCTTTTTCTTCTCCATGGGTTTGTCTGGCCCTTTTGATTGGCTTCTGTACCCGGGTGTCGGGTAATTTTCTTGAGCTCGTCTGATTTTCATACGATAGGGTGGATTTTGTTAAGGAATGTGTGTGAATTCAATTTGTATGAGGAAAATTTGTTAATTCCATAGACTTCCTGGTCTAAAGGGATTTTGTGTTCAGGTGAGACCGAAAATAAATTAATATAATGAAAGGGTTTACAGGACTCGGAGCTATAGTGATAAGGAAATGATTCTGTTGAGATGAGAAAAATTTAATTTGTTCCTAATTGCATGTTCACACTTTAAGGACCAAAAGTTTCATTTAAAAAACAAAAATATGAGACACATTCAATGAGTAGCAACGAAGCCATGTTTTCTTCAGATATTCTTGAGCGTATTGCAATAAAACAGAAAGAAATGCATTTCCTTGAAACCGAGTGTCGGTAGCTAAAACAAATACACCGTATCCGAAAAAGGACACTCACCTTTATGACACACAATTGTTTGAAAGTTGTAAAAGAAATGCAATAAGGCGTACTTTTCACGCAAATTCGTTTGACTGTTATAAAATTAGTCCTTGAATTTTTACAACGGAAGCAGGATTCCGAGTTTTGTGATTGTAATGCTGTAAAAATGAAGTTGTTCATAGTCTGAGAATTAGATATTTTGCTATGAGGCTTAAGGATCACCATAGGATGCCTTCTGAGTCGCGTGCAATCCATGGGATCGTATAAGAAACAGTGGCAAAGGTCAGAGGTAGTTTTATTACTTTTTATGCGTTTCGTAAATAAATTTGTTCCTGTCAATGGCCAAAACTGTTTTCAACTAAACCCAAAAATCTTGAGCCAATGATGTTTTCGAGTCTGACGAAATGTCGTCGTAACCCTCATGGAATCTAAATCAGAATTTGATCAAACATCAAACCCATTTCTGGTATCGATAACCCCAAGAAAATTGGAGAGATTGAATGGTTATGTTTGAAGTACCAAATTTAACGATCCCGGAAAGGATGTATCAATTTCCATATGAAACGGTAAGTATCCTGAAAGGATTTCCTATGAAATGAGATATTAAATGAATTCAATGTGTTTCTCATAAAGCAGTTATTACCTTGCCGCGAGTAGGTTAAAATGAAAAGTCACATTTGCTTCCGTTCAGGATACACATTCTTGTATAGAATATCCTTAATGATGGCATTTAAAAAGGATTTGAATTGCCTCGTCAACGGCATCTTGTGAATCCCAAAGTGCCAGAAGCATTAAATTGAAATGAATCTTTTGTAGTTTCGTATGAAGTAGGTACTCATTTGTGGATCTACGGAAGTCTCTATAGCCTCTATAGAATCCCAGATTGAAGTAGATTTTAATGTGCAATTTAAACGTAGAATTATATTTTTGGCCACGATGTCATGGTGAATTTTATCCTTTTTATTGTGTAATTACAATTTTTCTAAGTACCAGCATATGTTGAGGGATACTTTGAGAACTTGTCAGTGTTTTAAGTGGAACGAACATTTTAGCACTTAATTGAAAAAGCTTCTTCCTTGTAAGCCTTTTTCATTTAACCCAAATTGAAAAAAACGAAACCCTTTCCTTGATGCGTGCCTACACAAGAATGCACTCTGGATGCAAGGACTTTGGATGGGTTTCCTTTTTTCGGCGTCACATTTCATCGAATTTCGCGCACCGATGAACCCTTTTGTATGGGATCTTTGTGCCCTAAGGATATTTCAAAGAATAATGTTCCGAGTGTGTATGCATATACTACTCCTTGTATGGAATGAGCGTGTAAATAGATATCCTCAGGCACTTTGACCATAGTTTAAGAGAAAAATGCAAAAAGAAAAAATAAAATAGAACAGGGTAAAAAGAGAGTTAATGTGACTGTAACAAGGGGATGCACACTATTGAAGGGATGAAGATGATGATGATGATGATGTTGATGATGTATAACCCCAGTTCCTATTTCCTATTTCCCAGTTCTCAGTTCGCAGTTCTCAGTTCGCAGTTGAGTCATGTGTCTCAAGCACACCTATACATTGAATTTGATTCCATGCCAGCAGGATACATTGAATTCGTTCTAGATGAGCCACTGAATCCTAACAATATGCTCAGACTTGCATAAAACGATGACGAATTGCTCAAGGCAACTACTGCATTTTTTTTTCGAATCTGATTTTTATTGTAACAAATCCACGTGGGCTTACGCAAAAAGGGTGAGCTTATGGTTGTACTTCTGGGTAACAGATAAAGTGATTTCTACCCTTAATGATAAACTGTTTTCTACTTTCGGTTGGGATAAGTATACGCAAGGGGATGTTGATTTCTATAACTTCCATAGTTGATGATTCCCCGGGATTGAATGTTGAACCATGGTTAATGGTAATAGTTTGGATGGGCTCTGAATGCATGTTAAAGGTATTATAGTATGCATAAGTAAGATTGAACAAGTTATTTTCAATTACGCAATCGTTTTATTGATTGATGATTGTTAAAACGTACACGAAATTCTGAAGTTCATTCGATAAACGAAATCAATAAATTCAAAAGTGTGGTGAAATGTTTGCATAATATTTTTGATATTGTGTGGTGGAAAATTATTTCACACATTCAATTCAAAAAGGGTACATTTTCTGCAATTCAACATTTCACGGTGATTTTCAGTGCGTTTTGAGAATTCTTGTTAACGCATTGCAAACATTTTGATACAGATGTTGTGATCAGGTTTAAGTTTCTTCTGATCACATCTGAATGAAGGAATTAACACTTGACGATGGATACCAAATTCATTCGGGATAAGAATTGTCATAGGTATGGTAAAAAAGTTATTCACTATATTAACATTGTAACATGTGACTGTACAGGATTGAGGACTATGTGAATTGATCATATAAATCCGATCAATTTTTATAATGTCAATCCAACAAAATCCGTACTTATTGGAAAATTTATCATGCGTTTTGTCGGATGGATGATATTAAATACAATGTAATATAAACTAACGAGATTAAAAGGTAGCAAGGGATTGTTAGTGATTGCCACAATGAAAAGCACGAACCAATAAATGATAACAATACACCGCACATACAATATATTGTATAGTAATAAATAAATTCAAAACAGTTTATCCATTATCGACAAATCATAACGACCAAAGTTCCTACTCACCCTAAAGAGGATCCACAGAGAATTGTCATTAAAAGTAGGTGAAATGTCCTGAACTGATGATGATGCTGATGCGATTTGGAACCCCGGCTAATTTTTGCATTTTATGAAAACACAACATCCACCACCGTATTATACCAGAAATAGCCACGAATTAAGCCTCACATCCCTACATCCCAGACACCCCCGAACGTAATAATACATAACCTCAAATCCCCAAATGAATTTTAATTAAATGCCTGATTTTTGCCGAGCTCCCTGCCCTTGTGACCAATACAATTGAACTGATCCTGATATGATGCAAATCCCTTCTGACCATTGCATCGCATTTCAATGCATTCGCAATTGCATTGGTTTGCAGGAGTACAGTTTTCAGACTGCAATAATGTCTGTGGCGGCTGTTAAGGTAAAATTTTTACATTGCATTCATCCGCGGGTGGTAGCCAATTCCAGACTATAATCCTCTGGTGTATTAAATGCAGTCAGGATACAAGCCAACATTCAGGACTCCATCATTCAATGAGTGCATCCCAATTAACTTGAATGGATGAGAATTTTGAAAAACTACACGACTACAGACACTAAAAAGGATTTCGATAGATTGTCTCGAAATTGAAGTTATTCAAGTTATTGGGAATGATAAAAAAATTTCTCAATAACAAAGTTCATTTCCGTCAAAACTACAGTACATCCGTTCATATACAAGGATATTTTATCAAATTTGACATTTTAAAATAGGTGTCAACCATCATGCCGTTATGTCACTTGATAGATAGGCTTCTGGAAACCTTTACAAAACCCCCAATTGGTAGAAGTCGATGCAACCGGAAAGTAATAAAAAATAAAAACTAAAAATAAAAAATAACAAAATAAATTCCATTTAAATCTGGACATTTTTCACTTCCTCGTACTGTGTATTAGCGCCAACTACAATTTTTTTATCTTTTGAGTATTTCCAGAAAAGTGGCAAAAAATCACATAAAAATATAAAAAAAATATTTTTCGTTGTGAAACCCAGTGAAACCGTACAAAAACCCTAAATTGATCTATGCATGTTTGTTGAAAATAAAAAGTTCAATCACTACCAATGTGAGATGGTCTAAGGACGAGGTATCCTTTCAATGTCCACCACATTTTATTCCTGGTTAACCCTTCAGCTACCCTGTAGCCTCAATGAATGTGAACTGGATCATTGTTTTACATTTGAATGTGTGTAAATTTGTGAGCGTGTGTAATTTGTGATATTTCATATACATACCTATTTGCAAAAACATGCTACTCATGTATTTCTACATTAGTGCTAAACTTATATCCTTGCAACACTCATGTCGATAGAAATGCAAGTGCAATAGGAGTATTTTTATGCAAGGAGATGCACATGCATTTATACAATATATGCACTTATTCATTTCAGTATATTTTTTTGTTTTTGTACAATATAACGTTCGTAGAAAATTTCTACCGATTTTATATTAAACTTCTGTTTTTGTACACTTGGTCGTTGTCGTGTGTATAACCTACGAATGGTAGGTTTTTCTGGGGAATGAGGTTTTGTTCCATCAATAGGTCGGACACGTCCGACGTTTTTAGAGGGTTCGAACCAATGAACATTGAGGGTAAATATTGGGCCATTATTTTATACATGAATTGTTGCAATCAATAGCATTTCCTACTATACATTTACGTGTCTATATATAGACGCAAATATTCGTTTATATGCAGTTATATTGAAATGTTATCCGTTATCCGTTTTCACAGTTAAAAATTATTATACTCTTTACCCTCTCAACTTGGAGTATTTGGTAACTCCTGTTCTGATTGATATGTTGGGCTAACTAAATTGCTGGACAATCTGCTTTGGACGTGCACTTCAGCGCAACCAAATGAAATATCCTACAATGCTTGCGAAGTTTTTAAATTGTGACAATCATTGATATGTCCAATTTAGGAGCTAGGCACAACTAACTAATTTCCAAAGCGTGGTTACCAATCTTAGAGTCTCAACGAGAAGTGTCAATATCCTTATGCATTCGCTCAGTTTTATTGTTTTAAAGGCACGTATGTACGTAATTGCATGTAAATTAGGAAGATACATAAAAACTTTTTAACATATTCACTCGTTCAACTTATAACAATATCAATATCTTGACAGACACTCCACTTAACTTCAGGCTAGAACCAACAGCCAAATAATTTCTTAATGTACATAATCAAAGCATTAAGCCTAAATCAAAAGTTTTCTTTCATCACCATTTTTTGTCTGAAGTAAAATCGTCAATTCTTATAATATCTCTCCAGAAATACCCTTTTGAAATCCCTGAAATCCTTTAAAGAATACTTTTCACATGAGCAGATATGTAGTAGTTATGTATTATATGTGACACGTTGTAAAAGCGTCTAATTAAAATTAATTAATGTTTTGATGGATTCGTGGATCTTGTGTCTATTTTCGGTTCCAGAATTGACTTCTTCCGCAGGAAAAATAACCTTCGTCCCTGAACGTCAAAAGTTTAGTCAAAGTGGAAGCCATATGAAGTTGTTGCACAATGAAAAATTTGCGTTTCTTGGGAAACAAAAAAATCATGTTATCTGAAAATGGTAGAAATCTTCTTTTCCGTAGATTTACTCAACCGTCAATTTATATTGCACAAGAGTTAACCTTACAGAAACAGTTAAAGTGCGACTCCACATATTTGAGTGAGTTTTTACATTTATAACCCAAAAGAGCTAGGACGAGCGTTTTCGGTAATTCATTAAGTTACGGAAGTTGGACTTGGAACTGCAATTTCCCTGGACGAGTCACCAATTATAGCTTTTAAACTCACTTTGCCGAGTGACTCCTATAAATGCCAGTTCTGGAGCATATAGGTAAGGTAACTTTTAGCTGTACATTCCGGAGTATGGTGATAAGTGGATGTGGGTAGATACTACACAGTATTATATGAAGTACACTTTGGTCAGATGACCGAACATATACCCAGTCAAAATCAAGCATGCATATTTATTGGTACACATATGTTGAAGGGATAAAGTTACTACCCCGAAAAGGTGCACGAGTTCTCTGAGGAGAGAGAAATGGATTCATCCCAACACCAAGTACATTTTATAACTTGTGAATTGCTAAAACGATATACATGCTAAACATTTATCCATAGATATCCACTTGTATAACTCCGACCAGGACATGGAAATATATGAGGACGACAAATAACTAACAAGCCAATTTCTGGCCAGAAAGACGAGGGTGCTAATGTGGCCATATTTCGGAGGGAATGAACATCATAATTATGCAGTCCATACCTTCCACTTTTGGTGACCACTCTTTGGGAGCCCAATGTGAGCCCAGTGTGAACCCAATATGAGACCAAAGTGAAGCAAGTTCCAGGGTAAAATGACTAATTGATTTTTTGACTTTGAAAATTTTCAGAGCACAGAAAGGGTTCTACATCAACATCTACTTCTCTCTATGTTAACAAGGTGAATAAGTGATTTAGACTTCTTGATTAAGAATTTGAACATATGATGGAAATGAAGATGGGCGTTCCTCAACTGGACTCTACAGAATTGAGGAATTTTCTATTCAAAGTTGATTTATTGATCATAGATGGACACAAGTACTGTCCCTTAATCGAGTTTTCTATTGGATGAAAAAATTTTCTATACTGTAAATGTGAAGAATTTTAAATGGAAAATTTTTTAGCCTCAAGCCACGGAAATTCTTCAATTAAATTTTCATAAATACTTTCACAAATTCATTATTTTCCAAATCAATTTCTATGGAATTATCAACAGGAAACAAATGGCATTTTGATGATTTTCAGTATTCTAATTTAAGTACGTTATGAAATTCTCAAGAAAATAAAATTTTTAATATTAGGTTTTTCAAAGAATTGCATCCAAAGAAGCCGCCGACCAAAATATTTACAGCAAACTTTCTAATTGCCTTCGAAGACGTTCTATTGTCCTTAAGAAGTCGATATGCAAATGAAGGCAAAGTGCATCATAAAAATAAATTCTTAGTTTGTATGTACACATCGGTAGTGTAATCCCTTAAAATCCAAATATTTGTAACCTCAATCTAGGCACAGGTAATTTTCATTGGAATCTTAAATGAGATGTTATAAAATCTACTAGTACCGTGCAAACGGTTAAACCCTTTCCCTATTTATTATCATGTCCAGCGATGGATTTGTCGTTAAATGAACCAAATTTACGCCTACAAATTTAGTGTGAATACAAATGAATCGCTCTAATTGATCTTAACCCGTTCGAAATCTACCTCCTGGTCGTTTGGTGAAAGGTGCCCATGCTGTGGTGGCTCTGGGAAACCCTACATTTCTGTCACCAGGATTGACATTGTAGCATCTTGTATTGATTCTTACAAGCAATTACAGTCACTCATAAATGCTTTTACCTTCTGGGCAATATACATGTGAAAAAAGGATTGTCTTCAACTTCAACACTCACAAAGGAAATTTGAATAACAATTAGTCCTGCTAAACGGGAGAAATGTCCTGAAAAAGTCGAATTCTTAGAAAATTTATTTATTTGTTTGTTTTACTTCAAACTAATAAATTAAAGCCAACCCTACGTTCTTGTTAACATGACACCGTGAAAAGGGTTAAAGGAATTTTTCATACTTTACAGGATTACGATCAATTTGGATTCAGTCCTTGAGATTATCATTAAAGAAAGATGCAGGATGTCTCTATGTGCATCCCACCAGGAAATTTATCTTCCACAAAAGATGATGTTCTTTGGAAGACTTCATGATAACGTAGAGGAAACAAAGCAAACTTTCGTTAGTGTGAAAGGTCACACGCTTACACTCGATTTACGCGCCGAGAGTAGTGGCTAAAATCAACGACAACTCAACAACACCACATCTTTGTGATGGCTTATGGGGCAAGTCCTTTGACGTGCGTTACCTCTTACCCATTTGCGTTGGGTGTTGATGTTGAAATATTTGAGTACTTAATTTTTGCTTGAATAAAGAATTATCGGAAGGATAAGAAAAAAGGATAAAAAGAATGTCATGACACCGGCTGGTGGGTGACAGAATTCATTCACACAAATTTTTTTTCAAGAAGAAATAAATCAAAAGTCTCCCTCAAATGGAAACTTTCAAGAAGGGTTACCAAAATTTCTGTTGGCCAAGACATGTGGTGTCGTTATCCGACATTGGGTTTGTTGGACCAGAAAACTTGATTCCAACAAACGGTCTTCCCTCAACAAACGCCCTCTGCATCATTGAACCCTCACATAAAATAAAAAAATATTAAAAAAAAAATCTATAACGTAGCGTGTGCTAATATAAAACCCTCTCTCTTGAGTATAAAGGGAAACCTCTATTAGAATGGGGTTATCCAAGGGATGTGGCCATAGAGGGTAGCCACGCTTCTACACAACATCCTACATTAACTCACCACATTCAATTCTCCAAGGATACCATAGGGCTCAAAGGATACGACGTGTGTGTGTGCGTGTTTGGAAAAAGGCTTAAATTAAATCCGAAATTATTTATTCGAGTAGATTTAAATTATTTATTTCTATTTTTTAGAGTAATACACCAAATATGCAGCTTGCGAAACCAGGACAAGGCAGGACAAAATCCCGGCATTGAATACTGGTTGGGATTATAGTTTGACGGTTTCTAGAACAAAATGGCTAATACCCCATTCATATCACTCAAAACCATGTGGAATTTCTATTGAGCTATGTAAAAACTAACCCTTCTATAAATTTAAAAATCCCTGTAAATGTGTCCTTCCTAAAAAAAAGAGTTGACTTATTAATTATAAAAAACATTTATACGATATCTAATTGAAGATTTCACCAAAACCTGGTTTTGGAACTGGGGTTAACGCCATTTTTTTCTTATTTATAATTTATGTCCTGTGTCAGTGGATGAATATTGGAAAAACACGGCATATTGGAAAAAGGATGTTAGGTTTTAGTTAATTAAATATGACTCGCTTTTGAGTGTTAAATATCATCGACCTGATATTGAATTTTTTATTTCACTTTCTAATCACACAAATTGAGTGATTTCGTTTGATGCCGATATCTCACATGATTTTTCATTTCATTTAATGAATTTATTTTGACGAGCTATTCAATTAGGGTGTTGATATCTCAATCTATGATCTCCACTCAATTTTTGCTTGAACAGAAT
The DNA here is from genome assembly GCA_963971475.1 of Chrysops caecutiens. Taxonomy (NCBI): domain Eukaryota; kingdom Metazoa; phylum Arthropoda; class Insecta; order Diptera; family Tabanidae; genus Chrysops; species Chrysops caecutiens. Next base: position 1,958,728 of record OZ020569.1, on the reverse strand, counting down.
GTACATCTATACTAAAATTAATACGCAAACATACATTTTGTGACCTTAACAAGTCCTTACATTTTACACTTGAATACCTTAATAATTTTGAATCATATTGCATATATATCTACATAAATACTCTCATTAGTCTATATTGCTGTCATATAAATTCTAAATCATTGTGATTTATTAAAATGTTATAGAAGGTTCCGAGTTCAAATTGATTTTCGGAAATATTTATAATTCAATCGATATCTCCTGGAATATTTGGTATATCAACGTGAAATCAACAGTTTTAGATTCGTTCAAATTCAGGCTTTTATTTGAGATACAAAATACTAAGATACAAAGAAAAAATTTTTTTTCATAAAAATTTCGCCCATGTTAGTCCATGATTTTTTTTAAGGCAAAAAAAAAATGTTTTCAATGATGATGTTAGATACCTCATTCGAAAGAATATACCTTCCCGAATAGTAGAAAATGTGTATTTTCCTTCTACGTAACAAAGTTGTGAAAAAAAAATAAAAATATAAAAAAATTCCTATTTTCGATTAAACTTGAGGCTTTTAATTTCTAAAGTATGCAGTCGATTTCCGACTGTCACAGGCATTCCTAGTATATAATATATATGAATGTTTGAACAGAATGTACATTTGTCTCGGAACAAAATATACATACAAGTACATACTTATAAAATATTTCAAAACAAATTTCGTGAACATTTTCCTAAATCTATGAAAATAATAATTTCCTCTATAATTTAATTCTTCTGCATTGAAGCAACTACTTGCCAAGAATCTGACAATCTTTCAAATATGAAATGTAAAATAAATAAAAATCATTTCATTCGCTAGGAAGTATCAAACTATGTAGTTTAAAAAGCTTCCTCTGTCCATGGAATCAAAGTGTAAGACAAACGAGGAAATCATATTCCGTCTGAAGGCTAACATATCCTTGTGATTCAGTGTAATGTTTTGATGACTATAATTTGATTCAAAAACTTTGCTCTAAAAATGACAGCTTCACTGAATACCTTGTCAGCCGCAATGTGGTATTGAAGTGCAGTGGTTTGAAAATGAAATGAGACTCAAAAATTTCTAATCCGGATGCATTTCAATTTTGCGGAAGATTCCTTCTTGAAGGTTTTGCAAGGTTTTCCATTTGACCTGCAATGCCCTTTCCATGCAAAATATTTAAAGGGAAACAACGAACAGTGAAGTGCCATTTGAGATATACTCACCCTCATCCCTGGGATTAAGTTTGCTTTAGCAATGTCAAATAAATTCCCTAAATTTGGGATAATTCAATTTTCAATCTGTCAATAAGCGCGTAATATTTCAGGACAATAAGAATAAATTTACAACAACAACTTGAAGACGAAGGATATGTAGCTCGTCATCGCCTAGACTGGGTAAAATTGTGTAATTTTCACTTTACCAAGGGTAACGTTCCGGATTTGAAAAAGTGTGCTTTATTGTGTTATTTAGTCCTGTCGGCTCTTTATTCATATTTACTTTTGAGGGAATCAAATGAAAGTGGAAGTGGAAGTGTCTTTCAACTTTCAATCACGTTAAGGGGAATGAAACGAAGACTAGTGAATATTTGACAGGAGTGAAGTATTTATAAAATGTTTTTTTTTTCGGAAATTTGAAGCGGAAGTAATTTTTCGTTCCGCTTTGATGTGGCTCACCGTCACATTCGGGATCGCGGTTTCATGACGGCTACTTGACATTTTTACGTGTGACACAAAATGAATGGAAAAAATCCCTTTGATCCTTTTACATGCGATGTCAGCTAAAATATGAACTTTAAAAACTTCAAACCTTCCACGGGAATGTGTTAACGAAACTTGGTATGCTTTGTCCAGGTTTCAGTTTAAGCAAACATTTCTGTCCCCAGTTAAATCAGTTAAAGGTGAACTCTGCAACTCTGGAGAATCATCAGCTGTTGGCTATTGAGTACAGTAACCTTTAGTCGAATTTCTCCAATTAGGATTTGTGCCTTATTTCGGAAAATATGTCCACAAAAAGGTGTCAATGCTAATCCCCTCACAAATGGGCCGTGAGATTCAATTAACATCTGATATTAATTTCACAATTTGTATATTCTTGGAATTAAGATGTCAAAGGAAGTCCTTAATCCTCTTAGAATTCATTGACAGACAATTACAGTCCAACCATAGTTAAACAGATTTACTTTTTCATTCATACTTGAATGGAAGGACATCTGAAGTCGAAAAGTCCCTTTTATGCGACACTGGTGTGTCTTTCTTTGACTTTTCACCACAAAATATTCGAAAGTGAAAAAATCCAATAGTGAATATTGAAAAGGTTTCCTTAGGCCAAAATTGAATCGTTTACGTTTTTCAAAAGATGAACCTTTGCTCAAAGATATACCCAATTAGTAAGATGAATACTTGTGTGGGAAACTTGCCTGTCATGGAAGGACTCACTTCCGCAAGTTCCGTTCTCGTTGCGACCACAAACCTTCGAATCTTGCTTAAGATTATACAGTTGATAGAAAGAATTTTTTTATGTTAATAGAAACTGTCCTGCAATCAAATTGTAGAAGGATTTTTCCATGTAACTGAGTCCTTTCATCCTTTCAAAAAGGTTTCTCCTTTCAACAAACAGACATGACTCTGCAAAATTTTCACACGATCCTCAATAGGAGAAACATACAAAAGTGTGATATGATATATCACCTGTAAACATCAACACCATTCTGTAAGGACAACAATTTCGTCCTGGACAATTGATACAGTTGTTGCTTTCTCAATATATTTTATATAAATATCCCTATTCCTTGGATTGAATGATGAAAAACGACTCGCATTTTGTGGCAAGGATCCGCCCAAAATTTCGAGGTTTTCATCTTAATTTTGACTTCTTACCTCTACCTGTTTGTATTGTAAACATCCTTTTATAGTTTTCCTTAACACAACATTTCGGTGCGTCACGTAATTTATGATCCTGTTCAACAAACAGTAAAATGTGTTGATCAATGCGTGGTTGACATATTTTATTTGATCAAAACTGTGTCATACATCATATACTGTGACACCCCATAATCCTGTTCGATATTGTCCTTGACACAATTAATCGAATTTTTAGTGATTCCATGAATGAGTTGCAACCGACGGAATCATGTTCCAATTCAGAATTTTCATCTTTATCCTGATTAATGGCACATCCATTGATTGCGGTGAGATTTATAGGTGATATCGAAAGAAATTATGGACATTAAGGTTCAATTGATAGAATCAGTGTAAGGACACCCATGAATTTCGACAAGGATTAAGTTATTTCCAACTGCGATGCTAACATTTTGGTAAGATCAGTTCAACAAGCCTGAGAGGGACTTTAATAAATTTGAAGAATTGTTCAGTTGAATTGAATTGTAAAGGACAATTCAAATACAATTCAATGAAAAATTGTTAATTAAATATATTTGGTATTTATATTAAAGCGTGTGACTCCAACAAATGCAAAAATACTTACGGTAGGCCATATAGATTTAGCTCAGAATGTAAAATTCTTACATTGTAAGAAGTTATTGTAATCGAAGACTTCGATTTCAATTTCGTTTATGAGAAATAGATTTTTCTTGTGCAATAGCTTAATAATTTTTAGTATAAATTTAGCGACAAGAATTCATGTAAGTCAGTCGAAGAAAATACGTTCTAGGCGTGCGACCTGACCTGTTGTTGCAGCATAAAAAGTATATCTTTTTGGATTTGAAATTAGAAATTGCGGCTCAGATTCAAACAGAGCCACCATTTCGTGTCTGTCACGATTCATAATTCAATCTTAAATGAACACTTCCTATGGATGAAAACAATATCATAACAATATTGACATTGAGAAGATGTGAATCTTCTAAACTCGGAGTGAGAGTTTACGGTTATATAGTGGGATCTGTTTGCAATGTGGTAGAGATGAGAAATTTGTTACTTGAAGGCTCTGGGGCGAGTTGAAGAAACTACGACTATAGAGCTTTTTTTAAAGATTTAAGAACTGAGGAGGTTTGATTCGCAAGATAATTAGGTTAGGAGCCCCCGATCTATTGTGCAAACTTTTATGAGCTGGTCATTGCCGCTGGCCGAAGGGAGATCTAGGTATTTATATAAGTTATCCATTGGAAGAAAGGATTTGTCGTTCTCAGTAAGAAGAGTAAGAAGACGTAAACTTAACTTGACTACAGATTATTGGATTATATCATTAATCGTCCATATATTCTATATTTCATCCAAGACCTCCCATTAAGCAAACAACGTTTTCAAATCTTGTAATTGCCTTGAAATCTGACAAAGAACGAGTTGAAAATTATCCCTGTTCTTATTGAGATCAGAGTTTTTGAAAGGCTTAGATCATCTAGGACTTGTCACGTTTTTGTATTTTTAGCCACAAATATTCGCCACAAATCAAAGAGCACTGACATGAAAAATGTGGCTTTGTCCAAGTTTTAAAATTATTTAAAACAAAAATTTGATGTTGTCAGTAAAAATATTTAAAAATATTCAAAAAATTTTGAAACTCACTTTAATCCAACTGGTGCACGTGATAAATGCACTTTACGTCTGTCAACTTTAACGAAATGCAGAAGTGGTGGACATAAATTGGACAAGTGTTATTCCAAAAGAATAATAAAAAAACGAATGATAAAAAACTCATTTTTCCCGGGAAACCTCAGATGAATTTCCCGATCCAATGAAAACTATAAATCACCCTCAACTTCTTGTTTCGCGTTTTAGTTTATAAATGTCACACCATCAAGTTTAGAGTGGATAAAATATTTTTTTATCAACAACACAAAAATAAAACTGTCCAAAACTAGAGGGAAGCCCCACCTCAAAGATTTACCAAAGATTTTCCAAACGAAATGTCTTGCTTAAAATGCATTCCCTACTTACTTACAAACTTTCGGCTAAAATATCTCTCTGCCCTTTGACAACCCGACTCTGTGAAATCTAATGACTGCACCCTTTCCTAATTCCAGAAATAACTTTGAGTGCTAAGTACCATTAATTCTTGCCTGAAAATGAACACTAAAACCATCCGCCGTGGCTTGTAATGGGGGAATCCCTCGATGCGGAAGAGTTGGAACACCTCGACGACAGAATTTTTGTTTCTTTTTGTTTTCCTTCGTATAAATCGTGATTTACTTAAGACACACCACGAGACAACTGAAATCCACTTAAACCGGCTAAGTGATCCACCCATTCTGGATACTTAAACTTTTTCCCCATTTCCAGTTGTGCCTTGTTGCTTAGGTTTCGTATTTCTTGTCTCACTTCTTGCTTAATGGCGAGAACAAACGTGTGCTCCATGGCAATGAAGGGATTTCAGATAAGTGTGTTAATTATCTTGAGTTCCGATGAAGATTAAAATAAGCTTGTTGCTACGCTCGGCTTTATCATATCACCAGAATCCCTTAAATCTGATATCAAATCGACCTCAACCATGTGTCAAATTCAGTTCAGGACACTATAAATTTAAGGACAAAGTTGAAACCAGTATGGCAAAGACTTACTATTCGGAACACCCTTTTTCTGGACATTTTTATAAAACGTTCCACTGCGCGAACACATAAATCAGTGACAATTCACGAGTTAAACAAGAAAAAAAGTGCGAAATAGCACAAAAGCATACAAAGCTCCAGTAAAGCCCAGTAAAAGTCACAAAATGTGAATCGATATATAAAACCTACCCCAGGCCGTATATTTTGGACTGGCTATCAAAAATGAGTCGTGAACTTTTTGGTTTTTTGTTTTTTTTTTTTAAATGGAAAACGAAAAACGTAAAACCAAAATAAAGGATTCGAGATATCGTTAAAAACACGTGACGCCGTTGTAAATAGGTTTTCATTGCATACCGTTAAAACACATGGCTCATTAGATCCTTGACACGTCCTGGTCCTCCCACAAAAAGCGAAATTATTTTTGATATTTCAGAATACACCGGCTGATATCCGGCCACTATGGTGAAATTATATCCGAAATGAAAATTTCATACCCGGCTTTGTATACAAGCGTGTACGTGGACTCAACATCGATACCGGCACCAACTTGGTTATGTGTTCGATGCATCGGATTTCCTGTGATTTTTCGGGATTGTTTCCAACACCGATTCAGGGACTTGTTATGGAACCTCATCAATATTCGACAGAAATCCAACTTTTTATTTTGTTTATTTCTTATCAAACCTGACTGATGGGATATTCATATATCCAATCGATTTTCATGAGTTTTCAATTCATTCTTCATCATATTTCAATTAGGGACCACCAGTATGAGTTTTCCAAGAATCCTCTCTGAAGACTTGACAACATTTCAATTAGTCGACCAAAGGACTATTTTGAATTCATAACCCATGAAAACTGCATTGTGATTATAATAATAAGTTGCACTTAAAGTGTCCAAAAATTCAACAAAGAAAACGTCCAGTTCACCATGAAAACGGAAGTGGAAGTCAGAATAACTTTTTCATGAAGGAAACTATTATTTTGTTTATTTTTGGTTTCTCCAAAACGACCTACTGTTCAACAGACAAACCTTTTATTTCCCAAACAATTTTCCTTCATTTCCGCAGCATAAATCTTATGGTATTGTTGCATGGAACTTCTTGATTCTTGAACACATTTTTGTGACTCTCATTCGATATAAAGAAATCGATACAATTGCATTCTTGGCACTTAGAATTACTAGTAAGGATGAATGAATGAAATAATTCATCGAGTATTGTAGAAATGTCCTTATTTCTTATTTAGCTAAACACTTAGTTTCCATCCCCTGACACTTTCAGTGAAAACAAAATTTATATCTTCTTAACGCGGGGGTGGTTTCTCCGTGTGGCCAAAGTGCGTTTTTCAAAATATCTATTGTTGCACCTCATTCATCAACTGGGAGCGGATGTTTGGCCAAAAGTTGTGCAAGATTATTTAATATGTGATACTCCCTAAAAGCATCCGTGATTTGTAATTAAGGATTAATTTCAGGTGAATCCCTAAAATCCCAAATCGGAACAGATGGCGGACCACAATATAAACATTGCGTACAGGAAATAAAAAAGGACATCTGTCCAAATTCATTGTTGCTGAATTGCGATTCAAATGAAAAATCCACAGATTGCTACCCTACATTCTGTAGAAGAGTTCTCAACGTCAAGAGCCACCCTCGCCCATTGACACCATTGTCTATAGTGGAAGCAATAGTCAAGCATTTCCCTCAAAAAAAAATAGGAAGAACAATGTCGTTGATGACATCTTGCCAAAATTGATGACATAAATCGGTAGGCAAGAGATTCACAAATTTCGAAATTTCCTTCATTTGAGACTTCACCCCTCATCTACATAAGGGTAGAATCACAAATGATACTCACAAGTCATCATCAGTAGAAATTGAGTTCCAAATAAAAAATCCCTGACAATTGGAGGGAAGAAGGAAATTAAATTTTTGCATCCTTGTAAGAAAGGTTTCAAACTAAATGTGAATGTTGTCACCATTTCTAACAAAAATTTCAAACGGTTCTAATTTTGTTTCATTTTGTCTTATCCTGGAAATAGGGAAGGAACACTTGTATATTTTTTTTGTGTTTTTGTCTTTAGTTCCACAAGAGTTTAATTGAAATCTGTCAGCCGGGTTTAGCATGAAATTCTATATAAACCAAATTAGAACCCAACGGAGACAGAGGGGTGTACACACTAACAACGCCACACTGCGGCCCACCACAGTACTTTTTTTTATTTTATAACACCAACATGGTGGAATGAATAAATGAAAGAATGGAAATTTTCTGATCCTTTTTTCTGAGCAAGGAACAGGATAATTGTAAATGGTAAATTCGTTAGTATACTTCTAGACTGGATGCTGGATGAGTGGCATACATGTATCCTTCTAAGGATTAAGAATGAAATCCTGGTAGCAGTTTCTATTCGTTTTCTATCGATTCTAGTTGATTGAAAAAAGGACTCTGGCGAAAATGAATCTATCTATCTTTCCACGAGTATATGGTGTTTGTTGATTTAGATCCTTAGTCCCAGGATTCGAAGCGTAACGAAACACATTTTATATTATATACATACATTTATACACACCCCATCCCTTATAAATGATGTTATTTTTGTTGTTGTTGTTATTAGATCTTCTTCTACTTGACTGTCGCTCCATGGCTAATATAAAAGCTCAAAGCACTTGCAAGGAATTTAATTAAATTATTTAGTAGGGTGGAAAAGGATATTGAAAAATACGCAAAAATGTATTTCGTTACAACTTGTTGTTTTTTATGTGAATGAAAAATAAATATATTTGATCATATTTTCGTTATGCCTAATTAGTGATTGTTTATGGTTCGCACAAAATTTCAATTACTCTTCAATTGATCTTAGAAAGAAACCTCTAGGTATTCTGGTGTCTGGAAGGGTGGTAGTCTTTCATAATTAATTAAACTACTTATCTAAAATTCATGTTTAATACATGACCAGTCAAACGGGATTGAAAACATGCACTCTTGAAATTAAAACCTTTTATTCCCCAAACAAACGAATTTGAGTAAAGTAATTGCAGACAAATCAAATCAAATGCTTTCTTGCATTTATCTTCACAAGATAGCTAAGGTAAAGAACATTTTCACTAATTTGAATCTGAAGAGGGACAAGGTATTGATGCGAACATACACCCAATATTCTAGAAATCTTGCCAAATTGACAGACCTTAATTCGAATTATTGGTATCACATTAACGACACTTCAAAATACTGGGTTATATCTCATCAGAAAATATGTTTGGACCTTACAGGCTATACCAAAGACATCTTCATGTTTGGACTAACTGTCCTACATGATTGTCAATTGATGAACGCAATTCCAGGATTACAGGAGTTGAAATTAATGTTGTGTTCAATTCTTGATATCACTTGATTTCGACATGTTCTGTCGCAGAGTGATATTGCGAATACATCAGCAAATAGGGATACTAGTGACTTTCATTTCAATAAAGACATCAGACCATGACAAGTTGATTTTGGTGGAACAATTTTGTAATCATTGTTCAATTATGTTTCACTTACCTAGAACACAGTGTACGGAAAAAGTTAAATTTGTCACGTATTTTCTTTAACTCATAAATAACATCTCCCCTACCGTTTCTAATTTCTAACATCATTTATCATTTTAACAAAATATTTAGCATGACACAGTTGGATGTCCTTTTTAAGGACACTTTCCACGCTTATTTTAATGAGTTGCTCGTGTGTCCATGAGAAAGACATAACCTTCACGGATGGATCGTTATTTTAAAGTAAAACGATCACAATGGTCGTCCTTACTGTCCTGGTGAGTTGTCATAATTTGGAGAACTGCACACTTATCTGGAGTTGACACACGAATCCTGTCTTGGAAGGAATCAATCGATGTCCTACTGTGCAAACGCTCGCGACCGTCATAAATGTTCCGTGAATCCTTGCAACATCGTTAGGAGAAGAGCAAAACTATTTCTGTGAAAGGGCCATTGCAAAATGTTAGAAAGTATGCACAAAATCAAAAAGTGCAGTTTTTCCTTTAGTTATAGCCGCAATTTTATTATCCTTTCAAAGAAATTCAGGATCGGTATAGATCCTGACTTCCTTCGCAACGAAACGAAGTCCTGCAATTTTCAGTCGCGTGCAGTAAAAATCCGTAAAATTGAGCTGTAAAGTCTCTATTATGCTGACGGACCAACAATGCATCTGAAATGGTATCAGTATATGTATGTGCTATCCTTGTATATCACAATAATATCCTGTCATCTATTTTATGAGAAACCAGTGAGTATGGAATGGTTTTAAAGGCTACAACTACGGCTACCCATACTAACCAAAAACGAGAGGGATTTTATATGACCCGATTATAAATGGTAGCTGACTGAATATCCTCAATGTCCTGGCTACTAGCAGTAAAATTTTAGTTCACTGGAAAATATCCTGATTTGTTATTGCTATTCGTTGATTCTGCCAAAAAAAATTGTTGTTAACACTTTTTATCCTTGTCTCATCCTTGGACTAAAGAGTCTAGAGATGGAACAGGACGTCATTATCCTTCGACTTGCGTATATATTTTTGGTATACCATAAACAACCCAGTGGTATTTTATTGACTGTAATTCATATAAATGTCCTTTTTCGTATCGTATTTTTTGTTTTATTTTATTTTGCCCAACCATCCATTCGTTTTATTATTTATTTAAATACATATATATAACTACTTTGTTGTTGCTATTTTATAACGTCAGAATATAAAATTGTCCGCAATATGGAATTAAGTTTGCCAAAATTTTGGTAGAATAGGAAAAGGGATTGTTTGCTTGACCATTTTCTTTTGGTTTATTTTATAGCACAAATAACTAGTTGGAGATGATACTGGAAATTTATTTTACAGTATTTGTGCCATTAATGTCCTTAGATTAATTTGAGGCAATACTACTAGAATCACTCTGTTCTTAATAAAAACAGAAAAGTGTATCCCAACATGAGTATAAAACAAATGTCAACTGCTAAATAACACAAAGATTTGCAAAGGACAATAAAAAGTCCTTGTGACCATAAAATTGCTTGATTGATGTCCAATTAATTTATCCTGACACTTTTGCATGTGAAAAAGTCCTTTAAACCTGCTGGTGGTACAACCCAGTGTCGTCATCGGAATCGTTCTTATCAATAGCTCGACTGGACACCAGATTTAGGAGGACACTATGATGAACAAAAAAAAAACTGCAATTTAAAGGTATCGATTGCCCTTTGGCGGGGGACTTTGGGGTTTTACATTGTAAAACAGGACAAGTAGAAGAATTGGATCCCAATCAAAATCGTTAATTCTCCTCAATTTTATCGAGGAGAGAAGGGCTAAGTTTTTCTTTGTGTTTTTATCTGAACCCTTTATCTGAAAAAGGTTCAGACAGTAATCGGAATAGGACTGTGGTTCAATGAAATTTAACGTTCATTTGGATTACCTTGCATCAATGGAGGACGATTCAGGATAGATTTGACTGAAAGCAGTATTGGGCAATTGATTATCCTTCATGTTGGATGTCGTCTCATTAGATTGTGAGGACAGGAAAAATGCTGTTAAAAACTCAAACCCTTAACATATCACTTCAAACAATATTTATTTTGATGGTTTGTCCACGATTGCATTGCTGCCAACCTACAGACATCATCCTCAACGATGGCTTTTTGACAATGGTCCATGTCGAGGTAGTCCGTCATTGAATCCGTGTCAGAAATTAGTTACCAGCTTTTCTACATGACTCTATTTGATTATGCAATTAGCAATCAAAGAGTAAAAGGTTTTCAGAAAGTTCATTAGAGCCTGGATGAGTGTATTAAGTAATTTTTGGTAATTTGAAAGGCCAACATGGCGGGACGTCCTTGTAGAATCTATCAATTCCAGGTCCTTATTAATTGGATTTATTTCCTTAATTGAGTGAATTTTGTCATTGTTGTTTATTTGTTCCATTTCACTTAGGTTCGTTAGTATTATCCTTGCATGCGATGACAATTAGAACTTTTGACAAACTGATGAAAGTCAATATTTTTGCATGAATTTGGTTTTAATCAAAAATGGATGAAATTCTTTTGTCATTTTGAATTTTATTTGAACGCAGGACTTTATGAAATGAATATCTTAATTATCAATGGATATATTTAAACAATTACAAATTTTTAAAACATTATTTCGTTAAATTTTGTTTCAATCCCATTCATAGGAAAGCAGAAATTTTTCTACTTTCGCCTTAAAAATTTTATCCAAGAAATACCCATTAGCCTTCAGCTGTGTTTGGAAAAGAGCAAACATTTAAAAAATCAAAAGTCCTTCTAGAAACATTCCTTAACGTTTCAACCCCTTTCCGAAATCAGGACTTAAAATAACAAGGACTCGTTGAAACAATATATAATAACAGACTCAGAATCGTAAAACGTTGTAACTCTTTTACAAACAAAACCCAGAGTCATAAACAAATAACTGAAGTCAAAATTTTGATCCTTAAAAAATATCCAGAGTATGCTGATTTTAGTCCTTTAACACGTTCAAATATTTATCATAAGCAAGTAAATAACTTAGAATTGATTCTGTGTTTAGAATTGAAGGACACAACAAGCTGTATCCTTTTAGCATATCAAAATCATAACGTGAAAGTCAAAATTTTCAACAAGTTCTTTTAACTGTTACCGAGTGAATTCAGGAAAAGTGTAAGAAATTTCGGTAACGCCTAGATCTTTCAAAGGATCACAATTCCGATCCTGATGCAATAAAGGTATAAAAAATAAATTAACTTTTATGTCGAATCGCCGCAATGTTTTACTCGTTCCAACCGGGATTTTTCCCGTGAAAACGGTAAAAACAATGGCGGCATTGCGGTTGTTTCCATAAAAGAATTGAGCCTTTTACCGGATTTTTGCGAATCTAAATTTTTGCGAAAACCTTTATGTCTTACAGTTGTCCTAATATATTTTAACCTTTCACCAGAAACTCGAAGACAATTATATTGTAAATTTTATTATTAACGTAACGGATAAAAAGGATAACCTATTCCACATGAACTTTTTTCTTACCCAAAGACAGTCAAACCCAACCCAATTGTAAAATTTATATGACCTTTCAACTATTTTTGTGGACACAGAAATACTTTCGTGTTTTAGGGCAACGCAACGCCCACAATGAAGTTATATTATAGAAGAGTCGCTGAATTCAAGCCAAATATTCTTTGTAAGTGTGGTTTTCAAATTGCCCCAATTAAACAAAAAGGGACCGTTTCAATGACGTAATATTTAGAAGGCAAATTCATTCCTAATTTAACTACGACGCATTGACGTATGATTTACCCAAAAGTCCAGTAAATATTTTATTATAATTCGTTCCCTTATACCAAAGAGATACAAAAATCTAACACCTGAATTAAATAATTCAATAAAACATCAAAAATCACAGCAGAGTTCCTCAACGACTGCCCATAATCAGTTCAATAATGTCCGGTATAAAATGTAAATAGGGAAATCAAGTTGTCGGCCACATTGGCCGAATGGTAAATATCTTTTACGAGTTTTATTTGGGCATTACATTTGGTTAAACAGGACATCGAACACGAACAAATAGTCCCTGAATAGTCCTTCAAATATATTCTAGGAATTTACTCGTCCTTCAGGGAGAAATAATGTTCCAAGAAAGAGTCCACAAAGTCCACTTTCATATCCCCATAAACGACGTTTCCTTTATGTTTTCGCCATTTTATTTGAATATTTGTTAAAAAAAGGACATCAAGTCCAGTGCCCTCCATCCCACCACACACATAACCTCAACTATGACTGTGTGGCGACTTGTGTGTTAAGGGAGAAAAAAAAACATTTTTCCGTCATGAATCCTTATTCGTCCTTGCCCAATTTGCAGTCAGTCTGGGAAGAATTTGTAAGCCTGAGAAAAAATATGTTCTGACTTTATCCTGCAAAGGATTTTTATGTTCCTAATTTCTTTTGGATTTTTACCCTTTACAGGGGACACCCATCCCTTAAACCCGTGGGTGACTATTTCTATTTAGTTTTTTTTATATATTTTTTTCAATTTTTTTCCCTCTACAGTTGCAAGTGGACATTTGGTTGGAAATAGAAAATTTTATATCCTTCTTGGTCATGAGTTGTGTGTTGCGTTAAGTCCTGTGTCCTTCTAGATTCAAGAGAGGGATTGGATAAATAAAGTCATACAATTCTGGGGAGGTTGGTCCTTTCACTAGTGGGTATGTGTTTTTTTATTGCCTTAAGTTAACGAACAGCTTAAGATTGGGGTGATTTTGGGAATGAGCCAATTTTAATTCGATTCCACAGCAATTTAGTTTACCCAATCGTCCTTTCTAGTGCCCATCCTTTAATTCAACATAAGCGTTCGTTTCATTTTGAGTTTTTTTTTAAGTTGCTACCCTTATTTTTTCAGAACTTTGGATCCCTTAACTATAGATTCTAGAAACTATCAACACAGATTGAACTGAGATATCTGTTATAGAAATTCGTTTCGAGTTCAGCTGTGATTTCCGATTTTATGAGGATAAGGGTTAACTCTAACCGATTCGTTCGTTTTATGATTTATTTTGAGATAAGGAATTGGTCTCCTGGGGGGATTTGTTTGGACATACGATTTTGGGCAACAGTTATTTAACAAAAGTGGAAAAAATTGAGTTGGATATTGTTGAGGGGAGTGAAATATAAAACGTGCAAATCAAGAAGAAGAAATAAACATTTCTTTATTTACTTATTTTGTTGTTGTTGTATTTATTCAAACATGAAAGGACTGCAGTTTTGAAGAATTACTGTTGTCCAGGGGTTCAGAATAAATTTTCTTTTTTAATAGAAAAAAATAGATCGACAAATTTTATGTTATAAAAATCGGAAGGAAGTCAACTGCTGCTATAAATTTATTTTTATAGCTTCAACTTTTTGAATTTAAATTTTTATTTTATTTGTATTTTTCAAGGAAATTGTCGTCATTTTGAAGAGTAAATCTTTCGTTTATTTGGGAAATTTTTCTGGAAATTGATAATTTTATAAAATAATAAATTTTCCGCAAATTGATTAGATCAGCTCGATATTTTTATTGGGCTTTTGGTAATTCCGTTAGGGATGAAAAATACGAATATTTTCAGGACGCTGAAGTTTTATCAAATCCGTGAAAGAATAAGGAAATCAAAATCATTACAATGTGAAGGGGATAAACACATTATAAGGCTAATTTTTAAACTTTCCAATGATATTTTGTTGATAAATGATAGATAATAAATGATATCACTTTCTTAATATTTTGAAGATTACCATGAATATTTTCAAGGTATAACAATGAAAATGATCGAGTGACCAGTCTTTGTTCATATGAAATCATTACCTCAATTGTATCTTTGTGGAACTTCTGTGCAATTCACGCCCAAACTAAACTTTAGCGGGCACATCTCAAACGCTCCACAGAAAGTCATAATAAGACTTAAATATCTGCAAAGCGTGTTCAGTTGGGGTAATAAAGCTGTGCTATAATCAACTTATGCGCCCCATAATCTCCCACGCTCTTCCTATATGGATAGATTCTTCTGTACAGATCGAGAAACTCCGACTGCAGGAAAGAAAAATTCTTCGACGTTGTATCGAAGCAAATCCTGTGGGAAACATCCACAAGGTCGTCTCTGTAAGAGAAATCCAATATGGCTCCAATCGATAAGTAGCTACTCTCGATCGGTTATAATTACCTTCAAAGGAGCTGTTGACAAAAGCTTGTTCACTAGATCGTGAGTTTCTAAACGTCCTGCTTGTCTTTGACAATTTCAAGCCCATATATACAATAAAATAAATTAAGTTTGTTTTATCGTATAGTCTGCAAATACGTTGCGTTTTGATTGATATGTCTATGTTCATAGCAAAGTTTAATTTAAGCAGATGTTTTCACGCATTGAATGATGCAACAATTGCAAATAAATCTGCTAGGTAATTTCTTATCCTGACCGGAAGCAATAGCCTAATTTGTAAACACTTCCGTCAAAAAATATTTGATCTTAAAGAAGTAATCAAATCAACGACAATATAAGAGGATTACCTGAAATGTATATCGTTTGATTGGCATAGGTTTTCCTCCTGTCAAGGATTAAAGGTGCGTTGATTCCGGCTTTGTTGGATTTTCTCAAAAAAAAAGGAATTATTAGTTCATATTTTCGATTTCAAATCCATCCCTAACATGAATCCACAAAAGGTCAGCCAATATATGGATTTATCCTTTCTCGGGTTATATCCCTGAAATCTGTGCATGGCCAAATTGTGTTATAATCGTTTTGCTTTGGTAAAAAACTAACGACCAGGAAAAATTCCAATAGACATAACTCAACTCAACTCGAATGCTATCGGAAGAGATATAAACTACTAGAGAATAAGAGGTGTACCCATGGACAGGGTCATGTACCAGAGTCATACCCTCATATATTTTGCATGGTAGCTGAATAACATAGCACGTGAACTTTTGAACACAAGGTAGCATACTAGTTTGGAGAACAACATTCAAGAACGTTGTCCTTTATCACTTCCGGTTTGTTGGAAAAAGTTCAATTGAACCAAAACTCTTATAGTAGCCAAAGGTACGTGGGTAGTTTATTCCCTAACCAATATCTCTATACCGCAATACAACGTATGGGTTGGTATTTGGTGGTGGATATGACGATGGCTAGTGTAGAACCCAGGGTTTCGTTTTGAACAAAATAAAATGTTCGAATTTCATGAGTAAAAGAACTTTACCCGGTTGGGTTTATTTTTGGTTTTTGTTTTTACTCAGAAGTGCATACAATAGTCAGCGGCCATGAATGTGGCCGACTATAAGCCCAAAAAACTTGATGTCCCATTGTTTGTTGATTTCCATTCAGATTTGCTTCGGGTTTGTTACCGGGATCTACTGGGATCGGTATCCATCTTTACCCATTCCAATAATTTGGATTTTTCTTTTTCCGTTGTATATCAGATTAGAATGTTTTTCATCTGCGAACCGGAATCGTTAAGCTGTTCACTAGTGCAATTGAGTTTAGTCCCTCAATAGTTAATACCCAGCTATGTGTCTAGTTGCTAGTGCCAACTCCACTCTGCTCCACATATCACTTCACAGGATATACAATTCAAGTTCTTGTTTGTTTACTGTTGCTACTGTCCTCATCGTTGCTGTGTTATTTTCAATTTTTTATTGCTACGAGTTGGTTTTTAATCCTTAACGCCATTTCCCTACCAACTGTTGAAGATCACCAGAAAAGTGTTTCAACAATCGACAGTGATACAAGGATTCTCATAGTCCAGGGTTGGTTAATCGGTATTTCTAGAGACTAGTTGCAGATTCGTTCTTGTTGGCTTGCAGTTGACAGCACGGAGGACCATAGAGTGATGAATTATAAACGAGAAGAGTTGGAAACACGAGTGCAACGAATGTTCAAGGTACAACATGTAAAGGAAGTCATGTAACATATGCTTTCCGTGTTCAGTAGATTTAAGACGGAATTTTAAATTAGTTTACTTGAATATTTTCTAATACGAAATGCGTGCAGCATGGGATATGATCACTTTAACAACCAAGTGATATACGTTCTTCGCAACCGAAGAAAACACTATTATTATTGAAACCATCATAATAACAACTTGTATACAGACAATAGAACTAGGATTTCGGCCAAGCTTCTTTGTTGCTGCGAGAACATCCAGCTTCTTGTGAACCGAAATATACCCGCATATCCTCCAGTGTTACTTTTAATACTAATTGTGAGAAAGTAAAATGAAATCAAAACGCAAAGAAAAACTGTGACCCAACTGTGAACACTTGAATAAGTTCACGGTTTTCCAAAAATACCCAAATATGTGAAAGTGCAGTAACATTTAAATAATTCTGAGGATTCTATTGAATCCTCACTCATTTTTCCATCACATGTTCCTTTAATAATTGACAAAAATTAATGGATATTAAATTATCCCTAAATATCATCTTCAAAAAACACTTTATCCTTTCTTCTTATCTAATAAATTCAAGATAGTATTCCACATACGACCATAAATATTTTGTTTGACAGTTATGCTCCTTTTAACAACAAAATTTATCCTTATTATGAAAACAACGCTCAATAATCAGAAAATGATAATCAGGACCAGATGCTATGACCGAAGGTATCCTTTTGATCTTAAAGTCAATGTAAGATAAACACAAAACATGAAATAAAACGAACAACGAAGGAGTTACATAATACAACAAGTTGTAAGCCAAAAAGGATAATATCAATGAAATTGAGTCAGCACGTTTCTGTTAAAAATAATCCTGTCAAAATGGCTACGAGTTGTGAAGTTTTTAATCCAATCAAAATCACATATAAATATTATTATCCCTTTTTTCTAGATGTATAATTTCTAAAAATATCTGATTTTTTAAAAAAGGAAAAGGGATACACATCTATGAATGAATTTTTTTTTTCAAATGGCGATCCTGCTGACATGAACCGGTGCGTGCGTTAATTTTGTTACTACACTTTGATACGTTATCCTTCTGTAAGGACAAAGTTGTCACTTGGAGTTGATTTAATATTTGTTTGATTTAAAAAAACGGCTTACACATTACATCCATCTGAGGAAACAAGCAAGGATACAATGAAATGATTCAAGGATTCATGGATTCGAGGATTATATTTAACTGGCCTACTTCAGTAAATTTGATTGGGGTATACCGTTGTGGCCTTAATAAAAAAAGGTTTTACTGTCATCGTCGTCATTTTGGTAGGATAAAAGTAGTTCGTCCCTGTCTGTGTCTCGTGTCCTGTGAAAACATTCTCACTTAGAAATAATTGAATACAGAAAAATTCCAAACACAAACTAAGCAACAATTCGAAAAGTTAAATAAATAAAAGGACACACAAACAAAATGAGAAAAAAAGGATCTAGGCTGGCAGGAGACATTTTCTAGAGGTACTATTGAACTGCCTCCTGCTGAGTGGCGTGTCGTCGGTTTCCCAATTTTGACAAGGGGTATGAACTAACTTTATCCTTAATAAAGAAGTTACCAACATTTCCAGGATGTTCAAAGAACGTCTACATTTTTATTTTTATTAGTGTGTGTAAATTTCACAGTGCATATTTATTGCACAATAGAAAGGTAATACTTCGGAAGATATGAAATTTGAAAAAATTCGTTACGCATTAATTGGCTCTTTCACGTGACGAAGACACAATGAGGACCGCATAATGTGGACCACATCAGTAGCATAGCTTACAGAAGCTATTCATATGATTAACACCTTCATTACAAACTATCGCATGACTTCCTGCGTTCTTTAGCATCTGCTACATTCAAAAAATCTCTACGTGACTTCATAACTTTCTGTCGGACATCTAGTCTTCTAATAGAATATAAATATTCAGACGCAATTTGAGTACACCAACGCAATGCAATACTCAAAACTCTATAGTAACAATGGTTTGTCGTGTGGCCATAAAATGACCAAAAGAATCCCGTCATAGACTATCTCTCATTTGTGGGCATTATAATGGAAATATCTATGTCCCTCTCAAAAGTATCCGGTAATTTTTCATTTATTCACATCATCTGCGTCTCAATATACGGTATGTCTCAATGTAGGTATACGTAGGCACGCAACAAAACTAAGGAATATATTATGTCCAGATTGTCCAGAAATCTTTTGTCCAGTCTAACAAAAATTAGTTCAACTATGGTTTGTGGTGTGAGCAATTCAATGCAACGTATCAAATCTCAAAGCCTTACCGACACCCTTTCTATATGTAACCACTCTATCCAAAATGCCCAGGAATAATCTAGTGCGAATGATCTTTTGCTCAAAAAATATGAAATGATCCCTTCATTTGATGAATACATTGAGACATAAGTACCAACATAAATCAAACTGGTACTTACTTTTACAAATAATTTGCATAACAAACTATACAAAAACATTAAGAAAACAACTATAGAGACTGTTGGAAACAATACAAAAAGGCAGAAGTTGTCTGCCTTCATAAGTACTACGCCTTCAGAATAGGGCACGATCCGGAATAATTTGCATAAATTCAAATAGGGCCAACGGATTTTCGTAAGTCTAATGAACGGAAGTGTCTTATGGTTTGGCAAATATTTCTGTGGCCACACTGAACTTTTTAAACATATCTTAAAGGAAGCAAACCTGTCTTTAAGGGAAACTTGCTCCTAGATCAAAAGGGTGAAACCCATGGACATTTTGAAACATATTCCGGATTAAGATTTCAAAACTCAACAAAAGAGACACTTTTAAATTATGATTTCTTTAATATCCTTTTTCTGAAAAATTCCAAGGAGTTGCATGTCTTAATTCGAGTCAGTTACCTTCTTGAGATGGTTGAATTAATTTGCATGTGAAAGGAAAACTTCTTCAATTATTTTGATATGCTTCAATGGATTTCTATCCAAAGTACTTTACATCTTGGTAAATAAGCAATTTGTCTTACTTTTAAATTTTTCAAGGATATATTTGTTGCAGAAAATGATTTTGCAAAACGTCCTTTGTGAAATACATATTTCTGAAGAACCTACTTGTATTTTGGTGTCTCTACTCCGAAGTAAAGTCATTTTTAAATTCTCTATCTGCTTTAAAAAACTAAGGACACCGATGGCCATATTTTATCAACGCCTTTTGTCTCAACACATTAAAACAATGGCTCCAAAATAAAGGAGTGTCATGTCTCTCGGCACAAAGAATTCTACATTGAGCAATTGTCTGCACAGGACATCGATTGTATTCTACAAGGACATTCATTTTCATCCTGGTTCAGGATTCTGGTTTCAATTGCTACAATTCATTCAATTGCTCGTTTGGTGTGCACTTTTTCTGGGTTTTTCCAAGAATCTCGTTGGCTTTTTTCGATGTTCCTGAATATCCTTTTGCCTCAAGTCCATCTTTGATTTGCAAATCTGCAAACGTTTTTTATGGCCAATATCCACTTTGGATTCGTTGTAAATGTGCCTGTCGGTCATGTGGCTGAAAAAAAGCAAAAAGTTTTGAACATGTGAAATGCCATGTTCCAGGACCCAATTATCCTTCTGGCGACAACAGTATATTATTTCGACATTCTCTTTCTGCTGACCGTCTGACCAAGGAAACGGAACCGAAGATAAGTGCTCTCTCGAGGCTTTCATCGAGGTATTTTTTAAGGATTTTTCAGGACTAATCTAACAACCGCGTGCCAGGATTCTAAAGAACTCATTTCGCGTCTAACCTAGACGCAAACGGACCAAATTTGTTCCTGTCAATTTATTGATAAAACTAAACGATCAGTTGCGTAGAATTGCATCAAATCCTTAAATGTCTTCATTTAAAAGACCATCTTTGGCCAAATGTAAATAATTTCTTTGTTATCAGGGACAGATAACGCATTCACCAGAAATGTTATGGTTTTACCTCATGCCAAGTGGCACCTCTTTGATCCTTTCGGCTTCAAGAATTCTTTCGTTTGGCTTATTTAGTTAGTGACACATTTCCGAAGGGCTGCGGGTCGGCAATGGAACAGGATCGTCTCTTGGAAATTGACAAATGTCTGCTGAGTCTGTGACATACTTGTGATATCTTCCTTTCTGTTTTGTTGCGATTTCTGTCTGACTCTTGTTGATTTATGTTCTTGCACCAAGAAATACTGGGCATGGACTCAAATAACATCCTTGAACACATTCCAAACCAGGGTTGATTCCTGCAGCATCTTGATTTTAATCGGAAGTCACTGCCTCTTGTTGTGTGTATGATAAAATCACAAACATCCAATTAATAAATGAAGAAATTAAATCACTATCCAACAGACAATCGAGGTCATAAATTTTAATTCTCAATGTGGACTTAAGTCCACGTTGCTCACAATCCAAGTGATGACTTTATAATTCTGTTTTTGACTAGAAGCCTGCTCAAAAAATGATCCATGACATGTAGTATCTCAACGGGGCACACGTTTGAGCCGTAAAGGACATTGTGATCAATTTACATGTGATTTTAAGGACCACTTAGGGTCGTCTTTTAGGTTTCGGTAGGAAACCAAAATGGCAAACAGCAACACGACAGAACTCATCGTATTATCATTTTCTAGATAAGAAGATGAAAAAATGTTGCACAAAATCAGGATGTCAGTACTCCTTGCTGTGAGCTCTGAAGACAATACAAGTGAACTATTAAAGGTCGGTCTTCTGTGCTCTCAGTCCATTCTTTGTTTGACCAATGTGTTTTTTACACTTCGTCATATTTAACCCTCAACTGTTTGCCTAATTTTCAGTTTTATCCCATACACAGCAGGAAAGGGAAAAATGTCTTTAGTAGAATCATAACTTTATGGTTAGAACCTAAACCTCATAATGTGGTATTAAACATTTGTGCTATCTGTGCATCCTTTTTTCTTTAGAACAAAATTTGAGATACATTTAATGTTAACCAAGAGAACGCAAAAAGGAACTAATTTTTCTTAGAAGATTCTTTAGAAATCTCCTTGTCCTGTTCTCAAGAAATTTTTAACCAACTGCTCACAGCAACATGACACATAGTGTTTCTGATGTAATACAATTGTAAGATGTATATATTATAGAATTATGATATCATTCAAATTTTGGGATTGACTTACAGATAAATGTCTTATTTTTGGTGTCATGTAATGTGATTCGGTGTGAATTTTGACACTTTTCACTGTAGTCACCTTGTTTACGATGTAACGCTAAACTGTCTCGAAAGATTTCGCGGGAATTTCGTTTTGTTTTCCAAACAGAAAACCTACTTTAGGTTTAGGTAACTTTGCAACTTGATATATAACAAATTGGATATTTGGAGATACATCCGCCTCTTCTAGGAAAAAATTTAGTTCCTCCGAACTCAATTAATAAGTATGTACTACATAGATTATAAGTATTTCACAGAATATGCATGCCTATGTACATGCTTTGGTACTACACATTTGATGCTACCTACATAGATGCTGTATGTAAGTATTATATAATCAAAAGTAATAGTTGCACCTATATATGTACATATATAAATTGAATTCACTAAGGCCATGCAGTAAAATAAAATTCAACCATCAACAGATGGCGTTGTTGGAGTTTTTCTTTACAGTTTTGAATTTTTTTTATTATTTTCTTCCTTAAATGATGTAGGTACATATTTCCATTATAGATTAGTTTCAAGGTTATTGTATGAATTAGAAATGTATGGTCTAGGGAATGCATATTTGCAATGAAAATGAAATTGTTTGCCTGTATATGTTTGACACTTTCTCAATAAGCCAAAGATTCATTTTTCAAATATTGATTCTATAACTCTCATCAAATACAATACTTCCTGCTTTGATATAAAAGTGGTTTCGACCCCTCGACCGCCCATTATTGACAAAATATACATTACACAATGTTACATTAGAGCCATGCCAACAAAACAACTAGAGTATGATGTAATAAGTCTATCTGCAAACAACAACTAAATGAAAATGTTTTCATATCATCACAAGGGCCAAAAGAAGGCTCTGAACAGGACAGCACGCCCTTCAGTATTGAATATCACATATCAATGGCCATGAGATCCGATTTATGTGATAAAAGTTAATCTATGTACCCCCTAAATGAAGGTTTCGGTTGCGTCCCTATAAGTTTCCCGGATTTCATGTTTTTCCTGCATATTTCGCAAACCTCGCTTATCTACCTTCAGTCGGTTTTAGTTTATAGTTCCTTTCCTGATTCGAGTAAATTCCAGAAGATGCAGCCCATGAACATGTGGATTACTGCAGATTTATACATGAGATTGAGTACGCAGTGTGATGGAATATGATGCAAAAAAAGAACTACCTTGGTAAGAAGGACAAACATCGTACAAAAACCAGGAAGTAGCCGATTTGGACTGAGGGCACAAAAAGTCTTCCACCCTCTTCATTTTGAGGAAAAACGACTGGTACAAGCATTATTAAGCGTACAGCAACAACGAAAAAAATATACACAAGAAGCAGAGATCCTTTTAAACGCGAAATTGGATGAAATTACAGAATGTTAAAATATCCTTTTCCTCCATTGTTGTTACACATATCACAAGGACAAGAATAACTAGCAGCTAACAACATACAGGTAAATGATCAGGGGTTGAAGAACTTCCTTCAAACGGTAGAGGGAAAATTTAAGGACTAATTGGCAAACAGTGAGCACACAACATTTTTATAAAAGGATAACGTAGAGCAATAGAATGACATGAACCATAGAAAGTTGTGTTTTCACAACCATGCTATAGAAAATATTTAACACGCACTATGGTGGTGGAGGGAGAGTTTTAAGTATTTTAACACATAACATATAACGCTATACATGACGAGGATATCTGAAAACCCAAAAGTAACTTTACACGTTACACATATACATCGTCCGTTCTCAAAATCAATTTGGAATTTTATGTTTTTCAAAATACCACAGAATGTCCTGAAAGGTATCACGAATGCTATACACTCGGATCTGTTCAATTACAAGGACAAAAACGTTAAGTAATTAATGCGGGAAAACAGGTGAAAAATGGTGACGATGAAAGGATATTGGAGGAATAATGAACTTTTGTTTTAGTGCTGAAATTGGAGTTACTGGACATTCATTACTTGTTCATCCTGGTGATAATTAGATAAACGATATTAGTATCCAAAGTTACACAAATCGAACATTTATTTATTATCTATTTGAAGATATTTGAGAGGTTGAAACCTTGGAGGAAATGAGGTGCGTATATATAATGAAAATGTTCCTCCGGGTGTCACTAAAAATTTAAGCCAAACTAAGCAGACCTGATTCGATTACCAAGCAAATGTTTTTGGTATGGTCTTATAAATTGCCCTCCAGAAAAAAGGCAGTGACCAGCAGACCTTAGTAATCACCTTAAAGTAAATCGGATGAAATTAAGTTTTTTAAGGCATTCATTCAATAGATTTATCTCAGAATCAATTCATAACACAATCACAAACTCAACGAGCCTCAACGAGGGATCAACTGACCAACTGCCTTGAGAGACTTATGGGTCAACCTGAAGAAATCATCCGAAAAAAGGACGGCATTGTTTTGAAATTTGTTAAAAAATTATGACAAAAAACGAGACAGAAAATAAGGATCAAAGTGATAAAAATTGGAATATAATCCAAATATCAGATGGACAAGGAAATTTGGCTCAAAGATTACGTTCGGATTCTTGCGTCCTTTTACAATTCAACGAAATTGGCTTTGAGTCGGAAGGACATTTTTCATCCTCAATTTCATATCAATCGAGGGAATATTCTCTAATTCCTTATCCTTGAAAACAACAAGAAAAACCTACAAACAAAATATCGTATTATTTCATTTCCGACAGTAGGTACTTATCCACCAACCTTCAAAAAGGTAAAACCTTCGATATCCTCATCCAACGTCCGGCTATCGGTTTCCAATCGATACCTCGTAAACTACAGCCTTATACAATCGTAATTCGATCACAACTAAAAGATATAGGCAGACAAGAAAGTTCTCAGTTTTCACTTTATTGCAAATATTACACAATCCTAATTGCGCCCAGATCCTTGGAAAAATAATCCTTAACAAGGGATAAATGGAAGGTTTCTTGCTCGGTCAAATACGTGTGTTCTTTCGTGGTATTTAATTACATACCCCAATTTTGTTGGTGGTAACCAAAGAGGTGACGATAGTTAATTTGTATTGATTTTTTGCACTTTTAAAGGGTAAAGATTAGAAAGGGTTGTAGGAGTTTTGAATGTGAAAGGGTAAATGTTAAAATAGGTACAAGTGTGTATGTTGTGTAATTGAAATTCAATCGGTATATAGGTAACCACTGACGTTGCTTAAATTCGGCAGAATCCGG
The DNA here is from genome assembly GCA_963971475.1 of Chrysops caecutiens. Lineage (NCBI taxonomy): Eukaryota > Metazoa > Arthropoda > Insecta > Diptera > Tabanidae > Chrysops > Chrysops caecutiens. The sequence goes on along the minus strand of OZ020569.1, from coordinate 1,933,354 downwards.
TTTGATGTTTGAACAGAAATGGAAAAAAACAAGAAAACTAATTTTCCTGCATAAATCTGCACTGAGATTCTAACTTCAAGCACCACAACTTTGTGATACCCAGAAGCCACTAAAGTCTATAGTACTGACCACTCACTCCATACTTTAACTCTGAATCGTCTGAGTGTCGGGAAAAGAAGGTGAAAAACTTGTCCCACATTATTGAGCTGAAGCGCCTCAAATCCAGGCTTAAACATAAATCCGACCATGTTCTCATAAACTTTTTCACTAGTGTAACAAAGACTCCATCCTGTGAATACTACGTGAGTGATGGATATGACCTCACCAGGATGCATATGTCTCAACTTATAGTCTAAAAACTCGAATAAAGTTTTTTAAAACAAATCCGGAAACTTTATATCCTCTAATAAAAACAAATGTTTGGATTAAGTGAACCGGGTAGGTATGCTTAGTATGTTGTTTTAACTCACCAAGATAAAAGTAGTGAAGGTGCCCATACGACGAATAACATAGATAGTCTGGCATCTGTGAGGATTTCACTGTACAACAATCAAATAAATTTTCCCGATAAACTAGAGATATAGAAAAGCCTAGAAAAACTTCGTCTACCTCTCTGAATCAGAACAACAAACGACATAAAAGTGTCCTTTAGAAAAAGGACGATTCCAGCTGATGGTGGTGTGCCCCGTAACCAGTGGCTGTTTAGCGTGAAGCAACAACGATTCGCATTCTAAACGAAAGCAGAACGCACAAATTACATTGTTGGAAACAAGAAGCCAAATGGTTTGTAACGACTTTATGACCTGTGCAGCCTCCTTGCAGGATTGATACATTTATAAAGCTGGGAAAGGACTACAAAGGCGCCTTTGACTAGTGCTAAGAATTCAAATACCATATTTGACTGCTGTATGAAATACGCTGTGCTGTGCTATGCTGTGTCTCGACGTTTTAAAATAATTAAGCATTCAAATTGACACATCAACGACACTGAAAAGGAAAAACTAAAATGACAAAAATCACCACATTCAAAGTATCTTGTTTTACCAAAGAGACAAAAAGTGTATCATCATTAAGGACTTTTATCGACGTTTTGCCTTGTTTACCCCACAATGTTTCCCACTATGCCAACCTCCTGAAAAGCATCCGAATCGTGTATACCCTATGTCCCTTTTATCTGAACGCGAAATCCAGACCATAGTAGCTGTAGTCAATATACATACTTTGGTTGATTTCGTGGCACAGGAATAAAATTAATTTTTCATCCTCGAGTAATTTAATTATGTACAAGTGCACATCAGAGTACTCCCTCTACGAACGTTCTGAGAATGACCGTTTATTGATCCCCAGAACGGCAGTTCCTCCCAGTTCAGGCGACAGAAATTTTTATTATCTCCGCCGACATTTAAGTTCAATGAGCCAAATATTAGTGAGACACTTTTATAGTTGATTCACTTGCCGTTGATATAATTTAAGGATTGATGGAATGCATAAAAGTCGTAGTGGATTTCCAGTGGATTATATCAATATAGCGCTTTTTTCTCAACGTTTTTACGAGCAGACTGACGGTAGTAAATGAGAAGTTATATATATTTCAATGTTATAAAGTAAATTAAGGCCTGTATTAAGCAACAATCATAAAAAAAAATTATTCGCCACTGGGATGTATAAAACCAAATGCCAAACAGACAAAATCAGGTTTGTCTTTGTTTCTTCCAAGTACGAAATTTAAATCTTCAACGCTCTATGTTCTAAAGATTCAACTTCATCTACTTTTCGTGGGTATTCATAAATGTTAAAAATGTCGCACTATTCAAATAAATTTTTGGAAACCTTGTTGATCGTAGATCTTGAAACTTCTATTATATGTATAGTATAATATACACAATCCGTTCACAATGTCAACTCTTACTTCCATTCACGTAAATACTCAGTAGCCGCATATTCAATTGATTTCAAAGTTTTCAGAATGACGGGTTCCTTACTATCCAGAACATAAAATCTAAAAAACAACTCAGGATAAAAAAGTTCAAGGGATCATTTATCGCTAAATAGAAGTTAAATACACTTCGATCCTTTCTGGTCTCTATATCAACGGACTGTAAACGTTAAAGGTATTTTTCCTGCTCGCCGGACTTTATAAATCCATAAAATGACCGAAATTTTATCCTCTTGCGTATATGTGTATCCTGCAGAAAAATTTACTCCATTAAAGAAAGGAAAAAAGGAAAGCTTTTGTAAAAAAAATAAAGCGCTGACCCGAAATCCTTTTTTTTCGTGTGTATTATATGGATGTTATCCATTCCTCGTAGCTAACTTTATCCTTCTCTATAAGGACAACATGTTGGGGCGATACTTTGTCCCTTGGGCAATGGTCAAATTTCACAGAGTAGGGTTAAAAATTCTTTTGTCTCTTATTTAACAATATGAGGTGCCAAATAGGATTAACAGGGATCCTTCATGTGAATATTTGCATCGTTAAAAGGGTGAGTAAATCCTGTCTTCAGTCTTTAATTTATTCTTTGTGTTTTTGTCTTACGTTTTGTTTAACTAGTCCCTGTCGGTAATTTTATTTAGGATATCATCTTTACCAGTAGTTTAAAGTTACACAATTTTTTGTGATGAAAATGGTTTCTATGGTACTCTAGATTTCTCTTAGAAATTGATTCGGTTTCTAATGAATATAAATATGAATATGTTCAAATTTTAAATGTAACCAACCCGCAAACATCATTTTTATAGTTTGAATGATAGAGTACACTTATCTATAATAAAATAACGTTTTGGTTAATCGTTCAAATATATGTGTTTCCTAACTTTCAAATTCATTATGATGTAGTTTATCTCAATCCTTCTCTGGCTTGTCGTTCGTTTAGCCGAACAATATAACTTTGAGCAGCTCAAATCTGTAATCTTGTTCTAGTATTAGATCTACCTAAAAGATTTTGATTGTTAAAAGGTTTGAATAACATTCATAACCTTATATATTGTGCTAAATGCAATTCCGTGAGACGGTTGGTAGACGTGAATACTAACAAATTTAATGTACGTTCCAACCGTAAAATTAATTCAATAAGTTTATCCTACAATTGAATTGAAATTCTTCTTAAAAAACATGAAAAATGAACTACCCAACTAATGCAGCTAACCCAGAATTGCTGTTTATGTCGTTCATTGCAGAAATTACATAGAAAAGAATTTCTGAAACAATTCGGTTCATGTTTTAATAGTCAATTTCAAAGTTACATTTAGTCACAGCCATTATGTGGTATAAAAATAAAATCGGAACAAGTGGGATCAGCTCACTAGAACCTTGATTAGTTCGCTAACAACAAATACGTTTATACTGTTACCCAGTAGACGATAGAGCTGCTTACGAGTAGTTCCTTCTGGAAATTGAAACTCGTCCGGGAAGCTCATTAATCGCGCAACTTCTCTAGGTGAAAAATATCTCAAGTTTAGACTTCTAAGACGATTTAGAGATTCCTCTGAATGTTGCTCGTTCTTTTTGAGTTGTTTGAATACCTTTTCAGCTTCCTCCTTAGTAACTTCGCAAAGAACAGATCCTGTTCCTTCTGCGTAGTGAGTATAAGCTTTTGTGAAACATGTAGAATTATTGGACTGTGGATGTACAATATCCATTAGCCATACACGTTTCCTAAGGACTGTATCAGGAATTAAGAAGTTTTCAGCTTTTGATTCCAATATTTCTTTCAATGCAAAGGGTTGCACATATTCTCTACTTGCAGGCAAATCTTTGTGTATAGTTTCACCTGGAAAATCGAACTGTTTTCGTCTGGCTATACAGTAGTATCGCATTCTGGAATTAGGAATCCCGAACTGATTTGGCGATAGACAAAATTCCCTGTAAACAAATCCAGATCTTGACAAACTGGCAACATAAATATCTCTCGCTTGTGAGTTCTCAAATCCTAGCACGTTTTCCATTAAAATGTAGTTGATAGTCTCAAGCTGCTCAAGAATATCGCAAATGTGCTTCAAAGCATCTGTCCTTCGGTCGTCCACATCTTTTTTATTTCCAACTCTAGTGAATGGCTGGCATGGTGGAGACATAAGTATAGTATTAACATTTAATTTTTCCACATGTTGTTTTGTGATACTTTGAATATTATTCGACATAACATTCATGCTGGGATAATTTGATTTGTACACTGCATTTGCTACAGGATTTATATCTATGGCTGTCACCACATGTCCAGGAAGTTGTGATTCTAAAATAATATATAATTGAATTGGACAAATTGAAAATTATTATCTTATACTTTTGAAAGCATAGTGCATTCCACCAATTCCACTAAATAGCTCCAATATTCTCAGTTCCTCCATTCTCGGTGGCGAATTATTCTTTTCCCAAAATTTTGTTTACTTCTGTGGAACTGACAGCAACGAATGACAACCGCAAAATCATTTCTAACTGTGACTGTACTTGTGTCCGGTTTTTAGGGTGCATGCACCTTCAATGTTGACTCATGTCAGTTAAAAGACAAAAGTGAGACTTCTAGATTTCTCGTACAGATCTAGAAATTATTCCAACCATTATGTTATTGGCGAAATACATAGCACATTACTGAACTCTGAAGCTTCAAAAGGATATGATACGATAAAGACGTAACTGATGAGTATTACTCTCATAACTACATACAAACCAGATTTCTGGCGAAGCCGCTTATCTTGAACTTCAAGATGAAAATTGTTGGACAAGAATGGAAGAACTCGTTCTAAATAGATTCTAGTCACACTAGAAGTCCTCGCCAATTGTGTACTTACAATTCAGGAGGTTTATTGAACACAAACCAATGTTAGGTTGATATTTATTTACCATCCCATTATATAGTAAACTACATAATACAATACCATTAAATTGTGTTCGTTTGAGTTGAAATAATTTTCCCTTGAAACACTTAAAATCTACAGTTAAATGTTAATTATGTTTAAATGAGACCTTTTTCATACTTTTCATTAAAAGTTCTCACTTTACATGTAACCCATAATTTATATGGGAGCTATAAGAGAGAACTAAATAAATTGTGCTTTAAAATTAATCATGACAAAATGTATATAATTTTATTTAAATATTATTTTTCTTCTAGAACTCCTCGTGACGAAAAGCAAAATGTTTACAACTTACACACTAAACTATTCATATTTGTAGATGTCTATTGTTTTGTAATTTCTTAAGTCGATTGGTTAAAAGGTGGCTTTGTGATAGATTAAAACGAAACAGAAATTAAAAATGAAAATATTAATTAACAACTAAATGGTTAAAAACTCCATAAGTGTGACATCAATTAATCTAAATCTATATGTATGAAAAATTATGAAAAATAGAAATATTAATATTATATTAAAATTATCAGCAAATGCTGTAAGAAGAACTGCCACTCTTTAAGCACGTTCACCACGGATACGACGAGCCAGCTGTATGTCTTTGGGCATAATTGTGACACGTTTAGCGTGAATAGCGCACAAGTTGGTATCTTCAAACAATCCGACCAAGTATGCTTCACTTGCTTCCTGCAAACGCAAATCAAGAAGGAAAGAATTGAAATTATTTAATATATTTTATTATATACAACACAAACCTGTAAAGCTCCAATAGCTGCAGATTGGAAACGTAAATCTGTTTTGAAATCTTGTGCAATTTCACGTACAAGACGTTGGAAAGGCAATTTGCGGATGAGCAATTCAGTAGATTTCTGATAACGACGAATTTCTCTCAAAGCCACAGTACCAGGACGATAACGATGTGGTTTCTTTACACCACCAGTAGATGGTGCACTTTTACGTGCTGCTTTTGTAGCCAATTGTTTCCGTGGAGCTTTTCCTCCAGTTGATTTACGGGCAGTCTGCTTCGTACGGGCCATTATTCCTCTTTATGTTCTATGAATAATTGAAAACAAGGTTTTAAAACTCTGCATTTGAAACGTCATAAAGCCGAAAACACAACACAAACAAAACTAGTGACGTAACACAACGCACATATGCGCATGCGTCTACCCCTCTTGTCCATGATTTCAAGGTACGACGAAAAAAACAACTTCATGTGAGGAATATATTTACAAAGATTTTCTGTACAAATGTTTGACCCGAATTAAAATAAACAATTGAAAACTGAAGTAATTAAATGAAATAATTCAAATTAATTGTGATTCAGGATATTCCAATTTCGTGTCATGACTAATTCGGGTGACAAAAATTTTTTTGCCTTTATTTCAATGCGACTCGTCTCGTTTTCAAAGACAAATTAAGATGGCGGACGCGTGAGCCGAAAAACAAAGTTTGAACGGGAGAAAATGCAAGAAACTTTCACTTGAAATTTCTTAAAAATTTTCATGTTACAAGTGTTTATTTAATACTTACATGAATCAATTGATGTTTATCTTGAAGTTTTTACAAAAACAAACTTTATTACAGCTTTTAATCCGATGAAATTAATTTAATACCACGGAACGATAAGAACCAACAACTCGCACAAAGCACAAAAAATTCTTAAATGATGAAATGATTTTCCCTTCTTTTTATTTTCCTCGATACCCAAACAAATGCTTAGCTGGGTTAGTTGTCCTCAAGGTGGCAATTTTCACCACACGTTAAACCCAGAAAGGGACGATAATGGACCCGGGAAAGGATGTGTCGAGGATCGATGTGGAATTTGCGTTTACGAAAATTTTGCGAAGTTTTGTGAAATTATTTCGATTTTAGACTGGGAATGATGATTTTTGGACACGCTTTGATGAGTTCAGTCGAAAATTTTCTTTTATTGATGGGATTTCGGGAAAATTACATTTTTCGTATAATGTTCATTTTCGTGCTTAGCACATTTGTTGGAACAAAAAATGTTCAAAAAATTAAAATAATTTATTTTTGTGCATAATTAATTTTAATTGCAATTAATTAATGTCATCCATGATTCGATAACATTACGACATCATTGTTCATACTCACCACGAAGTGCTATGGGGAAAATCTTCCGTCAAATAAGATAGCGACATCTAGGTGTTAGAAAATCAAACATAAAGTTGTCCTGGGGTTGGTTTACACTCCACCTTAAATATTCACTAAAAATGTTAATTTCCATCAAATTAACCCTTTGATAGCTGCACGCTCCCTTTCTAAATTAATTTTTCTTTATTTCTAGTGTGAATTTTCGTTTCGAACGTGAAATTATGAATTAATCCCCTAAAATTACCAGACACATTTTCTGTACCGTTGGCGCCATCTTCATGCAAGTTTGATAGCAAAAGTTGATGATTGGCACACAGCACTGCCAGATACATTTACCTGATACAAGGCGAAGTTCAAATGAATATCCAAAATATGAACACAAAACACGTTTCTAAAACAATTATAATTCTTGTATTTCTTATAGATTCTTTCATATTAGACGTTACTGCATACTATCGAAATAGTTATTCAATTTTCCTAAACATAATCCGGTTTAGGAGTAAGATCCATCAGTGAAATTTTTGGCAGATATGTTTCATGAGTTCGAGTAACAAACATTCACAGTCGGGCCCCAAAGGTTGAGCCACCATTACTTCTACCTGACGTAGAAACAGAATCCGTCAAACACAGGTTTTCTTCTGCTCTCCACTCGAATATAAAAATTGGGTTAAATTACCAGTATTATCAGCAGGAACACCAGAAACCTTCGCATGCATAGCAGGTAAAGTATAAAGTATAGAAGTGCTAACCCTTAAGGCTTCCGTGTCCAAAATCTAAGAAATATGTACCATTTTTTAATTTTATATAAATCGAGTTTATTATCAACAACAAAATAGGAGATACAAAACGATAAAAACCCAACCTTATTGGATAAGTTTATATACTAATTAATGTCAATAGTTAGTTCGTTATTCTGAATGATTGTGTCTTTATTACAGGGTTGATATATATGAAGTTGATATTTGAATTCCTGTATTTAACACAATTTATAAATTGTTATCGTTATTGTCGTTATTATATTATCGTAAGATATACATGTATGTATAAAATATATAAAATATATTACATAAAATTGTATGCACTTAAAAATGAGAAATTCATCAAAAATACATTCCTTACAAGCTCCTTACTGCGTTTATATCAAGTGATACATTATATATCATCTTAAATTATAATATTGCAACAAACTAATTTTCTTAAATATAAGATCGGTTTCGAAATGTTATATAAAATTTACAAATTTTTTTAAGTAATTTATATTATAGATTTTTTCAAATATTATATTTTCTTTTCACCTGCACTGCGTGGAATGTGCGTGAGCGCGTTTTTTATGAGAAAGCATAATTTACATAAAAACATAATTTAATTTTCTAGTTTAATAACAGCAAGTTAGTCGACAGTACAACAATGTTTATTAATTATAAATAATAGTGTTTTTCGATACAAAAATTAGCCAATCAAGCTTAGTCTGCTGTTTGTTTTCCTAAGTTGAGCTCGCCAAGGGATTATATTTTCATGTTCTTCATCATTTTTCGATCTGTTGTTAGTGTTACTGTTGGTGTTGTTAATGTTATTATTGTTATTATTATTGTTGTTATTGCTGTTTAAATTTTCCATAGATGAGTTATTGTTATTCGTTTCAAATTTGTCGTTTTCTTTGTTGTTTTCGTTACTGTTAGTAGAACACGATATGAAACTTATGTTATCTATGGAAACTGCTCTTTGATTGCTTTTGAGACGCCAAGCTTCTGAGACTCGAGAGTTTTCTTCTACTCTTGGTGTATAGATACTAGCTCTGTGAAAAGCGATCATGTTAATAATGTTTGCAGATATTTAATTAAATATTAGTAATTTACTTTAGTTTATTTTCGGCTTCTTCTCGCCTTGCTAGTAGATCCCGTTTCCATTGAGGAATAGCTGACAATCGACGATCTTCTGCTTCACGTGCCATACGTTCTTCAAACTCTTTTTTGGCACGTTCAGCTGCCTTCTTGGCAAGCATTTGTCTTTTCCAATCGGGAATAACATTTCCCGCTTGGTCTTTTTCCGGAATCTGTAATTTAACCTTTGAAATCGTTTGAAAATTCCACACACAACTGATAAATAATTTTTTGTCTCACCTGATCTACATAATTGTTGGCTGTGAATTGCTTGGTAATATCAGAATACTGTTCTTGCTCCTGTTTAGCTTCGAGTTTTGCCTTTTCCGACTTCAGCTTCTTGATTCCTGAAATATCTTTTGACATTTTTAACTCGGCTATTAAATCTATCTTCTGCGAAAGGAAGGACTCATTTGTTGAGGACAAACACTGCATACTCACGCTCCTTGTCGGAGCTGAGAACGTCTTTGAAAGCATTTTCGAATCAGTGCGTCTTAACTGGTATGAAAATTTATTAATATGCATATGAAACACCAAGTTACATACAATAAGGCCTACCTGAACGCTATTAAGATCCTGGATAGATATCGCCGATAGTGGTTGATGCTGTTTTCTTGTTGCTGTGTCTTGTGGTGGTGGTGGTGGCGGAGCAATTTGCTGGCCATCGTCTTTCTTGAATGACATTGGCATTAATGGTGGTGGAGGTGGTGGAGGCTTTGGCGGCTCAGCACCACTCGGAGTCACAGAAATAGCTTGGACTTGCATGTAGTCTTCTGTGTCAGTAGACCTGCGTAAATGTGCTTTTAGTAATTGAAGTAATTATTTTTAAATCCAACAAGTTTTACTGTGATCTACTACGTTGATGTACGTTTAGAATTTTGTAAATAACCATTTTATTAACAAGTTGCTAGTCGTTTAATAAATAATAATTATCAACTTAACAATATATATTTATTTCATTCTTGAAACATTAATAAAGTTGAAAGGTGCCTGTGGAATTGTAGTATATAGCGAGAATGAAAATAAAATTCCGTATAAAAATTAATTGACATTTATGCATGCATTTTTACTGTTCGATTCTTCAATTACATCTCAACTTATGAGCTTGACAAATCAACATAAGGTATAATATGAATTTACAAAACCCAAAAACTAGAAACACTTCAAATTATTGCTGAGCTTAATTGCAGACATAAGAAGTAGAAATTCATTGAGAGACGGTTTTATGAATGTGTTTCAAGTGAAATTAAACTGAATCTTTCCAATGCTGTCTTTTGCTTGGATATCTAGCAGAATTATATTAGCATTGCGAAATCAGATGGTAAATGCTATTGAATGCAGGACTACAAATAGGTTCGTTGTCCAGACGAACTAAAACCAGGATGAAAAGAGGATTAGCACGCACAGAGCTGGAATTGTTCCACTACAAGGAAAATTTTTAAAAAAGCAACACCAATTAATGAATGGGTTATGGTTAATTTAACGAGATAGTTTGAATAAAAATTTAAATATAGCTCCAAAAACAGAACATATAATTTTAACTGAGTAAATTTCTTGAATTGTAATTAGGTATTAACTTGATCACATTTTCACTTCACATTTTTCAAAAAATTATTCACTTTAGCACAATAAAATATATTTTTAAGGCTTTGCGGAGGTGCAGATTTAGAAGAAGCTAACTTGGAGCATATAGCGGAGCACTTGCGTAGGCAGATTGAACGTTTCTTAATTGTTACTTGCAAAGGAAGAATGCACAGCAAAACCGCTTATTAGACCGTAAATTAGTATTCGTTTAAAATGGTATTTTTTCATAAATTAAATATGTTTTCGCACAAATTACACGTAAGTACAACTTTTCACTATTTAACAGAATTTTTGTTTTTCATGTTAATTTGCAGTTTTCTCCAAAGCATCAACGGCGTGAGTATCCAATGCAAACTAATAACCGCAAGAGAAAAACTTAAAGAATTAGACGATATCGAAAGCGTTGTTCTTGCACGGTTAATGGATTATAATTGTGGCAATATGCAATTAGCGCTGCAGTAGTAAATCACTCATATCTTGTAGACATGTATAACAATTCTCGTCTTACCTGGCTGATGAAGATGCACAAGACCGTTTATCACTGATACTTTTCAAATATTCTGATGGCTTGATCAAATGGTTCTTTCCATCCGGTGAACTGTTGGGAAATGATGGTGGAACGAATGGCAACACTAGCTGTTTGTTGACTAAATTTGGCCCACCTGGACGTGAGCATGGACGCTCGAAACCGAGTGCTTGATAGTTTTGATGGAGCTGGTAGTCACTGTACTCACTACCGTGATTTGATCCAATACCATTCGAAGCTACTGATTGTGTTCCCTGTAGTGGTTGTTTTGTGTTGAGTAGTTTGGCCTTCTTGTTAGCTGAAATTGTGTAAAATATAAAAATGTCTATATTAAAAGTTAACCACAAATACATTTCTCAATGTGAAATATACTTGTATAAAAGAAGTAGGAAAAGTTAAGTTTTTGCAATTAGAGGAAATGTTTAACAACTTAATTATTATATTTCAGATGTTGATGGAAAAATGGAAGTGGCATGAGGTGTGATGAGAGTTTTCCATGTGTATTAGTCGAATGATATTCGAAGGAAAGAGTAAAACAATAACAAAGTAAAGAAGATAACCAACGGAAGATAGTGCACCAACTGCTCATAAATAATTTACCGTGTACAATCAGAAATAATTGGAGTAGATCAACGTGAAGTGAACAGACTGAATCTGTACATAATGCAAAGGAAATGCAGTTAGTAATTATATATGACACCTAAATCTAACTTCGAAAAACGTCTTGCAAGACACATTTGATGTACATATATTACTATTGCAACACAGTCAACTTTCATCTTAAGCCACAAGATACTGTTGACTTAATGTAATTATCCTTGTGATATCTTGATTCAGTTATTGGAGAGTTTCTTCTAAAATTTATTGTTTACAACAGTCAGCAACCATAACAGTGCCTTGACCAGTTGTATTATTTTGTAATGCATTTTGTTGAATGCATATTTTCGTGTCTAGGTTTCATGGGTGTTTTACTTGAAAGAATTCGATTTCCTAGAATGAAGCATCTTTACCTTCACTTCTTAGAAATTGGTCAATTATTTATCTGATCGACTTTGTACATGGTCATAGGAGATGCAATTTTCAAACCGAATAACTTACAGATTTCGACAATGATAGTTACACTAAATCGACTGCACTTGAACGTGAGGCTTTGATCTATGTTGCGCGTGGGTTAATTTGCAGTACAAAATTAGATCAAAGTGAAAGCTTTGATTGTTATACAGAAAGTTTTAAATTATATTTAGAAAAGGCCTGCAGAAAGTTCTTAAACATGTTTTTGAAACATTTTAACTCATGAAAAACGGGACAGTTAATTGGATGCAATAATGCCCGCAAATGTAAAGCAAAGACAGTTTATGAACTCTTTAGTTGTGGCAGGTTTTAAGAATCTCATTTGATTTACATCGAAGATAAATACGAAATTTATTCATCATTAAAAATCTTTTTTATTAATTTGAACGATATGCGTGAGTGATGCAGATATTACACCCTGTTCATTTAGCCGTGAAAAATTACTTAAAGTAACTTGTTGAGCTGCAACGGAAACATATCGTGAAACATATAAAACAAGAGTAATCAATGATTTAGGCAAACTAATTAGGAGACTAATTGACCAAACAGTTAAAGCTGCAGAAGAGCACCTGGCGGATCAACATGCGGGCATATTCAATATTACGCATGAAGTGTTTCGATGTGAATCAGTGAATGCAATCGAAATCATTAAGAGGTATATGTGTTTTTAAAGACTCAGTTTAAAGAACTGTAGTAATTAAATCCATCTGTTCTTAAGATAACCTCAGTGTCTAAAACAGAAGAAGCTTAAATTTGACGTATTCAGATTGAAGCAAGTCATAGTTGTATCCTTCCCCTGAGACATGTTGTAATCTAAATAACAAAGTTTAGTAGATATCAATACGTCTCTAATAGTAAAACAACCAGGAGCAAAGTAGAGTTACTACCTGTATAATCAATTAATTGCTCTGGTTCTAGACTCATTGCAGAAGGACAAAATTTTGAGAGAAGAGTATTTACTTCGAACAGCATTACAGAATATTGCTCGAATGAACAAAACCTCCTTCAAACCAACCATACCTGAGCTAACACTAGTCTTGTATAATAATCCGAACTGATCGTAAATCCTTACTGAAACCTCAAAATTCTTTTGGAAATGAAAAGGAAAAAAAGGCTTAACAAAAGCTTTTATATGATAAGACTTTTTTGTATGAATTCGTACTTTCGCGAAACTAAAATTAGTTTTATAGAAATTAGCTAGTAATTAAGCAAGTATGTTATTAAATTGAAGAAAGTGCAGAAGTTTTCATTTTCATAAAATAAAATACTTAATTAACATTCCATAAAATCTAGTTATATTAAATTGCATTAAAAACTAGAATGGTGTATGCGTTTTATGTGTTTTAGTATGAATGAATTGTTAACACAAAAATTCAAAATGAAATGAACTGTATGTGAGAAAGGTGTATTAATGAATGACGTGAAATTAAAAATAAATATAATTTTTAAAAGTTTTTACCGTTGGTGCTTTAATAAATATTTAAAAAAAAAATCTTTTTTGTATTAACTGATCTGTAAAATTAAATTCATTAAACACGCCAATTAGGTTTGTTTTAAATTTTACATGTTTTGTGTTCGTTGTGTGTAATGTGTTCTGTATCACTTTTAATGCTTTTAAATCCTGCTTAGAGAATATTGCAAATTATTAAAACTTAACTTTAAAATTTTGCAAACACATCACTTGTTTCACGTAATTTATTCCAAATTGAAAACCAAAGTTGAGGGAAAATCTTTATTTTGCAATATTCTTAGTCACATTCGGCTTTTCTCACCCAAGAAGTTGAAGATACAATCATAGTTACTAAAAGTACGTTGGATATGGTTCATAATTGAAACGAAATAAATATTCACAATATCTGAAAACGACACCGGATATTGTTAACCAATTACGAATATCTTTTATTTATTTATCACCAAATCACTCTTATCACTTGAAGGCACAAGATACAACTGATATTTCGATTGTGATACTATGACACCGAGATACGTCTTGGACTTTTTCAAAATTGTTAGTTTGCAGTGAATAGTTGTTCAGTGAAAGTTTTTTGTTAAGGAAAGCTACCGGACTAGTTCATTCACAATGAAATAACTATTTTTCTACTGTTTGTTGTAAAATGTATGAAACAAGAAAGCCAGCACCAAATCTTTGTGATTCCAGAGAAGATATATCCGAAAACGATAAAACAACTAATAGCAGCATTTCAAATGTATTTATCGCCACTTCCACTACCTCTTACGATTTCCAGATAATTGCATGGTGTAAAAGTGAATTAACATTTTTTGGAATTTATCTAAGCTACACCTGGTAACGTAACTGCTCACAATCAACTTCCATAATCCAATAAACATGTTAAAAATTTTCTTTTTTTTATATTTTTCCCTCAAAGTTATGGTGACGAACAACAAACCAACCAACTAACATGGTCAATGTTGTAGGAAAGTTGAAGATTGAGTTAATCTGAAGTTCAATAACATCTTCAATTCATGTCTTCATCTCATGTGAACATTTATCAAATCATCACATTCAAATTAGCAAAAGAAACTTCCGAACTCTTCGAATTGTTATGCAACTTGATATGGCTACAATTTCCATGTGGTTGCATCTTATTAAAATATTAACCATATCTTCATTATTAACTTAAAGATTTTTGCATGATTATCATAAAATCTTAGTTCATGAGAAAATTTTTGATTTGCTTAATGTACATTTTGCTTTAGTGTCATTCAAGGAACCATGGCGATGCACTTGATCATAATCATTGCAAAATTGCGGAAAATATGAATGGGAAATCGAAAGGTGGAGACAGGAAGCTTTCATCACTCACTTCCCGCAAAATGAAAGGTGTTTCATAATTCCATTTTCTGGCTGAGGTGTTAGACATATTAAAAGTACCAAAGAAATTGTGTAACTCTTCAGAGGATATTGGTGGAATGCTTTGTAATTTGTCAACCATTTTGTGTCATTGGTAGCAATACATTTCCATTTCAAAACAATCAAATGAGAGAAGGTTTTCTTAATTTTGGCTTTGAGAAAGACTTTATTTTCATAAGAGATGACTTCTTTAATTTGAAGAGTCAAGTCAGCACAAAACTCCAAAATCATCTGGATCAAGGACGTGTATAAGCTCTCAAAATGTTTTGGTTACATTATTAATTTTAATTATCACCATAACCTCGTCGCAAAAATCATAATAGCTCGTTTATAGCTTAATACTAAATTTATAACAAATCTAGATGATTAATGAGTCCTTTTATAACCATCAAACATAGCATGGCACGCACCACAGGTTAATAGCTGCATCCGGCTTCAGGTTTGCATAAATTTTAGATTTTTTTACGAAACCATCATTTTTCAAACTAAAACTTACTTTAGTGTTATAGTTTTTTGTATCATAAAGAATTTGGCAATGAACTGTGAATTCTGTTTGTTTTGTTATCGACCCGAGAAAAAATTGAGAGATTTGGAAAAACGAAGAAAGCTCATAAAACTTCTAGCACGATTACACGATGTTTTTTGGGACATCACGTTGTGTGCCAATGTTAAGCCTAATGCTAAGGTTAAACATATTAATAACGCATAGAAAAAATGGTTTCTGTTGATGTGATTTATTGGTGAAACATATCACTTCAGTTTGAAGCTGCCGACTGATTGATAACTTTTATGAGCAGGATTGATTTATAGCAGACATATTAATTTAAATCAAAACAATTAAGTAATTACTATTATTAGCATGACATATTAGAATCACTTTAGCGCATTCTTGGCTTTATTCGTGCAAAAGTTAGGAAGGAAATTTAGATTTTGAAAATGATTCATATAGTCAAATGAAGAAAACAATTGAAATGAAAGGATATAATGTAAATCACTATGAAATGTTTTATTAACACCTGGGGATTGCGGCTGATGAGCTCTTCAAATGAGTTCGTAGCATGAATTCTTCACAGGGAGATATGTATATTTGTGGAAATAATTTGTAACAAGGTTCAAACGATACATGTCGATTGCCAATCCCATTAAAATTATATCGAGGTACAGCCGTTGCATTGCTGCTGGACAACTGAGATTGATCGTCAGGTACTTCTAGAGATAACATCGCTCTTACTTTAATATGTTCACTAACATTAAATACAAATGAATAAAGCGATTTAGTTTTTGTAAAGTAAAAACATGTTTGTATACAAAGTAACATGTTAAAACGATCAGCATATAATTTGAGTGAAAGTACCTTCCGGTGGTAGGCACGATTTAATTTATTAAAAGGATGATTTTAGTACCAGTTCCCGTAATTAAATTGCGCAAAATATCTTTGAATTTCAATTAAAATATGATCGGTTATGTAAAAAAAAAAAAGTTGATGATATGTATAACAATGCTGAATCGTAACGTTTAAGAAGGAACACTTGGGTTACATTTTAAATGTCGGAATAAGTTGTCTGTTTGATAAGACCCGGAAACGATATCATCACTTCTTTTTTCTTTATGACCAATTGATGTCTCCAGTCTTAAATATGTTCTCAATGATTTCATTCTAGAATCTTGAAGTTTCAGTTCAATAGCCACAAAAACTGTGTATATAATTCAAACAATTTTTTAATCAACGCGTCTTGGATCATTAGCCAGGCATTGAGATTTTAATTTTATATCAATATCATTAAAGACATTTATCATATTCTACAATAAAAAAGCAATTTCTTAAGACAAGTGATCATGGTGTACTATTTTAACGAAGTTAATATCTTTAATAGCTCATCAGAGATCTGCGCAAATTGCTGAGCGGTAAAAATGTAATACGATTTCAATTAATGTCAACTACACCTGGATATGATAGAATGTTTATTGCAACAAACAACAGTGGAAATAACCACCGACAGAAACAAGTTATAGGATCCAGGTGAGAAGTTATTGAAACTTTATGCCTTTTACTAAGAGATGTATCTTGGAGAGCATTATTGAACTCTATTGGCTTGTCTGTTACCTTTAGGACTTTCACTTTTCTTAACAAATGTAATAAATGTAAAAGAAAATTGATTTTGAAATAAATTGCCGTGACAAAAGTTGTCTATATGCAAATTGGGGCTTTCCTTTATTAAGATGAGGAGGACATATTTTGTGTCACACGACAGTCCACACTGCCAATTCACACGGAAGTGCATGACAACTTTGAAATTAATAGCATTTTCTAAATGCATCAAAGTGAAATTTATATTTGTAGCTGTAATTTTAAAATATTATTGTGAGTGCCATTCGCAATGAAAGAAAAATTTCCTTTCCAAATTTCAATATTTTTCATTATAGACGATAGCTAAAAAAGCAGACATCCTCAGGTATATATATTTCATAAATAAAATTTTAGTTTACGAAACTACAAAGACTTGAAGCAAATAAACTTCATGTATTTTTGAAATATTAATTTATGAAATTAAATTAAATTTATTCGGTACCTGATATTGTAGACATCGTTCTATTTTGATTGCATTTGACTAACTCTGATGGTTTTAGTGTAGGTTCCTCAACGACTTCGAGACCAGAGTCAGAGTCAGGTGTGTCAATGAAAACATTTGTTGCATGTGATGAGTTTGTTGAAATATGTGGCAAAGTTCGGATTGCTGGAGCCTTCAGTGGTGGAGGTAATGGTGGTGGTGGTGGTCCTGTAAGTATAAATTATTTATTTATAAACAAATTATTTTACAAAATAAATTTTTGAATGTATGTACCTGAGCTTTCGTTTTGTAACGGTGGAGCTGACACCACTCGTTTCAGGACTCTTGTGTTGTTCGGGCTGATAGCATTCTCCTGTGCAGCTGCATTGCGATTTGCTTGTTTTGTCCTTTCAGCTACATCTTCTGGTGGACACAGTGTTTCATATGTATCACTCTTCACACTTCCATTACAATTAGCATGACTGATTGTATTTACAACTTTTGGTGCATAGGACTCATTGGAATTGACGGGGGAATCATATTTAGGGGAGAAGTTAGGATGTGTGTTTTGACTTTTGCTGTTACGTCTGGATGGCAGTTCGCGATTACTCATATTCTGGAATGAAAATAGATTTTATGAGCCATTTGTATTTAAACAATCTTAATTAAGTTTCGTGAGCGTACGATAGAGCTTTAAAACAAAACATTCTATTTACTACTTCTAGTTGTAGTTTTAGCAAATACCTATCGAAATGAAGTAGCCTAAGCACAAAAGAGACAATTTGAATCTACGCTTGAAAACGCAATTAAATTACACAATAGTCTAGTTGTAAGAACACGAGGAGTATCAAATGTATAACTATAATGTTGATGAACCAGCAAATGTAATAGAGGGAGTGTGGGTTTTGAGATTTTTGGTTGAAATTTTGGAATACAAAGCTTTTGACATTTTATATGTAGAATTATGTTTCTTTCATCAAATCATATATGTATTAAATTGTTTTACAATTCACGACTTTCCGCAATAAATATGCACCTTGCATGACTTTGTAAGTGCTCTAAAGATTGAATCTACATAATTATGGTCTGCGAAAGTTTCACTTTAACATTTTCAGCAAGTTTTTCTACTGAAGACTGCCTAAGGACACGATTTTACGTATAATTTGCCTCAATGTACATCTTAAAAAAACAATTTTAAGCCTAATAGTAGTTCATAGGACAAGTGGATATTTACATGGTTCGTATACTGAACGATGATATCATTACTCCTAGTTGAACTGGCACTAGCCGATCTGCTGTGTGATCCACTGTCTCTAGATCGACTACGTCCATTTGTGTACTTGTGTTTAGCAGCTGTTCTTGCTTCTTCGCGTACCATATAGATATCTTCGTAATCATGATCGTGACTATTAGAAGTTTGACTAATTTTCTTGGTGTTATTGTTGTTGTTAATGCGGTTATTCTGTTTTGGTGAATTTCGATTGGATCGAATGGAAAGAGATTCATCTGATCCGCTTCCAGCACCACTGCTGCTTGAATGCACTTCAACTTGGACGGTAAGTGCATTTGGACGTCCATTGTGATTTGAATGTCCGTCCTTACTACTGCTACAATCAGAGTCGAATAAATCTTTAACTCTGTTGTAAATAACTTCTTGTGGATCGTGTAGGAAGAAAGATTCGCCGGAAACACTGCCACTTGGTGATGGTGGTGTTAGAGATCCATTACGCATTGGATTAATGTAGATACCATCGTTTGGCAAAACACTGTTATAGATTTTCTCTGGAGGTGTTCGAGATTGAGTGTATGTGCCATCAGGATTCTTACGTATGGTTGGCGGATGTAAATAGAACGGTTCAGCATCAGAGCTTGCTGAAGATGATGACTTCGACATCAAAGTGCTGTTTCGACTATTCTTGCTGTAGTTTGATGTATATTTCGAGTTTGATTTCTGTCTATTGGATGTCTTTTCTCGTCCATATTCAGCTGACGTTCCATGCTGTACCAGAACATTCAAACACTAAAAGTAAAGTATGTCAATTTCCTATTCGAAACCAAGTATTAGAAACAAATTACCTCGACTTGCTGATTTTCTGCTGCATCATTAATTGGACTTTTTCCGTATTTGTCTAATGATAACTTAGCACCGTGATTTAAAAGCCATCTAACTGCGGCAAGATGTCCACGCGATGCCGCAAAATGCAGTGGAGTAGCACCATCACCGTCCCTCAGATTTGGATCGACACCTTGGTCATCAACCTAGAAGAAAGAGTAGAAAGTTAAGAATTCATATGTACTCGTACATCGACATCGGGTGATGTATTGAAGTAATTTAAACTTCAGGCTATCTATCTTCTTCGTAGTTTATCTTGTCTTCCTTATTGGGTAACTAACAGAGTCAAGGCCGTGCTTTGAACTGATTGTGTTCCAGAATCTTGTTCCTATCGTTGTCATGTGCATGTTAAATTGTTGATAGTACGTTTTAAGACAAATTTCAAACCGTCATCCTCCAAGAGCCATGATTCAATGCTTTCTTTCTTCAGCTGAACCACAACTGTATGGAGAATACTGGTTCTAGAATCATGTTCTTGATTCCTTTTCACAATAATATCTATAGTTTTTGAATAACGTGCAACGTGCACACCGCCGAGGATGAAGATCTGAATCTTTCCAATTACATTGACCTAATTTGGGCTTGTTTCTATTGGGAACATTTTGTGGTTTTTCAATTTATTCTCTATAGATAACTGCATAAGAGTTTTTGTATTTATAAAGTTGTTAATTGCATGTGTTTTTATTGTGTCTTGGTTTGGGTTTGCTACGACAATTTATAATAAGCATTGAGTCTACCGAGATTGTCTTTTTATAAGAAACAAGTTACTCTGGAATTAAAAACCATGATTTTTCCAAACTAAGATGAAGATTAAATGTAGGAATTTCCGAGATAAGTCGAAGAAGATAAGATTGAAATCAATAAGACTAGATATATATGCATGCAAATTAACATCATGTTTATCAAAGGTAAACAAGAGTTTCTTTTGATTTTGCGGAATCAATCAAGATGTCTCAAATGGAGTGACACATTTTTTTATTTTGATCAAAGTCTGAAAATTGGGATAAGCTAGATAGCAGCTACATTTTCAAACCACATTTCATTGTGAAGCTTAACAGAATTTTCCAGAAACAAGAAATTAGCGTCTTGCTCAAGTCTTCATTCCATAGATTTCCCATTTTGTACAATAAAATGTTACTTGTTCATATCACAATTTGCAATGGACGTGTTGTGTTGCGGAAGAAACAAGTTCCATATTAGAAAATTTATTCGCTTTGGTGTTGTACTATATCAATTGAAGAAATAATATCTTTCACAATTCTCATTTAAAACTTGCTGAACCCAACTTTGAAATTGTAAAATATTCGAATTTTTGAAAGTTGTGTTGCGTTTCAACATCATCTACATTGGCCATACTTGATAATTTGTGTCACATTTAATCTTTTCAAGATGCATCTTGCTCCAAGGATAAAAACATAAGATTAAGTTTTTATGATGAGAAACATTGAGTTGAACAGCTAACTCAATGCAGATATGGTGTTTTGATAATAAATAATTAATGATCAGTATACTAATATTTAATACAATTTTGGTGGCAGATTGTTTTTGAGCTTTACAAGTTAGTGGATCCCCAAGGAATCTTTGAACTTGATAGGATCGTAGACAGAGTAACTCATGTCGTGTAAATTATTCTAGAACAGCAGTTTCAATGCTGAAAGAAGTGAAAGCAATCCTGCATTGCAGTTTATGGTTATGTCTAATTGTTGACATTTCTAATATCCATTTCAGGATGAACGAGTTTGTATCGAGAATAGCCGTCAATTAAGACTCAGGAAAGAAATTAGATGCTACTGAATGATGGCAGGTCCACATAACGTGGTGTAACTGCTCTTGAGATATTGATGAATTACTTGCCTGTTATAAACAAATAATTTCATTCAATCTGGTTCATTTAATTGCAAATAATAAAATGTTAATGACCTAAAGCCAAACCAGAATCAACACAACAGATTAGTGTAATGAAAGACGCATATTAAAATGAAATGCATACAGTTGCAGTTGCATTCAGTGTTGCATGGATGCAACGAACATCAAAGATCGAGTGTTACTCAATAAAATACTGAACTATTTGATGTCTAATACTATATGAAACGATCGAGAGCAAGATAACTTGGTCCATATCAGCTGAGCAAATGGTAACCATCGAGCCCCTTTCCAGGTTCATTGGTCGAATCAAACTACAGCAAGAAGTGCAACATGAATGCAGTTTTACACTTGATATGTATATGCAAGTTTCTTTTTCCAAGTAACGGTAGGTCTGGTTTAATTTATACAATATTAGATGCAGTTTAATGCTCTGGTTTATGTCAAGATAATGTATTTTTCAAATGTTTAGTAAAACTGGACTATGAGAGGTTAGCATACAATTTTGGAATTGTTTTTAGTTTTGTACAAAATATTCATAAAACAAATAGATTTCTTAAGTTAAACGAGTTTTATCTTAAAATGGAGCAAAATTCTAAGACTTTTTAATGATTGTTTTAAGCCAAATATGTCGAACTTCTCACTTGTTAAGAACCAGTTCTGGTTGGAAAAGAGTCTGGATAAGAGAAAGAATGTTTCTATAAGTAGCCACAATTTTAATGATATTGCAATTTAAATTTTTAACTGTTATCATATTATTTTCATGATAACTTACCATCCATTTGAGGCAATCTAGACATCCCATTTGTGAAGCAGCGTGTATCGGTGCCATTCCATCTCTTGCACGAACATATAATGATCCACCAGCTTCAAGCACCAGAAATTTCAAGACTTCTAAGTGTCCTTCTTGTGCAGCTAAATACACCGGAGTAACGTCATTATCCATTTGTGTATTTGCACTAGAAATATTGAAAAAGAAAAATTGTTTCTAATTAAAATAGAGCAATTAATTTTAACCATTTTCGTAATTAACTTAAAGAACGTGTTAATCATATGAGGTGCGATTAGAAATGCAGGAATATCTTCAATATTATGGATGCTGTTTGTCACAGACCAGTAGGATTCATTGATTTGTGGAATTTTCGTTGTACATTGTAACGAAGACAAAGTAATGGTTAACGGAAGATCTTTGCAAGATAAGACACAGATTCTTCTCAAGTTGAATAATTAGTTAATGACCAATCATAAATGGATCATTTGTTATAGCTGTTTCAAGTATTGATTGAATAACTTAATGATAGATGTTTCGTCCTGTATCAGAACGTAGTTCAACAGAAAGAGTACAATCCATGTAAAGAAATTTGATTTTAAAAATAAAAACATTAAACATGTCTACAAGCAATACCTTTTCTAAAGTTTCTTAAGGCTTGTGAATTAAGTTTAAGATATCTTAAAGTTTGACTGATATTTTATCAATACTAATTAACCTAAATAACATATAATAGACTAGTTATCTCTTGCAATTCAAGAAGAAGTCGAACAACATCTGTTGGAATTCTTGTTATCATATTGCAACAAATCCAAACCCCTTAAATCGTCCATATGGTCACATAGCGGCAAAACTGCCAACTGAAATGATCATAGTAATGTCAGATAGTGGATTCAACGGATTTAAAATAAATGTAAAATAAATCAAAACTGAAAGAAATTCTATGAATTTGATGATAAAAAATATTTATAAAATAAGATTTAATGAAGCAGCATGCTCGAGTGAGCCATGAATGAGCACAGTCTTAACAGACGCTTAAACTTGATTCATATGTTAATTTCTTTAACGTTGTTGTACAGTTAATCACATTCATTTCTAGAACTTTGTTTGTGATGCAATAATTCACCTGAAGAAGGTACGGTTTGATGAAAACCTGCTTTCAATCGATTAACTTGTGGAAAGATAAAATCTTCTAACAGACTCGGGTAAAGCAGTTATCGCCTTTTGTGTTATTAAGACCTGTACTGGAAGGTATCGGAGAAGCCCTCTTTTCACTTTCTTGGAATTTCCGTAACAGGTGTTGTAAGGTAACTCAATTGTTAATTTAAAGAAATTTAAAATTATTTCAAAGCTTCAGTGAATTTTCGTCTTCCGGAATTGGGTCAGTAAGTCAGTAAAAGTACTTCCGTACCTTTTTAATTGAATATTTTAATTTAATAGTGTTGTCTGATTAAATAAAGTTATAAGGAAATTGTTTTCTTTTGATAACTTTTGTAATTTATTTGTTTAAAGACTATAAGAGTTTGTAATTTGTAATGTATAGAGGTATCTTTAGATGAAGATAATCATATCGTGTAGTTTATGGAGATTTGAATCACACGTGAATCAAAAATTTATTGCAGTTTGTCATAGCTTTCTAGTTTATGGATTTGTTAACACATTAAGTTTGCGTGTTTTTGATCATGCGTGCACAGAATTTTCTCGTGCGATGTTAGGCAATCACATTTTCTTAAAATTTTATTTCAATTTGATTTAATGCTAAGACAATTTGACATCTTAAAATTGAGGAGTTTGAGAAAGAAAAGTAAATTACATTTTTTAAAACTTGAAAGAAACTGATTTCAAAAGTGACGTCTTAAACGTATATTGCTTACACATTAAGGTTTACAAATTTATTTTGTTTTTGCGAAAAGTAGAAGCAATCATGTAAAAATCAAATGTCGAAAGACAAGATCATGCAGCGATGTATCAAAAGTGGTGTCATAAATCAGAAGAAAGCATTTATTTCTAAAATAAATATTATATACTATATTTATCATTTAAAGAAGCATCACTAGAAACAAGTTCCGTCTTCTTACGATCGAAAGCAGACACTGTTTCGAGGCTGTCAGACTACCTCAAGAGAATTGGAATCAGTATAACCAGAAACCACGATATTCAAACGCGTTTAATTCAACAAGTTCAAGTTCTTTGAACAGTAACAGAATGTGACAAGTTGAAATTCGTAAAAAATTAGGTTAGTAGAATTTCTAGGTGATGTCAATTTCAGGTGTTTCAAGTGTCATGGAATTTGAAATTTCCATTAAACCAAAAACTGTAAAAACAATTTAAAGTTTTCAATGTATGGACATGATTAGAGATCTGGGTCTTTCATTAATTGATTCTTAAAATTTGATTGCAGACAGATTTATTGATCAGATTATTTAATGATAGATTCTTAGGTCTTTAATGAAATCAAATAAATCTAAGGTATACTCTGAGAATTTTGAGAAACTCTTTAGACTGGAACCTCTTTTCGCTGGCTTTCACTCTTCAAACCGGTAACGATGAATTTTATTTCCGTTTACCTGTATTAAGTTTTTTGTTACTAATAGTTCTTCTCATTGCATGACAATTGCTTTCTGTATCCGGCAGTCTGAGCAAAACTTATTAAAGGTTTTTTTAATGACAAATAAAATATACAAATGTTTGCACTATTTTGCGGAGATATTGGCATTAAACTTAATTATGAAATAATAGCTTGAAGTCAGTTAGAGTTTATACAATTTGATTTAAAATATGTAGCTCATGGAAGATGCACAAGTTTGAACTGTTCACTTCCGACCAATACAAGAATGATTTCTTGTAAGGTCAAGAAAAAACTCTTACAGGTCAAATTGGTCCAGTTTTGTTTAAAGTAAACATGGTTTTACTTTTGAATAGAACGGAAATGAATAGAAAAAATCGAAACTGTACTTCACTTTCTATTTCGAAATCATAATTTCTGTTAAATAATTATGTCCACTTCATCGATCATAGTCAAGCACGATTTAAGATCTTAATTGATCCAAGGTACAAGTCAAATGAGATTCGTAGATTTTAACACTTTACCGGTAGTTAATTGATGACGTTTCAATTATTTCTTAGTGATTTTGAGCTTTTCTCTTGTAATATTGAGGAGTGAAATTGAATATAAGACGAAGAATAAGACTTGTATTGAGGTTTCGAAACTTGCAAGTAACGATGTTGTACATCAATCAAACGTAAAAATGAATTGAACTCATCAATTAATCTTAACTGAATGATATCAAAATTAAAAAGAAAAAGCTTCAAATTTGAACGTCTTCAACTTTTCTTATTGCTTCAAAACTTGTTCGTAAGTTTGTTATTTCAGTAATAAAAAATTAGATGACATGAATCAGATTTTCTTTTTTTAAATTAACTCCTATGAAATATAAGAGTTTGTAATTTAACGTCTTAATTAATTGAAGCTTAATTACATTAGACATAAAATGAAATATGTAAGGAATTCTCATTTGAGCATAAAAAAGAGAAAGAAGTGCATGTTATAAAACTGAAAAAACATTTCTTCAACAACAAAAATGCGTGAAATAATTATAACAATTATATTGTTTTTAGCAAAATTAAATAAATATAAAAAGTGTATTGCATTAGGTTGTAAACTCTTGTATCCCACGGATCTAACAATAATACAACTTTCACAAAATTTACGGGTTAGGCTTATGTTTTTATATTTTTATATTTTTAACTTTTAAGTGCAAATTTCATAAAACACGCTTTTGTTTGCATGGTGTAACAAATTAACACAAACATTTTAATGAACATGGACAGCAATGGCGTTTTGTAAAAGCTTTGGAATCTGTAGCATGCAAGAGTGATGTTAAGCGTTTGATGAACTTTTCTTGGGGTTTTTTTGTATTAAAAAATCCTGTATTTGATCTGTACTGTTATTGGAATACTACTGGATTTGCAACAATCACATTGGTTAAGTCACTTTCACTGAGCGTAATTGAACAAATTGAAGTGATTTACTTCATACGAAGATCTCTTAGTTAGCTCGATTGAAATTGGACTTGCATAATGAAACATGTATGCCTTCTTCCTCTGGATAGTAGAAATAGTTAAAAAGTTCTTGTTGTTTAGGATTGAAATAATTTCATGGACAATGGTATCAGAAGCAGTAAAGAGCAGTTCTTAAGGATGTGTAATATAGGCAACATGGTTCAGTTCATCAACTAGATCGAAGTGAAATACATACTAACACCAAGATAAGCAGCAGCTTCATTTGTCTAATTAATTCACCAACACAGCTTTCACTAAAGCATGCGGATTAGTGTAATCTTTAAGTGATGAGTTTTACAGAAATCTGCAAGCACAAGGTTAAACCAGCAGGATACAATTTAAATTGTTCTGCAGAAAAGCTGTCAAGGTTGAGAAAATTTCAACTGATCTATAATTTACTGAGTTAAGAAAACCCATTACAGTTATTAATTTAAATTTCAGTAACGAATTCAGAATGTAATGAAAGATAATTTCGTTTTTTCGTTTTTTAAATGTTCGTCTTTATATCGACAATTCGCTTGCGAAAATGATTTCGACAATTAGAAGTACCCTTCAACCTTTAGCAACAAATTACTAACGCTACATGTAGGTACCTGTACTGGAAAAATTGTGGTTATGAATAAGCGTTAACAGTATCTTGTATGAGTTACTAAACAGATATATGTAGGTATATGCGTAAGATTCTTGTAATTAGTAAAACATGTTCCAATAAATTTTGACTCCTTAGTAAGGATTAAAGTCTTTATTAAGTTTTCATTAATAATAAAGGATTGTGTTTGATAGTGTCTGTTTCTAAACTTGAAACCTTGACATCTAACAACCTTGCGGAAACTGGAACAATAATTTTTGCTGCGTTGAAAAAATTAGTCTGTGAACTTTCCAACGTAGGTCACTTTAAAATGTTGCAAGTGGTCCAGGCTGTCTAATTTTCGAAGAAAAACAACCAAATCATGAAAGAAAGTTATTAAATTTAACTGTGCCATGTAATATGATTCTAAAACTATAAAATGTTGACCAGTTTAATAAAGAAACTCTCTTCAGATGCTGGAAAAATGCTAACATGCATATATGACCTTGTTGGTTTTTTGAAAGTTGCTACAACTGATGTTTGTTCGAGAGATTTAAACGTCAAAGGCTATGGTCTTCAAATTTACTTTCATACGATGACATATGAACATTTTAAAATCATCCAGTAGAGCTGGAAAGTCATATTCACACTTTGTTTGTAGAAAGTATTTAAAATAATTCCATTAAGATATCTCCATGTGATCAAAGTTTATAACTCTCAATGAAATTTTGCGAGATCTTAGCAATAAACAAATTATTTACACTTCACACTCTTAAATTTAATAACTCATGTATAGTCACAGTTCTGCACTGTACCACATATCTTGACCAGGAGAAACAACAAGCTACACGTGATTATAAAAATTAAGTATTGAGAACAATCCGCATTTATTTGGTTTATCAATGCTGCAAAATATTACTACACTACTACTATTATTAGTACATGTTCCCAATTTCCATAATATCCTTAAATGACCATTTCTTGCTTTCAACTTCTAATCCTAAACGCAAGTTTATGTAGATGATGGCATATTAGCAAAAGTTTGGCTATAAATCTAATAGCTTCCTAAAGATTTAAGATGTAGCTACATTAGTTCAATATGCGGATGAAACAAAAGTGCATTTGTGCATTTAAGACAATGGACAGGATTATCTATTCTATGCAAAGAATAGTATATCTTTTATAAGACATTTGTGGAAAGTCCATAACGACTGGGAACGTTTTAGACGAAATGAAGAGATAATAGACGACTTCATATAATCTGTGTAGGAAATTTTTTAGCTCAGATTTATATAACATCATCATCAATAAGCTTGACACGTTGAAAGCCGGTCAAATTGACACCAGTTTGAAAATGGAATTTAAAACTTTCTTGAAGAGTAAGATTTGAGTTAAGAAATTTTGAAAGACAAAAGATGAAATTAATTTGAAAAATTGATACTTACTTGTAAATGTATTGCAACGACACGAATATACCAGAATTGATTGTTAGTTGCTGCATAACGATATGTTATAAAATCAAGTAAATGATATCACATTCAATAAATTAAAGTAATTTTGCAAATTGATGTTTTTGGATTAAGATAATTGTCTTGTCTTTAAGGATGAATCCTTCACAATTTCACAACAAATCACTGTGATTATGTAGATATCTGTTGAAAATAACATTTAGTTTGTTACGAATTATTGATGCCAGTATTAGGGGCTATTTCTCAAACACTATAACATAATGTTTATTTTGATGTTTAACTAATCGTATTTTAGCTCGAATCATCAAAATCTCAACATAAAATTAGCAGGCAATTAAATTTCTCTATACATTCCATGGTGAAAAACGGGATTTTCGTTTTGTAGTCAATTCATAATACCTAGAAGATGATTCGAGTCTAATAACTTCGAATTCAGTTTATCAGGTAAGTAGTGGATAGGTGGGTATTAGCAACGGCGATGTGATTTAATGGGATAATAATTTACACAATACGTTTCAAGGTATTTTGAATATGATTTGTTTGTCTCACCATTCTGACATGTGTTTTATCAAGAGCTACAGTTAGATGATATAAAGCTGTATCACATCTGTTTCTTAATAGTTACGCAACAAAGCAGGTCATCGTGAATGGATTACCAAGAAAATTGGCACAAACCGTGTGATTGATGTTTTATGACGTGATTTTGATTTGATTTTTTATATTATGAATGTCAATCCGGAAGGTGCGACTGTAACATCCTTCAGGTGTGCAACGAATTTTGACAAGACGACATTATCCCACGATATATGGAATTTGTGTATTTTAAAGGAAAGTAGAAACTTAACACACTTGTTTGAATTTCCCATTAGTGTTAAGGGTTAGAAATTGAAATTGTAATAGAGTGCGAAATATTTGACTTTGAAAATTCAAAGGTAGAATAATGACATCCACTTAATTGAGAAATGGAGAATGTTCAAGGAGCCTAAAGAACGAAACACTTCTGTCTATGCTCCTTAAACTTATGTACCTATTAATCTGCAAATATTTATTTACAGATGTTCGTTTAAGGATCAAGTATTGAAGATGTAAACTTTGAAAGATGTAACTTGCTGTTGATATTTTTAGTTTATGATTTTCAAAACCAGTTTATTCCCTAAATTGACATACTTTGTACTACGTTCACAAGTTCTGAAATACTAACTTATTAAACCTTAGTCGAGTGACACTATCTTCGACTTTAATGTCACACACACTTCTCTCATTTTAACGATAAACATCTCACTATTTTCGATTATTATAAAGAAAATTGTTATTTAAATTTAAAAACAAGATTCGAATTTTAAAAATTGATCACAAAAATAACTCTTTTTAAAAGCCACACAAAACAAATTTCAAAGTTCTTCTGAGCAAAGCTTAGAATCTGTAACGTCGTCTAAGTTTAAGATAAGATATACGACTGAAGAAGAGATATTGATATGTGCTAAACGTAGCTCTTAAGATCGATACAGAACAAGAAGAAGAAGAATCAAAACTGTAATCTGGTGAGTGTTCTTGTTACACTAAATCAAACTGTGTCATGGTGTGTCAAGCTGAGGTGATATAGGTCAAAAGATTTTGATAGTGATATTGTAAAATAAAATAATAACAGAATCGATGATGTTATAAATTCAAATTCTTCCACAAGATGTTGAAGAAGTTCTGTTAAGCCGTTCTGAGCCAATGGTGTATTGATTATCTCTATTGTTGTACTATATAATGGCGAAGATTTTATATTTTCTAGATTCTATGCAAATTCTTGCAGAGTGAGATATTAAATTGAAACGATAATGACATTATTTCAAATTATTATGAAGGTAAATTAAAACCAAAATGAAAGTTGTTTGTTATAAAATTTAAAACAGTTTAACAGTGCGTGACTTGTAATTCGTGATTTCGTGACAAATTTGGCGGAAGAGTTAGTGTCATGTGAGCGTCAGTATTTTTGCGGAAATTGTTAACGAGAATATCATTAAACAGTTTCTTAAAAATAAGTGCAATAATGATTTTTGTATCGCCCACAACTTCAAGTTCCTTTAATTTACAATTTGGTTTTTGAATTTTGTATTTGTTGTAGAGAAATTTTGAATTGAAGAAAACAATTAAATCAAAACTTAAAAACTCTATTTCACCTGAATTTTGTTAAAAAATTAAAAGTTGAAATCGTCTTCGTTCAACCTGGAGTAATTTCCAAATAATCACGCACTAATCGAATAAGTCACACAACGTGTTACGGTATTTGAAGTAATTTTCCGGTAGATAAAATAAAAAATATCGGAATTCATTTATTTCCCATCCAAAATTAACGTTTTCATTTACAGATTTTAACTCACTAATGAAAATAATTGATTAACACGGCATTTCACGGAGAAAGTAGTACTTGGAGAAACGTAGGTGATACACGAAGAAATAAAGTTTAGATTTTGTTTGAAATTTGTGGATTTATTAGTAACCTCTTGTTTCTACACATCTAAATATTTAGCTATAACAATGACGCGCAATAAATCATATTTGTGTTGATACTTTGTGCTCCATAATCCCTAAATTTATTGATCAACCACAATAATTGATTTGGTTTGGTTAATTTTTATGATATCCGCTACCGCTCATTGAGAGATGGAAGATGAATCTTCAAAGCAGATTCTGTGGTTTCGCAGAGATGTTGTAATGGTTTATGTGATACCTTTTTTTACTTTGAAATTCGAAGGAAATTTTAAAGCATTCTGAGGCACTAGATGAAATGTGGCTCTACTGCTTATCAGGCATCACTTAGCTTTACTTTGATTAGTCGAAATAAACAAGAAAAGAAAGTACATCCGCAAATCATTTAATCTCATTTATGTTAACTACTTCTTACTGTTTTTAATGAAAGTGTCTTAAATACTGCTAGTTGACAGAAGGAAAGTGATAAAACTAATTGACGCATTAGTGATTTTAATTAAATTCAATCTATTAAAGGAGCAGTATGGTCAATAATGAGACAAGATACAAGAAGGAAACTGAGTAGAAATCAATAAGTGATATGCACGTGTAGAGATAATGAAGATATTCAACAGAAATTCAAAAGATTTATTACATGAAATTATAAGATAACCAATTGCGACACTTAGGTGCATCAAGTTTGGTTATCACAAAAACCTTTTAATTTTTATTTATGCATTCATACAAAATCTGCTTTCACTCAAATAAAATGGCAAAAACCCGGTTGTCTGGCCGATTACTGACCTAATTAACAAAAAAATTGCATACATCTAACACTACTGAACTAGACATGATTCAAACCGGTGCTTCTGATACCAGAAAGAGCCCACGTAAAGACTCTATCAAGATTTGTAGAACTCATCTTTTCAGTTTGGATAAATGGAAAGTAAAACAAGAAGCTAATAACAACCGAATATCTTGAGCTACATCCGGTCGCAAAGAGATCTTTATTTCGAAGAAGCCGTTAATAAGTGTATTGATAACTTCTATGATTTATGAATACGGTTAAGATTGTGGAGAAGATGTGCTGGAGGCCTTAAAGTTTTAGTTCCATTAAGCATTAGCTCTTGTTTATGATAATTTGCATTGATATTGGCAACCAAGTTACACATGTAAATAGTGCTGTGAAAACACTTGCATACGATATGTTAGCCACATAAAATTACAAGTCACAAATCTCTGAGTAGATCAATTATGACAAGTATAGATAGTAAAGAACATAATTCCGGATCCGAGCATGAGTTTTTTGTTCCAGAACGACTGTGTACCTATTTGTCACAGGAATTTGTTAATCGGTGCGTCCAGGAACAAATAAATATCTGAGTCATAAGGATAACATTTATGAATTTGATTTCATATAAAATTAACTACTATACCTTGCCTGAGACGTAAATTATATAAAATCGTCTGTTTTGCAAGGCTGCCTTACAGCTTATGTAAATTGTTCAGGAATATTTGATGTATTTACCTCATTACTGGTAATTGTTAATAACTCAAAGTGTCATATTCTTTATTAATATATTCCGAAATGAATAGAAATTGAGCCTTTATCAGCAACCTTCAATAAGTAAGATTCAAATGCAGGTTACTGAAGGATTCCTTTATAGAAATTTGAAACCGCAAGATCGCTATTTACAGAAAATATTATAGGACAGAGGTGAGATGATGTGAGTAAGTGAACATTAAAGAAGTTTAATAGATTTGAAACAGATTGATGATGAATTGAACCTCGCAGATATGGTAAAGTATCAAATTTTACAAGCTACATTTTATGGCTACGGAACATGCAACTCTTTTGTCCTTAGCACGATTTTCCGAACAATTGTTAGCTCAACTCGAACGTCTTATAAGTACTCATCAACTATTATAAGACATACAACAAATTGGTATGTTGTTTTCCGTTCAATGTGCACGATTCACGTGGATATAATAAAATTAAAGAAATTTTATAAGGAAGACCTGTTTGTGTACTGGACCGAAGTCTTTCGGATGAAGTACAACGCGAAAAGAACGCTTTCAAGTAATTATAAGTTAATTACAAAATATTTAGGGCAAAATATAAGAGACTATATGCTTTTATGAAGTCGTCATGTTTATTACCTTACAATATTTCTTCGATTATTCCTCTCTTTGCCAACGACAGTCTTCTCTGGACTGGGACTTCCTTGACGAATGCTATCAATATCATCGATATCATCCATAGACACTGATCGCTTCCGATCACAAGACGATGTTCTTATCTTGTTCTTGTTACGTCTGTGAGACGAATTCGCAGTTGAACTTGACATTTTGTCCGGACTGTTTTGTTTTTTGGCATTAAAGCCTGAGAAGTATCCTAACATGGAAAGTGAGTGTTATCCAAAACAAGTGTGAAAAATAATAATTCCATAAATTCTTCTCAATCTTATAAATCCACAATTTTTCCACTCATTATTCGCGAAATAACATTTCAACAATTCAATTTGAATTACTTTCTTTAAAAAACACAAGATTTCATAAAAATATTTTTTTTTTTCACTTACTGACACAGGTCTAATTTAATTTATGTTTTTTTTTAATTACAAGCTCCAGTGAAACAATGAAAATCGCAAAAATATTAATTGCAAATTATAAATAAAAATTTCATTTTCATTTATTTCTTCAAAATAAATTCAAGTCACTTGAATCCGAACAAAAGTTCCCACGAATTGTTCACTTGATAAGAAGATTTTTTGAAAAATGAAAATAAGGTTTCTCAAGTTTAACTTTTACCACGTGCACAGGTAAACCTTAATCTTGATGGGAAAAGCTTTTAAAATCAAAATAAATTAATAGAATCTTTTTTAACTTGACCGAACTGCACGCCACAACTAACCGAACGCGAATACTCTCTTTCAATGCTGCAAACGGTTTCTGTGCCGCTATGGCGCTTCATGAACTGAAGTGTTTCTACTTTTCTCTACGTTTTGTGGTCTTTCCCGTAGAGAAGAAAAATCAACACGAATCAGAGCCCGGCCACGATTTTGCGGTGTTTAGTTTCTTCTCTAATCGGAATGAGACTCCAAGACTTTCCAACAAGTGCTGGTGCTTGACAACCTATCCAACATCTTCTCTTCGTCCATGATCACCATGATCAGTGAAATGTTTACAGTGAAAATCTTCTTAAATTATGCAACTTCAATAATTTGCAACTAATTTATTAACCTTTTAGTTAATTAAATCGATTTTAACGAACAGTAAAGGGAAAAATTAGGATTTTAATTAGGAGAATTTCACACCAATGAGGAAGTCACCTTTGCGTCTTCCATTAAAATCATTACACTTCTGGGTCATAATTCTTTTAATTGAAAAATTATAAAGCAATTTTTACTGCTTGCAATAACCACTACTAGGATTTGTGGACAGAAAAATTCAAAAAGGTTAAAGGGAATACAATATAATAAAAGTTAATTTTACTGTTTGATAGAGATAAGAAAGTTTAAGGAAAGTGAAGGAAATTTGGGCCAAAAAGAAACCAGGCCTATTCAAAATTTCTAGAAATGCATTTTGTACAATGTGGTTGTCATTAGTTTAGGTAACATGTGGAAAATATTTTGAAAGTTTGTATTAAAAACCATACCTATTTGACCCACTGATGAATCAATCTGACTTTTGAGACGAAAGCCCTTTTGATGTTTATTGAATTCAGTTGTCATTGTCAACAAGACACTAAATGTGATCTATAGAAATAATTAGGCCAATCATTTTTCAAATTTTAAGATGTTAAGGCTGGAATTCTATTTTCTCATCTAATAAGTGGGTTTAGATTACTTGTTTGTAGAACTGCACCTGGTACAATAGTACTTTCGGACTCAATGCAAAACAATGGTCGAAAATGTTACTTTCGAAAGTGGTGTGGTAAAAAATTAATTTCTTGCAACTTTGATTCGAAAGCTGTCCTTCTGCTAAAACAGATATTTGAAGATTCAAGTACTGGACTTTTATCAAAAATAAAAGAGATATTTGAATTTATCAAATAGTATACTCGTATATAAAAATATGTCTGAGGGCAGCATTTTGTGTGGACAATTTAACAAAAATTCTTCAGATTAACGAGAAAACGTGTTGATTGTCGTGAGAGAAATCAATGAATTAATTTTCAAATAATTTCGCACAATTATAAATGATATTCGTTTTCAACAGGTTTGATTAATATTTGCAATTTATCGTTGTAACACGATTTAACGTGATTAAAACCACGATTGAAAGCCATAATGTTCAAATGCTGAAATCATTCAATAAATCAATTTAATTTTTTGTTACTGTTTTGTAAAACTCACTGGAGTTGATCTGTTCTCTACGCTTTTGACTTTATGACCATCAAGTTAAGCCATTACGTTACATCATACTATATGATTAGATGGCGTTATGACTTTGGTATTCAAACAGCTAATCGTGGTTGTATTAGTACAAGAATCTTAAGTACATCTCTAGTTATCAAAATGTAAACGAAATTCAATCATTTGCGCCCTCAAGTGAAGATTCAGTCAATGTGGGGTTTGTACGTTAAATGGAGAAACTATGGAAGTTTTGATCCTGGTACTACATGCTTTTAAGTCAGTTTGATCTGATCATTAGTTGATTGAATCTGGATCAAACTTTTCTTCAGGGAAAAGCATGTAAGCTTTACGTGAAAGTTACTTTTAATTTACAAAATCCATAATCCAAAAAGTTAATATCGAAATCACGGTTCACTTGATCTTGAAAGTGCATTGAAAATAAAATTTAATGTGCGGTTAACAACCTTTCAAAAAATCAAATTGTTCGCATTATTTCGCTTGTTAATTTAATCGAAACACAACCACGCGACGAGAGTTGGAGAAACTGGAAATATTAAGTTAATAAATTAATCAGAAAACCGCAATTATCACATATTAAAATAACTGCAAGTCTCCAGGGTGCAACATGCACCGAGGCATCAAGATTATACCTCGAGACAGATTGTCGATCGTTTAATTTATTCAAAAATCAAAGTCGGGTTATTCGGTTTAATTAAAATAACAGACACCGAGGAAGCGCAGAAAGCCTGGTAGGTTAACCTAGTTTCTGCTCACACGGGCATAATCATGCAGATTTCATGGTCAAACGATTTCCGACTTTTAGTTATTATTTCCCGTAAATTTCTTAGGATCGTTAATAAAATCTTTCGATTGTGACAAAATATTATATACATATTATTGATCAGATAATTGAGAAAGTTGATCAACTACTTCGTGATTAAGCCATCACTTCATGTTGCAGACAAAGCAGACTAGCTCTTGTAAATAGGTGTAATCGTTTACCTCAACTCAGTCACATTTCAGTATGACCTTCAGTTAAAGAACAAATTTTGTTTTGAATTTTTTGAAGCATACTTTTGGCACGCGAGGGTTTCCCACGCAAACATGAAGATATCAACAAATTTTGTAGGTTTCATTCTATTCTATTTTGGAGGACTTTGCCAGTCGTGACTAACAGCTCCGCGATTGAAGAAACATATTTCTTCAGAACGTGAGCGTTTGTTATACAATAGTTTAACAGATAACAAATATAGTTTTTATTTTGTCAAAATGTTACCTAATTTCTGCAGTTGCTTCGACCAGAAGGCGAACGCAATCAATGCAGCCTCGTGCCGCTGCATAATGTAATGCCAAAGCACCACCGCCAGGACGTCCCATTGAGGACGACACGTTGCTGGAGTGGACGGAGTCGTACGAGTCCACCACGACGTTGTGTGAGTGCATTTTCGAACCATGAAGTTGTCTCGGACAGCCGATGGTCGTTCTGTGAAAAATGAATATATTATATAATTAATTCATTAATATTAAAGCTTTTTAAAGAAAGTTGTATATATCATCTATTTATAAATGCATTCAAAAGCTTATTAGTAGGAAACTCCGAAAGGTCTGCAAAGTTAAAACTATTATTGCATGTCGTGCGGCGTTTACAGAAATTCGTTATTGGAAATGAAAGCTTTGAAAGACATCCAGTTGATATGCAATCTCGTGCTTCCAGAAGGTTTTAAATTATTTAATAAGTTATTGCATATCCTCTGGAGAAAATTTATTTTAGTCCAAATCCACGTGCTTCAATCGCTTTGTTACCTACTTCTTGTTAATAAAGTGGTTTTCGATTGCCAACACTAGCCTGAGAGGTTCTCATGTTCAAAATATAACATTTCTTCGAAAACTCTTCAACATCTACCAACGATGGTTAAACTTTGTCTAAAAGGATATCCTAAATCTAAAAGGATATTTATGAGGGAGGGGTCCTATCATTTAATTTTCCTGTTGAGAAAAAATAGCATAGGTTTATAAATGAATGCTTCAAAATATACTATTAGGCTCAATGATTCAAACCCTGAAAAATTATCCAAAACCTTAAAGAAGGTAGTCGGTCTAGCCTTGGGTTCTCGTGTATCCAATAATTTATTACGGCCTCGACTGTGTAATCCAAGTAATTATGATTTCATATTGTTTCTTCATTTATTGATCATGTGACATTTTTCAAATTCTCAATGAAGCAGCGAATTAATGAAGAACAAATATTAATCAACTTGAATTACTTTTAATTTCTTTAGTTTACGAAGAACTTGAGACTTAACGGAGTGTAACTTCACTTTTTCCTATGAAACATTTTCTATAATTCTGTAATAGAGGAAATAGTCAATTATGACAAGATTACAGTTCATTAGTTGGACTTGTGTTTATTTAATTTGGAATTCAGCACTTAAGCATAGCTTTGTACATAATTATCAGATTTTATAATAAATAGTAAATAAACGCTCATGGATTTGATGTAATGACATTTCATGAAAATGTTATAAAACATTCTATGTGATATCGATAACCCTGACGAGAATCTGCGAGTTAATAATAACATATTTGAAGAATTTATGTAATTGCATGATTTGCAGTTATTGAGAGTACATGGAATGGTAATGAAATTGACACTTGTAGATACGTTCAAGACATAAATAAATCATATCCTCTGAAAATGACTAAGATTTTGTCCTCTTAGATATCGTACCTGCTGAGACTTTTATCCATACACTTTTTGCATATTGTAGACTTGAAGTACTGGTAAACTCTAGAATAGTACACTTCCTGTAACCTTTGCACTTCACGACTGAAATGTACATCCTCTGTGGTGTTATAATTTACTAAGCACATTTGTCTACTTTTTTGGTCGAGATGGTTCCTATAGATTCTTGGTCGTGGATTCATGATTGCTAATCTTTTAATAACACTTTCACTACCCGCAGATGAGGAATTGCTAGTTCCTCCAAAAACGCGCGGAGAATTATAACATTTTCTTTGCACTTCCATTCTTTTGTGGCGTAACTCTATTGAGAAAACTAACCGAACACGAATACAGCGATTAATCCGTTTACGTTCTTCTATCAACTTTTTAAGACGTTTTTTAGTTTTACGTTGTTCTAGCTTCCGAAATTTTCTCAAATGCTTCTCGTCGTACTTCAACAAACGAGGGTCCCAACCCGGTTCGTTGTGAAAATCCATGTTGCGTCTGTGCCTTCGCCAAGGAACCAAATCAAAATGACGAAACTTGTGGCCCTGATTCCAGGGATGAAAATTTGTTTCTGAATCCGAATACCGTAATATCCACTCCGAAGACCCGGTTGACGCGCTGTCCGAAATACTCGGACTAAAACGTACCGCGCGGTTTTTTGTACTTATAGGCTTCGTTGCAATACTGCTATAAGGAGACATGGTTTTCGCGCCAGGATCAAAGCCGAAATCTTCGATATTCCGCCGGTCATTTTCGATATTCGCACTATTCTTTGGATTATAAAAGCACTGCCCAAATATGTGTCGCACAACATCCACACAAAGCATTCTTGATGCCGGTAAAGCCCATTCTGGGAAAATCTTCACTCGAAATCACTATTATGCAACTTTGAATAATGAAACCTCACTAAAAACACAAAACCCGGCAAAGACGATCTACAACCCAATGGCGATTGGATTCTACTACTCACAGACTGGCATTAACGAGCCAGCTAGACCTAGAACAGTCAACAAATTTCACGGCGTTACGTTCTTTTCCGACCTGCTCAAAATCAATGACGATTCAACACCAAACGAGCCTCTCCGTGGAACCAGCGGAACTCGCTCAACTGATTTGGATAATTTCTCGGACGTCTATTGTTCTGAACGGAACAACCGGAAATAACATGCGTGAGTTTTTTCCATAGAAAGGTTCATCTATCTGGTTATACACTTGTTTTCATACATTCCCACCATTTCGTTGTGATTAAGCGCAATTTTTTGGCAAATAATTCAATTTTTCAACTACTCAAATTGATCAATAAAAGATCTAATGAATGCAAATTGAAAATCAAGCACACTTTAAGAGTTTAGTCACTTATTTGCCAAAACTATTGTTTTATGTTTTGCCAATTTGAAAATAAGGTTAACAATAGCACAATTGTTATGGATGCAATTCAAATTGTTTGTTTTTGGCGAATCAAAGCGCGCAAAATAGGTGCAAGCATTACGATCAATTTTTGTTGATTGATGGATGCGCATCATTTATGCATCACAATCAATTTCAACTCCATGCGTTTGACAGTTGCCCAACAACTAAATACTTCATGGTAAAACTACAGTAATATAATTTTATTTTCAATTCCACGTAGATAAATCTTACAGTTTTCACAATCCGATTTCTTCTACACTTTTCGAGGTAGTTTAGATTCGGACTAAGAAAGCAGTAGCCAAATTCAAGTAAAAATCCTTGGCGCAATAAGTAATTTTTGAAATTCTGATGAGCTGTTGCTTTCTTGAAATGGATTTGACGGTGGGAGAGTACATTTATAAGTGAAACGACCTCTAGTTTTTCTTGGTTTTATACAATTATAAGTATACTGTACATTTTATTGAACATATCTCGAGGGTCGTCAAAATTTTAGTCATACGGTTTTGCAATTTGCTTAAAGTAATATTCAATAAAATTGTTGACAAAGAATGTTATTAAAATTAAATCAGCGAGACTGCTGCCAACTTCAATTTCCAATAGTGACAATGAAATCTGTAGCGGTATTGTCACAGATATATTTTGGAATAAATGTTCCTTCCTAACTCTTTACATATGTGTGTCTAATAAAATTACGTTACACTTTGCGTGTTATAATGTCAATATCAAGTTAATTTCCTCTAATACTCCTATAACAAGTGACATTTTCGTCACGTTCACTGCGTCAGATTGCTCCCCGATGAGTCTTGGAACAGAGGTATGCATCAGTGACTTGATAATTGTGTATTAAATCATTTCCATTACGGGAAAATAAACGTCAAGGAAGTCAACTTCCGTTCAACACGAGTAAATATTTTCTGGGTGTGGTACTTTTACATTTCTCAATATAACACAATCAACATACAGTAAGAAAGTCAAGATGAGTGTCTTTTTATGTTAACGGCTCAGATTTGAGCACATTAAACGTCTTTGATTTAGTTGTTTTCTTCAAAGATTTTATGGTTTACCTTCTTCATTTCGTTAACTGTCAACTTGTTTGAAATGTCACTTTCTCTTATGTCCGATGTAGCAAACAATAACATCTTTTGACGGGTAGCATAAAATTAAGCGATAATTTCACCTTTTAAATCAAACAATTCCAAAGAAGATGCTTTCAAATTACGTATTAGGCAGATAACACCTTACATGGTGTCAGCAACCTTCCATGAAACAAGATAAATAGAAAACTTGTCTTCATGTAATCTATCTTAAATTGTTTTTACGAATAATTGATTTTTGTTAAATGGTTTTTTTATCAAAGAAGCTACATTTCATTAACATTGTAGGATACTGTCCTATCCATATCAGTCATTCGAGCATGCAAGGCTACAGTTCCTTATATAGAAAAGCGTGACAGGAAATTAGAGAACCAAATTCCATAGAGAACATCTTCAAAGAAAACTCTTAGAAAACGAAATCATGCTCTGCACTTAACCTTATAAAATCTATAAAACGAAAGACCTCACAAGTTTTTGTGAAGTTACTAACATTTTTGCGTCTACAATACAAAACGTTTCATGACGCCGTCTAATTTCCTGCGTTCGATATAAAGTCATCAAAACAATTGATTAAAAGGAAAACTTCTTGAGAATATGAGGAAGGAAGTTTGAAATTAGATTCCACTTCCAGCATAATAGATTAACTCAATAGTAGTATGTATTTAAGAAGTTTCGATTAAATGATTTTTAATTTCGTGATTAATATCGATAACCTTCGACAAACCAACTCTGGGAATTTTTGTTATGAATAGAAATTCATTTGTTTCATGTATCCGTGAATTCAATTACAATTGCCAACACAAATTGAAGAATGAGTTGCACAAATTAGCGCCACAATTAAAGCCAACAGACAATTTCAATCAGCCCAGAAACCAATTAATTTCATTATTTCTTTAAAATATTAGTTCCTCACTAAATTTTAAACTTCCTGGTGGTATGTAGCGACTAAAATGTTCATTATTTGCATATTCACAACTTTAGCAAAGAAATAATTTGAGACTCATCAGCTAGACTCATTCTTCGCTAATCTATTTGGTTACAAATTTGTGTTGAATCCTTCGCTTCTGCCTTTTCAACAAATACCTAATTATATATTAGGATAAAAAATGAAGTTGAATTGACGTGACGTTGTTTCACAAACTTTTGGTTCCGAATTTAACACAAGAACACACGTTATTTTGGTCCTTTTCGAAGGTTTTGTCCGACCGAAAGAGATTCAGAGATATAAACAGCATGTTATCCTAGTTTACCTTCATTCACACGAAT
Source organism: Chrysops caecutiens (assembly GCA_963971475.1). Lineage (NCBI taxonomy): Eukaryota > Metazoa > Arthropoda > Insecta > Diptera > Tabanidae > Chrysops > Chrysops caecutiens. The sequence goes on along the minus strand of OZ020569.1, from coordinate 1,891,752 downwards.
GTTAAAATGTACTCTAATAATATCAGAAGAAACCACAACTGTGTCATTTGAAATGTGAAATACGACAAATCCAATTTATAAGAACTTTTAACCCATTTAAGAATTTTGCAATTTGTTCATACTTTGTTAGCTTCGTTATTCTAGTAGCATGATTTTAAACATGTCTAAGAAAATTTATGCAACATTTTTATGAAATCAAGTAAATGACAGGTTACAGATCAACGTCCTACATACAGGTCATCACACCAACCTGTGAATAACCAAACAAGTTTCATTATATCCGTGCAGGTGATATCTATTAACTTTCTACAGCAATTTTTGCACAATTATCTCTCAAACATTTACAGAGATTATCTGATATGATTTTCATTATTCTGCAATAATGGAAAATCAGGATTTTTTGGATTTAGCTAAAACGGAAAGTGGCCTCTTCCACAGAAGATAGTTTCTCCTCGAATTGAGCCGCACCGAGTACAAGTTTTTCGGTCATTACCGTCAAAACTCTTGCTAATTCACCCGGCAAATTGAGTTTAACCTCAACATGAATGGAAATAGATAAAAAACTCTATACTATACACGAAAACAAAAAATATAACAACTGTCGGATAACTTGTTTCGCGCCACATCATATCCAGATACTGGGCAAGGTGTTATCGCCAAGTTATGCGGTTATGATGAATTGTAGTATGTACTCAGAAGATGAGGTTAAACAGGGTTTTTGAGTTGAAAATGTTGCGATCACGTCAATAAGTGATTAATTGCAGTGGAAGCAGATACTTCGGATCGAACTTTGTTGTAAAACTTGAAATGTGTCCATTTTTATAACAAGGAAATTCATTTGGTCAAGTACAGACTGACTGATCTTGATGAAATCAATAAAAATGTCTACATCCGTATCGTTATCTCTTTTACAATAAATAAAAAATGTTCGAAACCTTTGAAGTTATAGGGACACCCCTTAACAAAGCAGATTGTGTTTAGTAATAAATTCTGATAACTGCAATTATGTGCCTCTTAAATAGCACCTTTCTCTCAGTTTGGTCCACACCGAGTGGTCAGGCTAAAAGAAAGTTGAAAATGATTAAATTACATATTTCGTTAACACCTGAAAATCATAGCAGGTAAACCCCACTTGACTTTCCAATAAATTGTTGTGACGCCTTCATCTTTAGCTGATTGTGCTTTTTAATGGATTTCCAATTGCAGGTTGCATAAATTTTTTAATGTATTTTCTCGTGTTCTAATCTGTTTTTCCAAATGCTTGTCTTAACTAAATCAAACTTATTTACATACTGAGGCAGGAAGTGCGTCTTAATTCTCACTTTTTCGCTTTGTAGAGGTCAATCTCTCTTTCAAGTAAAAATCCTCACTTGATTTATAGGTAATTTCTCATTGAGCTAGAGAAATTTGAAAGATCACCTTGAACGAAAGCGAACTCAAAAACGTGGCACTGTTAAATCATAACAAGACCTTCAGTGCATAATGCGCAAAAACCATCAGATGAGAACCTACTGCGACCCCAACAACCTGGACAGGATGTCAACTCTTCCATTCTGATAAACTTCGGAAGTGGTAATTATTACTCCCTGTATGTGTATATGAAACAGGAAGTGTTTCAATTCTGAATGACATGGTCTAGTGGTCCTGAATCAAGTGGTTGTTAGACCCGACTAGGGTTACTGCTTTGCCAAAAACGCGCTGAAAAGTATAGAGAACTTATGGATTCGTGATTTACATGAGTTTTCATTTTGCACATGACGAGGTCAAAGACAGCAAATGATTCCATATAGTAATATTGATTAACCTGATTCTCATGTGTTTGTGAAAAATTAAATTTTTGATCGTAGCATTTAGCGCTTGATGAGTTTCACGGAAATATTATTGAAATTTTGAAAGTAGAAAGGTAATTGACAAAGTAATAATTATTTTCATTTATTTCGGATGTGACTTTTGTATTGAATGAGATTTTGTGGTTTTCGAAAGCGTTTTGTAGCTTTTATTCTTAAACTTGTCCAAATTCAGGGAACTTGTTGTAAAGAAAGTGTCATCTAATACAGTACTAAGGTAAGTACTATCAAATTGAAGAATCCCCAACAAGATTTATATCAGCATCACCACTTAAAACAAATTGTCGCGCTATGCGAACAACGTTTCAATTGCATTCAACAAGACTGTCCTACATACTTGAATACATCCTACTGCAATACTATGTCAGAGCTTATACCTTGTAAGCATCAATAGCGAGGATTCATAGCAGTTTGTCGGCATGTCACTCAATTGGTCACTTGTCAAAATTATTTCTTTAGATGAACTTGAACACAAGATTTGCATGTTAACCATGGTGATAGTATGTGATATTGCAATTTGAATGTTTACACTCCCTAACAAATGCCATTTCACAGCGATCCGTTAGCGCTAAGTTCATACAATATTTAGACACGACTTGATTGATGAGATAATTTCATTTGCAAAATCGTCTTGAGATAAAGTCTTGAGTTACACGGTTTTTTCCTATAATTAAGATATTTCAATTGAAAACCCCAAGAAATAGGTATTATGGTTTGTCAAAAAGTGTGACGGTGCATTGCTATCAAAAGGTCATGACACTTTATGTACCTGTAGGCTATTGATATCACATCTCTTCATGGTTTCACATTCATATGATGATACTTCATCTAGAAACATTCAAAGACACATTGACCTAATTGAACATGCCACATTTGTTTGTGGCAATAATTGGATGTTGATTGGATATCAACGGGGATATCTTTGAAACACACTTTAAGCGAAAATCAAACTGACATAATAAGTGTTCACCTATTTCCAATATTTCACCTTTGACCTGCGTCGTACTTTTCGCTGATGATTACGTGCAGTGAAATGGTCAAACTTTATCGAGAAATTTTCATTTGCCGAACATAAAGTTTGTTCAACACTATGTTATAAGATATCACTTTGACCGAAATGTTAATCATAAACTATTAAATCCAATTTCGAATATTTGAATTGGTTCATTAGAAAACGGTTTTATTGAAATGAATGTTTGGAAAAGATTCGTAAAAATGAAAACATTGACAGCAGTTAAAACGAAAACAAAATTGTTTTTGGTGTGAAAGTTATTTTTGCTTTAACCGAAACGTTTAAAATTTTTAACCTATTAAAAATGACAAGTTGAAAATAGCTCATAAAATTATAATAAATTTTTTAAACTGAGGTGTAGAATTACAATTTGTGTCATACGGATATTGACAATTTTATACTCTACTAAAGCGCATTGACACTTTATTAAAATCTACATATACTCTTGTTATATCACAGACGGCATTGTCAAGCTACTTACTAGGTAAACTCCGTTGTATCATTTATCACCGGGTCCACAAATTTACAAATTAGTTTTAGTTCACCAGTCAACTAAAACCTAATCCACTATTCCCGTTTTCAGAAGTAAAACCTACCTTTCAAGGCCCTGGGAAAAAGAACATTGCTAAGAGTTTAATGTCATTCCTTTAAACTTTGATTCCCTTACCTACTTTATATCGCTATCTTAACATGAAAAGAGAAAATTCTAAGATTTCGTTTGTTTTTATCAGAACGCAGTCACTCGTTAACGCATAAATTAATTCTTTTAATTAATTAAAGTATCACTAGACATAATAATAAGCTTTTACCTTCCAGCGTGAAATTCCACACTTCTTACCAAGAAATATTACTTGCTTTCTTTTTTTATAGAATATGATTAAAATTAAAAAAAAGTTTTGCTGTAAGTTACAAACACTGTAACTTCTACATCTTAAACGGAAACTTAACGTACCTGAAAAAGTAGAGAGTTTTCATTGAATACGTAGAAAGCACTCATTACTTTATACTAGATTAAATTTAATTGGTTTCAATTGTTTTTAGCAAGAAATAAAATGTTTTATGCCTTCTTTAAGACTTTTTGGTTCATGAAGTATTAGCCACAAAACGAGAAACGGCTACAGAATGATCATAAAACCGCATGTGATTGACTAAACCTACACATTGATATGATTCTTAAAACTTTTAAATTAAATTCAACTGTCGAATTCCATAGTTAATAACCGTACAAGAACTATACAAAATGGTTAATATCATGTAAAAGTCTCGTTGTGTCTTTGCCGTTTCTGTGATTTACAAATTATGTGCAACTCAAAGTTCCTGAGAGTTTCGCGTTTTGAAATCATGAATTTGTTATGTGCTAAGAGTGCATAATAAAGTTTTTAAAATACTATTTTATAATACTTTCTAAAATGTATAGCAATCTTAAAAACATGTGTCGCATGTATATAACAATTTTCGTCACAAGAATTACTTTTTAATTACGCAAATGAACATGTGTAATCGGCATTTATAAATTTTGTCACACTTATGTAGTTACTATATTAAAGTTGAAAAATTTAGTGTAACATTTCAGAATTTTGTTAAAAGACATATTCATGATAACAGAGTCAAGTGTGAATGCATGCAATGGAAAGAACTCAGTAATGCTGTGTTGGATGCCACCAAGGTTTCCACACGAGCCTCCCGCTAAAAACTTCCGCAATTTTAGTAAGATTACGAATACGAAATACAAATAGTTGCTTCAGAACCGTGAACCGATATAACTTTCTTTCTGTGAAGCAACAAATAGTATTATTATAAATATCAATTTGGTAAACCATCGTTGTGGATATCATTGAAGGTATTATTTGCGTATAGGCACTTTATTAAAATTTTGCAATCAAAAAACAAAATTCATCCAACATATCAATTTGTTAGCACCTTCCGAAATTAAAATATTTATTTTTAAGAATAACCTCGTTATAATATCCTATTAAAATATTTCGCGAACTGTTAACTATAACATACAACCATCCAGTTTACAGTTCAAGAATTTCTAATATGCAATTGATGTAATGATTTGAAATTTCAATTTTAATCCTCATTAATTATCGCTGAGAGCTACTAAGTTACAATTAGCACATACCCCTTTTGAAAAAATGCAGTTTGATAAGTTAAACCACAAAGGTATGTTTGAAGTTAATGTGTTTTGTACCGGAACCGTTTGTTTCTTAACCCAGCTTGAAAATATTCAAGCCGCAGAAATCATCCAAGTATGACCAAGTGTGGCACCAGCTTGTGCTCGTGGCTCATCTCAGCACAATTTACTTCAGTTACGTAATTTACATATTTGTGGTTTCTGGAAGAACTTGATGAATCCCAGCCTCCAGAAGTATTCATCACCTGAAGAAATAGTCCAGTCATCTGAGAAGATTCTTTTATTGTTGGGAGCGTCAAAACTCATGTTTTGATGCGATTAGAAGAGGAACCTCCTCTGCCTCATAAATCTCAGTTGATCCAGCGATTTCTTATCGATCATGGCCAATAACTCGGCGTTAGAACAACAGTTAAACGTTCAATAGCAATCAGGCATCGAAGTTGATTGAACTACCTGATTAATGTGCAGCTCTTGTAGTAACTTCGGAATTCTATTGCATAAAGCTACGCAGAAGCCTACACCAAGTAATGACGAATGAGATATTGCACTCAAAAGATCAAGTCAACTTTTCTTTCATTTTTATTCTTAACGCATACGGAAAAGAATTATTTTTTGCAATGCAATGGTTGTAATTTAAAAAATTTTCTTTTTATTCGGTTTTCATTTGTAACGGTTTGGTTATTTTTCCGCCGTTGGTGTAACGGTCATCTTCAGTGGATATGATTCTCAAATCGTACACTCTTTGATATCTCCCCTTACCATTGCGATTTCCACAAGCTTTTCCGGATGGGAAGCGGATGGGACTCTAACCGTTTTTGAAACTATCACTTTCAATTTTCCGGAAGTACATATTATATTTTCAATATTTTATAGTATAAGAAGTTGAGTTATCATGTGTCACACATTAAGCAAAATGAAATTTAGCAATTTGTTTCGCCATATCGCTACAATGATCACTAATAATTAAGACGTTTCAAGATGAAAATGCCCGACTAAAAGAAAGCCACACGCAAGAAGAAATTGTTTGATCTTTTATTTATTGATTTGTGAGATCGAGCTTTGTTAATTTCCGAAAACTCTTTTTCTCTCCCAAACTGACCTGCTTTTACTTGACGTCTATTGAAAGTGGAAGTGATTTTTCTCGAGTTCATAACGATTTCCTCACAACTTTTGTCGGGTTCTTTTCAAAAAGACCACATTCAAAATAAAATTTATTTAATGGGCTTGTCGTTATAGAAAATATGCTTTTTTATCTTAAATAAAATCAAAAGACATGCGTGTCCACAAGCTTCACAAAATCAAGTTTTCTTCATATAAATTGTGGAATTTTCAAAATTATTACTAACTCAATTCATATTTTGAGCCAAACTTGAATCTTCACGGAATGTAACGGAAAATTCATTTGATTTGATTTGATCACCAAGGAGTGCAGGTTTAAAATGAAGTGGGAGACACTCAACTCACAAGAATACTTCTTATCAACGTGAGATCATCTTTAAGAATCAAGTTGTTTTTGAGAATTTATTTCGATTCTCACCGTTGTTGAGTGGTGTTAAGAATAGTAGATGAGTTATTAGACGATGTTTTAGTCTACAAGTTGTCTTAGAAAAGCTATACAAATTATAATTACTAAATTTCAGATAAAAGCAAAAAAATCACTCTATATCCATTTAGCCGGTAGCTTTTTCCCAGCTTATCAAAAGTTGTCATGAATATTAACAAGATGTAAATTTGTGTAGTGATAATCGGTTGTCATGGTAATATAAACAATGTCGCTGTTGTATAACACATAACCAATCGAAAAATCATTTAATTATCATTTGTGCACACATTTTTTGAATATTAAAGAAGTTATTAGCATAATTTGAATTTTTATGTTCAAAAAACGCATGAGACCTGCAAGCAAAATGTACGATTTTGGGTTATAGGTGACTGGGATTTTGCGAAAGTGATACTGTTCGAGTATCAGAATATCCTGCAAGATGTTTTCAGTCCGGAGGTCAAAGAGATTGGCATCTCACGAAAAACGGTACCGTCTTGAGAAACTTATCAGTGCATGTTCTTCAAGAGTCATGGTTCTTGATATTTCGCAGCTAAATAACTGCTTCCGTCACCATATTAAACTGTAACTTACGTTTCTAAATCCAAAAACAAAAAATTCAGATCTCATTATTTCATAATCTTTGATGTGAAAGACATTTTCCAAGTTAATTAAGACGTTAAACGTATACAGTGGCAAATAACATTTTTTGAAAACGTTGGGAATTTTAAGGTGAAATTGTAGAATCGTGTCTGTAATTACATTTACAGCACAATTACGTGGTATGAAGAAGAAAATTATCGTCACATACCATACAACAAGAAAAACAAAAATGTAATTATTATAATATAGCACATCATACGCGGCTGTACCCGTTTTTAATACCCTAATTACCACATACTCCCAGGTAGAACGTAATTAAAATTCTGTAACAAATTTTTCAATTAATTTGCATAAAATATTTCAAAACGCGCGCACTCGACAAGCCGTGATAGTCATAAAAGTAAACGGATATCTGGTACTCATTCGGGTTGTGGGCATTGAGGGTCTTCATGCATTAGCGTTTTCTTAGAAAATTTGAATTCTCAAAACTTTAAAACAGAAAAAATGTTTTTTTGACCCATTCAGTACCTATCATAACTCGTTATTGAGCTAACGGGCAACAAGTCAATGAATAAACCATTTTTCAGAAATTTTAAATTTCAGGTGAAAGTAATGAACCTCTTCTTCCGACTGTCATTTAAATTCAGGCAATTTTTTTGCACTTTTGCTCAACAAATTGCGCATTCTGAATAAAAAATTTATATCTCCTCATTCCCTGCCGCGTCCATTATGCTAATTGCAGAAATGCAAATATTCCAATAACATGTTTGAGTTTTGCTTTCCCAAAAGGTGTTATAGGATAAACTAATAATTATGAGGGCTAGCAGTTCAAGTTACATCTTGACCAACCAATCTAGGAATTGTTTTCCGTTAAGAAGTGAATGTTGCAGATGACTCTTATCCAACGCCAGAAGCGTCAAATGGTTTATTTCGTAATTCTGCATTTGATAGGGTAAACGCAAAAAAACGTTTTTGTTTTGAGGGTTTTTTGGTGAAAGATAATTTGGTAAAAGTGACTTAATTTGAAAACGTGAGATTCCTCGGAAACGTCATGGCGCCAGTTGATCCAATTTGTGATCAGTGTCATAAAAATCGTTCAATATTGCATCACATTCATCATTTGTAAAAGATATAAAACCAATCACTTGTAGTCTGTGACGAAGATACTTATACCACCCATGGTTATGTGGCACCACATTTCAATCAATCAAACAGAAGTCACCAAGAACGATTTCTCATTGACACCAGTAAGTAATGTTTAAAAAAAATTTATTTTATCTTAATGGACATTCATTACTATTGTTTTCCTTAATGAACATCAGGTCAAAAAGTTATATTAGATAAGGTCTAAAAACAATAGTTCAATGTGCAGAGCATTCGGGGTAAAGATCAAGAAATTTTATTTCGAGGCACATCACATATTAAGTCACTAAAGGCGACTCTAACTCACATGAGTTGATTAACAAGAAATTTTCTCTTTTACAGGTATAACATCTGCAAATGCAACGTTGATAGGAATACCAGACCCGGTATTGGCATTCATGGACGAAAATTCCATAAACGAGCTGAAGGCGATGGTCGGAAAAATCATAAAACCTGACAATATCACGCTGTTTGTTTATTAAATATTTATCTGCATTTGTGAAGTGCAAGAGTCATTGGACAAAAAGAGAAATTACAAAATAGAAAATTTTCAATATTTCAGTAAAATGTATTTTGTTAAAAAATTATTGTGAAAACAACGATGAGCAAAATATACCAATGAAGCATCCAAAATCTGAGATACTGTACAGTGAAATTTATTTTTTCCTTATTACTTTTGCAAAAAACCTCATTGAACCAATTATTGCAATTCAAAACAAAAACGAACAAAAACAAAGAAATGAATAAGAAAAACTCAAGAAATGGCGCTCATTTTCAGACGTCATTTTTCTTAGCTTAATTCCATAAATTTTGCAGGAAATCCAATTGTTGTTGAAGATGCTTGGGAAAAATTCTGTTAATTCTGTTAATTCTGCTGTGAATAAAATTTGTTCCGCACACAGAAATCAAGTGCATTAAATTAATGGTGTATTATTTCACAGTGAAGTGTAATTTATTTTTTGTCTTACAATTTTGAAAACTTATTTGCTTGGAAAAAGAAAAGAAGTTCACTTTTTCTGTAGTTTCCCTTCATTTTCATTGAAGAAATCACAGAAGAAAATCGCGTTGGAGAAAGTTCTTGTGGAAAATTTATCAATGTTCTTAAGGCGATTTTTTGTGGTAGCTTTGTTAAGTATGGTAGGTACTTCAAATCGATCATCATCTTTAAACATTCCATGTTCGACAATTTTCTTTTACTTAACAATCTTTCCCGTTAACTTGTCAGAAAGAATTTTGCATCTTTTATTGAAAAGATCTGACCTTCGACTCCTAAGATGTAAATTCGTGTTCTTGGGCGTTGAAGTTTTTGAATGATGCCATCAATCTCGTTTATGTCTCTCGAAATCTTGGGAAACATCTTTAAAATCATTTAGAAATCCATCAAGTAGAATTTGATTTTTTGAAGTGCTTCATTCTTCAATTTACTACCTTATAAATTTGAGTGATCAGACTACCTTGTAAATTTAATATCGTGAAAATATTAGATGAACCATTATTTATTTGCATGCTTTTGAATATTTCTTCAAGATTTTCAAGAATTTTACCTTAGAGTAGATTATAATATAAAGTTTCAACTTACTTTGCACAGTAGCAACAACGTGCCAGTGATACCCCAATAGTCTTAGGTTAAGTTAAAGTAATCCTAATAGTCCAGAAGGGATTATCCCGAATGAAATTCTACGGCACACACTCCATAGAAGCATTAAAGTTAAAGGTCACAGAAAATAAACTTTTGTTTTAATCACAGAAAATAGAAACTTCATGATAAAATATATACACTTTACGAGTTTGACACTTTTCAATAATTATTAGCTTCAGATGTCACTAATATATCAAGTAAAATAATCCACAAATCAAACACTGCCACTGCAAAGGGAGATGATACGAAGAGACATTCACAATTGATACCGACAGCAGTTCCCTGAAGCACGTGTAACCGTAACAATGGCCAAACCGCGTTTAAGACATGCCAAGAAGTCGAGACTTGGAGAAATGCACCTTTCTTCATAAAGTTGAGATCTTCACCTTCTTTTCCTACTTTTTTAATTTCTTCGTTTCGGTTTTATTTTCATTCACGATTCGTACTTTATGGTGTGTTTTTAACATAATTTCTCATCTTCGTGTTTCGTGAGCATTTTCTTCTTCTCACCTGTAATCGAAAAACGTTTCCATGTGCTTCACGTTGTCGTAATGGAAGAAGATGTGCATCTTCTCAATTCATAATACATAAAAGATGTGCAAAAATGTCCCCCTAGGCACAACTCTCTCTTTTATAGCCCGTGAATGCTTCGAGAATATAACTTGGATGTCAAGTTTACACTTGAACTTGAACGGTAGACACTTTGTAGCGTTTTATCTTGTTGATGTGACCAATATGGGATAGTGTTATGATGAATTGGCTCCTCGTGATTCTAGTGGTTATCCCAAATTGATCAACTTTCGCGTGCTATTGATACACAACTTAATAATCTATTTGGGGTTTATTAATTCAAACTCATCTCCATCAACTTGCTTCGTCTATCATGTTAGTCTTCGTCATTATCCAAGACAGATGGTAGTTAATCCATCTTTAATATTTTGAAGGCTTGCAATTTGTTATTCAATTACTTTAGCGTTTAACGTGTCATTTGTCTTATAATCAATTTCAGATGTCTTAGACAAACTTGAAAAATCACAAATAAGACGGGTTCAACGTTAGTCCTTTGGTGTTTAACCATCATTACTTATGCATATTTGAGCAAGTACTATAATTAACCAAATGCCGAATAATTGAAGAGATATTTTGTTACCAGAAACTCGAAATCAATGAGGCAATATTCGGCTTATGGAATGATATAGTGTACAGAGGTCTTGGTGAAACAAGAGTTATTGAAGCAGCTCAACAATTCGGTCGTTTTGCTTGAAATGTGGAAAATTGTTGAACTTGAGAACCGATTTACCTAGACAATGCGTAAATGATTTTTCCAGGGAAACAACCACAAGTACTTGAAGATGCTACAAATGTTTCATTATCTTCATAAAATCATTAAATCTCACTTTCAATTTTCCAGATTTTCCAAAAAACAACGTTTTGATCGGACAGCGTTGGAGTCAACTTTCTTTTAATGGGAGGTTTGTGGTTGAAAAACGACGACAAATTTCTGACAAGTTTTCATTTCCATTTAAAACTTTATGTGGGAATATCCACCTCAAGACAGGAGGCAGTTAAATATCTTCGAGTTCATGAACTCACAACTGTGGAATGCCATTTTCCACTTTTTTGAATATATGATTTACGTTTTCCGACCGGTTAGTGGAAAACTAAACGCGATGGTGGCGGGAAATTTAACTAAACCGTGACATCTAGTAAGTACTAGACGAGTAAAGATACACACAAGTTGCATACTACTCGGAGTGATCGAAATCAACATAGCCATCGTCTAGAATTGCATACCATTTGGAGCTTTAAATTTGAAAGATAAATGAGATATCTGGTTAATATAAATTTTGAACATACAAACTTCTATACTTTTTCCCTTAATGTAAAAAATTCTGAACAAAATTCTTATTCAACATCTCGATTTCTGAGGATGTTCTTTAAAAAAAAAGTTTCGAAATACTTTCCAAACTATTTCCCTTACTACTATATATCAAAGGAAACTTAAAAATTTCATGGAATTCCAGAATCTTATTCCTTCTATTGACGTTTAGAAAAAGGAAATTTGCGAAAAGTGTAAAGAATATCTTTCTGACAAAGCGATTCAGATAAAATCTGTAGTAAAATTGAAACTTTTCAATTAATTGAAATAAAAATTTCACTTACCTCGTAACGCTTCTATCACGGCTACGGGAGCAGCTTTCCTCCGAGTGGCATTTGGAACTGCAAGCTGAATTTTCACAATATCTGCACAAATTAAAGCTAAACGACGACGTGCAGAGTGTACAAAACGAATCCAATCCTCCAACACCACCATTAGCACCATCATCATCGTGATCAGTAGACGTTAATATGTCTGTATCACTTTCTGTTTTATCTTCACGATCATCTGAGGAAAATTCACAACTAGCACTTTCTACACCCCATTCTCGAAATCCACTTCTTGCGGTAGTTGTCTTTCGTCGATTTGAAAAAGCAGCGCTAATTGGACTCGTCCTAAATGTGCCAACATTTGAAGGTGAAAATGTTCGTAAATCATATTTACTAGTCATTGACATATTTTCATTAAAATAAATTATATTGACATCATTGTATTTTTGCATAAAATTCGATGAATAACTGGATGACATTTCTTTGAGGGACTTCTTCGGCTTCGGAGACGAGGACGGTCGTATCAAGTCCAACAAACACAGTTTTAAATCAAACATCGTTTGATTTGATATATATCAGTTTTCCTGCAATAAATAAACGATTGAAATCAATTTACATGTAATGTTTTTAGTAAAATTTCAAATACAATCAAAACAACGCAACCGACTCCCAACCCAATTCCAAAGCAGTCATCACAAAAAGCGCGCCATTTTGGTTTGACGTTAATGGAGATTGAGATTCATGTTGTTTTATGGTATACAAGAATTCCACTACGCTGTGTTACTGTTGGCAGTGCTGCGTTTGTTTTGTATTGAGGTTAGGAAATCTTGTTTTGCTTTCAAACATCAAGTGGAGCTCCGATACAAAACGTGCATTTGTCTCAAGAAGTAAATTATTCCAAATTGTGAAATATAAGGACTTTATTTTAAATTTGGTAAAGTTTGTTCATTGGTTTGTTTGCTTGGAAATAACAAGTTTCTCTTTCAGATATAATGAGTACTCAACGTGGAAGTAATGGTCGGACAAGACCGCAAAAACACAAAAATAAAACTGCATTTAAAAATGATTTACACGATAAAACACCTAAAATAAAAATGCTTAATGCTTTTCACGTGTGTGAAGTGTGTCAACATTGTAAAGGTGTAATTGAATGGAAGATAAAATATAAGAAGTATAAACCTTTAACGAAACCTAAAACCTGTGTGAAATGCCAGAATCGTAATGTGAAAAAGGCTTATCATGTCATTTGCAAGGACTGTGCTATCAAAGAGCACATTTGTGCTAAATGTCTCAAGTCAGCGAATGAAGTGGAAATTGTACCTCCTGAACCTTCGGAAGAAGAACAACTCAAGTTGAAAGTTGAAATGGAGCAGTTGATTAAGTCTCTTCCTGAACGAAAACGTCGAACCTTCTTACGATACATGGCTAAAGGCAAAGACAAGGAAATTACCACTCTGGAAGATTCACAAGGCGATAAAGATACATCTGAAATTGAGGGTGCCAAAAAACCTGAAAGAGTCCCTCATACAAGGGAGGATTTGTTAAGAAAAATTGAATTACTCAAACTAGATGAAGAGGATGAAGACGACGACTTTTCCGATTATGAAGAAACTGATTCGGATGATCTGAGCGACGACGAGAATTCAGAATCATAGCATAAAAATGTACAATGCATCATTTTAGTTTAATAAATTTTAGGAAATGGAAGAGTTCACCATTAATTGTGACTTCTCAGTCATGAATGACTTGTTATGCCCAATATTCCACATAATATTATTGAATGAAATGTATCAGATTAATGGCAACACGCATGATTTCAAACGAACAATTTTCTCATAAGTGAAATCATACTCAGGTTTTGATTTGCGTTATCTCAAATGTGCAATGCCAGGAAATTATAAACGCTTCACTAGAAAACTGTGTTAGTTTACTTGCTTGCACAGTGAAATTAAAAACCAATAGTTTCTCGAGGAAACGAAGCTCGCTAAAAACCCCTTGCAAGAATTTAGGGCGTTGCTGGTAAACCAACGTTTTTCCGCTGATTCGAACCATGTTTCTAGCTGATAACGTACAATCACCCATTTATGATAAATCATTTTAATTGCATTTTTCACTTGTTCTTTGAAAATGTGTACCTTCATTTAAGGCAGATACTGTAAGCTTTCCTAATTTAGATTTTAATGGAAAATAGTACTTCAATTGTTTACATTAAACATTATCAAACAGGGCTTGAAGACAAAATTAAATTGAGGTCACCAGAATTTTCGCTGGAAATGATAAACTGTGGAAGACACCTTGTTTACAATTAGAATGTTGTGTATGAACGTTAATGTATGTGGACCAAAGGCTTTTACATACTAATACTTCACTAATATCGATTTTTCAATTGGGATAAGTGCGATAACATAAAAAGGATGTTCAAAGCTTTAGCAGTCGTGAGTAACCTGGCTAAAACGAGATTGTCGAAAATCAGTCCTACATTTGGTAAAGCATTTCATTTCAAATATATATTTATCTCTAAAAGACATGAGTTTTACGTTTGCTGAAAATTATGTTAAATGATAGTAAGTGGTTACTATCTAACTTCAAAAAGCTAGTCGCTTCACAGAAGGTGAAATATTGTGAGCTTTCAAAATTTGTTTTGAAAATAAATACCACTTATTTGTTTACTTTAAATAAATGTTTTTAAAGTAAAGACTCTCATTTTCACCAAAGATTTCCCAGATAAAATATGAGTACTTGCTCCGAATGACTAGAGCAAGGTTGCAATTTTCGAGTACAGTTTTAGTAGTTGATGACTATCAAGTGTTTTTGATTTGGGTCTACTGTTTACATTGACATCTTCTGTGTTTCTCTTTACCGTATTACTGAATTGGTAATTTAGTAAAAATGTTCGTAACATAAATTCAGAATGATATCTTTTCTAATATTATAAATGCTTTGGGAAACTATGTGGTGGTCTTCAGAAATGGGTACTTTGGCTAGTAAGTCAAATGATCACGCCTACTTCTACATTAAATAAATGAAGAAGAATCATAGCCTCAGTATCAGAGACGTGAATAATTCTGTTACTTATGAAGAACATTTAGGAAGAGAAGTTTCAAGTTTTGGAAGAAATGTCAGGTTAAATTAATTAAATTATTAAAAATTTATTACTTTTTGTTTAGCTCAGGACTATATCAAACTCAGCTTCAAAGGTTTTCTCGTTTGCCCAATTCAGAGGTTTATAATATTGTTTAAAGTACGTAAAATTATTGGCCGCCGCATTAAGGTGTTAATGTGTTCCTTCCATAAATTTAAAGTCTTAAAGACATTAAGTGGCTCAATAACTCATTCTATGGCAACAGCATTAAACTTTCGGTTTTAAATGCAAATAATTTCCCTCCAAAATTGTAGTTTTGATTTCTTGGAATGATAAAACACTCCGTGAATTGTGTAATTTCAGTTAAGTAGTCCAAACAACAAAATTTCAAATCTATGGGAAGTAGAAGAAGACACATGTGTCAAGTGTTTCTGACACATTTGCATTGAATTAATAGACCTATTAATTCAATGCACATTTGGAACGGTATTCTAAAATTTTCACCTAATTTACGTTTTTGCAATTTTGCGGAAAATAACCAGTTTAATTACAAAGCACTTTTTAAGAAAAGTTTTGAAGATTTCTTCAAGGTGGAGTAGCTTAACATTAACAAAAAATATTACGGTTCTTAATATTGATTCGATGATTTGAAGAATTTGCAAAAGAAATCGTGTGAATTGAAATGCAGCCATTTCCATAAAGTATGCCAACACTCTTGGGATTTGTTGGGAAACTATAAACGTCTTTTACTTTTTCACAGTTTTTAACAATCGCTAGTTGATATCATCAACGATTAACTGTTTTACCACTTTCTGGTGTAACAAAATTCACTGAGACTTGGAAAAATTGTCAGTTTGGTCTACTGACATTACGTAGATTGTCTCATCCGGCTACGTTATGAAAGTTAGACTTCCAAAACGTTTTAGCACCACATTCCCGAAACAGAAGACCACAGAACACCAAACAAAGACTTTCTTAAAAACTATGGAAGCTAGAAAATAGTGGGTACTGATTATCTATAAACAGATGCTTCTTTGGAATGTTTCATAGTGTCAGACTGAGAGAATTAAGGCTTAAACATGTCTTCTGATAATGTGTTTCGTTTCTTGTAGGCAGGTAAATGCAATTTGAACAAGAATTTTCAAATTGCTATAAGAATTTGATCAATCTGGAAAAACATACTGAGGATTTGTTCAATACTCTTTGTGCAAATCAAATAAGAAAGTCTTAAGACATACTGGCATATAATGTTATCTTAAAACAGTTTTATTCGACTCCCATCTACTGTTAGTCATTCATGCAATTTAAAGATGAATTCGTTGGTGGAAACAGCATGTACATAATCTCTGAACAGAATTTTATAAGATATATTAAAGTTTTAAAAATCTTACAGAAAGTCCTTATCACTATTATCCAAAACAGAGACAGTGGTCAACGTCTTCAGCTTTTCAAGAGGATATGATTCAATGATAGAAGCATCTAAGATATTAAGCAGATTAATACTATCAAGTATGATAAAATTGCATTAAAGTTATACATTACTGGCGTAAAAATGAAAGTTGAAAAATTCATTGAATTATAGAAAGCATAAAAAACTAAAATCAGTCTAGAAGAAAATGAAATTTTATTTAAATTATCAATAAAAATTTCTCCCATGATAAACAATGAGTTTGCAAACAAAGTCATCAAGTGCAAGTATTTGCTGCAAATGTTCGAGGAATTTTTCTGGTGAGAATAAAATATAAATGATTTCACCATTAAGATATTTTTCTTAAGGTAACTACATGAAAATAATAGTGATAATTAATTGAACGACATACAAACTAATCCTTTAATTTTTATACGTTATTATTCAGCTATTTGCAGTTTCGACATTTTTCTCTGGGCGGTTTCGTCAATGCATCAAATGTTCGTCATTCCATCTTTGTTTAAGTTGTTGCATTTTTCGCACGAAAAATTTTTATAAAAACTAGGTAAAGTAGCTGTACGTGTAGTACAAACGTGCATTAACTCTTTCGTGTTATTGCATTCTACATTAAGATATGCATTAACTGCAGTTCATCATGCGACGATTGTTATGACGCAAAGCAGTCGTGATGTTTGGTTATTGTACTGTTAGCAAGTATGAAGTTCGTTACATTTGTCCACTAGTTTCAAGCATTTCTAAAATTCCATTACAGTATGTATATTTTGAGTGAAAACTCCGTGACGTAGAACTTCCATTTGGTGTTTCCACAAAAAATCATTCAGAGCTGTGAAGCTGGTAAACGTATTTAAATTTTTCATTAGATACCTTTTGATTATTTTTATTTATCACGCGTAAATTGGATAACAAGAAAAAGTCACTAGGCAGATTAGGTGACAGAGAAAGCTCTCAGTTACTTAACTGCTACTACATAGGTGCACTTTAGTGTGTTCTTAAAAACGTGTTCACAGACATAAATTTTCCTCACAATGTCTCAAATTTAAACAAATGCAGGTTTTTCCAGAAAGTTACAATGCGTCTGGGTCTTATACTTTCATAATTACATGCAAATTTTATAGTTGTGACAAAATTTATGGTGTAATATTTTAAATTCACTTTTGAAGAGCAATCAAGCTCGAACTTCAAAATTAGGCCAAATCAAAACCAACTGTTACCTTAACCTTTGATTTTAAAAAACAACCAGTACTGTGGAATATTTCGTCGTTAATTTTGTTTATATTGGTCATCTTGGATTATCTGGAAAAATCACTTTTTCGATCTCATAGTTCGCTCAATTTCTAATTATTAATTTAAAACAATTAAATTTTTCGTAATGCTTTCAAAATCAAATCAGACAAATCAATCAGTCTTCTTTTTGTCATGAAATCACCAGGTGAATTCGAATGAAAGACAAATGCATCTTTGGTCATGCTTAGCCACAGAAAAGGCAGGCCGATCAGAACATTTCCACTTGATATTCGTTATTAAAACAGTTACTCAGAAATTGATCAATGCATTAAGTGCTCTGTTCTTTTCGAGTGATTTTGATCATCAACTTCAATCACATTTACCTGTTTTATTTAATTAAAGTAGTTAAAGGTTTTCTATAATAAAATGAAATATGGAAAAATTAGTCTCGCTTCTCTGAGTTCTTCATGTTTATTGTTATAAAGATTTCGTTTAAATCGATTTTTATCGGTCAGGAGATGCATTTCTTCAAAACACAATAAGTCTGCAGAAGCAGATCATGTTCGGTTTTGTGTTTATAATTTTAACCATGAAACCAGAATCATATTCAAGTATGGATAAATAAAATTCACTTAATACGATAGATACACTAATTAAGCTTTGAGTCAAGTTACTATCAATGTATCATCCTATCTATGAACTATCAATGTTCTCACGAATCTTCTGTTGCCTCGTAATTATATATCCTTATATTACACTAAGGAAACATTATAAATTTCTCCTCGTAATTTGATGTCCTTAAACGGAACCAGCAAAAAGTTTATATCCGGTTCATTTAATTTTTACTAGCGAAATTTCGACCCAAAAGTAATTTCAAACTACAAAATCTTGAAGCAAAATAACTCATAAAACAGAAGATGAAGAAGAACTCATCAATTTTTTGTTTGTGCAAAACAATCAGTCAATTACAAAAGTTTATTTATGTCTTTGAGTAAAAAACGAAGAAAATTTCAAGATTCAATCACCTGAAAACGCGAAATCGTCAATAAAACACATGAAAATGGAATTCTTGAAAGAAGATAAGATCTGTACAGATCTTGATTGATATAACACACCTCAACAGTTTGCGAATATATTAGATGCCAAGCCAATGATTATAGCTTGTAATCACGAGCTCTTCAACATCGTCTTGTTGTAATGAATTCGTCTTGTGCGTAAGACGTACCATAGAAGATTTTTGATAACCACAGGTCTATTAGTAATTTCTTATACAAATTGATCTTTCTTCTTCTCTACGACTGCTGGGGCTAAACATGGCAAAAGGTTACATTTCAAGTGATTTGTTATTGTTTTATGAGTTATTGCTGTTATGTGAATTATGATGTTCGATATGAAAAGATATTATGAAAGTAATCAGTTGAATATACGTCCATTAGGAAGTAATTGGTTGAAGAGGTCAACTTTACTTTTGCATAACAAAAACTAAATTGTTGGAGGAAGTACTTGGAACGATTAGACAATCGATTTAGTTAATTGGTCTTTTGTACACTATAAACATTTTTTGCGCTTCTTCCGTAGTTATTAGTTCAGTTTGTTTAAAGTTAATTTATCCTAACTATATTTGTTTGGTTACATAAATACGAATTAGAGAAGTTGGATAACAATTGATCCCTTACCACTACACTGAGAGCAAATATCTCTGTATCGAGAAAATTTAATGTATACCAATCTAGAGAAGACTTCGTATGTTATATATGCACAAATATTATAGTAAGTTTTTCATAAAGTTGGAAAATTCAAATGTTTCTGGACTGTGATTGAAAGGATTGTTTCCAGTGGTTCATGGTGTAAGCGTCTTCTTATGGACCTATGATACCTTTTCATTAATACCAGATCGAAATTTGATTACAGGGCACTGGGATTTACGAAATGTGGCAAATGGCTGTTTGCAATTCAATTACACCCTGCCAAAGCTCATTGATGAATAGAGCGACTCTATAGCTCCAACTTTCTTGTACAAGGCCAAGAAAGTGGAAAATGATCAAACCGAAGTTGAACTCAAATTGATGGTTTTCAAATAACAAATAACTTAGATTTTTCCATTGACTGAGTTCAGTGTACAATCATTAAGCTTGGAACAGAAGCTTTACTTTAGAAAAAACTCAACATGGTCAAGATCAATGTTTCTGTTGTGATCGATTCTTAATGAACTGAACTAGACGCACTCTACAAGAGGTCACTGATTCCAAAATTACATCTTTCAGATGGAATCTTGTAAGAGGGAAAGTCTGACGTCAATGGTACTCGAAACCAAAAAGAAAACTTACTTTTTTACCTAATTACCTGAGCTTCGGTGAACCTTAGATTACCTGGCTAATAAAGTATCAATTTTTTTTGGTTACTTTCAATAGAAAAAGAAAGTCACAAAATGTCACGTTGTCAACCAAACCAACGGTTTTCGATTATAGTCGTCAAGTTGACACTTGGCAGCTATACTTTTAAATTATAGTAATTTCGGTTCGGTGTGCTCTCATTCGTATCTGGAACGAGAGACGGAGTGGACTTTTGAGGTCGACTAGATGATGTGGTATTGATTCTTAGTGGTTTGGATTATCTTCAAACTTCAGTTTCTTCATTAGTTTGAATTTCTTCCAATTTTCACTGTCCAAAACTTTTGCTTAATTGCGCTGAAGACAAGCGACAGGTGTAATACATGAAAATGTCTTAAATCAAATCTTTCATACTTTTTAAAAAACGTTTTGTTAACACAACTCTGCTCGTTTTTTCAATAGTTTGCATTTTGTAACACATGAACCATCCATTAATAAAGCTCAGTTTATATGCAAATTCGTTATAATTACATATTTCATAACACGTTTGATAAATGTGTTCATTCTTTTGTGTGTTATCGAAATCAGAACCTTAATAGCTAATCATAAAATCGTTGATAAATTTCTTGAATATCATTTCATTGACAGGTATTTCATCAACTCGTAATTTATTAAGCTTTATTTTCAAACTGAAAGAGAATAAAATGACTGAAAGTCAAAGTTTTGTGACATTTTGATAAAAGCCTTTTAGAGTTATTTTTGCAAGAATTTTGGCCTTGCAGTCATTAAAATATGTGGAGCAAGGTTGTGATTTTGGTGCCTATCCTATAATGAGTTAAAGCATTTAATAAATCCAAACTGCCTTTTAACGACAATAAAATCATTTTACTTCGACAGTTTTCCAGAAACTGGTAAACTGAAGTTTTAAAAATCGTTTTCCGGTTTCAGACAATATTTCCAGGTAAGCGAATTGTTTCTTGCATTTGATATTGACTATTATCTGTGGCTAATGTGTTCTCTGAAAAATTACCCAACCAAGTATGGTGAATCCGTTTTTACAAGAGAGTAGGAACATTGAGGCTCCCGACATCTATTACAATTTAGTAAAAGAAATAAAAACCTTTTAAATTTCCCTAGATCGGTTTGATTGAATCATAAAACAAGTAACTGGTTAATAACACCTTTACGAGCTTAAGATCAGTTGTGTTAAGATTGTATTACTATATTTGTTTAAATACAACCGTTCCTCTATCACAGGCATTTATTTTTCCTTTCACTTGCGTCATAAAATGTATCTCGACAAGGAAATGTAACGAGTGAATTAACTTGTCTTATAGACATAAACAATTATTGCATTATTTCATGTAACGCACTTATGTCAGATTGTTAACTTCAGAATCCCAAAGTCATTTAGTCAATTCAAATCACTCTTGGATTTACATAACAACAATTATATCTCTTCAGGGTTTCGTTTTATTGTTTTCGTGCTAATCGGCAGATCCACAAACCTTACCACCAAAGTGATAAAGAAATGCTAATGCTATAGAAATGTAATTTATTATACCTGGTTTTCCTGATATTATTAGTAGCTTAATTTTTATGGCAAACATTTTATGGCAAATCCGTATTTTATTGCGCTTCACTATGGCGGCTCTTCCAAATGAAAGTGAACTTGATTTTCATGAAATCCGAACTAGTTCCGCACAAAGTCGATTTGCGATAAAATGTTTAATAAAATCACGTTTTATCACTTTCGCTTATATTAACTATAGTGTCCACTACAGATTGACTTAAACGCTACAACGATCATTTAAGGAATATCACCTACAGCTTGGATAATCATCGTTGGTAGCTGCTTGAGCTGCTCATATTTTTCGACAACAGGTCTTTGGCCGGGACCTGGTCAACGTGTTTTGCATAAACAAAATGTTTGCATACTTCAGAAGTCACTTATCACATTCTTGAATTAGGTCAAACATGAATGCATCTTGGATTTACTTAACACAAATGCACATATCGTCTCAATATCTTCTTGCAACTGGCTCAGGTTATTGAGGCTCATAGAGCAAGCAATCGATCATTAAATGCTTCATTCTGGAGCCTTTCTTAAGCAAACACTTTGAGCATCTTTTGAATCATCTTCTCACATTATCCACTAACGAAAACACTAACAAGGCTAATTAATTTGACATAGAACGTGTAGTAGATGATTGCAACGTGGAACAAATGGAGATGGTTATCGGGAAGTGGTTTTCTCAATAACAGAGTAAAGATCCTCGCACAGATATCAGTCAATAGAATTTACTCAATTCGTTAATATTAAAAGAATAATGTTGTGTGTTTAGATATTAGAATAAGGTTAATAAACTTTCTATGACATACAATGTGTTAGGTAGAATTACTTGCAATTAATTTGGAATTTTAAGGGATGAAAGTAGTCTAGAAGTTAACTACAGCTTAAGTCACTCACAGAGCAGTTACCTGCAGTTCGTGGAAATCTAGCAATTATGAGGACATAACTTAAACAAGGTTAACTCAAGAATTAACATTTTCATAAAAGGCTTTCTGAATAAAGCGCTCTTCGTAACAATTTGGGTCGCAATTTTGTCGCCAAAAGATTTGAGAAATATTTTCTTCAGTGCCATCCAAATTACTGTGTAATCTGTTTTTGTATTGTTTTGAAATAACCCAGAACTGGTATTTAAGTTAATTAAAAAAGACACTTTATCACCTTTAGTAACTGTTTACACGCTTATTCAAATTGATTGTCTTCAATTCCTCAGACAAAGTCTTCTATTTACAATTCTGTCAAAACAAAAACTTCCAAATTAATTCAATCAATGTATGTATGTTTGGAAAAGTCTACTTTTAATAATATTGATGTTTTGCAGTACGTGTGTTCTGAACCGAATGAAAAGATGGTTAATCAAAAAGTGTTAAATCACTTCATCATTTGGTGCTTTACTGCCCTTCGAAGTCCCAAAAACTTTCAGTGTTACTTAAAAGACTCTTTCTTATTTATCTTCTTCTGGATAAACCGTTTAAACATCTTTAATCATGGCTATGACAAATCACGAAGACAGTTTTCAACGCGCAAGTCGTATTTCACTCGATTTGGAAATGTCTTTTGTGGAAGAGTGGGTCTTTTTCCAGTCAAAGCTGGGTCAAAATCTTGCCTTGTTTACTTATTCTTAGTAAGAGTTTGACCTCGTACAATCATTGCAATATCCTAGGTATAAAGAAAGTATCAATATTTTATATCAAAGATTTCATGTTATTCGTGAGACGCGCTTCGCTTATTTTAGTAACAATATTTTGAATTTTATATCCGTTTTCATTAATTTAATCAATTTAATCAGTTAAATTAGTTGACTGGCATCTGAATTCGACCAAATATGCTCAGTTTAATATGTAAATAACAATCGATGGTCAAAAAAATAAAGCTTTAAAATTTATATCCGAGGGTATTTCTAAGGATATCAAGCTGAGTTTATCTTGGAGCGATTATTGCGGTACTAGTAGCTAAATTTGGAAAAGAATTCCAAGAAAAATGTTTTCGAAATTCAAATTTTCGAACTGCATACCTCCTTGCTGCTAGATGCTATAAGACATTGAAAGGGTATTAGTTGGCATTCATAAAAAGTTGAATCAAAAACACGCAAAAACGATCATTATGTAAAATCCCATAAAAATGTTATAACAAATCACATATTTTACCTATAACCATTTGCAAATCACATAATATTAATTTGATGAAAACTAATTTTAATAAATTAATTAAATCAAACTCATATGCATAGGTGCTATTCGATAGGAGGTCACAAAACAAGAAGATATAAAACATATAACACATTCTCTTTCGAAGTCGTTTACCTTTTGATATTTCAATTTGCATGAACAAGTATGATTAAATTGCATAAAACCGATATGCTACTCATCTCCAGATTTTGATAAGATCAAGTCATTATCCAGAAGCGTTTTGTGATGAGGATATTAAGAGATATCGGGGATGACCTGTGGCACCATCTTCATCTTAGGTATTTGGTTACAGAATTTTGAAAGTTGTTTCAATGAGAGGAGGAGTTTATAACCTTTCATCGTGATAAGAATTCAATAATTCTGAATAATGTAAATGACTTGACTCATCTCTTGATGGAACACATTTTCACAAATTTAGTCCTTAATCATATGATTCCTATCCTAAGAGTAGATTATACAAGAAGCTATGACATATACAAAGTGTGGGAATCATGATGCAAATTCATTCCCACATCATAAGAAGTGTTAAACGATATCAGTTATGTGTAACACGCGTAATAGATCAATTAGATCATTATGATAATTAAATATACACTAAGTTATTAGTGTATGCGAAGAAAAATAAATAGGTGCGTGACTATTATTGAGGATTTCAAAGTTTCACAACTCTGAGGATTTCCTGGATGAGTTTTGCATAATAAGAGAACGAGTGGATTAAGTGGAACAAATTTTTGAGTGTTCAATTTTAGATGCTTCTCAGAAATTCGTGATGCATAACACTATGAGATATCGGACGAAGATCTTTTTAGTTTGATGTATTTAAATGGGAAGACGTTTTTATGTAACACATAACCCACAAAATGACACAATATCTTAGATTTGGAGTGAGATATTAAAAATTTTATATTACGTTTTTGTGTTATACCAAAAATAAATTGCAAACTTCGGCACCACAAAATTTACATACATACTAACTAGTTTTTTTTAATGCATATATATGCTTAATCACATCTTAAATAATGCAAGCACTGTCAATCTTTTGACAGAGTTCAATCAGGTTTTGTCCGACAGAGTTTTGTAACGAACATCTTTTTGAAGATTTTGCAAGATACGCGGAAGACTTTTACAAAGTGCTCACTGTTTGACGTGTTGTCATGGGATATTTTTATGTTAACTCAATTTGAAGATTAAATACGCTCTGAAATTAACAATGGACTACAATTATAGATTTCAGGTGAAATTTGAATGGGTCTCGTAAAACTTTCGGTTATCAGTTACAAGTGTGACAGGTATCATTAGCACCTATCATTTCGAAATGCTTCTACAAAGCATATCATTATATTACGGAACGAAATGGTGTAAAATTCGAAAATAGGCATTGTTTCTCTTAAGTAGGACACGAAAATGGTTTAAAATTCAACCTACGAGCTAAAATAAACAAAACTAAAATCTACTGCAGTTTACCTGTTTAATTTGTTTATCAGGGACAAGAATGAAATATACAAGACAGAGTCTTACTAACTACAGATTCGATATTTGAAAGGACTTCGTTTAGCTTGCCGCACCTTTGCAAATTTCAAGTAGAAACTTACACGATAAGTGGGACTGAGTGATAACCACCGAAATCTAAATCGCGTAAGTCGGGGTATAAAAACTACGCACTCCATAGATAAGAAACTGAAACTAACAGAAAAGAAGTTGTATCTATGCGTTGATTTCGCTCGACAAGTCAAGTTAAATGAACAATTGTGTGGGGGCAGTAGGTCTATAATCGATAATCGAGGGTTGTGTGACGCTTGAGATTTGAAAATCGCGTAACTCCGGGTTCGCGTTAGTCGGGGTAGTGTAAGTCGAGGTTTTGCTGTATTAAAGTAGATTTATGTATGAAAGAACGTATCGTGTGTGACAACAGTGTCCTGTCTAATAGAAGTAACCTGAATTCGAGTTAATTGAATTTATTCAGACTCACAATAATTTCCGAAACGCCCTCAAAACAAGTTCAACAATTTAAATTTTATATACATAATCGAACCAATTCCGAAAAATTACATGAATTTTTCTCGATTAACCAGAAAAAAAGTGAATCGAATCGTTTCCCAAAAGCTCAAAATTCACATTTAATATTAGCAAATCAAATTTTTTAGTCACAATAATTCAGCAAGAAATTAATTTACTTATTTCAATGAATTTAATCAAGTACCATTTCCGAATTCACACTCAATTAATTTACTTTCAAAATTGGTCAAGTAAATGGTTTGGAACCGCGAGTAATTAATTGTGATCTTAAGAAAGTGTTAATCAAAACAGTAATGAATAGTATTCGAATGTTATCACTTACTTGTATCAATTTATCATAACCAGTAATGTTGGTAATATCCTTAATGTAATCCAAATTTTTGTAGTCCTTTCTCCAGGCTCTTCAATATTTTAAATTAACGAATTTCTTGTTTTGACTTAAGAGTTTTTTCCTTCTTAAGTCGTAAATTTTGAATTGTTTAAAACATTTGTTTACACAAGCGCGTCTCATATTTAACGATCACTTCGGAAATCAACTGCGTTCCTTTAAAACACTCGCGAATCTTCATTTACTATAATTATTAAAATTAATTGCTTATTTATTAGTGTTCACATTCTGATGAAGAACCGCTCGCTTATTTATTGAATTCACTGGTTTTTAATATCAATTAAGACACGCATTCGTTATCACGCAACCGAAATTGAGAACACACTTGAATTTATTTTGTACAAGATTTTACGAGTTGAAGTTAACCCTTTAAACCGTCTAGATAAGCCTCGATCATAGTGTACACCTCCAGATTTGGCAGTGGTCTGAACGTTCGCAGAGAAATGGAATGCCTAAAAGCTTCAGTTTTCTGTGGAACCTATCTTCCATGGACGGTAAAAGTGGTTTGAATTGTGGAAGGTAAGATGAAGAAATGTAATTTCTTTCTTCACTTTACCTTCAACTTCGCCGACTCTCTCACGTGTTTGATTCGATCCGTGAATATCTTCAAGCGTTTGCGGAGGAAACGTCCGGGATGGTGGTGTTGTGTTTGTTTTGATTTGCAAAGATCAATTTCGGATAATGTTTCTTGAAGACGTTGCTTACCGGTGAATAGATTCGATGATAACTTAATAGGCTCGCAAGAACTGTAGCTACTTCTTTTTTCACATTGGTGAGTCTTGTTGTGGTTAATTTAAAAAGAATTTCAAGATTTCGGATAAGAGTTTCTTCAACACAATTTTGACTCGACGCTCAATTTTAGTTTGTGTAGTAGAATACGTCTTTTTTGAGTTTATGGACATCTTCATTTTACTGATAACGTGAAACTTGTTCTTGATAAGCTACAGCCGAGGAAATTAAGTGAGAAATTCCACAACGATATCTGGTTGTTATTGCAAATAGTTATTGAACAAGAAATCCAATAAGGAAAGTTGAACCTTAAGAAAACATTTTTTGGAATAACTAAACTTTTTGCCTAGAGAAGTACTCTCTGACATGACCTGACAAGTTTTGTAGTTATAAAGTTTTCACATTCAAACTGCTTCATCAATAAGTGACAAATTTGAAGGTAAACCCACTGCTGCCAAGCTTTGGGCTTATTAACGATAAAAATGAATTTGTTATTGTGTCAAAAATGATTATATGTGATATTCTCTGAAACGGAGCGGAACATGTGAGGAACATATTAAGGTTAGAATGTCTTCAAAAGAACATTGTAATTAGGGTCATACTCCAAACTAATAGCGTGAACTCAATGTACCAAACCAAATTATTTGTCATTGGTGAACCACTTTCGCTGTAAAGTGTAAATCTCAAAGACAAAAGAAGAAAATAATGACGATTATGAGGTAAAGATACGCATCTCTTCATTATGTGCGTCTTGCTTTTCAAATGATTGATTTTAACGCTACGCCGTCAGTAGCGTGAAATTAATTGAATTACATACGAAACTCATCGCTAATTAACATTCAATCAAAACAAATTGTCAACATTCTATAATTTTTATATGAGATTTGCTTATCATATGCAAAAGAGTTTGCTTTTACAGGAATCTTGAACAATGCATGTTCTTCAAAGTCTTTGAAGCCCACACGACAAAGGTTGAGACATACACAAAAGAAAGCAGTTAAACCACGCATTTATCTTCATTTTTCAAGTAGCTAACCGGAAAAATTCCGAGTTATCATTAGTTGGAATTAAGCTGTTGAACAGATGAAAATGTTGTGAAGTCATCAATTGTTCTGAGTAACTATGACAAAGATGTCATAAAATTTAATGATTCTATTAGAACTACTTTTAGGATTAGGTTAACTACATCTCGAAAATAAGTTACAGGGTCAAGTTCCTCTTTCTGTTCCCAAGTGAAAGTCCCGTTCCTTTGAATTCTAAGTAATGTCGTTTGCAGGTGATGTTTTTAGTGACATTATTACATTTAAAGTAAAACTTTAGTGTGCTGTAGTAGTATTGCATTCGCGGGAAGTTTCCTTTTAATTTTTTCCGAAAAAAATTTGGAAATATTTCGCTGTGATGCATATTTTGAATCTAACTGAATATTTATTACTTACTTATTATAAATATATTTACTTGAAAATATTATTTCCGACAATTTTAAACGCCTAAGGTGCGTCAAATTCGTTAAAGATTTTTCCATCCTCAACTTATGCAAAACGAACTATAATATTGAACGAAATTATGTAGCATGTACACAGGCGCGATTTTAATTATATTTTAGTCTAGCCACAGACTATCGGGCGATTAGGCCACAGAGAAATAAATAGATCTCTGGGTGCTAAAATAGTTTAGCACGATAATGTCCTACTAGCCAACAATAAAGCTGGATTCATTGGTACGTTTGGCGCGTGCCGAACTCATTTTTTTAATATGGAAATTTGAGATCTCTGAGAGAGAACGAATTTTGCGGCGAATTCAGTTTTCTCCGTACGGAAGTTGAACCAACTTCAACTTTCGTGCGGAAGATTTTCGTTTTCACCGTGAATGTGTTCCGCGACGCGTCGTTAAATTTATGAATTGTTTTAAAAAGTGCGGCAGATTCACGACGTAGGAATGAATCATGAGCAAATAGATACTCTCTTCGCGGCGAATTAGTTCTGCACGCGCCGAACGTACCAGTGAATCCAGCTTAAGCGTTTGCGCTCTTTTAAAAAAGGACAACACAGATGTGCGCTGGAAGTAGATGTGTCGAGTAAAATTTAGGCTACATCCAACAACAATTCTTATGAAAATAGTTCTGGTGAACCACCTCAGCCTTGAAGATGATCTGCTTGATTACACAGCATCATTCAACCCATTCGTCTGAATATCTTGTAAGAGTGGCTTGGGCTAGTCGCCACTTCGGATAGTAATGTATATTATGTGATGATAGCAATTAGTTCGTCCGATTGAGGGTCTTAGCTATTTTGAAGATTATTTTGATGAATTCAGATTATTCTAATAATTTTAAAAACATTAAGAAAAATCACAATTTTCATGTCATCATGCTTTATATAACAAAATTTACTTGGAACATATACAAAATTTGTGTCTTAAAGCTAAACAAGAGGTGGTGGTGTCTTCAGTTTCATGATTGTGTCAGTCCTTCAAATCTCGTTGATGTAGATTCTCAGTCCTCTGCATCAAGTGCCAAATGCATCAAGGAAGCGTCCATTTTTGTCATTTGAGTATCACATTCTGCAAGAAAAAGGAAGCTATCAATATAAAGTTCATAAGACGCAATGATTCTATGAGTTACTTGTCTTACAGTGTAAGAAGGATACGCCTCAGTGGTGATTTTACATCTGAAAATAAAATGTCCTCCATCAATATAAGTCACTATCTATCAATTAAAAAGTGTTTGAAAAGTTATTTAAATTAAATGAGGTCAATAGCAATATTTTTAAAGTTTTTGAAACCTCAAACAATCACTTGAGGGAAAATCTGAAGTTTGAAAAATGAATTGTTATTTTGAACCACCAAGAAACATTCCAAAACATTTTAATCATTCTGAAAGGTCATCGATTTGTAGCTCAATGTCAATTTCATTGAGTATCTAACATTTTCATAAAGCGGAAATTCGTTATGCAGATATAAATTTGGAAATCATGAAACCTTAACACTAAATTCATTCAATGTTTCAGATTCGGTGTGCTTCCTTCCCTACATAATATATAATTTTGAGCACATTTAAAACCATCAATCAGAAAAAAACTATTTCCCAGGCATTCGAGAGTTCGTATCACCTTGAGATGTGGATAAAGAGTCTTCAAGCTGCGTCTGTTATTGTGTCAAAGCGCAATGATGAAAGTTAAAAAAAGGCATGACTGCAACAGAAACTTGGTTTGAGGTGAAGTGAGCTCCACCATGAACCTGAAACCGATAAACCTGAAGCAGTTACATATACCTAATTCTCTCTGTCGTTGGTGGTTTTATTAACATATCGCGTTTAATTACCTCGTTCAACTTGAACTTGATGCAAAACAAAGCTGATCTTGACTCATTCGTGTTTAGCGCTGATTTTGCTTTTAAACAAAACCAAATTTAACCAATCAGCGCGTTGTGCTGCCTGTGAGTTTGCTTTAAACATTTACAATCAAGTTCAGGTTTTACGTAACGCATTTTTGCAAGCATGTTTGCTTTGTAAGACATTTTACATATTACATCATAAACAAAGGTTACATATTACATTTTAAAAATATCAATACAATATCATATTTGGAAGTTCTAGACCCATTGGTCTCAAAAATTCTCAAAGAAGGCCAAATTGTTATTCTCAAAGTGAGTTGTTCATAACTAATCGTGGATTATCTAATAAAACTAGGTAGTCTGCTCCAAAGTTTAAGGTTTTTTAAACATTAAGTTAAAACATTAAGGAAGTTAGCTTAGATACTTCACTGAAATTGGTATGTTTAGGGTATTGGTATCATATCACGTGAATGTGGACTATCAAAGTGACATCAGTATGAACATGTAATAAAGTTAATAAAAATTAACTCCAATTAAAACTATATATAAAACTTATACAGAAAAATATGTTTGTACTTAGTTATCAAACAATTGCAATGAAATTACAGTCTAGTTGTAATTATAAGATTTGTACTATAATTACGCTTGCTTTCCTAATTACTAACAACTAGAGTCCAGAGCTTTCGTGATACTTAGTGGTATTCAGTGTCTATAACGACTTTTGAACCTTAACAAATATTATAAAATCGTGATGAAAAGATAAGAAAATTTAATTATTTTGTAAAGCTATAGGTTTGTAATTACTACAAACAATTAACTTAAAGTAACTTGAATTTGTTGTAGTTTATATTAATATCAGTATACGTAATTTGAAACTGTTTGAAATGATATCCAAATTGGACTTGGTGACAATAAAAATTGACATGGTTCATAGCACTTTTCCCATGTAAATTGCTCATGTAATTTCTTTCACAATATCATAAATGGTTTCACAAATATCAGTCTCAAATAGCTCCAAGAAATAATGTGATATCCGTAAATAATAGTTCCATGATCTTCGCCATTCATATCCTAAAGAATATTTTTAACCAGTGGTACCTACTTATGTTATTTGTTTTATGGTATCTTTGTAAATCGTAGCTTTTAGCCATATACCTAATACTTATTTTTGGCGGTAATGACTGCAAGGAAAATTTCGACACAGAAGTAAAGAAAACAGATTCAACTTCTCTAGACTTCAGACTTTCAAATCTTCAGAACTTCTAAGAAGCACTTCCAATGTATAGATTCAAACATAAAAATAATTTCGTAGCCGCATGTTTCTGAATTTCTTAAGCAAACTTTGACAAACATAAATTAAATTTAGATTTGTGCCTCATTTTTCTAACATACATATTTACATAAAGACGAAGCAACAAGCAAACAACAAAGACACACAATTTTGGAAAGGTGTGAATTATAAAAGCAACTAAAATTAAAAATTTGTGAAATTGCCTATGAACTCATCCCGCAGATATATAAGAAATATTGATATAAAAAGGTTATTGTCAAGAGATATTTAATACAACTGTAGCTTTAGCCTGCCACAAAGTCCTGGATCTTGCATGAAAATCCAATAAAACTTTTGTGGTTTTAAAGATTTCCATTTAGTAACATTCAAAATGATTTCGACAACGCCTTAAAAACTTTCTCAAGAAAATTTAAGTTTTGCATTTAGCAACTACGGATATTGTAACACTTGCATTTCCATAGAACAGCCTCTATGTAACACCTATCGCAGGTAGAAAATTCAATTTGTACAAAGTGAAACTTTGTGAAATTAAGGCGAAATCAGACACTTACGCCGCAAAATTAGCATTCTTCGCTTAATTTTTTTCTACACAGCAGGAATTAAGAAACTTTGTAATTTAGATTTCTTAAATATAAAACACAATCAAACATGCAACAATCGGCATGTTTTTAGCTGATATAGATTTTATAACAACACGTGCAGGTTTGGTTTTATAACTTTGACGTGTACGTGGTTGTTGATATCTACAGAAGCTGAGTGTTTTGTTTTGGTAAAGTTACTTTCAAAACAAAAACTTTGTTTGATTACTGATATTAAACTAGTTTTTGTGTTTTACAAGTTCCGAAAATAAAAGCAGCTTTTAAAGTGCGTACTTGAACCTAGAAAAACCTGAAATCCACAGGCCCGTGAAGCATTTGAAACTCAAAAAAATATTTTGGTAAAACCGAGTTTTGTTAAAAATGCAGTCAAACTTTGTTTTCAATGCTAAAATTATAGTTTTACTGTATATTAACACAAGGACGGCTGTCGTGTTGATTTTTTATAAGTAGAAAAATCCTTGTTAATTATAACATCATTCGCGGTTAAATTTGAAATTTATAAACATTGCGGCTGCGTTTGCTTTGCATCGTGTACTTAAATATTTAAGGGATATCATCAGCTATTTAATTGTAGTACGGTTGATCGAAGCTTCACATAGAAATTGCGTTTAAATTATACTCCCAACTCTCCCACATCATTACCGACCAATGATTTACTTTAACCGATTCAACCGATCAATGAATTACTTGTGTTGTGGCATACCACATCAGCATTTTACTATCATTGGATATGCCAGTGTCTTATCCATTAAGTTACATAAACTTTATGGCCCACAAGCTTTGTAGCTCTATCACCTTCTAATTTTAGTAAAGTATCCCGCTGGTTCAAGGAAATAGAAAACCTTCAGTTCCGACCCTTGGCATTAAAATGTTCATTTGTTCTACCTTGCTATGTGTTGTACAATTGAGATAAACAATATGCTCCCAATTTGGATAATTCTAATTAGTATAACAACCGAAATTTTTTTGGGTATTAGTTAGAACAAGAAACATTATTTATAAAACTTCATGTAGCACTAAACCTTATATTACATCAGGACACTAAGATGACCAAAAGCGGTTTTCTTCTAACAAATAAAACAAAAGTGATATAACTTAACTCAAGAAATTATAGTTTATCTGAAGTTATTATAAATCACTTTTCTCAATATTCACGCTTACGCCATGAAGCGACAAACAAAGAAGTCACTGTCTGTAACAAAAGTGAAGCTTTTGCAGTTTTACTTTGCTAAATTTTTGGTCAAGTCATTTTCAAAAGCTTTTCACAATTGTTTTTACTTGGTTTGCGTAATTGTTTCAAAATCTTTTTGCAAAATAAGATGCAAGACAGAAATGGTCTCTAAGAACGTACTACATAATTTCGGTTTTAATTGTTTGTAAAAAGTTTCCACATTTGTGGACTTTTGGAAAATCACAAATAAAACAAAAGAAATGAAAAATTAAAAGATAATTGCTTTGCGCTATAAGAATACTTTTTCATGAGAATTTGTATTTTACGTCATTTCCAAATAATCGTAAAATGTTTTCTTGTTCTTAGTTAAGCTAAGCTACCTTTCTCCTTGAAAGCACCTCAAATCCACAAATAATAAAAATTTTTGTAAAGATACACTCCAGTAGCTAAAAAATTAAATTTATTTTCCCAGACGTATTAGCAAATTATAATTTTTTACTTTTGAGAATTATTATTTAATTAAAAGAAGTTGTCAAAGAGAACTGAAATTGTACACTCAAAATATCCTGGGCAATTATTCACTTTTAAATGAATTGAGGATCAACGCTAGGCGTCTTGAATTCATCTTCTGTTCAATGAATGAAATTCTTAAAACTTAAGCTAACTGGACAGCGTTGAGATAAATATTTTGGTACTTTATAAAGAACCTTTCTGTTGGTTTATTTAAAATTTTGCAAAATGTCACTTTGATTCGCATGTCTCACTAAAACTAGAATTTCGCTGGTTTTCCACAAAATCTGGTAACTGGAAACCAAACATTGTTTTTGTGCGAAATAAATTCTTTAAGAACTTCGAGTCACGAGTTTTCTAACTTGATGCTATATCCCAACGAGATGTAGCTTCATTTACCTTCACAGTAACATCGGATCCTTTATCATTTGTGTAGCACGTAAATTGAATTGTTAATAGCATATTAAAATAATCTGCACGAGTATACTGTAGATGGTCATTTTGGAGCTTTAAAACTCAAACTTCAAAAAAGTCCACTTAAATTTAATTACACTCAATTTTAATTAATTAAAATAAATTTTTTGGAGTAGCTCAATTCCACGGTTAACTTCAAATACGTTTTGTGTTAATATTCGTATCACGAACGTGTGCCTAAACCGCAGGTTAAAATCAGACTGAGCCTAAACTCACCTTCATCTTGTGATAAACTTCTGCTTTGGATAACAATTTCAGGTTTTACCCAGTAAACTTTTTTGTTTAAGACGTTAATTCGGTTTGTGTTTTTGAGCTTTTATTATTTTCATTTCATTCTCATTTTGATTTTTGTTTCTGGTTTCATATGACTCAAAGCCGTTTGTGTGGTACTTACAATAGCACGCAATTCTCGTTGCACCCACGATGAGTCTCATTAACCTGTTTTGCTTATTATTATCCACTTAATTCATGACATCAAAATCATACTTAAATGGTTTCAAAGTCTGTGATTTAGTAACAATCAGAACAGTTTACTAGGGTCTTTATTTATGACCAAATCTGCTTTCAGAAAAAAAGCGTACGTTAACCTCCCAAAACGTGCTTGTAATATCTGGATACTATTCAGTTATTACCTCTTGAATTTTTGTAACTTCTAGCACATGCCGAGGTTGTAGCTATAGCGGACTTGAAATATTTCAAGGTTCACCCAAGCATTTCTAGGTATGATTGATTGATTGAGTTTGTTGTTTTGAAGTGAACCCAAACGACTACGAAGTGATTTGCAAAATTTCATTTACCAAAATTTGCTTCCCTCTCTTTCAGACTTTGCAAGATATCAATTCTTGCAAATTTCAGTCAAGGGCGCAAATTTTGGAAAGCTCAAATTTGGCCTAGGTTTCAATAGTTTTAAAATTATAAAATCTAGATCAGTTGCAAAAGTAACAATTATGAAGATATTAAATTCAACATGAAATGAATGACTATATTTTGTTTCTAGGGATCAATCGTCCTGGTTATTTCATCGTTCAGGAAATTTTAACATTGCATTGTCACTATAATAAAGCAAAATTGAAATTTATGTCACAATATCCGTTTAAAAATTTTGAGTGACGAATGTCTCAATTTTCGTGTATATTGCCCTTGAGGTTTCCCGTATGACCAAAAGTAAACAAGAAAACTATGTTACAAGAGTGAACCTTAAACTAGACACATTTAAATGCAGTTTGACCAGTTTGTTGAAAATCCAAAAGAGAAACATTAAGTAAAATTGCAAAAACTGCATCGAGTGAAGTCTAAGTAAACAACCGGTGAATGCATTATCGAGGTGCATTAAACCTTTCCTTCTTTGCCGGGGGTTTCTTATTGAATTTCTTGTCCTTGAAAATGTAGTTGTTGGATCTTATGTGTCTCGGATCAGGAATGCGGCAGGGAAACCCTGTTTGAGCAACGACCATTATATGGAGTTGGAAATAAAACTTTTATTGGTTAAAACTACTCGCAAAAATCGAATGAAGTTGAAGGTTAACGACAAATAACCAGTTAAAAGCCACCAGAAACACGTTTGGTATGAAGATGATGATGATATGTTGGTATCATCGGGATAATGGAGTTATAAGGCAATTGATAACTGATACATGATGTTTCTTCATCAAGTGCATAAAATCAAAATTTTCAATATTATGAAGTTACATGGTACAAAAATTTATTTTCCGTTTACAAGTCGAGAATTTTTTCTGGAATTTTAAAGCTGACAGGCATGAAACTCTACGCAGGAGAAGTCTTTGAAACGGATAGCAACAAAAACACCGAAAGGCGCAGTCAAAGTCCGCGCCGTAGATTTAACCGTGAAAACGTCGGGATAAAATTATAATAATTGTTTCTTGATAATATGTACTTTAATCAATCTCTTTAATACAATGATTATATAGAGTAGTACCGTTACAGAATAGATACGAGTAAATCAAAAGTTTATTGCTTTGTCCTCGATGCTGCCGTATTTTTGACATTTGCTAGGCATTGGATATTTTTCGAATATTTTTATTGTTTCACATATATATCACAATATTTTACAATCACATCCGAATCAACGTCCTAGCTAAAGTGTTGCTACGCTGCACTAATTTATAATTTTACACAACGATAATTAACAACAATTACGCGTAAGCGCTTTCGCTAGCCCGAAGACGTCCCGGGCGTTTGTTTTGCTGCATGATAAATACATGCAGACATGCTCTATCCATTGTGACCATAACCGTTGTTGTCGGATTATTAGTCTCGTAGTAATTAGCGATTCATATATGACGGTATTTTTTAACACAAGAAATTTGAAATTTATTGTAATTGAAATTTTGCACACCTCTTCTCGGCAGCATCAATGAAGGAATGATTTCTTAAATATTATGAATATTTTCTAGTAATTTCTCAGATAATGGCAACCAGAAATTATGAAGTGAAGTGTCCTGAAAGATCCTCTCATATAAAACATTAATTTAAAATTCTTAAAAACGACAAGAAACCGGATACGAAATTGGATTTGCATCAAACAAAAATTCACTTGGTTGCCCTTATTTCTTTTGTGGGGTTTGTGGTTTGCGCCGTTTTCCATATCACTAACATTTTTCGCGAGTCGCAAAACTTGAAAGCTTTTTTACAGAATTACCAAGATGAATGAAATGGTTCGGACGTGGAAAATATTTTATCAAAATTTGTATTCAACCCACGCTCGCCACACGTTTTATTAACGCCAGATGAATTTTTCATTCCCATGTGAAAATCGTGCTGCGGAAGCGTTTATCTCGAATAAAGCTCGAGTTAATCGTTTAAGAGTGATTTATGTGTTTGAATGAAAACATTAACTAATTTCAGTTATTAATTATAGTTGAATTGGATATGAATATCATAATATGTATTGCATAATACCGTTGACGGAAATTTTACATTTGTCACCTTATTTCCATCGCCTCCGTGGCGCAATTGGTTAGCGCGTTCGGCTGTTAACCGAAAGGTTGGTGGTTCGAGCCCACCCGGGGGCGTCTCTTTTTTAAAAATGTTTCCCAAATTTTTAAATCATTGTTAATTTTTACTTCAAATAAAATAACATAATGCTTAATGTTAAAAGTAACTTGATTAAAAGTTCAGTTCTCATTTGTTAGCAACACTGAAAATATTTTTGTAATACTCCATATACCTACATACACATTATATTGATAATCCGAAAAATACAGATGGACTTGTATGATTTATGATCAATTATTTATTTGAAGCATCGGAAGAGGATACTAATGCTCTTAAGAAAACCGGTTCGCAAATAGTAAAACTATGGAATCCTCTAACCGTAACATAAATTATGCTGGGGAAAACATGCAAAAACTCCTGAACATGTGCCTGATTCGCATATCTTTCAACAATCGCCTTAATAAGTATCTTATAAAATAAAAAGCAGAATTTTTGTCAAACACTCGTCTTTAGTAGACCTGCAAGCACCGGAGATACCACGGAGAGTTCACAAGCTCAACTGACCATAAAGTGACCTTGAAAGGGTGAATTTAATTGCGTCAAACACAGAAGTTTACGCTCGTGAAATCACATAAATTCAATTTTATGTTATCTACACCTAATGCCAACCAGACACGGCTTCTTATTGTGTAATGAAACTTTCGCAATGTTTTCTGCATAATAATTTATAAATTTCCTCAAGAAACACTGAAACCGGAAGCACCCAACGTCGGACAAGGTCGTCTGTTACAGAAGCGTCCATCAGAGGCAAGTGTGCGCGGTCTTTAAAAATTTTTATTGATAACGTAACTTGATAGGCCTAAAGAGTTGTAGTTTGCGAATAGCCACAGTTGGAAGACATCTTTCCAGTGATGTGTTATAGTTTGGTGCTTTAGGTTTGAAGTGAAGTGCTAATTGATAATAGAAGTGTAAATTTGTAAACAATATTAGTATCTAACAAGCGAATAGGTATACAAAGTTCTTGGCATGTTGCTAATTTGAAAAACGACAGTGAAATCGTACCAACAGCCTATCAAGTGCAAATCATTCGAAAAACAATGAGTGAAAAAAAAGGAATTCTAAATTTCCGGTTCCGCAGGAAGATCTGTGAAATAGATGTGAGTATTGTGATGTCATGCAAATGTTTATCTCAATAAAACAGAATTCACCATGTAAGGTCATGAGAAAACCTAGAAACTTCTTATCACATCCGAAATGAAAACACTCGGATCATGGCATGGTTGAACTTTAGATAATATACATACAATTGATTACAGCTTTTAATGAAACAGTGTGATGTCATTTGTCTTACTTCAAGAGTCAAGAGAATGTTAAGACAATATCCAATCAAAGCCAGTAGAAATTGCATTAGATATTTGTCATAACCGTTTAAAGATTTGGGCTACTGCCAAGGCTAAGTCCAATTCAAAGTGTGAAGTGTGTCAAGCTTCTGGTCATAACATACATAACGCAAACCACGTGGGTGTCATAGAGCCCTCAAATTGTAGTACTTCAACTAAATTGCGTAAAATCGTTTTGTAGTGCTTGAAACAAGTTTTCACGGGATATGTCAAGTGGGTACGACAAACGTACAAACGCTTTTCAGTATGAAGCCCATAAACAAATTGTGCATCTCTTGTTTCGCAATTATTTGTAGCGCAAATAGAGATGTGGCTAATGAATCTTGTAGAGGATTAGGTGTGAAACCTGGTGTAATGAGGTTAATTGCTGGTCAAGTATTTGTTTCCCTTGTTAATGCAATGTCCAAATATTGAATGAGAGTTTGCTTTCATTGTGTCATGAATTGTTCAAACTCTTGAGCTAAATATCATTCAAATACATTAAAGGGAAACAATGTTGAACTATAGGAGTCACAGAAGGGCATTATTTTCGCAGTTTTATATACCATTTTCATTGAACTTATCAGGTAGGTAGGTTTTCATTACACTTATCAGGTAGGTAGGTACTTAGATTTTGTTTGACTCTCATTTCTCAATTGAGTCAATCTTGCTTGAACGAATTTGGAAATTATTCAAGCACGCTTGGTCGAAACCTTTCAGGGCAAAACCTGTCAACATGATGAAAAATAATTATGTAAGACCCATATCTATGAATTCAAACGAAGATCACCATTAATGGAAATCGTCACGATCAAGAGTTTTGTCATCAAGCTGCACGCATCTTGTGAGATTCATGAAATTCACAAAGGTACAAATTAACACCTGAAACCAGTCGAATCTTCCCCATTTCGAGCTACCCATTACAGAACTAACTCGTCCGAATCATTTAGCATTGACCAACTTTCACATATTTTTCAGGTATTGTTTCTCATAGAAACACCTCGATCTATTATGTATATCTAGTTTAAAAACTTGTCAGTTTATGCCCAAGATGCCCTTTCAAGATTTGAAGCTTATTTCCTATTTTTATA
This sequence comes from Chrysops caecutiens, assembly GCA_963971475.1. Lineage (NCBI taxonomy): Eukaryota > Metazoa > Arthropoda > Insecta > Diptera > Tabanidae > Chrysops > Chrysops caecutiens. The sequence goes on along the minus strand of OZ020569.1, from coordinate 1,851,926 downwards.
GTCAATTTGGCTTACACTCCCGAATTTCTTACCCGAATTTCTTAGAAACCCGTTTGAACTATAACTGGGCCGAAGATCACCGATAACTTTAGAAAAACGGAGTTTTGTGCTCTATTAAATTTCTTGTTATGTTAAGAAGTTACACTTTCAAAAGCTCGCCATTGTATAAAAGCAGGTTTTCTTTTTAAACAATTTTTCCAAACTTTTCATTCAAAAATACACTTTTTGAAACGGGAAATTCCAAGTGAATGCGGAATTAAATGTTGGATTCTGTGTCAAGGACGAATTATGAGTTGATTTCTCAACTTCTTAATTCGGAAAAAGGAATGATAAAAATACCACGACGATCCTGTTGCGTTTCTCGATATTAGGGACGAAATTCTAGTTCAAATTTTGTAACAAAACTAACATTAAAACGGACTGTTAGTGTCAATAAGTAGTGAAAGTATGTACATGACACGTTGAAAACATTAAAAACATTTAATAATGTCATTTACAAAGTCGTGACACCCCGCAGAGGAATTTATCTCTTAATTACCTTCAAGTACCAGTCGCTGCTAATCAAAACACTTTTATGACGAAACACTCCAATTAAAATTTAGAAAGTGAAAAATATTTGCCGAAAAGAGGTACCCCAATTAATGGCAAATAATTTTGGCAAAAGTAAATAAATTTTGTATCTATCGGAAATTGCAATGCGCATTAGATGTTCAGATAATTTTGTTTGCAGTGTGTTATGCTTGCTTTTGCAACACTCATTTGATTTGCACCAGTTGTTGGTTTGTTTTAATGTCATGTATGACACACGAGTGTTGTAATTGACCAACAAACATGAATTTTGCCAATAGATTCCGAAACAAGAGAAAGGGACTGCAGCTGGTCGGTTCGAGTAATTTCAAAATTTGAATTTATACAAAGTTTATCTATACCACAGAGTAGTGAAGAGATATAAAAGGTACGGGATAACCCAATATAAAAATTTCAAAAATATATATTTTGTTTCAACTATACTATCATAAAAATAATCTTCTAATCTTCTTCTAATAAATTGATGCTTCACTCCACATGCGAGGAAGGGATAAAAAATCACTATCAAGTTGTCCTTGTACCGAAGAGCGAAGTGTTTTCACTTTCCACTTTCACTTTAAAGCAAATATATTCAGATAAGCATGACCGGATGTACTACGAAGTTTCTTGGTAAACTTAGGCAAGTAGTAACAAAAATCTCGTTGAAGTGGAGTATAAGGTTAGGGATGAACTGTTAAACCTGGTTCGATTGAAGAACTTTTCTTCTGAAATTCTTATTAATGATAACACCTTAATATCTCCTCATGGAAATTCCATTTACTAGTACTTCTCAATATTTGTATCTTCAACCAAACCAAAGACTCACTCAAAAATTAGTCGAGAAACGTTTGGTTCAGTTCTAGGGTGTGTCTATGAAGAACTGTGATTTCAGATTCAAACCAATTCGAAAAGGTTGTTGGTTTGGAAGGCATACATTGTGCGGATAATTTGTGAAACGACTGTTGATGCGAAATTCGTGAACGAATCACTAATTAAATTAACAAAAAATGAGTTTTTAGGAAATTGAATCTCGTTAATTAGTTTGAGATAAGCAAATAACGATAGTGCGTGCATTACAACGTAGTATGACAAACAATATTCAAAAGTATAGCTATCACCAACAGGTGAAATGAATATTTGCACCTTCCACACTCCATATTGGCAGTGATAACGTGCGATAGCTCGTAAATTGGTGGAGCGCGTTTTGTTTTTTTATTACCGTGAATTGAGCAGGTCGTCTCAGAGTTTAGTGCAAATAAAATTTGTGAGTTTATAAGCGAATTAATTGGAATTCGATAAAAACCAATCCAAACAAGGGTATCGAGGGAAATCTAGCAAAAAGAAAATCGCTATTGCGGATTAGAAAATTAAGAAAATTGGCAGAATGTCAACCTCAGAAGGTTAAGACAATCGGGAAAATGGAATTTAGTTAAAAATTTGAAGCGCGAATGTAAACTAGTTGTCGGGGTTTTGTTGAATTTCATTGATAAGATATTCGTGTTTTGCGTGTGATATCAGTTTGGCCTCGATTGTGTTCTGTATGTGTTATTTAGTTGTGTTGTATTTAATTGGCGATGCAAATTCGCGAAACCTATGAAAATTCATCGCCGGGGATCTCGAGAAACGAAATGCCGAGTTCTGAAGACGATGAGTCGACCAAGGGTGGAGATGGCGATGGAGATGTGGATGGAGAAGATGATGATGTAAGTATATAGAGAAGTGAATGGTGTCCATTAGAAGAAGGCATCTTCAATTGGATTCCAAGGAAACGTCCGAGTCCAGTTCGGTGCTGGTGTCAATTAACATTTTGAACTCTTACTGATAGGATCCAATGAAATTTACAAAGTGCTATTGACTTGGATGCCGCCTTTGCCCTTAATTCCAACAAATACTTTACTTGATACTTGATAATGAGTTTGTTGGCGTAGAGAGAGATAGAAACATCGATGAAATCGGGCTGATGAAAACAGATTCACAGAGACGTGAGTCAGACGTACTTGTCGTATTATTTCCATAAACAGTTTCACTTCATTTGAATATTGACTGAGAAACACTCAACAAAAAAAACATTCTTTCGTAGAAACTTCAAATAGAGAAGTCTACGGAATACATTAAGACCAACCGGAGATCCCCTTGAGACGATTGATCACCCCAATGTGGGGCCTGAGAATGAGCACTTTCGGAACAATTAATTGTGTAAATTGAATGAGGAAACATCAAGGGACCAAATCCACATTTTCCGGGGTTTGTTAATACTCAAAACATATGCTCTATATGAATATTACATTCAACAGTTTGGTTTTATGGTTTATATCACTTAAACTGCTAAAACCCAATCTTTATTGTGCAACTCCCATCGGAAATGACACTGAGACGTTTGTGTTAATTGCCCAATATCACTTGAATATTCTGGATAATTTTGAAGGGTTGTTGTGTTGAAAATTATTCCTCTGATAAGATAAAAACATTTTTAAGTGACTATCGCAAGCGGTTACAAAAATATCATTCCAATAAAATTCGATAACACTTCATACATGATATTGTTGCATTTTAACAGAATTTTGAAATTTCAAATCCGAAAGAAAGCCGCCCTTTGAACCCTTTAATGTCATTGACCGTAAAGCTAATAATTTATCTTATTTCACTTACTGATTTGACTCTTGAGATTATTGCTGCAACTAATATATAAATTTGAATAAAATTATTAAAAATATGAATTAGAAAACAAATCACGTTTGTGACGTCAATAAATCATTTCTCTATCAAAGACGGTACGGCACGTAAAGCTAAAAGTTTCCATTGAAAGTACTATTTGTAAAAGCAGTACCTGAAGGCACACATGTAGATCCACGTAAATCCTCTACAGCTTACGAAGGTGGTTTAATTGATTTTTTGTTGATAAAAATTTGTGTAGTGTCAATAACTTCTACGTTGATTTTTTGTGATAATAGGAACAACTACAGGCAAAGGTGGACAAAACGTAATTTCAATATTTGTTTAGGTGGTCTAGATAGCGACACACGTCATCGTTACTATATTGATTTCAATCAATAACTAGAAGTAACAACTTTATCCGGTCAAAATATTTCTTTTTATCGGCTTCAAAGTGAAAGGTACCTGAGACGACTTTCTTAACCAAATATAAGCCAGACTGAAGAACAAAATAAAGCCAATTTCCATTTGATCGAAGGACATGTCGGCTTTCCAAGTCTACCCAGAACTCTACGGGGTGCTCCCATTGCGCATAAAATGCGGGTTAAATTAGGCGCATTTTCTTCCATCAATTGATGCATTTCTCGAGGCGCGTTTTGTTCGTGCTGACGTTGTCACATCACAATTACCCCTGACGAATGAATCACATTGAATTCTCAATTGGACAAAGTTTGAATTGTCAATTACTTCGTTCAGTGGGTATGCCTTAAAAGGGTTCAATTAAAATGTCAGTCGAACAATTGTTGCCTTACATTCCATTACACTCCAACACACTGGTTTGTCTTAACATTAACTGCCTCAAGACAATTGAACTGTTCTCAAGAACAGATTTGATCATATGCTTGAGACACGGGAAGAAAGTGAACTGTTTGTTCAAGACAATGAGATGCATTGGAAATAATTTGTAATAACTTAGCCTTGTTTGATGATAATGGTTCCATGAAACTCTAACATGTGTTTCCAATCGTTACAACTTGGTATTCTGTAACCAGCTAATAAACAACCCATTAAATGCAGCTTTTAGGTGTTGGTAACTTATACTTGAAATGAATAATGCAGTGATTTTTCTGATGAATGGTTTTCTTGGAAATTGCTCGTTAATTAATCTTAATTGGAAATCATATGATGGCAAGTGGTTGTTCCGAATAAATGATCCCAGTCTTTTACGCATTTCTCGCAACATGTGCATTTGTGAAACTCAAAATGTAGTCATAAACAAGACCATAAAAGTTAATTACCTGAATCAGTCCCTTAGAGCTGTAGATAAACCTTGTTGCGTTGGGCAATTTTATTGATGTGTAGGTTTTCAGTCTTATTCAATATCCTGGTGATAATATGACTCAGAGCTTCAGCTGCATTCCGCTTGTCCCTATTGAATGCTGCAGTATTAATCCTAACGTACGAAAAATAATTACAAAACTAATTTTTATGCAGATACTATGATTGAAAATGTTCTAAACTTTGTCATCATTTTGCACATATTATTAATATTATATTTCATTCATAAAGAACGATCTCGTCTTTGTTTTATACCGATCGGTCAATAAATTTTTGAGTTAGAATTCTTGCAAGTCGATAAATTCGTCTGAAAGAACTTGTGTTCTCCAGTATATAAATGTTGTGTCTGATTTAATGTTCATGGATGAGGGTTTCGTTCTCTCGCAGTTTCTTTAAGCTTTGAAATGCTGTTGTGTTTGATAATTTTTCGACACTTTACTTAAAACAATGAGTATCTCAGCGCGAAATTTGGTCAAGCTAAATAAGCTCACGGGAGACACACGTCTCAGTGACATAATGAAGAACACTTTACGGTGATATAACTAAATTTAAAAAAGTTCATTGAATGGCGCCAAAAAAGTTCAAGACCAAATTCCAAAGCGTGACGCATGAAGTACACCATAGAAATAATGCATTTCTGTAGAAAAAGTGTAGAATTTCGCCATAATTCCTCTATCTAGCAATGATTCATGGTATGTTGTGTTTATCATAATTACTCCAATGCGATATGCTTCTTCACAGAAAGCGCAACGTAACTTTTGTTTACTTATGCGGAAATGGAAGTGGTTTCGCTTGTAGCCTCAACACGAAATTCAAACATTTCCCCAACAATTTGTTGTATCCGCAATAAGGTTTATGTTTTTGTTTAATTTTTGTAAGTAATACGTGTATATCTATTTTTAAAATTTAGCAAAATTACTTTGAATTTGAAACGAGGCGTCGACCAGATGTTTCTTATCATTTTCTCTTATCATCTTTTAGGCGTTTTGGAAGAAAATTACTATAATTCAAGGAATTTCGTGTTTTCGTGGATATGAAATGATGAATAAGAACCACCGGGCGCCTGTCCGGAAATAATTAACGCAAACTTGATTTGTTTCCACAAAATTTTAAGGTGCTGAGAACATTTTTGAAAAGATCCCTCAAAATCAGATCACATTGAAAATCGTGATAAGAGCCTATTATTTTGTGAATACTTAATTCAAACTAAGCCTCAATTCTTCTCATTCTCTAAATATATATAATTCATGTAAAACTATAAAGATTTGCATTCACAACAGGAAAGCTCGTTTTCTCATAACAAAAAATTTGAATTTTAAAATAATTTTGTGATTTTGAAGGCCGCCTTTAAGACGCACCTGCACAAAAACAGTGAGTCAGATTCGTTATGTTAGGCGTGTAATTTAACTAAGTTATTCTTTGACTAATACATGAAAGTGCTTATGACTTCTACTTGTTACAACTGCAAAGTAACTTAGACGCTAAAACGCTCCAATATCACATGATTTTGTAACATTTTGCGCCATAAATTTCTTAATTACTATTCAGTGCATGTAAGTTCAGCTTGTATCTAAAGTTTTACTGTTTTGTTGTGAACAGAACTAGAAGAAAACTAACAAACTAAGTTGAACTAAATTACCTACCTTCAATTACGGAATCTTGCGTCATCGGTTGATTGTCGAAAAAAGTCTGAAGCGTCCTTAATAAACCACCATTTAAGGACAATATTGTGACCCTACCAGTTGAAAACGCCGGGTTTTTCAGGTAATCGTCATCATGATCGGACAAGAAGATCGTCATCAATGAGGACTCGCTTTCTCAAATAAGGATTTGACAGAATCGTTAACTAAGATGTCATGTGTGAGGGATAAAGTGAAAAAAAATTATCAAGAAGACACGGAAATTGACCTTCTATCGACATTAATTGGCTAAACATATGTTCACCACCCGCTGAAAGGTTGACTGGAGTCGAGTGTCATCTTAATGAGATCACCCCCATCCCGTCACGTGTTAGCAATTGTGTCTTTGAAGAATGTCGGTCCACCAACACGTTCTGCAAAATAAATAATATGTCCATGTGTGTATTGTTTATAATTTAAGCAATTTTTCAATTTATTTGAATTTTAAACCAATCAAAAATGAGATTACCATCGCAAAAATGTGTTGTGAATGCGTATTTGCATTTTATACGTTATCTGACCTCTGAACTAACCAGCAAAGAGAGGAAAGTTAATTACAATTTCACAAAAAAATAAGAAAATTAATTTTGGTTTTGTATATCCCATCATATCTAGTACAATAACCCATTCATAAGAGTTATAGCGTGCAGGCAGAGTGCGTTTCATTACTTTCGAGTTGATAAGATACACGACGCATTTGAGTGAATGATTGGGCGATTTGTGACAAGTCCACTCGCCTACTTTAATTACCAGCATGCACCAGTACATCATAATGTATCATTTTATATAGCAATGGTAATAAATATTATTAAAATTATCCACTGAAAAGAGCATTGGCTCATTGCTACATTACACGTATCTCGGATCAAGTTTCCAACTTCACTTTGTGATATGAATTACACGAGAGGCTAAACGACAAAAGTGTTTGAGTATCATCTGGACGGGGTCCCGGTCAGGTCGGAATTTATTAATGGAAAGATATTGTTAAGTCACAAAACGAAAAAGAGTAACATCACAAACACATTTTTAATACAAATGAGGGAACAGTGTTGGCCCCATCTTGTGTCCAAGTGTATTCTGTCGTGATGGAGCATTTTCGCTGATCTCCAAACAAAATTAATTAAATACAATGATCACAATTGTTGGAATGGATACAATTCTGAGACATGAAGACAAATGAGATTGATGTAGAAGAAATTTTTTGAATAGTATAACTTAAGAAACGATCATGAATAAACGGCATTAGTTGGATCAAGTGCCCTTTCCGGAACGGACTTGAGTCGAGTTTGAAATAGAAAAGTGTTTTGTTGATAAAACATCTTAAGAATTTATTTAGTTTCGTAATAAATAATCGAAATTACAAAATGTTGTGACGTAGTTTTTTTATAAACAGATGCAAAAATATGAACAATGAATGAAGAATTACTCGAATTGTGGAATGTGATCGAAATCAACCTTCAATTCATCTATTGTGTATTCAATATTCTATATGTAGAAATCTATAGATTGGGTAGCTGCTGCCAATGTTGCTTTATTCAAAATCAGAAACTGAATACGGAATGAGTTATCGTTTGGCGATTGTGCGGTTATAGACGTGGGCAACTAGTGAGTCATGTTGGAGACAAAATGTAAATTTTAATCGTATTTTTATTAAGTATAGAATCTCAATAATGATGTCGAGAAACTTTGAAAAAGACTACCAACCAATACCTCAGACAGTGTTAAGTCTTGAGGATCGGGTTTATATGAATACTAACAACAACAACAATAACACGAATAGTAACAGGCAGCAGTTACCAACATTTAGTGGATATGATCAGTCGTCGAAAGCGAGTTGTTCGGAGGTGTCAAAAAGTGGTATTTCGTGTCCTAACGGAGGGAAATTCTTTGGGAGGAATATTGTCTTTAGTGAGTTCTGGCATAACCAGAAATCGAATGTGATATATGAGAATTTATGTAAGAATTGTGGATATGGTGTCTTCCAGGCAAGTGGAAGATTTTGTGACTTCTGTCAATATGCTGTGAATGGAAAATTTAAAGAAGAAAATATATATGAGAACATATGCGAGAATTGTGGTGAAATATATAGTGGAAATAAGTGTGAAATTTGTCTAGTAGATAAAGTCAAGATAAACGATTGCGTTTTACCGAAACCTAAAAAGGTTGAACAGAAAACCAGTACTCGAATTTTAAGTGGAATTTTCGGAACGATCAAAAAAGTTAAGTCTACCCGGGATAGACTATATCCAGCACACCACAACCAAAATCATCAATCGAATTCGAAGAACCGGAAATTGGAAATCATTCACAATGTAGACAGTGTATTTCGAACAAATGAAACATTCGATTTGAATAGAATTTGTGAATTGAAACGGCAACAATCGAATAGCGATTATCATATTTATGGAAAATTACGTAAGAGTGATGATCACTTGATGAATTCTTATAATTACGAAACGATAAAACCAAAAGTTTTTACTAATTCAAAATCAGATTCTAATTTGCATAAGATTTACAATCTGCAGCAAACTGGAGCAAGAACATCAACGAGTCAACGTGAAGATTCTTTGCGATCTTCAGTTGGTGCGTCTGCGTTGAGTAAATCATGCAAAACTGATAAGAAACATACAAAAATACTTAAAACAACTGATAAGAAACCGAAACAACTAACGAAATCTAATCAACAAGTGCTACACTACGACCACGTCATAGAATGGATGACTTCATTACGAAGTGAGACACATGACTATTATATACTCGCAGACGATTCGATTTGTAATACAAAAAGTATTCCATCGAGAAACTTTAGCTGCTGTGGTGGTGGTCATCATAGCACCTCGTACCAGGTGAGTTTTTCACCTTCATCGTCATCATCATCAACATTGGGTGGATCTACAACAAGTTCTAGTGTCAGTGCAAGTGCAAGTGCCAGTGCCAGTAGTAGGTTGAATCAACAATTCCTAGGAAGTGATCGCAGTCTGCATTCCATTTTAACAAACGATCTCGATTACGTTAAGCTAATTAACCAATTCAAACGTAATTTAATGGAAAAACAGCGTTCAAAACGTCGAGCTATATACGTTAAAACTGACGACACCGATACGACAATAACACGATCGTTGGTCAGTGGTAGTGGTATAACGCTCAGAACAGCAACTTCGGCGTTAAATATTGACAAATTACGATTGGGTAATAATAATGTTCATAATAGGAATAGTGGATATAATTTAAATTATTTCAACAAGCGCCATAATCGGTATGGTTATTGTGAAAGTCCAGATTCGGATTTTGTTAGTGACATTTTAAATGTCTTCGACTCATTTATGAATCGGCGCGCAACACCGGAAACACAAAGTGATATTGAAACGTTAAGTTCCTCAACGTCAACAACAATAACGAGAAATACAGAAAATTTACATTCAAATAATATAAATAACAATGAAATTATTGTTGTCGAAGACATAACACCAAACCGCGAAGAAAACCAACACATTCAACACAAGCCACAAACACAAAAACACAAGCAGCACGAAGTAAATTTAGAATATCCACAAGTGAAAAGTGATATTGAATGCGTTGAAGATCATACGATCGCGGAAAGTGTTAACGTGAATCACGGTGGCGGTATAGTAGCAACTGCAAATTTACATACCAATGTTACTAGTAGAACTGAGTGTATACCATATACTGAATGTGTTAAAGACGTGCTCGGACCGCGAGTACAAGTGAAGAGTCTTTTAAGTGATATTGCGATTTCGAAGAGTTTAAATCGAATTTTGATTTTCTACGATTGTAATTTGAGTAGGTTTTTAAATTTGATCTCGATAAGTCGTGATTTCTGCCGTTTGGATATAGATAAATTGTATCGGTTATATAATTTGATGATCGCTACGAGTGTGGATGTTCCAAACTGCAACGGTGGAAATTCAAGAGCTATTGAACACAAAACGGATAACCGTCGTTTAGGCAGATGTTTGTATGTTGAACCGACTAGAGAAGAGACAACAATGACAGTCACAACAGGAGCAGCTGATGATCATATTTACCAACCGATTTGGAAGTTCCAAACTGTGGGTAATCCCCCAGAAAACTCCGAATCGGATTATTACGATCGTGAAATGACTGTGACGCCACCAAATGAAGGATCAATGATATCCTTGTCGAACATCGAAGATCATGGAGAATGGGAGACAGATGATGAGTTCATGTTCACTACAAAATTATCCAAAGACTTTTCTCAAGAAACTCAAAGTGAAATAATTGTCCATGAAACAAGTAGTGTTAAGTCAATGAATGAAAGTGTTAAAGAATCAAAAGAGTCAAGTAATCCATACCAAAGTGTTTGTATATATTACAGTGTTACAGAACCAAATGTCCGTGCAATCGTTTACGACTACGAACCACAAAGGTCGTATTTCACTAGTCATCATAAGAAGAGTGCAAATAATAAAAATGCATCTCTGGTGAATTTTGAAAATAGTGAAAAAATTTACGAAGAAATCAATGTGCCATCTCAGAAAAATATTAGAAATTCATGTTGTGGAAACAGTCGAGAACTGCCTAGGACCTGGATACCTGATAGTGTTCATGCCTGGAAATTTATGCTACTAGATGTTAATTATATCGACGATGAAGAAGATCTGGTGAGTGTTGATTGATTTTGTGAATCATGGGATTTACCTGAAGGCAGAAAAATCGAAACTGCATTTTTTTATTGTTTGTTTTGTAAATGACTTTGACCATGAGAGGAAACCCGTTTCTTAAATCACCTTTTCCCGGTCTTAGAAATCCAAAAATTCATTCCCAATCTGACTCATTCTTGGGGATTTCTTAACTGTTTTCTCAAACACGTTTTTACAAAACAATGGAAACTATAGTTATTTGTTTTAACTGTTTAGTGAAAGTTAATCATTCAATTATCTCGAATCATATCTTATGGGCGTGTAGGATAAACTGATTAAAAACTGATACACATTCTGGGAATTCCAAATTCCAATTCTGGATTGTGGGACTTCTATCAGTTCCAATACAAACCATTACTGGATAGATGTTTTTGTGATATAGTGACGGTTAAATCATGTACAACTCGAAATCATGCTTATGAGACCGTGAATTGAGGTGGGTTATCTCTTCTTGTTTATTTGTTTGTTCCATGTTTAGACATGGATTTGTTTATGAACGTGGTTCAAGATGGAATTATTTGTTTTTCCTTGGAGATATTCATGTGGTTACACCTAGAAAGAGTTTTCGTGCATGACATACTTGTTCAAGTTATTTGGTCTATAACTAAATAATTTTTCTGTTCAATGAATGTTTATTTGTCTTTTGAAAACTGGAAGAATAAATTCAACGATGAGGTGACCTTTGCTTGAACTAAGACTTCTTGTAATTTTGTTTGGTATTACACTTTTACCCATGAATGTTTCTTCTTTAATGATGTGAAAAGATCAAAAGACAAACTACAAGATAACACAATCAAATTATAATTTTGTTATTTGAAAGTTTGCTGCGAACTTTTTGAATTTTCATTCTCCATTGTCTTAAAAGCAGATAATATCAAGATCATTAACATGATTTCAAATCCTCTGTCGGATACTTTTTTAAAAGACTATCATTTGGATAAATTTTGTGTCAGATAGTGTCATCGAAACTATGTGAACAAAAGAATCTAGTGCCGAGTTTCAAAGTTTCTTGAAATTTCTGACAAAATCACGATAAGTTGGATTCAACCGTTTGCAGAATGGCTCAAACTATAGAGTTTGCGAGACACGATTGTACAGCTGATAAGTGCTAATAACTCCATCGGACTGATAACGACGTAACGTCCGTCACATGCCCGCTAATTGCGTGACTAATTTGCATCATTATCAGCTGCTGCGTTTGTAGCAGAAAAAGCGCTTGTTTCACTTATTTTAAAACTGCAAAATTTATCGCAGAATTCAAAACGCTTCGTTAATTCTTTGATGTAGATCACCGACCACGCAATTCTGCGACATAGAACTAAATTTTGTATTCATGTTAAGCCATAAAATTAGCAATTTACACTTTTTATTTCATTTACTTCAATTAAGAAAATTGTGCTTCATAATTTCGTCAATTAAGAGAATAATTTCGAATATTCAAACGCAAAAAATGGTTTTGTTCAAAATTAGATCACCACGAAATTTAATTGAGTTAAATCTAAAATAAGTTTCTAAATAATTTAAATTTTGTTTTGGGAGAAATGTCATTTGTTTGATTCCATTTGGAAATTGAGGTTTATGAAACGTCAATTATATCTACATATTTAACTACAAAATCATTCCAAGAAATTTCATTCAATTAACATTGGAATTCTTTTAATCTTGAATTATTGAAAAATCCCCGGAATAAATTAAACCAAATAAAACACGCCTTGTGCCAATTTTCAAAATTGCGACAAATGTCTTGCATCTCCCAGGAGTCTCTTGTGACCGAAAATAGTTTCAACAAAATGTCTGAATGTCAAGAATACAAATTCCAAAGTTGGTTGTTAACATTTTTAAATAGCTTAAATAAACAGATGACTCCAGAAATTTGGAAAGCTCGAAGTGAGTGGGTCTTTTAAGACTCGCCATTTGATCATGTCAATTTGGTCGCCTTTCTTAATCATCAGTCGTTCTTGGAATGAGAAAACCTCATCGGATCACTGATCACCTTTCCTGAGAAGTTCACTAGTCTCACGTACAAGTTTGAGGATGTCACTCGTGGATTTCCTGCTAATTATTTGTTGAGGGTAAATATTCAGATTTGCTCAGAAAAATTTTTCATTTTGCTTCTTTTTTAAGATGTTCCTCTATTATAAATCGTTATGACATCCACGTTTGGTTATTTTTAGTTTGTTTGGAAGATCGTAAAGAGCTGCATACTAATTACTAAGTTTATCCATTTTTAACGATCTCTAACCCAACCACCGTTTTATCAGATACAGACCTCATGCTTAGATTCTTCTATCATAGAGCAATGACTTAAAATATGATCGAAGCAGACAGACTGTCTCCATCGATTTCATGTGTTTTGTTTCCTAAGAATTTTTGACTTAAGAAACCACAAATCCATCAAGTGGCTTACCTTCCCATTCCTAGAAATAATATTTAAATGGCGCAATGATCTTGAGTGTTCTTCACGATTGATTGTCTTCGAGACTATTGAACCTTGGAATGTTTAACTCTCATGCACGTGAGTCTTAATTGAATGAGCCATAAAAAGTTATGGTCCTTTAATGTTTTCCTGTGCCACACGCAAACACATGAACTTATAAAGAAATGTAGAGGCCTGTGGAAACATTCCAACATTAGAACTGTTTCTGTCGTGACTTTTCGTTTTGTCGTTGAATGCAAGAAACCTGTCGATCGAACCAGGTGCTTCTCAACGATTCATCGACAAGGAATGTCTTCAACTTTCCACTGTCTAGACTTCACGTGGAATTATTGGAGATTCTTTTCAACTTGAGAAACTGTTAAATTTGTGAATGAATCAGTACTGACCAGCAACTATTGCTAATGATTGCCTTAAATGGAAACACAATAGTTCTAGCAATTTTTTGGAATCTACTCATTTTTCACCAACATGGTTCCCAAAAAACTTTGTTTCATTCTTTGTTTGAATGAGAATTTTCTGCTCATGTGAATTCTACTCAATTATGCATATCTATAGCCATGAATAAAAGAGACGGAATTTTAAATTTTGTTTGGTGCTCCCCTACATGTCAAAGATCGCCTCGTACTTATATACAGTTTAATAACAATAACAAGAAAATTGTAGAATAACTTAAACTTGCGAAGCTGAATTTTGTAAGTATTTTGAGTCAAATGTCAAGAAAACATTAAGTTGCATTAACAAGGTTGAGTGTTACGTCGTAGACTACGTTACATAAATAACAGAATATCAATAGCTTGCTTGACATTTCCGGGCGGAAGTCGATAACTACTTAAATGAAATCAAATTAAAATTTACTTATTCAACCGCAAATGGGTAAAATTCCTTCATTTTTTCTAAAGAATTTCAAATTAAACATCGTATCAAATTTTCTAAACTAAAAATAAGTTCTCATAATGTCATTGAAGTCATAGACCGGATATATGAACATTTTCTCGAAATTCGATAAGCAAATTGAGCTTTGCTTTAAACTGTTTTCCCGCTTCAAATATCTTCGTGGTTAACCAACAAAACGTCTCACATATTTTACACTGGCGCTTAATAACCTTCTTTGAAATACTGATTTTCTTTTTTAACGGGCAACAGGAATGTCACTAAAATAATTCACCTTACTACTCATTAATGTGCTCGTCCCTTTTCTTTCATATTAATACAGATGTTCACATAAAACCTTTGAGAACTTTAACCCCAAAAAATGCTATACTGCAGAACAATAAAGCAATGTGACCGGGATTCGGAATTGGACCTTCTGCTTTCCATGCAGATATTCTGAGCAACCGTAAACACTTGTATTCCTTCTAATATCTCACGATCATATTGAACTCCTACAAAAATTTGATCTTAGCGACATCTGTTTGTTGCTACTCTTAAATAAAAGATTTGAATTGGGTGAGCGAAGGGCTGCGAAAGAAACTTTGAATCTACCATATAAGCTAGGTGTTCGTCAGAAACGTCCATTTCATTAGGTGTCACTTTGAGGTCTAATTTCATTCAATTGCACAAACTATTATATTTCAACTCATAAGTTGTGGAGAAGTGTTATGGCACCACGTTTCCTTTATGTTCCTCAGATGCTATCATAACCCCCTTGGTTCCATTCATTTATGCTAATGGAGGAATGTCTCCAGCAACGTCCAAGAAAATTATCTGAAAGAACTCATAAATCGTTTATGAAAAGCTGTCCTTATCAAGAATCCTGACGCAATTTTTCATCCCTTATCACTCGTTTATTATTTTCAACGATAATTACCCTCAGCCAAGTGAATGCATCATTAAATGACTTTGAATCAGAATATAAAGAAGAGGCATCTGGTAGAGCAATGAATGCAATCATTACCCATTTTTACATCATTTCGTACCGTCATGAATACCATCGCTCAAAGTTTGACATCTGTAAGACAAATCGTTCTCTTATCCGTGTCAAGGGATCCCTCAAAGGCAACATCGTTTATTCCGTTTACAAAACAACATAAAGGTGAATTTCATATTAATTTATTCCGTTTCCACATTTCAGTACATTTCTGAAGATGAAATTCTCAAACTCAAGGAATCCGACCCTGGGACAACGTTGCATAAAAGCAAATCAACCGGAAATCTGCTGGAAATCCCAAGGGGCAAAAAGAAGAGCATTGGCGAGCGGGTTAGGAACAAATGTGAGTTGAGTCTGTTTTTCTGTTTCTTAATTAATGAAAATTAAAATTGATTGGTACTAATTGGAATTCTGTTATATTTTTTTCCATTCATATTTTCTTCGCATCATCTCAACGCAGTGAATAGAGGAGTACTCAAGATGTAAGTTCTTGTGAATTGCAATTTTTGAATGATTGAATAATTTATTTGTTTTCTTTTAATTATAGAAGCAGTAAAATACCTAAGGATAAGAAAGACAAGGAATATTACAAGGTAATTGTTGCAAAACTCAAGGTGAATTGACTTCATCCATTTGATTGCGTAGAGTTATTTAAATTGTCAGAAAAAGCAACGCAAAAATAGTTGAATTATTTCAATTTACATAACAATATCTACAAGCGAAAACAAAGAGATTGCTGGAAATATGTAGATTAAGGAATCTTTTCATCGATTTCATATCTGATGTATCTGTTTAATTGGATTGATATGAATAATGCTTATAAATTTGAGAACAAAGACAACACTTGTCCATGGACACGTGCCTACAAAACATACTAGTTCTTCCATAGAGAGCACTCGACGGAATCATGTCAAGTGTCTTCTGTGTTAGATGATAAAATTCTCGTTTTAATAGTGGGTACATACATGTAAAACATTTTCATGATGTACAATAAAAAATTGACATATTACAAAGTGATGAAATTTCACCCATCATTTTCATTTTTCAGAATGAGATCCGATACTCATAAATGAATCACCCAGCGTGAAATATGGCCTTATTGATAAAAAAACAAATTGAACCCGGCATTCGATGTTAGTCATATAAACTAATTTGGTGAACATATGAACCCAAGTCAAGAGCTGTTTCCGGTCGAATGTGTTTTGTATGTCAGCAATCGGAATTCGTGCATAAAAAGCATATCTTTCGAAAAAAATCATTTTCGGAGAATAATTCATAAAAGATTTTGGGGGGCTTCAAGTCGTGTCTTTAAAATAAAATCAAACGTTTCTTAATTTGGTTGAAGTTAATTAAATTGACTCTTTTTCCAAGTGAAGATCTCTTGTGAATTAAATTCTGTCTTTGAGTTTCACGACTCTTTAATCGGAAATGCTATGCGTGATCAATTAAAAATTAACTGAAGCCTTTGTGGAAGAATTAAATCCAAGGTTTGTGTCAATTCAACACATCTAATTCACTTGAAATGAATCAAACTATTGTCGGACAAGCTTTCTGCAAAACTTGAACTAGATCTTATCGAAAAAGTCAGATGCACACGCACTTGATTTTGAGATTTAAATTCATGAGCAAATGCTGCTACTTTGAATGGAAATTGCATTTGAGTAGGTCATAAAACGCACTTCAATCCACTTTTATAGACCATGCATCAGGCATTTCCATAAAAACCTGCATTCGTCTAGCGTTTGCGTTTCAAGCGACAAATTTTATTAAACTTTACAATGAACAAAATCACACAAGAGTCAGACTAAATGCTTGATAAATTAACATTTGATTGTCGTAGGAGTTGAGTTATTAGTAATTCTACGAATTAATATCAATAAAGGAGTTATTTCGTTTTGTGTTAATTTTTATCTTTAAGACTAATAAACACTTAAGTGCGTGACAAAAATTTTAAAGCAGATTCTATGATCCAATCCCGGTTTTGGTTTATTGGTCATAGACTCATAATTTAGTGAGATCACCTAATGGCAATAAATAACTATTATCTAAATATTCTACTATCTACCATTTTAGCCACGTTCGGAAGTAACTAGTTTCTACATTGACACCGACCTGAAACCAAAGTGTCCAATATTTGGAGTAACGTTAAATGAAGTTGAAAAATATTTCTACGATTATGATGTACCACAATTTGTAGCTGATTGTGTAGCAATTATAGAACAAAAGGAATTTATACAAAGCGAAGGAATATATCGTGCTTCTGGAAACAAGACTGCCATCGATGATGTTAAGAGGAAATTGGTTGAGTGTCCTGTCTACGACACGTCAGTACTCAAGACTCAGGAAGTGCACACTGTTACAGGATTACTTAAATTATTCTTCCGTGAATTGAAAACACCATTGATACCGGATAATCTGTATCACAAATTACCAGAGAACTTAGTGGATAAGGAAAATCTAAACAAAATCAAAGAAGTTCTGCTGGAAGTTCCTAGCGTTTCAAGGGGTACCCTTAAATTCCTGCTGAAGCATTTAACAATGTAATAACAATGAATTATACATAATTATTCGCTCATTTTAAATTCAATTTATATATTCTAGGGTAGCTAGCCACAGTTCAGAAAATCGTATGCCAGCTTCAAATTTAGCCATAATCTGGGGACCGTGTCTGCTGTACTCCCCAGCACGAGGCCCATTCGATATTGCTAGGAGTAACACGTTAACGAAAATCTTAATCGAAAACTATGACACACTTTTCGGTGATGACGAAAGATTAGTCAACTAAGTCTTATAACCAACAGAAAATTTAGTTATAGTTCTAATAATTTAATTTTAGCAATTTTACATTTATAAAGTCTGTACGAGTATACCAAAAAAGAAAGAAATTGAGAATTTATGCTGTAAAATATAAATATTTTTGTAAATACTTATATCTAACATGTGATATTTTATATTTTGTAAATAAGTTTTATTTAAACACGACAATCATGTAGTCAAAAATTTTAATCACGTTTCATCCAGATAAATAAGTTTTGTATTTGAAATAACTTCCTTAAAAATGAATTATCTTGTTTATGATTTTATTTAACTTTTAATCGGTTTTGTATTTAGTCGATTTACTTTTAATGACACGATTTGCTGTTATCCAGCAAACTACGATTTTGTAATTTTATCTTAATCTATAAATCTGAAATAAACAGATAGAAATCAAGAACTGTATAATGTATCCAAAATGCTTGATTCGTGGAATAATTTCATACTTCCTACCTAAATCAGGTATTCATTGACTGTTTAATGGATTCCTTTAATGAGAATTGTTAGCCGGTAATTAAGGCGACATAGAACCGTGTTGATTGGTTACTCTTGGATGAGTTTGAGTTCGTTTCCTATTTCAGTCCATCCCTCTGTTTGATGTGACAACGTTATGGAAAACCCTCACTTGAAATGTAAGCGTAGTCTTACTTAAATATCTCTGTCCTTTAAATATATGCTGGGCTCACTGATTGAATAAATCTATAACTTCTATTAAGACACATAAAAAAAGTTTAGCCTTACCCTTGTCTCCATTTATACAAAGATGCATTTGCGAAAGGTTATTACCCAATATTTTTTCAGAATAGAAACTATTTAAATAATTTTCTGAAACGATAAAAACGCGCGTGAGCAGTTTCAGGTTTTAATGGTTTTAGAAAACAAACTTTAAATTAAATTCCGGTTTTCATGTGTTTCTAGCGGCACCTCTCGTTGGGTAATGGCAACAGACGACATTTCGTTTATCGGAGATGCACACCACTTTCGTCCGATTGGTATAAATTATGTGCGACGAAGATAAATAGGTTTGAGTATTTGGTTTAGCAAATATTTATAACAGTTTGGATTAAGTCTACGACGAATTTGAGCTGCAAAAAAATGAAGCATTCAGGGACATTGTGGGCATTTGAGTCCACCCTTTGATCACTGTTGCAGATGTGAAGGATTCCTCAGGTCCCTAGAAGTATTGCCACGTAACAGTATCAGCGAATCTCTTAACCTAGTGTGGCCTAGTCTACCACAAACCTAGATTTGCAGCTACTTTCAAAGTTGAATCATTTTATTCTACTATTATTAACTATTTTCATTTTGTGTAGAAATAGCTTATTGTAGCACTCTTAATTCAGCCTATAAATCCGGTTTTGTATTGCTTGTAGAGAAAGATGTCCTCAAATGCATATCCGAAACCAAGCAACATTTGCATACTATGAAGTTCATAGTCGAATGTGACACAGACCTATCTCGAATGCCATTCGAAATTGACTCAAGTTCATTATCAATGCGACCTAGAAAAGGAGTAGGACACTTGACGCAAATGAAACCAGAAATGTGGTGACAAGTGATATGCGAAGGCATAGCTTCATGTCCTTCTACTAGGGATGACATGAATGAGGGCCGTTCGCCACATTCTCCCCAGTTGAGACGCTAAGCACCGCATGTTGTTTGATTAATTGCAGAATGGTCAAAGTGCAGCCATTCAGACCACATGTGCAGTATCTCATTCCTCTCATTCCCCGCTGAAATCACTTCCTCTGCAACTTGAGGAAAAAAGAGTGCAAGGATGAAAAAGTAAAGGAATTAGAACAGGATTATACTGAGCTCAGTTTTGGCGTCACCTTGATAAATGTGACATTGTCTCATTGGATTGTATCTTATACCAAGTGTGTGCCAAACACGTCCACATTCATCCGGCAAAACGTTCAGTTTGCCCGAAAGTCGCCTGCGGTCACCCAATGACATTCAAGCTTCGAGGGAAGTTGGTGCATTGGTAGTGGAGCTCGTGCAGGGACTTTTGATTGCCTTAAACAAGCTCTCACCCTCACAATGTAGCACTTCGAATGCAATCCCATAATGTTATCTAGGACTAACGCCCCCATTTCACCATGCAACTATTCATTATGCCTTGTGGAGCTGAAATAGGAAAAATTATAGAAATATATATATGAGAAGCGGGGGTGTGCTACCCTCAAATAAACACTCCAGCACTTTGGCGTTTTATTGTGCAATTTAAAGGGCGACAGACTGAAATTCATAGACCTGAATACACATTAAAGTAAATGAGTCGACACTCGACACATGTATGAAGGAGTCCTGGTAAATATTCATTGCATTTACAACATACAGCCACATGACATGAGCAAACACCGATGGTTCCTAACGGGTGCAATATGCTGGCGAAATTGTATAGAAGGTGATGTTCGCGGGTGAATTCCACCCAGTTACCCAGTAGGAATGAGTTATCCCTTGGAGCAGATACGAATATATCCATACATTGTGCACGTATGCTTTGGTAATTGGGATTGAAAAGAGCAAAGACTGTATAAAATCAGAATTACAAAGGTATCCTCACCATGGCGATATCATGTGGAGTTGGTCGAGGTGTTCCTTGAAAATGGGGCCAACCAGTGAATGCTTCGAAAATTTCATTTCATTGTGTCGTTAAATTTCTCTTTAAGCTCAAATGAAATGGATACCACAGAAGTGGAACTGGTGGCATCTTAAAGTAGACAATCTGTTACTCCTCCTACTTCTCTCAGGATTGTTGTTTTCCAATTTTGATAGCCAGGATCAATTCCTTTCGAATTCCTGTTAAATTAGATTCGTCCTTCTCATCGTCGTTGTCGTTGTCGTCGTCGCCGAGATGACTATGTCCGATAGTTATATGTATCCGAATCAAATTGAGTTTGAAACCAGAAAACAATTGCAATGAAACTTTTTCTATAACACTTAGATTTGTTCTGTGATATATGTATGTGATTTCCATGCATATGATATCTCTATTTTGGATTTGGTGAAACGTTTTTCAAATTTGTATTATATACGAAAATTCGGATTCAAATCGAGCTATTTGCGGCATACGATGAACCTAGAGGATTATCTCGTTGCAATATACGAAAACAATTCCGACAAATGATATGTTATTTAGATAAACAAAATGCGATATGACGGGTTCATTTATTTAAGAGGATATTTGACCAAAATCAAGTCATTTATAAGAATTTTCTTCTGCGATTCGGGCGAAATTTTCAAGATTAAAGGGATTTGCACAGATGATGGGTTCAAAACTAGATTTACGAATCGAGATTAAAAAAATATCTCCAATCAATTGGAATTCATTTAAAGCATATTGTAATGTGTTTAATTTTCTAGCATCGTTCTTTTTATGCTTGTTTAAAAAACCAGGGGGTTTTTGAAAGATGAAATTACGGGAAATTTTCCAAATTTTGTCATCAGCCTACGAACGTCTCGAAGCACAACTTTAAATTTTTTCAAACAGTTTCTCATATAAATGATCAATTTATAAGTATTTGTCCAATGAATATTATTGGCAGAATCATCGTTTAACGTTAAAATTATGATGACAAGTAATTTTGTTAACAAATCGTTGAAGCATTTTGCTGTGTTAATTTATATTGTGAAAGATAAATACGCTGATCCGAATCTACTGTTTTTTAAGACTTATGTGAAATATCCTTAAATCTGCCAAAATATTATACCGCGACTCAGAAATGGTTGAGGTAACCCACTTTGAATGATATCAAGGTGGATAATGTAAGCGTCTGAAATCTAAAAAAATACTATTTTTATATTTTAAGGCAAAAATCCTACTGGGTTGTCTCATACTAAATGAGCTAATGACCAAAGCAAAACAGCAGCTTCCTGACCGTTACCATTAAAGTGTTATTCTTAATTAAGTTATGTATTAAAAAGAAACCAGCTACTTTTTTGTGCTTGCTATCAGCAAAACTTATAAATCCTGATTGTATATTTATGGAGTCAAACTAAGCGCCACTAATTAATGATTTTTTAATGAAATTTTAATTTTTTTTCCATCCCCCATCAACATTAATCCCTCTCAGCAACGAGTAGGCGTTTTCATTGGAATTGACTTTCTTGAGAAATTCACTTCCATAACACTTTCAGTCTTAAATGTCTTTTATTTTTAATTTATGTAAATCGCAAGAAAAGCATTAGGCGTACAAATGAAGATGGACTGGCAGGAAAAAACCCAGGAAGCCTCATTAGAACATAAGGAGCCATCCGAGGAGTCCAAGAAGTCGAACTGTTTGAGCCTGACTTAATTACAAAAACCGCTGGGAAACACTCGACTAGAATCAGAAATAAATTAAAATTTAGGATCAAATTGTCTTGGTTTGTGAAGGTTCAACTCCAGTACAACCCACAGAGATCCTTGGGCATGGTCTTAAATCAATTAGTGAAAACGTACCAAACATTTTTTATTTGTTTCCTTTCAATTTCTTAGACTTTCCCAAGATGCTTCAACATTTCTTTTCTTGATCTCCCTGTTTTCCAACGTTTGCTTTTACGTTTTGCATTTTATTGGGTTCACAATGAATCTATACACTATACTTAGTGATATACAAAAAGTGATTTCTCTGTGTTGTCAACTTGAAAAAAGGATACACTTGTGATGTCCTTTTTTGGTTGCTTTGTATTTCGAACAAATTAAGTCAGGCGTCCCAATGAGTTTTCAATTAAATTTTTATAATCACCATTACAAACCTTCGGTGATGTGAGACAGACCCGTTTAATTCAATTAGTCTGATTGCATCCACCAACTAGAAGGCTCCTTTGCAAAGGATTCAAAGAAAATGTGGGAAATCTTAGGAAACGTTCCTAGTACTCACGATTCTTTGTCGTCCTTATAGTCTCGTTCAAAAGACTCAAGTTGACGGTCTTTGTGGTCACCAAACTGAATTCTCTGGATTCCCCCTTGTTGCTACTTCATTACGTTCCCAGCCTAGATGGAGCCAAACATTTGACGCTGAGAAGAACTAACAGTCTTAAACAAATGCTATTGACGTGGCACTTAAAATGTTGATTCCTTGAATTGAACTTTTTCGCAAAATAAAACTGACGAAGAAAAACATTTTCAGGACTCTTCAAGATGGAAGGAAATGACTGAAATATAAACAGCATGTTCCTCGAATATCCTTAAATTTCCTTCTTTGCTATATTTTTTCTTTTCTTTTAGAGTTTATGAAAGGATATCGAGTTTGACAAATTGCCATTTTGCTTTAATGCATCCAATGGGACACTGCTTGTGTGTATTTTATTCATTAAAGGATTTTTAAGGATATTCTTTAGTTTTCATGGCGCGAAGTGCAATTTTTACCACGAAAACTTTTTATTTGTTGATCAAACCGTTTACTCATCTCTGTAAGCCAGAGAAATAACACGAGTAGGTATTCATTATAAAAACATACTTTTATGAAAGGACCGTGTTAAATTTTGAGCGACCTTAGGGATTTCTCGTAAGCTAAAAATGCTTTTAATATTTTCTTGCAAAGTTTTATGCAATGTCATGAGCATAATCGTATTGGTAGAGCTTAAAAACAAATTCTAAGCGCTTTAAAACTCACACATTCACATAACCTAACTGATATCCTCCAACATTTTGGCTTTAGAAAAGGGCTTAACTTAACCATGAAAGTGTACACAAAACCATGAAACTAAACAGGGAATTTCCACGCACTAATCACTGGGATCCACATTGAGTATCACTAAGCTTTCAAGAATAAATGTCACCGCATAATCCTGTCCCATAATCCTAGAGACAACAGAGATTCCAGCACGGAATCACCTTACCGAAAATCGCAACTTTTTCGTGTGAATCCATAGTGTCTCGTTGGGAAGGAATTCGGGGTTGATTCGGTGTAGACTCCAGCTCTTCTACAGTTTTAGTACAAACACTATCTCTACGGAATCACATGGATTGTGGAATGTGAATAAAACTGAAATGCGTCATGTATGTATGCTAGAACATATATACCCTAAATTGGATGTTATCAGGAATTGTGGAGAAAAATCTCTCCTGCCTAAATATCAAATATGACACTCAAGTTGCAAATTACATTAAACGCTCAGCAATTAGCATAATTTGGTATGAAATGTGTTTGAATCCGTCTAACTCGAAGGGTATCCCTCGTTTTTCCCTAAACACATATATTCCCTGGAATCAAGTTAGTCACATAGATTTATCCCTGGAATTTCAAAGACAGGGATTTAGGTAAATATAGTGAGAAAGTGGCGCAGGCAATGATTGACTCTTCAATTTTTGGTGTATGGAAATTTTTAGAAAACGATGTTCGTTTTGACGCACGAGAATTGCTTCCATCGAAGGACAGCGAATTAAGGACAATTTTTGTGACGACAACTGGCTTTAACAATATTTATTGCTTTAATAACTCCAAACTTTAAAATCTTTGGAATACTCCTGTACAAAGAGCAACAGGAAGACCTTAATGAATTATCAATTCGTAAAAATTTATTTAACAATAAATACATAATAGACAAGCCATTTGTCCATTTGCGGTTGTTTTGTACTTTATTCCCTGGAAAACTGTGTCAGGATTTTAAGTTTTTCTTGTCAGGAAATTACGCCTCTTGAGAAAGAAGTTTAATAAAATAAGTAATTTGCAAGAACATGACTTTCCAAAAGCAGGAAATGAAAAGTTATAGATGAACGATGCACTTCAACACATATCCACAAGAGCTAGCAATAGACTTTCGATGGATTTCTAGCCATAGATTCCATCTTAATCAAAGTTCTAGAGCAACAACAACAGCAAGACACATTCTGGAAACGGGGGACATTTCAGAAGATGCAGAGAAAACGTTTATTGGTGGTCAACTCAGTGGTCAATCTGAAAGCCATTAGTTCAATCAGCTACACAAGAAGAAATCTCATTATCCGGTCAAAGACTTGTTGTTGGTAGTGTTAG
Organism: Chrysops caecutiens; assembly: GCA_963971475.1. NCBI lineage: Eukaryota > Metazoa > Arthropoda > Insecta > Diptera > Tabanidae > Chrysops > Chrysops caecutiens. Next base: position 1,826,928 of record OZ020569.1, on the reverse strand, counting down.
TTCTTGTCACAGGATTAAGTAGAAGGTACTATTCTATCCCTTTAACATACACTGTCTGTGGGTGTAATCCTGGTCAAGTTGTTGACCTCAATTTGCATTGAAACCTCATCTACAAGAGCCTCGTCTTGGATAAGGACTATCCGAACTTATATTGGAGAAATTTTCAAGAGTTCCTAAGTTGCCAGCTTGAAGAAACCCAAAAACCCTCGACTTGTTGTGGTTTAGAAACGTGACTTATAAGTTTTGATTTAGAATAACAATAGCCTGATGATGTGGTCGTAAGTTACCATTTCCGTTTTATACTTTCCCTTGGATCTGTGCTGTGAGAGTGAAAGACTTTCATCCCTTTATAAACGGCGTCTGATGAAATATAACTTTTTAGGGAAAATTTTCATGTCCCAAGTGCAGTCCTACGTTCCTTAACAATTCGGTAATAATTTTCTTAAGTAGAGGGACTGAATAGAATTTTCTATATAACATGTTTCTTATATGAAGAATTTTTACGTGATCAACATAATGTTAAATATAAAAAACATTGAATATAAAAGGGACACGACTTTTGGATTTTAGCTTATGACGCAAATGCCAATGAACCAGACTCAAGTAGAAAACAAAACTTTCGACGTCAAGAAGAAGGAAGATGAAGACGAAGATGGTGAAGTTGAAGATGGATAATCTTGTAAGTTTTGCGGTTGTACTTGTAATAAACACAAAGACAAAATATGAAAAATCCCCACTGATCCTTTTTGGTTCTATTCGAATATCCCTGCACACTACTGTCACAAAGACATTCCTTTGTGTTATGTCTTAAGCAGCATTTTTTTCATGACATCTTATATATTTTTGTGTTCCATAACTTGACTCCGTGTCCACTCGTCTTTTGTCAGTCACTGCAATAAATGGCCCAAAAGTGGAAGGCCAAAGTTAGAAGGAGGTTACAAAAGACAACCAATGCTAGGGAGAGTCCTTGCTGCTGGATAATAGTATCTTATCAAGTAGCAGGGAATATTGATGACTCTGCACAACAATAGACATGAAATTCTGTCCCTTCTTGAAGTTTTGTTTTTCACTAACCTGAAAAACATGTCCTGGCAACTCTTCGTATTATCCTCGATTGCCGTATAACATTTATTTATTTTTATTTTTTTTTGTTGTTCTGTTCATTCTTACATTCTGCAACGTCTTTGATATCGGGGTGACGAAAGAATAGAGTTTTTTTCCTTCAAGAGGTTCGTTAAAAGATGACAAGTCTCCACCATTTGATGGGGGTTTCGTTTGAATGGGGTCGAAAGCTCTAAATGACTGTAACAAGTGTAATTGTAAAAAAAAAACACTTTCTATATATAACATAAAATCAAGGGAAATTGAATAGAAAAAGAAATTAATTTCACAAGATTTCTGCTACATCACCCATTTTGTTTTTAATGTTTTCATGTTGCAAGCACTGGAAACTTTTCATTTCAACTTTCGGTTGTTCGTTTTAGGAAACTTTTAAGAAAAAGGTTTTCAAATGATGGGTTTGTTTTTTGACAGAGGGTTTCTTTCGGCATCCGTCATCAAATTTTAAGGTTGTTCTTTTATCTTTCTTAAGGAGCATGTCATGATTTATTTGAACAACAAAGGCTGCTGCACACTTCAATTGAAGCGGGATTTATCAATTGAATTTAATGATTTATATATTTATGTTGTTCACATTCTCAAATATCTTCAATCAACTGATATTTGAGAATGTTTTCCGGCAAAATTTGTTTTTGGTTTGAAATTTTCAATACATCATTGACAAATGTCAAGAAACCATATTTGTGTTCCAAAAAATCAAATCCAACGTTCCGTTTTATTCCAGTGTTTAATTATTAATATCCTTTTTATCAATAAGCTAGCATTAAAATTAAAGTTTCCATTTTATTGAGGCAGAACAATCGAAAAGATGAAACCTTTCTCGGACAAAATTCCAGCCAATTTAATAAAGACCTTCCCTGAAAGGGTTTCTGCAAAGTAGGTGAGTGAATTTAAGTCAGTCGTGTGTGTTGCATAAGAATATAGACCAGCTAAAGGATTTGTAACAGTTAAGAAGTATAAAAAGGATATAACTTTAGATATAACGACTCCTTGATGACGAGGGAATATATAACCCCGATAAAAATGAAAAGAAGAAATCAAGTTCGGGCACGGGTACGGGTTCTTGAAATCTATTAAATCACTGAATAAGGATTCCTTTCCCTTCCTCGAGTAACTTTCGATCGCATATTTCAACTAAATTTCCCATAAATTTCTAACAATATCCGAAAATCCGGAATAAATCGAAATTCTTGGGCCAGTTTGAAATTTTGTCTTCAATTTGAGTATATCTATATTACATTAGTATACAAGATAGTTGAATACCATGTTACACGTATATTAACATGGTGAATGTATGTAAAGGATGTTAGCTCCTATATGAAAGTTTTGAATGAAGTAAAATGCCTTTAACGGTGGAATTACCCCAGAGAAGGCATTTCCATAGGTCAAATTGAGCCTAGTCCTTCTCCTGAAACATCCTTCCGTACCTCAGATCATATTATCTGTTGATTCATCTGTATTAGAGCTTAATACATGATCCGGCTTATAACATATGCATACATACACACTTCACATAAACTCATTGAAGTGAATTCATCGTCTGATTAGTTCCTGGGAAGGTATGACTGACTGACTGGGTTCATTTCTTATGCACAAGAAACGTTTTGGGGACTGAGTCTTTCTCTTTTTTATTTTGTGGGGTTTCCAATTTGCTACCATGCTTTATATAACTTGCTTCAAAATATAAATCATTTTTCGAATCTGTATCTTTTTTTTCTTCATTTTATATTTCAAATTGAAAATTCATACTGTGAACATAGTGAAAGGGAGAGATTACCTTCGGATCAAATTTAATATGAACTTTCTGGGGCAATCTCGGATGAACTTTTCGGATTTTTTGTACAAATGACCAAACACGTTTATATGACATTTTGAATATTAAAAGATTTTCTCGTTTCCTTTTGAAACTTTATCGAGTTTAACACTTAAGTTATCATATTGCTCGATATGTGTTATTTGAATTTAACATTTTACTTTGATCAATTACTCTTACTGATATTACAGCCCAGTCTAGAATTAACTTAACTTCACCGATACATAAAATGTTTTTCTTCAGATGATCTAGTATACATCCTTAAATAGAAGGCTTGAAATATAAAGAAATCGGGCTTCAATTATATGGAGAGAAACTTGCGTTCATATTTCGACCAAAAGCCAGGATTGTCCGTTTGTTTTTAGAAATCAGAAACTGATGTTGAATCAATCCTTGGTGTGATTGCAATAAAATTGTTAGGATATGTGATTAGAATGAGTCCATTCACATGAATAATTCCTGAAAATCATTGGTTTCTACTGATTTCATTTTAAGTGATATCAGAATATTTTCCAGAAACTTATTTTTTTAAGGACAAGTTTAACAAGTGTATGACGTCAAGAACAAACAAAATACAAGAATGAGAAATGGATCATTCATAACATACAAAAGCACTTCACAACAGACTCCAGTGATTCCGATGGAAAACCTGTATTGAATTCATTACAAAAAAACCAACAAGGACATTTTCTTCATATTACACATGACGATTTAAGTTCCTTTATATTTTTTCCCAACAGCAACTGGAAGTGTAATTGGTGTTATAGCACATCCTGTAAGGTCGTTGCACCTCTTACACTTTTTATGGTACAAGGATTCAAGCAATATCAATTTAATCGAAGGAGGCAAATAAATTCCACACATGAAGAGCACCATTCATTTGAATATCCTTGCAGGAAGGTTTACAGGATGCCTTAGAACCTCTTTGTCAGCGGAAAAAAAGAGCCATTTTCGAAGGCAAAGTGAAAATTCGAGTAAAGTGAAAATTTCAGACAAGATGATCGAATTATGAAAGTGTGTTGACGAGGCGATGATATCACATATGGATATCCAAATATCACCAAAACCCATATAAGTGAATTGTGATGTGGATGTAATCAAAATCAGAAACTGCTGAATACAAAATTGACGTTATTACATTTGAGGACATTTCTTTCCCTGAATTTGAATATTTTCAGATTTTGTTGGGGTTATTTGTTTAACTCAAAAATCCACTTCATGTAATATCATTTTTTGAGTTACAAGTTATCACACAATATTATTCATACAAGAATTTTATACATGTCCATACTAACACACATGATGATTTCTGGAACATTTTGTTAAGGTAATAAAATTTACCTGGGAAAAGTCAAAATAAATTTCCTGGTACGGGCTGTGGACGTGTTCCTTTGAAACCCTTAAAAGTGAATTGCATAACTCACGTGATATGTTTGGTTCTGTAAGGAATTAATTCGCGCATTCCCTTGTATCCCTTGACGAATATTTGAATGGGGTCCTGTTTGTATCCAACAACCTTGTAGAGCGTGTGCTCTTTCAAGATGAGGGATTTCCGTACAAAGCTCGTATTTTTTCAAATGCACCCTCATTGAAAAGTGGTCTGGTCCTGGATACAGTTTGCCTCTCTGCCATCTACCGTCTGCCATCTTGTAAATGGATATCAGAGTGACAGCTAGACCCGAATAAAATTGTATCATATGTTGTATGAAATGTATGAAATTAAGGTTTGTGCCATAGAGAGACAGTCAAATTTGCATTTTTATTTGATTACAACTAAGTGAAGAGTCTGACATGGCTCTGATCCTCTTCTACACATGTGTCCCTGTCCATTGTAGACATGTAGATGATGGGGATAACAGTGGAAATAATTAATCATAAACTCGATGTATGTGATTTGATGTTTATTAATGATGTTTATATAATCGTATGAGTTTTAAGCATAAAATGTATCTCAGACATGGCTCTTTAATCCGGGCTTTCTATTCGTGGTCGTCCTCAAAGATCCCCGTCCAGGAAATTATAGCTTAATTTTAAGGTATATTACTAGTATGTTTCGTACACATTATTACATGTATCTAATTACAATTTGTCCACTTCGAATAAATTCAAACAGAAGGGGAATAATTGTCAATATCACAAACAAATTGCTCTATCACTCAACAAGGAGGGAATCATCTTTGGTTCGGGATAACAGTCATATACAGTTATCAGACATCAGCTAATAAATTAATTGAAATGTAATATATGTCTGGCGCCGACTATAACAGATATCTAAAATAAATTAAAAGGATAATAAAGTCAAAGGACATTTCTTGCTGTGCAGCAATAAAATTAGTATTTATGTTTCATTGTTATTGGGTCCTTATGATTGATATATCCCCAGAAAAAGATGTCTTAAATCATGTCTTTAATGGGGTGCTATTTCTCAAAATTGGCAATTTTTTTTTTTTCAAAATAAACAAAAATAAAATTAAAGCAATAATAGCACGTAGATTTTATGGTTTCTCTTAGTGCAATAAAAATGTTAATAAAAAGAAAACATGAAAAGGGAATGAGTTTTTTCTCTTTGTTTTTAAATAAAATTGTCCACCAATTGAAGAGAAAATGTCAAGAAAAAGTGTGAAATTGTCTTAACCAAATAATCATGAAAAGAAATCAACAAAAGTTTCATCGTTTCAAGAAAAAATTCGGGAATTCCCTGAGCGCCAGTCAAAAGGTACATTCTGTATAACATTGAATAAACTTTGTTAAAATTCTCGTAAAATTTAATAACTTTAATAAATGTAAACAAGGATTCGGTATGCTCCTTTTGAGTTGCGTCCTTAAATCTCACAGGATACAAAACGAAATTCCACCTCTTGCCTGTTATAGGCTTCTTCATATTCATCTTAACAGGCAGGGTCATCTCCCATTCCATGACTTTTTTGATGTTTCATTGCAGATGAAATGAGATTCATCCAATGGACTGGGACGACAGACGAAAAGGATAAGACACAAAACAGGAGAGTGCGGAGCTGAATTTTCTGCCAGTGAGGTCGCTATTCTTAACTTTTACTTCTTTTCGTATTATTACATCCGGAAAACTTTAAATTGCACAATTTATCTAACAACCGTGATCCCTGTCGCGCAAGGAGCTATTGCTTTGGTTTAAACTTCTTCATTGAAGTTCCTGTTTATTTGTTGTACTTTGTACTAGTGGAAAATTTTCTAGATTAAGGATAACATCCTTAAATGCAAATAATCATCAACGACATAACAATCCCTCCGAAGTACGTGAGTGAAAACGTTTGAATGGAAACTTCCCCGATACATACATATATTAGTCTAGCCGTATTCCTTGTTACAGGATGAGGGAATGAAGCTCAACATGATTTCCAGTTTATTGAGCAACTGATTGAGCACTGCACTTGACTTACATGCCATCGCGGTTGTTGGTGAATTTCAATTTTGTTTGCTCAATTATTTTGCATACCTTTGATCCAAAGTTACTTTCACTTCCGTCTACGAAATGAAACATGTTTTTGGGTGGATACTGAATAATGTTATTTGCTAACATGTACCAGACAGACAAATGTTTTGAAAATAATTCTTTGGCAAGTCAATAGAAGAGAATGTTCAATAACAAATTTAAGGAGACTTTTGAATGTTTGCAAAAGTCCTTACGCACCTGATACATAATGCAAAGGAGAAAAACATAAATATAATAAGTAAAACGCAGATCTCACACAATTTCAAATCATAGAAATCGATTAAAATATAACTTTGAAATCAATCGATACCAGTCAAATGTTAAACAACAAGGGCTTCAAGGGAACTGGTAAGATGTCACATACTGCAAAGACTGAACAAACTCATAAATAAACTTGTTTAGTTAGCAATATCCTTTCGCAACTTTGAATAATACCTTTCATTTAATTTTATGAGTTTTAATTATCCTATATAATAATCCTTCCGTCGTTCATCATAACCATTTGCAACGAGAAGAAATAATAAAATCAAAAGGTGTGGGCGGAAAGAGAAAGGAAAGCTGAGACAAGACGTTCTAGATTTTCTTATTCTGTAATTCGTGCCTTTTGCAATTCCTTTCAGAGTTCTTGAGAGATAATTGATGTTAGAGGAAGTCCTTGTTTACCTATAAAGTGTTCAAATACGAAAACTTAAAGAAGCTACAAGTGCTGAGTTGTGCTGCTACAGAAGCCTTTGTATCATTAAATCCAGTCCATGGGGGAATGAGTAAATCCTTGTGCTTGTATCACCACAAAACTGCAAGATGTTCTATATAAAGGAAAGGATACAGTACAGAGGGGCTTTTTCTGTTCTGCATTTGTCTCCATACCGAAGAAGATCTTGAAGATTTATCTTTTGTTTAACTTGATGTCTTTAACGTAATGTTAAGACGGTCTGAAAGTATAGAGTTAGGTATGAAGAGTTAGTTGACATCCTAGAAATGCATTCGATGCTGCTTTGCTTCCTCTTCTCCTTCATCCAGACACATCCATTCAGTGTGGTTTATAGAAAGTAAAAGCTCTCATAGTTTCGAAGATAATTTCCGTAAAAGTTTTTCTTGTTGCATTATCATTCCTGGATTTTGTCCTGTTAGCGTAGACTAAATTTCCAGCGTCACTTTTTGTGCCATTCCAAAGTCCCACTACCTTATGGAGTAGTTCTACATCGTTCTACATGAAGTCTGCTTCTATTCTCTACCGAATATGGAACAAAATTTTCTTTAAGCATTAAAGATAAGTCTTGTGTTCATTTTGGTGAAACAAGCTTAAGCTGCGGAAGAAAAACTTTTCCAACAACTAAGCTTCAAGTAAAGGTTTTCCGACATCTTTGTTTTATCTCTGAAAAACTCTAACAAAATTCACTGTCTTCAACAACAACAAAATTTGCCAAGGAAACAAGTTAATTTTATGCAAAAACCAGAGGCTGAAATTTAATCAAATAAAGATCTAGTATTTTTTCTTGTTTCTTATTTTGTCTTAAATTTATAAATAAGACAATTCAGGACATAACTTTTCCTTTACAGTACACATATATCCTTGTGGCTTATAATATCAGACACCAAGGATTATTATAACTCCACGACTTTGTTATATAAAGTTTCGACTTTTGAATTGTTTGTCTTCATAAAATGTGTGTCATGTTTAAATTTTACAAAATTATTTTTGCAAGAAAAAATACTTAATGGACTTATTAGAATTTATGTTTATGGCAATGTTATGAATAACTAATAAATTTTTTTCCCCATTTACCATAAGTTACAACTTGAAACTATTTCGCAACGAAGTAATATAACTAAAGCTGTAGTTTATGGGTTAATGACGATAGTGTGGAAGATTCTAATAAAATCGCGTTGAGTTATTAAACATGAAAAGCAAAGTTCTTTGAACATTCTTAAATCTGTCAAGAAACATTTATTATTATTTCTTAAATTGTTTCAAAGTGATTTCAAAAATAAATCACTTCAGAATAACTATTTATGACATTCATTACATTAGCATGCCGGCAGTTATTTGGTGTCTTTTTCTTTTAAATCCACTTATGACTATACTATAATACAATATAATCTGTTTTCCTTGGAGAACTGTCATTGAAGTTGTTTGAACTTGTGGAAATAGATTAGGCCTGGGGACACTGGTACCATTACTAAAACCATTACTAAAAGCCAAAGGTACAGCAGACCATTACTAAAAGCCCAAATAACTCAACCATGAGCAAAATGTGCTTTTCGCTAAATTCATTTAAGATATAACATACACTAGTATTGTGGAAAACTCAAAACCAAAGTCATAGTTTCTATTATTTCGAAAATTTTGTGGAGCAATTTGGGAAAACAGAAACTTTAAGAGGCGAAATAAAACGAATCACTGTCCTCTTCATTGCAAGGATCGTTTATTGTTTCCAATTGAGGTGATAGTTTAGCTCCTTGAAACTTGAACTTAACTTAAAACTATAGTCCTCAGATCCAAAAAAAAACACAAAAACTGTACAAGTGAACACCAAAAGTTTTCCTCCAATTTTGTCGCTGTTGGTGCAATCACGAAGTTCAGCGTTTGCTGTACTGTCAGGTTTTTGGGGATAGTGATAAGGAAAGTACAAAATTTCATAAAGCGTTCCTTGAAGAACAGTCTGAAAGTGATAAGAAGACACAACAACAGAGTAGAACATTTCTGAGAAAGTGGAAACGGTGAATGAAAGTTTTTGGTGTCATCGGAAACTTGAACTGAACGCCTAGCACGCATTTTGGTTTATTTTTCGAAAAAAGGATAAATGTTTTGAAGTTAATCAAAGTTAATTTTTTACCGCAAGCACTCCAATGCCTCTAAGGGTTCGAAAAGACTTTTGCTGTGCTTGACATCCATGTCATCACTTAGTGGGAGTTGATTCGGGTTACAAGCAACAAGGACATTTTGAAATGTTTCCTTGGATTAAGTAAAGTGAAACTTTAAATGAAAGCTTCATTACTTAAGCTAGTATTAGTAGCATTAACCTTAAGGCTGAGTGCACAAGTTTCTTGTAATGACTTAATTTTCTTGAATTTATGGTTCGCGTGTTTCATGTTAATAAAATTATCGGTTGAGATTTGATGAAAACTTAAGTAAAGTAGAAAAAGTACTCAAGGATTAGATTAGAGCAGGATCAAAGTGTAACTAGTAACTAAAGGATAGAAGGAAAAGAAATTTAAGACTTTTGGATAAAGAAAATGTGTTTCATTTGAAACGGAAACTTGATTGTATGCTTTCTCCGTAATAGTTAACATTAAGAAGTACTATGAACTGAAACAATTTATAGTAGAAAATTGTGTAAAAATGAAGATGCACCCATTTTGCTTAATAATCTTCGTGTTTCAAGTAATTTTGGGGGATAAATTCTAATCACATTCAAGACTCATTTCATCCCAAACTCTTATAACCCCTGAAATAAACATCATCATTGAATTGAAAGATGGATTTGAAGAATTTAAAATGCACTTGCATTTTGATTTGATCCCAGAAACATGAAACTTTGTGCTAAAAGAATATGATTTTCATGTACCAACAGCTGTACAAAATAACACCAACTATCTTCTGGTATTTCTATAATATCTATTGTTTCCAAGTCCAGGTCAGCTGGTGCAAAAGGACACAAACTAGACAACGTACATGGCATCTGGTAATATGTGACCTATAGCTTCAGCAGCAACACGAGGTGAATCCAAAAAGAGCAACAGCCACAATGCAGTGTAGCACGAAACATAAAAATTCAACTTGAATGGAGTTTCAGTTTTTATATCTTCACTTGTTTCTCTTTATTTATGTTAACAATATTGAGTTCTGGTACGCAGCACATGTGGTCCAATAGCCCATGCACAAAACGAAAAAAAAATTTAAACGTGCTACTATCAAAGCTGGTAAAAAACCTCCAACAGAAGTTGTATTATACAACAAACTGGCTTTGATACTAAAAAGTCAATGCTACATACCAGACCCTTACAATGATACGTGCAATAGTGCACATAAAACCTTCATATATCAATAGCCTTTTATCCTTTGGTATAGTATCGGCTTGCAGGTTTATTGGTCTTGGGGGTATCTTTTAGAGACGATGGATCCAGGGATCTAATACAACGGACATATGTTGGCAAATAAGAAATCCTTATGCAGTTGATTGCAGAAGGATATTTAAGGACATTTGAGACAAATGGTGGATTCCCGAAATGGAGAATTTTAATTCCACTTCTTTGAAAATGATGTTTTCTTCAAAATCATATCAAAATCTCTTAACATATATAGATTATCCCGGGAATAAAATTTATAGCAAATTGCTTCTTTCAAATCTCATTTCAAAATTTTTGACACAGCGCTGGTTACATTCCTGAATATCCTGGATAATATAGATATTAAAAGCGTTTCAAATAAGATACATCCTACATAATTTAGTAAGTTTATATATAGTACAAATATTTCATATAACATGCATACGAATTAGCTCGGTTCTTCCATTTTAAATTTTCCTTCCTGTTTTTCCCGTTGTTTTTCTGTCAGGATTTTCATTTGAAACCTGAGTCTGTATATGATACCGTGTAAACCCTGGAGGGGTTTTTTCAGGATAATTGTACTGTAACAAACAGAACAAAGTTGGTTTTTTAGGTATACGAAAATGAGGAAATCGAACACCTTTTGCGGCATCAGAAGAGGCACAGGATTTCGAATTTTTATGTTTGGGGAATTCCGGTTTATCGTTTTTTTTTAGGGTACAAAACAAAAATGTTTATTTTTGATGAAAGGGGAGCCTATGTACATTACATATTTTCACGGATTAATTTCGATTTCAAAGAAATACTTTTTCAAAAATTTCAAATAAACAAACATTGAATGGTTCCAACATCAGACATCAAAGCTCTGAGGAATTTCGTGGTTTTACGTTGTGATATTGAAACGATAGAATCTTCAATTCATGAATTTTATATTATATAATAATAAAGAAAGACTTGTTAGTAACTTCAAGCTTAAGTGATAATAGCATTCGATTTGACTTGCAACTTCCCTATGAATTTCAATGATTCGTTTTGTGGGGATAACAGAAATGGTATCAAGTGTTATTTTGTGAAACTCATAAAACCCAAGTGAATGTGAATTACCAAATCCCTTCCCTTTCCGCCTCATGCCCCCTTTCATTACACAACACTCAATAGCTCATTGACGGCACTTGTTTCCATCTCCATAAACACCATATTCAAATATGCAATGGTGAGCTTTCAAGTATAATTCACAATTAATTAGAATACATTCTGCGATAAATTCCAAGTGTGTAATTTCAAAGGCCATAAAGCACAGCCGTCGCTTATTGGGGTTGAATGCGGGTCGGTTGACGCAACAAAATGTATCAAAATTTTGTACTGTGCCTGGGATTCTTGCCTACGTGGACTGCCCCTTTTCTGGTGCTGGGTACATCTCAGAACCATACATTGATGAAACGACCTTTGATTCTGTATGACACCAGTGGCAGAATGGACTCGACAAATCTCCTTCACTCGGCAATATTGCCTCTGATAGCTCTTGGATATTAAGAATCCTGTTGTGCAATATCCTGTGGTTATGTATTGAATTACATTTGAAAAGATTTTATACGGTTTAATATATCCGCAATATATTGGACTAAGATCAAATGAACCTCGAATTCTTTGTGTTAAAACTACAGTTTGGTGCTTTCCAATAAACCTTCTTAGAATTCCTACGTCAAAATTGTAAGGAATATGTGTTCGGACTATGTAAGTCTCTTAAGCCCACATCTTTCAACATCACCTTTTATATTAAATTTGTTACTGACAAAAGCCTTAAAAGAAACGTGTGCCCAACGTCTATAATTGTTCGTAATTGCCCTCGGTTTATTTTCAGTGGAATCCGCGGAGTTACCCGAAAAACTTTCTAAGAAATGCAGACCTACATATTATTTGATTACAAATGTCTGCTTAATATGGAAAATAAAGCCTTGTCGTCAGGGATAAATTCCGAAAATAAAGTAAAACCGTTAAAGAGCAGTCCCACGTCAAATTCGTAAGCTAGGTGAATGTGAATATCTAATTTATCAAAATCAATGATGATTTAAGTAAGGCAATATTCTGAGCTATTTCTGTAGGTGTAGTCAACGATAATGTCATGTCTCTTCAAAAAACGAGCTAATAGACATTTTGCGTGGAAAATTTAACCGTTTCAAATTAAAGAAATTGCAATCCTCATTAACAAATTACAGATAAATCAAGCACAAACTTTTCGTTCACGGAACTTTTCCCTAATTTCGTAATGAAATGTAAAAAGGCGACTAATTGTTTGTCTTTGTCGATAATAGAGTTTTGTCTAGCAGAAAGTTGAAGGAACCTTCCAAGAAACCTAATAGAAACCTTTCAAATTGACAAATTCGTAGTAGTTTAAGTGAGTTTATGTGGGAAGGACGAAGGAACTCAATTTCTTGTTGATTGATGAAAAAGAAAAAACCAGAACTAAAATGGGAGAAAGTGTCCTTAAATCACGCTTCAAGTGATTTTTATACAACTTTCATGGGGAAGTACAGCGCAATGTGTGCTTGAGTGCCTCGTGGAGGTACAACTTCAACAAGGACTAGATGCATAAGCAACCACTTGAACAAGCCGATAGATCATTCTAGCACGTGATAAGAAACTCCAGGGCTTCAATTCCAAGAAGAAGAGGAGTAGCACCAGTGCCACAAAATACCATCACGAAGGATGGCACCCTGTTGTATTATCTATTTAAAGTTTAGAGCGTTGATATGAGGACCTTTGCCGCATTTGGAATATACAATCGATTCCATAGAAGAAGTGGAAAAATGTAGTAGAAGGAAATAGTGGCTCGAGCTTAAGGAATGTAGAGACACACATGTTGGGCTTCAATACAAATTTGTCAGAGCGTTTATTAAAAACACTTCTATGTCGTGAATTTCAAATATTCTCCTCACGAATTCATTCGTCTAAAGTGCATCCAACCCAACCCAAGTCATACCGACACGACTCAGCACGACAGCACCCGTCACCAGGATAGGGATGTGAAGCTCATGTCGCCGCATAAAAATTTCACCAGTGAACTTTACATTTGTCCTTAAAGTTACACGTACGCGATGAATTGCCGCAACCAGGAAGATCGATGGGTTTCCTTTTCAGGATTCAACCCAAATTTAATTTTCCATCAGCCTACAAAGGCATGTGTTGTGCATTGGAACGTGGAGCGTCCACACATCCCACAGGAATTTCACCCGGAAGAACCATATTCCTTCTGTGTTTGTGGGTATGTCAATCGAATAGTCTTCGCTATACTACCTATACAGTAGAACTAAATTAAGGGTTGGGCTAATTAACTAATGTGAGTCCTCAGCTGATGAGAATTTTATAGGTTTCTTGGTTTGTGGCAAACCGCATAGCCAGAAGGGTTCAAGTTTCTGGTTGTCTGTTTTCTCTAGTCTGTTTCCATTGAATCTACTGACCATTCTACTTACAGTAGACACATTCATTTGAATGACAAGCCTAATTGATTATTTGTCAGGCTATGTACAGCTCTATGTTTGGCTGTTGGCTTTACAAAGCCAATAAGGCCTCTGCGGATTCGCAATTAGGTAGATTGCATTCCTTGCCAGGTATTGTCAGGAGGGACTTAGTAGTGCAACAAATTCTTAGCATCATGACCTAATTCTCGTGTTTCCTGGATTCAGAGGACACTATCACGGCCGTTGTAAATAAGCCATAATCAGACTTAAAGGCTTAAATCGCGACGAGGTTTTTTCCGATAATCCTCTTATTTTTGCGGTTGTGGATATCTGAAGCTTCTACAAAGACTAAGTAAACAGATTTCACCTCACGAAAGCCGATGGTTGACGGATTAATTACGTGATTTATGCCTTAAAACCTCTTGGTGTTTTTGAAATTTTAGCTCTGTAGCTGAAACAAATTTTAATTAAGTTAAGAACAGGAAATAAGTTTGCAAAAGCTAAGCCCATAAAGCCGATGAAGACTTTTTAGGTGTAAAAGATGCGAGTCACTATTTCGGATTTAGGGGATTTTAAGAGGTTCTCATAAGCAAATCGGATTCGTCGGAAAATATTTAGGTCAGCTAAACGTGGTATATATGATAAGAATAAGTTTGAGTTGGCGTTGTTAAGGATTAACCTAATATAACTTATCAGACTCGTAACCCACATTTAGAACTCGGGAGTCGGGATAACCACGCTTTAAACATTAAATTTAAAATATAAAATTATTACATCATTTATAAGCACAATGTTGATGAGTGTATGAATAACTTAAGTTTACAATTTTTTCGGTTGCCTGGAAGCAAACTAATTCATAGACTAATTTTCAACATAGAAAATTCCTATGCAATTATTTTCCCGATTGAAAGGAGAAACAACATCAAGTTGGCAATGTCATGAAATATAGAATTTGTAAAATGAAAAATATGGAAAAAATACCTAGTGAAATGTGAAAGGTTTGATGACTGGAACAAATTACTTGAGGACATGCAAATGTTTTCCAAACTCCTGAATAATTTATCGACTACATAGAAAGTCCTTAACGTGCAATAACCAAGTACATGTCATTGTTAAGTGAATGGATTACAAGACACTTTATTGATGGCTAATCCATTGAAAAGCTCATCGCTGTGTTTACTAACAACGAATTTGAAGAATGTCCTTAGTAGAAAGAAATGTGCTTGTGCAACAAAAAAGAAAAATTATCCATCTAAAGGACATTCCTTGTGAGACAAGTTGAAATTTGATAACAATCAGGTTTCACAATTGTCAGACAAGAAAATAAAGTTTCTATGTTATATGTTTGTCAAAACAGTCTGTCCACATCCTTAGATTCTTGAAATGGTTGAGCTTGAACTGAACGAAATAACTCGAAACTGGCAGGTCAAATCGATTCGTCCCGATAATCAAACTGGCTTATCTAAGTCCGTTTCTATGTCCTTACTGAGTCAGTTGTGAGTTTTAGGACGATGTACACTATGACAGCTCAGCAAGGATAAAGTTTAAATGTAAGAAAACTTGCAAGAAATGAACAAGCATTGAACAAAGACTATTTTTCTTCTGGTGTCTCTAGTCATTTTCAGTTGAATTGTGAAAGTTTTCCGCAGTAGTTGTCCTGTAATTGAGATTTCGTATAGAAGATTGCAAGGATCTGTAGAGCTCGAAAGAGTCGTAAACGTTTTCTTTGAGTCATCATTGTCCTTCCGATGTTTTCATTTTCTTTACACTTTACAAAATTGGTTTCTATTTGGATTGTGGGAATGGTAAATGTTTCTACCAACACAAATTCAAACATCTATAAAGAAGAATAAAAAAAAATATATAAGGGATAAAGGGAAGATCATATGGAGAGAAGAGTACCAGATCCAAGTTAGTGTCACCATAAAACTTTTAGTTGATGAGATGACAACCTTGTCAACTGGATATCTTAACGTTACAATGCAATTCTAGAATTCCAGGACTTGAGAATTTCAGGATTCCATATGAAAGTGCAATTTCCCTTTGGTGTGATTGTACCACATTTATATTTACAAACACAAGACCACACAGGGAATTGTGTGCGTGTTACTTGAAAACACACGTATTCATTTAATTTTCTTGAGAACAAGGATAACTCGAAGTATGTAAGAATTTAAATTTTCCACGTTAGTCCTTTTTGAAGTGGAATAGCTTTATCCTTTGCTATCAACGTTAACCTTACCAAAAGCAATGAATTCAGCAGTTTTACGAGGCTAAAGGATCTAAGCTTCTAGAGATATATGGGGTATTAGGAGATGTAAATGATTGTGTATATGTAAAGGCTTGGAATCGCGACAAGGAGCCCATAAACGTAAATTTCAAAGCATGTAAAGCACGAACACAATACAATTTATATGCAAATATTATCACAGGATCCTTACACTGCCTACAAGATACACTTCTTGCATATCCCCATCTTTTCATTCTAGTGACTTGTAATATAGGTTCGTCATATTACCAACACAAAGGAAGACATACCCTTCTTGGTATTTTGACTTGATTCGAGTTGTTATCTTTGACTCCTCTGTTCAAGTGGATATGTCAAAAACGAAAAGGAGACTTTATTCTATGTCTTATATAAATGTTTCCTCAAGTAATTGAAGACAAACGAAATTACAGATGCAAACAAAATAGCTCAAAGACTTCAGTAGCTAGTAAACACCTGATGCAACAATTCATCAACCCCCAAAGAAACATTTCTAACAAATCGAATAATTACATAATATAAATAAGGGTGCCATTGCTTGATGCCATCGTCATATTATAAATTAGGGATAATTTTCCTTGATTACCATCATCAATTTCCTCTCATCTCATTCACTGATGATGCATTTCCGATCAATCATCGATAGAGACTAAGTCATTGTGGCCCAAAATCCTGGGAAGGAATCTGCTCAAAATCACATGTGTTTGTGTTAGTGAGGGATTTATACAAAAAGAGATTTTTCTACATTTCCGACAATAGTTTATTTGTTATGGTAAATGAACAGAAAAATCCAAGGAATCTGTAAATATTTCCCCATTGAAATCAAACGAAGCTGATTCATTCAGTAGTGGTGTTGGTGGTGTTGGTGTTATCAAATAAAGGACCTTCACTCACTTCTTCGCATATTGGACATGAAGCAAATGGTTATATTGATAAAAGCTTCTAATGATTGATGCGAGGAGTAATCTGAAAATCATGAAATGTTTGAAAGATGCCAACTATTCTTGCCAATTGAAAAAAGATTGAATATTTACGCAAATACATCAATAACATCTGAAGAATTTATTCAATAGAATGATTTGAGATTTGTAAAAATATGAAATTGACGAGAATTTCCCATTCCAGGATTCCACATATGTGGTCAGGATTCTCAGGAAACACGCAGGATATTAGAAGCCCACTTAAACAAATAAATCCTGGATACCGTGCCATGGTCATTGGATATTCATGAGCTGACATTTTACATTGCTCGTATTGTCTTACAATTACTTGATTATCGAACAAGAGAAACACATCACATAACATCTTGAGGCATGTTTAGGTTGTTTTGAAATTTTCGATGGATATTTCGTAAGAATTTGGCTCATAACATTCAGAAAGTATTTGATTCCTTAAAAAATACCGAGTTTATATTTTCAAGAAGATAAATTTCATTTTCGATTGGAGCAATTTTATGGCAGTTACATTTAACACATAAAAAAGAATTATAGCACCATATGACATAAACAGAATGATAAAGAACATCCCTTACTGACTTTACGATTGCTTTCTTATAGGGTGAAAATACATTTTTGTATGGTGTAGAAGTACTACAGAATTGGCCATATATTATATGAGCTCATCCCCGTAATAGGCCTCTAGAGACCCGAGTGGTTTTGGTGGCATAGATTTCTCTTATCGATGATGACATTTGCAATTATGGCACTTTAAGGTTTAAGGGATTTTTTCTTTTACTGCATCGTCCTTACTAAGTGATATATACTATTTTTTAATTTCTTTGATTAATTACTACAAATTATTTGAATAATTATATAGTCAACAGGATTCTTGGATCTTTCGTTGAGTGTTTAAGCCAATGGAAAAAGTAAAGTAATGTCAAAGTTAAGTTAAATACATCATTTTGTCACATCGAAATCATGTTGTTTTACATTGTTTAACTACTTCCGTTTTATTACGTAGCATTATCAGTGGTGTAAATAATTGTGAATTACGAAATTTTACAAAACAAGGTGGCAAGACCATAATTCACTACAATAACTACAATCCATTAAAGGTTAAGTGCTACAAAATTACCCAATCAAAATTCAGATCACATTAGCATCTTGAAAGATGTGGTCTTATAAGTGCTAAACTTGGTGTTATCAGTTCAAATGTATTTTATCACCATTATCAAATGGAATAAGCCTGAATTTCATTGAATCCCAATACGCCGCTGACAACGCAATTTTGTCCCCTGAAATCAAGATAATACTCAATACAAATAGGTCCTTTACGATATCCTTTCCACCAAAAACAGAAATTATCCTACAGTCAATACCAGCTTTCACGGTGTCTTTTGTATCTTAAACCGTTTATCTCGTTTTGCGATAAGAGGTACATAGATTCAAGGAAGTCTTTATCCTTAATTAGAACTCTGAATTTATATCCTTCAAATGCTAATGAGATAAACACGAAAATACGATTGTAAAACGTACGTCTTGTAGTTAAAGTTTGAAGTTGACCTAAAATCATAAAAAAACTAAAGTTTCCATATCTTTTGGGGTTATATTGTATAAGAAAGCATCACATAACATTTTTGACAGTTTAATCTAATTAGCTGTCCGATGAGATTTATGTTGAGATAAACGACTTGACGCTTGTATAACATATCGAAACAAAATCCAATTATCCCTTAGACTATTTTATCACTTCATTTGTTTAAGAGGGTTTTTGTTTTTTTTTTCATTTTCATAATATTACCCTTTACCACGACCAAATACTAGTAGCTACAGAACAGTGAATGGGAGGCCACAAAGGGAAATGGGCAAGTCTCACTTAGCCTGGTTCAGATGTTCCCATAAATCCCTTTGACCCTTCTAAATATCCAGCTATGCCAGAACAGTGTGTTTCATACGAAACTGTAGCTAGAGTATATTTATATAAGCAAATATATATAGGATTCACGCAATTTATATGCAAATGTAATGGGAAGCCACATCGGAAAGTCTGGCAGCTCCTTTTGTGGTGCTGTGGAGATCCATTTACTTCCTGTGACTTTTTTATTTCAACAAAACTGAAACTAAAATGACTTTCTTATACAGCAATCTGGTCTATATTATGGCCATCACAATATCACAAAACTTTCCATAGAGGGTAAAGTTCTAGGGATACTATGAACCTCTGGAAATTTCTGTCCCACTAACTAATGATGTGCGGATTGGAGAAAGTCGTCTGGTATGAATATCTTATGCGCTTTGTATGCAAATTAGGTCTGTGCATTTATGTCTTACATTATTTCAAGGATTAGATGCCAAGATTGGAAGTCTTTTTCCTTGGAAGATGTTGGATGAAAATTCCATGTTTTTAAGTGATTGAACACTTATGCGTCTGATAGTCTTCAATCGAAACCTCGTTGAAGGAGATATTCACATCAAATCGATGTGATTTTGAAGGTGAATTTTATGGTGAAAATGCAATCTCCATTATGGAAAATTTTAAGATATAAATGGAAATTCATTTTACATTACTTCTCGAGTAAATCCTTCAAATCGATTTTAGATTTCTTTATCAAACTTACACACATGACTCTTGTGGATTTTCGGAAAAGATTTTAAAAACGATCTTCTTTCTGTTTTATAAGGATCGGTTAATAACGTTTAGAGGCAAATTGGCTGCTTCGTTTGAGTTACGAGCGGCTTACCAATGTATGTAGGTCTGTTGTTGCGTTCAAATCCTAGGCATCCACTCGAGTTACACTCTGAAATCATAACTCAAAATATTGAAGACAATTTTCGAACACTTCCATGAAAAATGTTGTAGATACAAGAAACGTAGGATGTGGATACACAAACCCTTAACTATCACCCACAACCTATATCACAAAATGAACAGTTTATAACGATTCGTAATATCGTTATTTTAATATGATTTTCTTGACGCTTGAATGAACTCTGTAGTGTCAAGGTGTTTGTTTGGCTTTGCCCTTTCATATAGAAATGTTATTAAGGATTATGTGATCCACTTGTAAAAAGAAGCAACTCCCCATTTTGTATGGCTGACCCAACAATATTTTTTGTGCACAATGCATTTCAAATAGTCAATAAATGTCAATTCATTTAAAATATTTGCCCAAGGGTGGCCCACAAGTATCCGCACATGGGAAGGCTTTAATTCCAATACTCTCTAAAGGGCGTTGACCACTTCCACCCTCTGACAAAAAACATGTCAGAAAAGTCTTCAGACAAGTGCACCAAGGCGGAAGATATTTGTATCAAGTTTCTGCATCAAAGTCACAAATAAGAGGCTTAACTACATCTCTACTGCCACGAGGAGCAGTTAAGTCCTCTTTAAGAGTAGAAGCAAAGTAGAATTTTTTTTCTACTCCGTTAGAGCGTGAAAATTAATGATAATTTGGTTCCAAGAGGGATGTCATTATCTCGTAATCTACAAAAATTTGAAAATCACTTCAATTTTGACCAGTCCATAGAAATCTGTCTGAGACACATGCATTTCATCAAATGTTGTTTATAAGATTGTTACGGATAAACATCAATAATTTGGGCATTTAACCTATTAAAATTATCAAAAACCCATATAAAGTCAATCTGTTGTAAATAACTTGGTTGCTTCAAGCGTTCCGTATGCATAGGACCATGTTAAAATGGAGCCACCCTTGGATCTATCGAACTAAAACAAATTCAATAAATAGACACGTTGTTGCTATGGTATCGGATATTGCACGCTCTTTGATTCCTTGCTGGAAGAGCTAGAGGTATTCGTCCGATTCCACAAGGGAGCAGGGTTAGGTACAAAATCAATCGTTCTTGTATCGTGTATTGTTGGCAAACGTCTTACATCTTCTTCAAATTCCTTGGGAAAATCTTCTTCATTTAGTCTTTTATGTTTACAGCATACATGATTGAATAAGGAAACACCAAAGTAGGCAAAGGATGTAGGCAAGGATCCTTGGTGTTTCGTTGTGTCTAGGAAAGTTTTTGGAATCTATTTCTGTGGTTTCTGGATCCTTTTGTTGTTATTCACTTGGAGTTATTGTTCGTGGAAAATCTTAGGAAGGGTCTAAGGAGAGGCTTAGACATGATATGGGTTTAGGTCGATACTCTGCGGGTAGCCTCTAGAATGATTGATGGATTTAATTTTCGGGAAAAGTCCACTACCAAAAGGTTTTTCAATCTTGTTTTGCTTTGTGTTGGCCAGTTGCCTGGACTTCTGTGAATTTTCTCTATGTATCTCAATATAAAATCTTAATATTTTTCTATATTGTCTACCACATTGATCCCTTATATCCCTTGTATACAATATACTATACAACCTCTACAAATACTTCAACTCTATTTCTTGTGAAAAATAGAATGTCTGAATTTAATGAAATACCTTTCACTGAGATTGAATCCAAACAAACATCTTCGTCACTTGGGATAGAATGATGCCTTGATTGAAATTCTCTACTTCCTTTTCCCCTTTCTACTTTCTTCTATTCACTCACCTTTACTTTTCACCACTGTTCATCAGAGGTGAATAAAAGTCATTCTCTGCCGTTGAAGTAAGGAATCAATAAGAAAATATCAACACAATTGATCTTGGTCAACCTTCTCCTAAGAAACTAATAAAGGTAAATGTGACACTTTTGCAAAATAAAACATATTCTACTTGTACCCGAAGTAAATGAATAGGACTTCCCACCTGGCAACAGTTGACGCTTCACACAGTGGCTATATGCTTCAAATTGTCAGGTTATGCCAGCAATCGGCGCAAGGGTTATCCCCACGGATCTCATAATCAGTCAATCATACAGTGAAGTAATACTGTGTGGAAAGGAGAATCACCTGACTGGCGTCGAGCTACGCCATGCCAGACTCCAAATCAATCCATTCGTGTGTCAACTGCGTATTGATATATTGTATACTGTACGGATATATACAAATTATTAAGGAATACGATAATTAATAAGTGTGATTAACATTACTATCCACAATGAGAGTGGTTGTAAGGATCAGTTCGCTTTCCTTTGTGGTGTGGGTTTCCATCTGGAAAAAGGAATGTTCGTTGAAAATGGTGCTGGTCTTTCGATCGCAGTGAATTTCGTTATCTCTTTTGCAAAGTATGACGTTAAGCTTATTAAGAAAATTGCGGTTTGGGAAATCGCTTTCCATTTGGCAACAGATGGTGCTTTGGCTTGTAGTTATGAAATTGATCGGGCTACACCTTGTAACCGTTCTGCAATTTGAAATTGCTCCGCCGGAAGATGGACCAATTGTTAGTAATGGCCGTCTGTAATGGCTCTGATCCTCATGTGATTGACCTGGTTCGAATATGACACACTCAAGTAGATAATAGTTTTATAAGCTAACTAATAATCTTTACTCTTTCGCAATTAAGTTACATCTGCAGTTTTACAGCTGTACATCTGAAGGATCCCTTACGAGATTAATTTGCCAATAAAGCTGGCGTACTGGAAACATATTAATAGTTCGGAATTATTTCAAAGCCCAATTAATTTCTACACTGAATGCGTTTTTAAACGAGATAGGTTTACATGTAACTTGTAGAGCTTAAATTGCAAACAGTATTTCAAACATTGAGAATGTATAGAAATACTTGAATGCATGAAAAACGTTGATCAATGCTAATTTATTTTCCCCTGTGCAATCGTGTATAGTAAAACGGATTAAAATTGATGCAATGTCAATTATTTGTGTTGGTTACAATTGCACTAAATCATTCGTGTTAAAGTCATTTGCAATAGGGGTATCCTTATATCACGTCATTAATTAAACAGAGTATAAATTACTGTTCTCATCTCGGTATGGTTGAATGGAAAACTTCTACTTTGTTTGGTGTAGAAATTCTATTTATGAGATGTCAAGTAGATGTAGATTGAAAATGCATTCAAAATTACCTAATACCTGCATTCGTGTTAACTCATTGGATATAATCTACATAGAATGTTGAATACAACTCTTGTGGGATTAATTCGGTTAAACAGCTACACAATATCAATACACAACTATAAGCTTTCACATTACGAAAACTAGATATTTCATAGAGGTTTTTGTTTTATTATCACATATGTACTCCAATTTTATATCATATTCTTTCTGTCGGTTTTTCTCAGTCAGATAAAATGAATTGAAATTTTCAGCAAATTCGAATTTTGACTAGAACAATTTACGATGGAAGTGTCTGTGATAATTGATGATTATAATTGAACAGATTTTCCTCTCTGTTTGTTTAAGTAGATGTATAATATTCATTCAGAAGGTAAATAATCGAAATTTTTGACGGAATGACTTTTAATCTCGTAGTGAATTTAACAGCATGTGATATACAAAGCTATGAAATGTGGTAGCACTTTATCAAAGAAGATTCCCAGCAACCCCCAGTTAAAGGGTAATGAAGAAAAGAACACTTTCTTTGAATTAATCAAAATAAATTTAAAGGATCTGAGAAGCTGATTAAACATGTTCAAACTGCTCAAAGCGCTCAAAAGGCTCAAAGCATTCAAAGTACGAAAATAATCCTGAATTTCTGGAAAAATATGTGATCCAAGAATCTGTTCAACTTAAATAATTAAACAGTTCTGTAATTACATTTGATTGCTATACTTATTCATTCCAGCCCCAAAATCAACATTTACCTTTTGCCAAAATTTACAAATCCCCAAGTTTTTTGGTACGACGCATGTAAGACATCCCAAGGAGGCCCCACAATCACACGGTTGGATAACAAGTTGTAAATACGTTGGGGTTTTGTTACGGGGGAAACAGGAAAATTGGCAAAATTACTGCGAGAGCACTTACAGGTGGTTTCCGGCATTTGTTGCTTGGAGAAGTCATTGATGGAGCTTGGTGCTCTTCTGTGATGACATCGTGTTTTATATGGAGACTTTCGAAGGGCAAAGCTACAGTGAGAGCTTCCCTTAGGGAGTTTTTCTGTGCACAAGTTTTGTGGCAAACACTGAAACCGTCTTCATGAATTTTTCAATTTTTGTTTTATACAAATTGACTTTTGTCCCCATGGTAATCTACACATGATCATGAAAATTGTCCCGAAATAACTTCGAAAATAATCTATGTTTCAGTCAAGTTCATTGAGATGGTTATATCCGTTTAAGTATTCATCTCACATAGTGTGGGCAAAGATCCTTTAACGCATAATTCATTCCAAATAGTAACTAGATAAAGGTGGAATCTGTTTCGAGGAATTTTACGAAAAGGATAACACTACACATTACATAATTGTAAGACAGTTTCATAATCACCTCAATAACACATTCGAGAAAGTTTAGACAAATGGTCGAAAAGGCAACCTAAAGTTAAATACACAAAACTCAAAAGGTACGTCAAGTAAGAATCAGGTTTCAATGGGAATTCTCCCTGTGGCAAAGGTTAAATATAGGGTATTGTTCTGGTAAGAAGAAGTTGAAAACAGGTCATCCATATGACGTAGAATAACCTTGTTCTCAAATTCCAACAACATTTTGATGAAGGTGAAACATGGAACGTATGAAAAACATCAGCAACCCTAAAATATATTTCGTGTTGATTTGTTCATATAATTTAACTGCTTTCGACTTAATTATTATATTCAGGAATTTGTCCCCAAACACAAGGAACCTACATAAGTCAGAAAGGGTTATAAATATCAAAACGTTATATCACGAAATTTAAATCACATTAAAACCCATGTAGGTGTCACCAATGTCAGTTATACTTCGTGTATGTTACCTCTAAGGACTCACATCGGGATTGTTCACGTAATTGCTTGAAATTTAGATTTTATTCGAACAAAATTAATAACTCTGGGTCGTGATTATAATTTTAAATGTTATTAAAGAAAACAACAATGAGATGGAAAAATATAAGAGAATCCTAACACATAAAGCATATAAACTATGAGATATGAGTTTCGAGGATATTCTAAAATGTTTACACTACATGAGGGTTTGTTTCTTATCCAAACCCGTGGCTACATCTAAAATCTGTATACAATAGGGGAAGCCATTTATGGCATTCACGGAATCTGATTTAATATCATATACTTTGATAAAGCGCTTATGAATAACACATGAGGACTCATCCGTCCCTGAAGAATTTTGTTCCGTCAATGCTACGCATAATTTTCCCCCATATCCCCATATCACCAAATCCTTATATCGTCATGTATCCTCTCACATATTCTTTTATCGTTTTACTTGAGTATGTATTAATTTTTAAACGAATAGCTGAATGGCTGAACTCAACCAAAGGAATTTCATATAAGACGTTATGGGATTTTGTCCGGAAGTGACTTTGAGACATGGACAAACCACTGTCTTATTTAAATGCAAATTTTTGTCTTAATAAACAAAAATTTTGATTACCCCATCAACCATTCGCGGGATATGTCAAATGTAACTCTGTTTTATAACATATCTTGTAAGAAAGCTTATCTCAAACTTTTGCTGACGGAAAATGTAATTGAATTACTTACTTACCTTCCTTCTAAACGTGATGACGCGACTTGAGCACAAGATTATCTCTAATTTTCATAAATTAATTTTGAGTATTATTTTAATAACCTAGTAATTATAATGACTGCAGTACAGGTGATATCACTGTAATCTGGTTAGAAGTTAACCATCTGAGTCTTGGGGTTAATAGCTGAGCTATGCACGTTAAATGACACACATTTATGGTGATAAGTTTATCCTTGCTGATAGTTCATAAAATATTCTTCAGTATATTTCTTGCAAAAGGTGTTATTGAATTTCGTTTGGAAATGAAGCCAACAGGATATTGATAGTAAAATATTTGCTGTTTCTTTAAAAATGAATAATTTTGTTGGGAATGGACTCTTCGACGATTCGCGTACAATCGTATTTTAACAATGTCTATCAAATTAAATACTTGGATGTATAACAAGAAAATTGTATGCTTGAAACATGGTTATCTTGAATCTTGAATCCGGACAATGTTCCATGAAATCCGACTAAAATGATTATTACATCGACATGAAAGTTCTGTATAAGAGTTAGTTGATTGAAAATCTCGTTAACGTACGAAGAAACACTAACAGTACGAAATTAAATCCTTCACGATAATCTACTTTCACAGGGCTATGAACAAAAGCACATTCATTGCAAGTGCATGGAAGAGTGCATATGCAAAGGATGCACATGCATTCGAACGTATGAATCTAAAGTTGAACTACAAATTGCACAAGTTTTCGTATACCATTCCCCGGGTCTTACATCCGATTCTCATTGGCACTTTGTTGATCTCAAAATGTACTTTCACGTTGAAAGTGTATTTTTGAAGCATCAAAAGGAAGTTGCACATGAAATTGCATTCTAATTGTCTAAGTTCAAGAAAACCTTGGGGATATCTAAGTTTTTTCATTATTCCGCCCCATTTACCACACTATCAAAGCCAATGTTGTTTGAAATATTAATATGATTTTCTTATAACATTCTCAATAATGATAACAAATCAATAATTTTTACATTGTGTAAGAGGTATGAATCCCAATGTCGCTAAAACTAGAGCAGCAGGTAACATTCATCAAAAGCTCACGAGACTTGAAGAGGCTTATCCCAAAATGTATCTAATAGTATTGCAGTTTCACAGCTAACACGAAAACATGCAAATTCAGGACACCAAAGATAATAGGTTGCTATGATACAAAGCATCACGACAAGTAAACTGTCACAGTGAATGAAACGTTACCTAGATATATCACCAAGGACTTGTATGTTACATCAACAGATATAAACGAACATGCGGTATTTGACGCTAGACAAACAGGATATTATCCCTAAAAACAAATGATACCAATGTGTCATACATCTCGCCATGTCTCATCCCTAATTCTGTATCCTTATTCTGGAAAGTTTTTGGTCTGCAAAGCACATGTTTGTTATTTGTATGTGGGATATGATAAATTTGTCAGCCACATCGCCAGATGACGTCTGCCGCTTTTGGTTTGACTGGAATAAATGAAACGATGACAACAACAAAAAGAAATAATATAACTTTTAATACGGAGTTTTGTTGTGTAAAACTATGACACAAAAATGGACGCTTATTAAATCCCTAATTCCACGGGAAACATGATTTATCCTGATCCTGTTTCATCAAGAAAAGGTTAACAAAATCCCGTATAAATTAAGGATAATATCAATAACGAAACCCGTCATCAATGTGATACACATAATAATAAAAAGTATAATTTATAATATCGCAGACATAATCACATTCTGCGCCACGAGTTAAAGGGATGAAAGACATTTGAAAATGTTAAGACGGTAAAAAACTTTCACCAGTAACTTTCTCCATCTCAATTCAATTGTGTTTCAAGGAGCAGCAATTAAGGGATACAGTTACCATCAGACGTTGTAAATCCAATCATTAATTTCCGCCTTCAAGGAAAAACTGTAGACACGGAAAACCCATTCATTCAAAGATGCCCAGATTGTAGAAAATAACAATGCCTCGACATTAAGGCATAAGGTTGACATACGATATACATTTACGTCTTTCATTCTGTGTGTATAAATGTGTGTGTGTTTATTAAATCCTTCTCTCATACCTAAACAAGTTAAGACGCAAACAATGAACGAGTATAATACCAAGCAACTTTCTTCCATCTTTGCCATTTTTATTCAAGTCATATTACACTATGCAACAAATACCCCATCAAAGCCCCATTTGAGTATGAGTGAGAGGATCTGCCCCATATCCTTCAGGAATTTTCTAAACCCCACGTTGCACTTGTTCCAACGACCATAAATCAACAGGAAAATCTTGAATAGCTGGCAACACGACACCAGGGAAATTTTCAATGTTTATAATAGAAATGATTAATAGTCTGATAGTTTATGGAGCAATTTATGCATAACATACCGGAACTGAGACCCGTATCAAACTTGCAAGTTGTTTACTTTAAAGGACTCTATACTCTTTCAACGTCTGTAATAAAGGACTCAACTGAATGTCGTTGTCGTTAGTGTGTCGTTGTTTGTGTGACGGTGATATTAACTAATGAAGTTGAATTTATTTTATAGTTTAAGCTTTTCTGGAATTCGAAACGTTTTTGTTCATTTAACCGGAAGTATCTGGCAAATATATGAGCCTTATCAAACTTATGAGTTACGTGAGTGAGGTGTAAAAGTTATGGCTCACAATGTAATTCTTATTGCATCACACATGTTGAGGTGCTCATAATTAAATGGATTGTCCTTTTTTCAATGGCAGCTCATCAATTTCAGCTGCGATAACTGGGATATCGCGTTCCTAAGCTCAGGAATCTAGGGCAATGGGGTGGTGGATATATTATGGATATTGACTCAAGTATGTGAGTCCTAATTCGTTCACAGTCAGTGAGTTCTATTGGGAATAATAGCGCTTAGATTTAGAGCCGAGAAGGAAAGCTAGACATCATTTTGTTTAAATTACTTAAAAATTTAATATTTATTTCAACTAATTTATATGGCAAATTTTGAGCAAAATCTTCAAAACAAATCAAACAAATCTGCTGATCAACTTTCATGATATCATCGTAAATAAATTTGTGTTTGAATTTTGTATATTCAATATCAGTAAAATATCGGCAAATGAATACACTCGTCTGGTGATGAAAAATAAATCACACTTATAATATAGAGGACACAAATTGGAATTTCACGTTTCGTCCGCATAAGTGAAGAAATTTCTATGATTAAATTTTTAAATGATTTAATCATCCAGTGAATTCTGTAGATCAACATAAGTTACACAATTGAAATAGATGAATTGTCTATAAAAACTAAAACGTATTTGGACAGTTCTGTGCAGATAAATTCTAAGGAAAAACAACGCCATAAAACCGTATTTGGTCAGTTGGCTGAGTTCTACCTTGAAGACATAACCAAATATTGGAAATATACGTTTGTTTTATGTTTGTAGCTTTAACCATATAAAGTCCATGCCCATCCATACGGATGTCATCTTAGCCAGAAAGACTGACCATTCCAACATCATGTTATATGTGCGGATTTTTGTGGTTCCAGGATAATATTTTCATAGTCAATGGTCTGGATGAGATCGAATGATGGAAGACTCTTCTGTATCTGGGCAAAGCATCATCATCTTAGAAGTTCCGTCCATTTGATGGGGTCAGGAATGAGCATCACCATAAAGTAGTGGCACGGAAAGAATTGGAAAAGATAAGTGATTGTATTAATAAACTTTTTTTTCGTTTTACACAGGAGAAAGATCCTGAATTCAGGATATGTTATGCCACACATAAGATACGCATTCAATTTTTGTGGTTAGCCAAGAATAAAATTCTCAAACGAAACTTTATCTTTTGGCCAACCTTTTTTCGGTTTTTAGATTGGAACTTTTTATAGTTAAACATGATTCCATCGTAAGAACTTTCGAAAAACGAAAACAAAAATTAAGGAAAACTAAAAGAACTTTATAAGCTTCTTTTAGAATCGAATTCACTTTTCATTAGTATAACTATATAGTACAAGTACTTGTAAGGCTTACATGTAAGAAAATTATACATGAGGAAATTTCGAGCTAAATTTTTTACCTTAAAACTAATACCATGAATCCGGATTCAAAAAGCATCTTGTTATAAAAGTGTCTGTTTGAAAATTTATTGGATCAAAAACGAAAAAATGAAAATTTTCAATATTGCAGTTTCCAAAAATTTAGCAGCGTCACCATTTAGAGTATCCCTTTCAAGTTTCTCCCATCAAAGCCTCCAAAATATTCGCAAACGTTTATGGAGAACGTAGAAGATAGCTCGTAAAAATGAAGTATGTAGAAAATTTGACAAAAGGATGAAATTTCTGAAAAAACATTCGAACTCCACTTTCTCGTGAAATACAAAATGGCACATTTGAATCCGCTAAAAATCCTTCAGAAGACACTTTCACAAACCCATTACCACAAAATGTCCTTTGAGTAAAACCGATTATGAACTGGGACGTACAATCCTGATCCGGTCGTACATCATACAAGGAGCATAAATCTGACAGCCTAAGCATCTCTTTTGCCCAAACCCATGAGGACATTGGAAGAAGTGTCTCATGGTGGTGTCTGATGGTGTCTCGTGGTGTCCCGGTTTGAAACTTTTATCCCAGTCAAACGAATGTGGGACGAACGATTTTGGTTAAATTTTTTTTTCAGTTTTTGTAAACTTTTCTGATGCCAGGATGATATGGTTTCAAGGAAAAATGCAAAAGTTTTTTTTATTTGTGGTGAATTTTCCGATTTATCATTTCCTTAATCTTTTATCTAGCACAACCACTGGACTCATCATTTGCCTCCTTCATCGTTAAGATTTGTGTTCTATGTAATCACTATTCTTTATCGTTATTTATTGGATAAAGGCCACTAACTGCACTACATACGATTATTTTCCGCAATCCCCCACAATTTGATGCGCCGAAAATGTTAAGATTCCAAACAATCTTCTGACACCAACTTCAGTTAATCCTTCCCCATCAAATGCTGGGATTAAAAAGACACATTCAATAGGGTAGCACTTGATAGTGTTTCGGACATCACGCAATCAAATCATTTCTTATATGCCTTAAGGAAGGAGACATAATTAACGCCACGTGACATGAAGCAAATCTCCTAAAGGCCATAGTGCCTCTGATTGTGTCTCTGCTTTTTTTGAAACGATCCCCGTTTGAAAAAGGGATTTCTTTCAAAGACATAAGAGAAATCTTAGTTTGTTCCCCTTAGAGATAACGTGTGGTCGATAAATTTTCCGCATCTGATTCAGGGCATTTGTGAAAGTTTAATTGAATATTTCCTGCATCAGAAAAAATGTCGCAGTTCGAATTTCCAAATCGACCTTAAACTAGTTCTAGTTATATCCTTGATCCAAAGGGGGCGACATCCTGTAGGTACTTATTTTTCCAGAAAAATTCTTCATATTTCAATGTTCCATGGGATCGTCCCTTTTCCTAGAGGGATAACCAAGTTTCAGCAGTTTCTTAAAGACTTCTGCAACAGTTACTCCTTTCCTTATTCAAACGCACTTGTTGTAGCAATATTTCTTCTTGTACGTATGTATGTGTGTTATTTTTATAACTCTAACAATTTTTCCATTTTTCGATGAAAGGAAATTAGTGACACATGAAGAAGTCGATATGAAAGATTTGCAGAAATCTGCACAGCAGTTTTGAAAGTATTTTGCCAACAAGGGTGAAATTTTTCCCAAAAATTACAAACGAAGGGTTCTGTAAGTACATATAAAGGCCCACAGACCGGAAGGAATTGGTAGACACTCATTCATCCGTAACTGGCAATGACGGTTCGTCGGAAGGATAAATTGTCATGATGTATTTCCTGTAATATTTTTCAAAATCCCTGTAATTCAGAACGGTGTGTGTGATGCACTCTGTAAGGATAACAGAAGAACTCCAAAATATCTAGAATATCCTTTCAATAGACTAGTGAAACTTATGTGATGTTAGTAGTAACCCCATTTATCCTGGTTCCATTTCAACACCACCTTATGGTTTCTGGACACGTTCTCCGCAAATTTGGTACTATGATAGTCGGCCAATTTACCCAGAAAATTGATTGTCTTTTGCCCTTGTCTAATGGCAACATGACGAAGTGTTTATTTACACTGCTGCCAACTTAACGAAAATTTAATTTTAACAACTTCTAAAACATCGTTCGAAAACATGGACATGCCGAGCTAACAGCTTCAGGCTTACGTTCTCCCCCTAAATTGTGAATTTTTAAGGTAAATTTTTGGCCTTTATTTGGTTACTTTCCTCTTATATAACAAGTCAATTTCAAGTAGATTTGATTTTAAATTTTTGAATAAGGAAATGAAAATGAGGTGGGATTAAAAAGTAAGTTCAACGAAATTGAATTTTTCAGGAACTCAGAATTTTGCCGTCGTTTTCACGGGGGCAGAAATTAGCTTTCGGTTAGCTTGTATCCCTGAATATTCATTAGATAATGAAACTTATGAAAATTCGATTTTAAAGGTCTTTGAATTTGCACAAACTCGATTATTCGCGTCACATAAACATCACAATGATGGGTGAACGATAAGTTTATAAAAATGTTAAACAATTTCTTTAAAATTTCTTTGAAGATATTTATCTACATCTCAGATAGGTGCTTCAAAACCATCATAATTTTGGAGGTATTTCCAATTTTACTTTAAACTTTCCGGAAAAATTTCCTTCAAAACCTGAAAACACCCTGCAGCTTTGAGTTATTCTTCCTTGCGATGGACATGAAGTTAACATTTTGTTTTTTTTTTTATTAAAATGGTAAAATGTTATACACAAACTTTCCCTTTGAGGATAAACTAGATAATACCATGACTCTTCACTTACGCCAATTACGCTTATACACGTTTAAAGCTTCCTCCTACGCAAAATCTTAAGGAAACAATTTGTGCTTACGCCATATTCAGGTTTCGGCTTTATTTTGTAGCCTGCAGGTATGGCTAGAAATATCATGCACATGGTAAAAGGAATCTACTTGAATATCCTGAAATACACTCCAGAAAATTACCCCAAATGTCAGAATGTCAAGGCTTAAGGAGTTCGAAATCTTGAATTTTTCCTTTGATTTTTTAAGAAGATTTTCTTTCAGGCTAATTTTCAATAAACAGGAAATTTTGCCAGGATTATGAGGGAATATGTCTTATGCATGCGTCTATATAGTACGGAGATATTCCAGTCACATATTTTTTGAAGAATTAAGTAAAAATCAACTTGTTTTCTATTTCAAAAAAGGAATTTGCTTTTATCAAAATAAGAGCAAGGAAAAACATGATTTAATCATCATGTTAATTGTAACATACATAAATATTTGATTATTTACATATATTTATGATTAAATCAAACAAAATTAATTGGCTTTCTGATTTCCGACTCGTTTTTATCAAATTATGCAAATAATCCCGAAGTAACCAAGTTGAAAATTTTGAGTCCTCGTTTGGCGTCATGAAACATTTCAAACATTTCAAAGTTCAAATGATGTTTTATTCGATTGATTAAAAATTCTATTTGAAATAAAAATTTCATTTTATTCAATTTGTTAGTATTAGTTAGTTAAAATTCATTTCGTTTCAAATAAAAACAGAATTTTGCATTTACAGGATCTAAAACATGAAAGTAAAGAAAAACAAAAAGTTCTTTCAGGATATTTTGACGAAAAACAGGATGCCCTGGAAACCGCACAGATGCGAAGATATCTATATCTAATTTTGTATTTAAATTCACGTCCTTTCACACACACATACACATACATTATGCGAGTTATATAATTCTGAATATCAAGTGATACACCTACATTTATTCCTAACATCGTTTTGCGTGATTATTTAGAAGTTTTTATTCGTTTCTGTTCGTTGTAAATTTCCCACGAGATTCCGTGTAAATTTAAAATTATCATTTAATTTTATTCATCAAAACATTCCGAAAAACATTTGCAACGAAATAAATCTAGTAAATATTTTCTTGAAAGTATTATTATTTGTCATGATTCTGACTAAAATGTTTATTTATAAGGAACAAATTTCGACAAACTAGAATTTAGTTCGAAGAATGTTTAAAATTCTACAAGGTTTTTAACTCGCTGTCTTTGGAAAACCTTCGCAGACCTAAAAAATTACAAAGTTCAAGATTCCATATAACGTTCAATTGTATGAGAATGAATCATTTGTTTCACTTTTTATTCACGTCAATCATTTTACACTTTTCAGAACTGTAAGATTTCTTAAGGACCTGCTGAAGAACAGTTTACAGAGTTTTGAGAGAATAAAGAAAAACTAATTCAACTAGAAACTTTCAATTAGCTTTCACAATGCAGTGAAAACTTAACAAAAACTTTTTGAAAATCGTCATTAAACAGGACGCAAACAGGACGCAAAGAAAAAAGGCTGGGGTTTGAAAAATCACACTTAGAAAATGCATTTCCTTTCAAAGACCCTGGAAAACGAGGTTTTTACCGAAGTGATCCTGCAACCACCGTGACTGTCTGGAAAGACTTCGAAAAATGACACTCCGGAAAAGTGAGTTCCTGGAACGAGAGTGGAATCCATTTGATTCCATCTAGATTTGGAGTTTGGTTCTTTAGGTGTGCCATGGACAACCCATCTTGTAAAAAGGGAAAGACGATTGTTTGCGCAGGAAAGGAAGATAAAATTCATTTTCTTTTTTTTTCTTTGTGGTTGAATCCTTGAAGGTTTCTCGTTTACCCACAGCAAGGATAACAGAATATAAATTTTCATATTGTAACAGAAATTCATCCCTTGTCAGGACCAATTTATTCACCGCTGCAAACAAACTATAATCACTTCAGTGCAGCACAAGGGTGGGAAAGTGTTCCTGGTTCCAACAGGAAGAAACCCGTGAATTTGACAAATCTCCAGCATAAAGAAAGACCCGACGAAATTGATTTATGTCTCGCCGGGGACGTGTACCTTTCAAACCAGAACTCAAACCCGAACCCAAACTCTTATTCCTGTCTTGGTTACATTTCTAAGGAATTTGTCAAGTTTCTATACTCCATGAGTTCAATCGGTTTGAGATGGAATCCTTTAAAGACGATTGTTCACACTAATCGCCAAATGTGGTTCAAGAGCATTAAAATAATATATTCACTTATTACTATTTAAGTACGGTTCTCCAAGATTTTAAATTACGTATATTTTAAATGATAAACCGTTACATGTGTTATAGGTAAGTCTTTCGTAGAATTTCAGATGACATTCATGGTTTATAGCTAATAAAATGTTAAGCTCCAGGTGTCAGCTGTGAAGGCATTTTCCTGTGCCAATTGAAAATAACCTTTCGACTGAAGGTTGTCAGTGATAAAACCGAGAGGTATCATATACTTTTTGTCATATTCCAAACATGACACAGATGTGACACTCATCGAAGTTCAACACTTCCGCGCGTTTTATCGGCAAGACGTGCTGAAAAAAATTTGATTGCAAGACATATTCCACCTCCAGAATGACCCGGTTTTCATTTTGATATCCTTCTCAACGTGATTGTTGTTATTATCTATTATCATATCACTCTTCTTCTACAGTATTTGCACTAGGCTATGCCAACAGAATACATAAGACTCAAGAACACATTTCCACGTATCCAGGCAATCTAGGGAATTTCCCATTTCGAATTTTTCCAGAAAGAAAACCCTATCCAATATGGAAGACTTGTCTATCGGAAATCTATAAAATCAGTTTGAGCCCATCTTTTCAGAATATCTTCTGATTTTTAAGGGTTGAACGTGTTGCGCGTTTGTTCGGTAAACGTAATGAAAATTTTATAAAATTTTGGCTCATTTCCATGATTTTTCCTGAATGAGGAAGTGAATGCGAATGAGGTAAAATAAACCTAAAATTCGATTGTCATGTATAACACATATCAAACACTTGTCACTTATCACATACGATCAAATATTCAATGTGATACACCACAAACGAAATTTTTAATAATAGTCAATTTTCAGTATTTTAAATATTTTATTACAGATTTTTGTCACTTCTGTTCGGGATGTAATGCCTAACATTATTTTGTGGTTTATTTATTATGAATATTTATGGTTTATCAGATCAATAGTTCTTTTGTGTTACCTTACAGAGCTGCCATAATGATTGGCAATATTGTTAATAAAATCCAGCACAGGTCTCATTTCACTTTTCAGAAACATCGATTTGCTCTCGAAAATTTGCTTGATTCACCTGTCTCCGAAAAAAGCCAGACATGTATCATGTACATATGTATGTAAACATAAAAATAAAAACAGTGTTAAAAGTGAAAACAAATTAATTCCTTGTTTGCCTTGCTGTGGTCCTATTTGGTTTCAATTTTAATTTAACCGTTCAAACATGTTCAGGTGACAATGGATAATTACATTGGCTATATATCAGATACAGTAGCTAATGAATATAGGTGCCAAAGCAGTGTGTCCTTAAATGTAAATGAGTCTCGCTTTTTGTCCTTTGAGTTTACATTATAATTACGTCCCTAATTTTCACACCATTGGATAAATGTGGAGAATAGTTACACAAACAATCCACACTCTTTTGGAGGATATTCTTTTTTACAATTTAACTTTCACTTATCCTTCTCCGTCAAATGGCTTCAGTGAGTTATGGATGTTGAGAGCTATTCCGCTTTTATGCAGATTCTCAATGCAGACGATAAATATTCTTAAAAAATATATTAAATTCTAGGGAAGGAGGAGTTAATGATATGAACAAAATAAATGATGCCGCTATAAATTGCAAAAACCACTATACGAAAAAATATCTACAGCTCATACAGCTTCTACAGTAATTTTATCTGTTGAACATGATTTTGATTGCTTTAGAGTGTCATAAAGCGGATATTGTCATATCATGCATAAGGACTGTTTGTGTTTATCCTTGGCAAGGATTCACAGAGCGATGATACATGACTACATGACTTTGTCATATTTAAAAATAATTTAATAAGAAGCACTCGTTGCCGTTTTATCAACAGTATTCTGTACCCCAATGGAAAATGGGAAGTCTTTTGCATTCACATAAGCATCAAAAGTGTTTTCTTGAGGGATTTTTGTGTGTTATAATGCCACTGAAATGTGGATGTGTTTTTTTTAAAATGCTATTAACTAAAAACTCGGTTAAATGTTTTGTAAATTTGAGCTGTAGGTGTGACTAGCATTTTTATTGCTTTTATATTCAACCTCCTGCATAAGCAGAATTAATAGTTATTCATTTGAATCATAGAAGATATCATTTCTAATAAGATATCTTTATTTTGGAGCTTCCTATAACCTCATGATCTTAAAATATCGGCTTTGAATGATTCTGGGTCTCTTCGATTTATGTATGCCATTATCTTAGAAACGCGAAAATTTAATTTAAGGAAAACCTAAATTCGCTTTTAGGAAATACCGATTTTCGGATGTTATTTTTCTGTAAGGAAGTTGTCAAGATTCCAGTTCACAATCTCGAGTAATTAATTTCAAAAGCTTGTTCATGAACAAATTCATATTTTGATAACATTTTGATAAAACAGATAGACTGATATAAACCGAAATTAAAACGTCAATACGTGAAGAAAGGGTATTTTTCTATTCAAGGTAATATTTCCTGAATTGAAGCTTCTATGAAACAATTCAAATATTTTCATATCCTCTTATTTATTCTGTACAAGAGGAACAGTTTTACATAATTTTACAAACATCAAGCCTGAAGGACTATGTGAAAATTTTCAACGTTCCCGGAAATTTAAGGATATCGTTTTGCTTTGCTAAAACTGTAAATTTAGCAGTTCAAATACAGTTATTTTCCCAGATAAAATAAAATCACTTCCTGTAAACTAATATGAAACAAAGAATCTCAAATGCACTTGAAGGTTTTTGGTAGTCGAAACGATACCTAAGTGTAGGTATACTTCTGCGTATAAGGTATGATTCCAGAGACTTTATCAAATGTTCTTGAGCTTAAATGTGTGAAAAGTGTACAATCATACCAGGAAAGTCGAATAAATGAATTGATCGAAAACGAATTTTCATTCAATTTTCTCTAGTTTCTCATTGCAATTTTTCTTAAAATAATTTCAAATATTCTAAATGGTAAACAGGTGAGTGTCATTAAAGGAATGAAGGATGTGAAGACATCTTTAGTTCAAAAAGTATTCCTTAGCAAATACTAGAATATTTCTTCTGAGAAAGTTTGCTCAGTGGTTGAAAAATTCACAGAGACATTTGCCTGACACACATTTGACTCACAAGACTCAGAATTTTCTTGGAATTGAAGATTTCACTGACATTTGAAATGAATCAGAAGAAGCTAGAAGGTCGATAAACAGTGCCTGGTGCCTTGAGTTTCAAAGTAGGTGAGTTCCATAGCAATTACGTGTGCAAATAGTTTTGTTTACCTCTTGGATTGGTTTGCGTCATTTGGAAAAGATGATTTAAATTTTTAATTGACATTCATTAGAGCTGAAACCAAATGACATTCATCCTGACCTCGTTGCTAGTATTATTTATGACATTACGAAGGATTCAACAAACAAGGTGGGCCTTTATAACTTAGACAAGCTACATTTACTAGGGATTATTAAGAAGCACACCCAAAAAACATGTTTGTTTTTCGCTAATTACATAATTTACAAAATGAAACCAGACAATATTTTCCTGGATATACGTATATAGCTCTTTGAAGGCTGTAAAAACATTTCATTAACATATTGCTTTTGGGGAAGTCACAAAAAGTTTCTGTTTCCATAACATTTCAATGAATTAACAATTTCTATAAAAAATATGTTTTTTACCGGAATTAGTACACCTGCAACAGATTTGGATTGAAGCTTTTCCCTGGAGTGAAGTTCTTCTCTTACAAAAGACTTTTTATCCTGCTTCATCGGTTTTTTTACGGGGATTTCCATGGATTTTCCTGATGATTATTAATAGCCAATATGGCAGAAGTGCCATTTAATTCCTTCAAAAACTGAAGAAGTTTACGTCCCCCTTTGACAGAATATCAAGTCATAATATTGAACCACACCATGAAAGGGACTGGGCCACTTTGCCGGCAGTAGCACCCTGAAATTTCATTATTACTAAAAGCACAATGTCATATCCGAAGTTTCCATTGTACAAAATGTGTTGATGATGTTGCCATGTCCTTTTGTTGCATATGTGCAGAAGAGCTAAAGTTGCCAAATCATACTTTATCAGGTTTTGGTTACGGAGTGT
This sequence comes from Chrysops caecutiens, assembly GCA_963971475.1. Taxonomy (NCBI): domain Eukaryota; kingdom Metazoa; phylum Arthropoda; class Insecta; order Diptera; family Tabanidae; genus Chrysops; species Chrysops caecutiens. The sequence goes on along the minus strand of OZ020569.1, from coordinate 1,788,038 downwards.
CAGGATATTCTGCAAAGTTCATAGTTCCTTTACTAGTATGCAATTGATTGAAGTTTTTCGTATGTGTACATAAAACGATTTATCATGCCACATAATCCGGCATGAGGACAATAGACAAGTAATAAATTGATTCTCAACACCGCGTGTCTAATCTTTCATTGGCTGATCCTTCAGTTCAGGCTACCACCACATTCAAACATATGATAGAGTTTGGCAGTTGAATCTATCAAATTCCGAGGGAATTAAATATAAGGGTGATACCCAACAACCCAGTGGAAAATTTTCCGCAAAACTGTCAATTATTTGGGATAGGATATTCCATAATTTCGAACTCACTCGAATTGGGGATGTCTTCTGCTTAATAGATTTAATCAAACTCTGTTAAAAGGGTGCCAATGTTGTTTTTTCGGATAATTAAATTGTTGAGTACACATGTCTTTTATCAATGACGACATTTTCCATATATGTAGGTACTACATGTTTCTGACCCCGGAAGATTCAGATTTTGAAGTCACATACACAGTGAAGGGTTTAAAACACTTACCAACCCTTTGGAAATTTCAAATGAAATTTGTTTGTCTAATTAAATCCCCAAAGACCAGATGAGGGCAAATTTGACTCAATAACCTGTTTGGAGCTGAAATTGTCAAGAGACACGTGATGTGGCATTATCGTGTGTTCACTTTAAAATTTCCGTGTAAATCAAATTCTCTAATTTTCACTTTAAAGGGATGGTCAATTTGATATCCCAAGCAGTGAGTTTACGAATGGTTCCATAAGTCCCATTACGAATGCATGAATGTGCCTGTCCATAACTGCTTACGAGGATAACTGATATACAAAAATATTTCAGATATAAATCAATTTACAGATGCAAAAGTATATGCTTTCAGTGGACATATTTTTTTAATTACATCGAATTTTCCACAGCTGTAAGTAAAATGTTTATTTTGCGGTAAAATTATCAAAAAATTGTAAATCCTTTATCATGTAATAATACAAAAAAATTAAAACACGTATTGGTCGTTAAAAGTAAATAAATTATTTATTTAAAAAAAATTGATTGAAAACAAGCTAATAATTTTGTTTAATCAAGTTCAGCTGCTGCTTCTGGTCTTACTTACTGAACAAATATTAAACATATGAAAGATAAACATAACCGAATTGAAATACCCATACATTTATCTGGTACATATTCAGGAACATTCCAATTAAACAAGGACAATCGTTTAATCAGTGAAAACTTTTTTACCTTTTCGGATAAATGAACCGAATCTGAAAATGATTTCATTAACAGATAAAAATTACACCATACCACCATGTACTTAATTACATCTACCTCTTATACAGTTTGACAGGATTTTAATCTGGTAAATATTCACGACACACAACCCAAACTGTAATCGTGTCATGATCGACCCCACGATTGCACCACAATTTAATCAAGACAGGACCTACACACATAGGTACTCGATACATATTCGATTATTCAGTGATAAGATTCATCGATTTCAATTAAGGCAAATTTTTAAATTACACTGGACAAGCAACGGGCAAAAGTAATTACGTGTTTGGGGCCGTTTGCCCAAATTGATGAGTTTCAAAAATGAAAAAAATGCAATTTATTAAGCAAACACTGACTTTTTTTGGTGGGTGGGAATGGCCTGGATCACGTTCACTGGGACTCCCCTCGTTAATTGAAAATGATTAATTAATTTATTTGAAAAAATTATGATGTAAAATCAACGAACGATTGGTTGAATTCAGAGCTTCAACTGCAAAGGAGGTTCAAAGGTTGAGAACAGGACCCACTGTAAAACATTCGCCGACATTGGGTTCCTTAACTTCTGTTCAATCCCTGGACCCAGAAGAAATTCATTATCACCACCGGTGTTTCACGTGGTTCTCCAAGCGATCCTACTGTTGCTTGTAAATCACCGTACACCATGGTCTTAAAAGTGTTGGGACATTTGGAGATTTGTAGCTCAAGATGCATTTTTCATGCCACGTTTTTTAACCTATATCTTATAACCCTGCGATCCTCATTGGTGAAGACACAATCCAGGTCACAGTGCTACTCGAAAATGTTCTCTATTTTTCGCCAGATTATAAATTTGAATCAGCTTAAGAATCTCATTGACCAAGTGATAGTTATGATCATCATAATCTCTCGATTAACATATTATCCTGAAACGTGACAAATCTTTTTAATTGAAGGTTGAAAATCTTAAAGTTCCTTCGAATACAGATACTTGACATCAAGTTTTTGTTCCAACCCCAGCACAGATGCAACTCGTTGAATATAACCCTATCAATCTATCTCAGTTCTTCGGGATGAATAATTACTTTCATTGGATACTTAAAACATTTTTCCATAAACCCTTCATCATGTCTGCTATTGTTCAGGTTCAACTTCACTACCACTTAAAAGTTCATTCTTTTAATTTTAACACTTTCACTCAAGAGTCTCTTATAGAGTTCAAGAGGTCACCATAAATAATCATGGATTCCACTTGTCATATTCAAGTGGATATAGTTTTTAACATTTTTCCCCTTTTATGCACTCAACATTACTGTGTAACAAAAGTACTCTTTTGGTGTAACATGTTGGAGATGATAACTCGAGCATATCATAAATCAATGCAATAAGCTTTTATTATCACTTCTAATGTATCTGTTTCACTCCATATTGCGGGAGAGGCAATTGACATACTTAGTATATTTATTTCATCCCCTTTTGAACCGAAATGGAAAAAATAACCTTGTACAAAACCTGATAAGGTATCGTACCTACATAAATACTTTGTATAGCGGCCACGCCAAGAGCTATTCACTTGGATTTCTTGAAGTTTTTATCATTTTCATTTTGTCTCCCTATTTGAACCATTGGATAACATGCACGAATCTCATAAAAATTGTCACATCAGAATCTCCCCTTCATTATATCATATAACGACAAATGGAGAGAAAACTGCAACAGCAGTTGGTGCTACGTGTTCATGATTCTTAACAAGTTTCTACAGTTGGTTTCCATGCAACTGTTATGATGGTGAAAATTTTTCACAAAGAAGGGATATTTTTGAACATATAAAAAATAGTATTAATAATAAAATAAAAGTTGGTGAACAAATAAGGAAACATCTTCCAGAGATTTTCGTCAAACTTCCATGACACTTTTTAGTTCAGGTCAAGTGTCCTCCAGAACCTATCGCTCGGCCTCATCTCGAGTTAGAGAGTCGAGAACTGGAATTTTGCATCTACATTCATAAGTCGTTTTGAAAGCATTATCATCTCTTTTCAATCTTAGTTGATTGTGGTTCAAAGTTTGTTTAAATCCTGTGAAAATTATTTTACGGAACTCTTTGATTGGGGACTCCCGTCGTTCTCTTCGGCATATTCTTGTACCATAACATGTAACATTTCGTTTTCAGATGATACGAGTAACATTTAGCTAGAATGTGTGCATTCTGAAGGTTACCAACTGTTTATTACGAAAGTTTTGTCATATATTTACAATTTAAAATTATTTTTATCAATACACAAATGACCTCAGTAAAAAATACTCTGAGAAATAAGCACTGTTATTTCAATAATTTTTCAGGAAATTCCTTGTTATATTCGAATTATGAGGCTCGATAGAAAGATAAATTAAATTCGAAAAAATAAAAATAACTTTACATGGAAATATTGAAATCGCCCAGGAATTTATACTGTAAAATCCAATAAAACTTCAAACTGGACTTTGTCGTTCAGGAAACACAAACCAAATGCCCCACCGAGCTCCTGAAAATTCAACTGAACCACGAAATATCGGAAAAATTGAATGAAATTCCTTTTTTCCATTAGTTGAAGCAATATAGGACCTTTAATTTAAGTTATTAACATGATTACGGATACTAGCAACGCTCTTTTGTAAATTATACATGGATCACATTGCTCTGTTTAGATACACGAAGGTCCTTGCCAGTCTAGTTCGTAGAGTTTATTAAATTTTACCAATATTATGATAAATTATTTTTATATTTTCAAGGGAAAACAGATGAAAGGCAATGTGCCTATATAACCAAACCAGAAAGGTTATATGCGACAAAATATATTGCAAAATAAATTTAGGCAAACCTAAACAAAAAATTCCGAGTTAAGGGTGGAAAATGATAAAAAAATATTTTACTGTGAAATAAAATAACACTTCCATACCACGAAATGAGGAAAATGTCGGAAAACAGGAACAGGAACAGGATCCATGTAGATAAAATAAACAAAGCTAAGAGTTGGAAATGGTAAAGCTAAAAAGCCAGCAAAAATATTCCTCAACAAAACAAGGACTAAAACAGAAAATGTGACGGATCTATGTTTGTAGTGGGACAAGTACAGACACTTGTCTACATCGAACAGGGTACACACAAATCCGGTATCAGGAATGAAAAGGAAAACCTCAAAAGGGGGATTCCCAATATCGACGAAAGAGAAAAAAATGGGGATGAATACGCTGCCATGGCTGAAAGGCAACAGTCAAAAAGACAACTTCTTCACAGAACCCAGCACAATCCCGTTCCGGGTCAGGATCAGTCCCTGACAAAACGTGGAAAATACTTCTGTCATTCCGGGCTCCTTTTTGTTCAAATTCCACTTTACTCGGGTCGTTTCCTTTTGCTTTTCATAATTTAAGTATCCCCTTTTTTTAATGTTTTGATAAAAAGTCAATTATGATGAAAACAACCCCCCATAATTGGTTGGAGCAATGTCATGAAAAATGCTCATCACCGGCACTATTCCCGGACAAGTGGAAAAGCGACTAACAAACCGTACCTGCATCGCTGGGAAAAAGTAATGAGAGGAAAAAACTTTCATGTTTTCATGTCCTTTCATTTGTGGCATATTTCCGAGATCCTTTGACACATAACATTGTTCTAGTTTTTATCGTCTTCATAATTATGTTATAAGGTCGTAATGAGAGTTTGTAACGGATCAAGGAAGGACATAATCCTTTTCTGTAAGTGTACTTGCGTGAAATCCTTTAAATTAAAAATTCCTAGCTCTACAGAGAAGAACGAGGCTCTTGGCGCGCGCAATCGACTTGGTATCATATTGCTCAAAATCGAAAATCAACCATTCAAAATTTACAACCCTAGATTCAGCTGAGGTTATCCGGAATCTTGAAGATAAGAATAACCCTTCCGAAAAATGTGATGTTCTTCACACCAAATAAATTCTAAGAGGAGACTATCACCATCGTAAACATGAATAGCTCATAAACGTAACACACAGATGATATAAAAATAAAAGTCTCTTGCGAGAAATTGAGTATCACAAGCGATTATAGTAAAAAATAAGTTCAACTCAATAGACAGGAAGTATGAGGATAACAGAAATTTTTATCGAACTCATAAGGATACAAGGACTCTTGTATGTGCATCGAAACCAATATCTCTTGCTTCATTGAATCACCTCACAACCGTGAAACATTCTAGGGATATCAGTTGTTTAAGGAGTTCCCTTTCAGCTTCATTATTTCAGAGAGTTCATTAAAAGTAGGGAGCACTGAAAATAAACAGGTACTTCTTCAAGCTGCAAGTGTCACCTGGCTCAACCCAAACCTGGAGACGCAGAAGCAATCAGTATTCTTGTCGTCAGAAATGACTGCAGTCCATTTCAAGCACTTATTTGAAACAATCTAATAAGTATGATATTTTACATGCTATAGATATCATCTGTTATGTGATAAGCTTGTATAGGAAATAGTGCGGGTGAAGAGTCTTTGTGATGAAAAACACTTTGGAATTTCGAATGACAACGACTGAAAATGAAATACGCTGCAGGAGACAATTTTATTAGCAAATCTCAAATGCTCGGGTAAGGTTAAGGTTAAGGCACTGGAACAAACTGGGTTCGAAATGAATCTTTTAAATGTCTTAAATTCCAATGAGTACTTGCGAAACAAATTAGTGCAAATCTTAGCAAAAAGGAAAATTCCTAATCGAATGTGAAATTCTAAATGGATATTGTCTAAGACAGGAAGGAAGTGATTCAACTTCCTCAGCAGGAATTCCATTTCAATAAAGTCAGATTGAAATTCCGGCATCGTAAATTGAAAAATTTAAATAACAAAAGCGGATTTAGCATTTTTTGGGTAATTCAATAAAATTTCAATTGTTTCATCAGATAACTCTGAAAGCTATTAAAATCAAATTTTTCAAATACCTCGTATCGACATCATTTTAAAATGGTACGTAACTGAAGCCGCTACAATTGCGTCGCAGTATCATATTCAAGATTATAACATTTCTTCTTCGTATATAAAACCATATCGATCAGCTATAGTACAGGGAAGCTGTCCAAAGTATTTGTCCTCATTAATTATACAACGGACAAAACATATACAAGTGAAGTCTGATCATTTTACAATAACTTCTGGTTTATGTTGGTAATATTAATCAGGGCAAAATGAGAATCGAATTACAGGCCCACAAAGCTAAAACGCTAATCTCGAGTAAAGCCAAGGCGATGATGACTCTGCCCTTAAGAAAACAATTTAACAAGCAATCAAAGAAAGTAACCAAGTTTCATGACAAATTCATTTCCAATTAATGCGGGTGAGGGACCGCCAAGCCGTAAATGTGCCCGGGTATATTGTGGGTGAGAAACTCGAAGATGATGGTCCAGATGAATCCGGACCAAACCCTGTCGTCAGTCAATAATTGCTAATTTATGCCATGGCACTTCATTTTATGATGATATTAAAATTATTTATTTCTTTCGAAGAGTTTCATTACAAACGGGTATGATTTCAGTGAAAAAATAGTATCCTTTTGAGTTATAACAGACATTCCTTTAAAATACAGGGTGCGTTTGTTTTTTAATCATGCAAATGAAACAGTCAACTGAAGCAATGTGTTTGCGTCGAGTTCAAAAGTCGGGATCGAAAACCCGGGCGGGCTAAAACAATTTTTATTCATGACTTCACCGGAACCCCTACAGTGAATTTGTGAATTGTAATAAAATTTTCAAATTCTCCAATTGTGAGGTAACAGCAGTTGTCACATAATGCCCCTCAACTGGGTTTTGGCAGGGTTTGGACCCTTTAAACGTTTTATATTTTCAAAATTAAATTAAAAACTTCTTGATGTCCTTCGTCCTTTCATTCGACAGTGTCTATTTTGTATTTAAATGTCGTTTTATTTTTTTTTAATATGAGAATATTTTTTCGTCCTGAAATGGGTCTAGTCCTGGAATGTTTTCGAAACGACAAAAAAAAAGTAAAACATTACGAAATTCAAGAAATTGCAAAACCAACTGCCGGAACACGACAAGGACGAAATCAATAAAACTCAATTTAAAAGAAAGCATAGAACATTATACCCAGAACCCGGGGACAAACCGGATTTTGAAACTGGGACGCTTTAAAGGGGATGACATTGGCTTTTTGACCGTAGTTTTTAATTAATTTATTGTTTTGTCTCTCTAAACATTCTGGGTTTAATGAAGTCCTTAAAAGAAAAACGAGAGAAGGGAAGATACATTTGCGACACGTTCCATCCCCAACCGGATTAACATATAAATTTAGACGGGTAATTATTCCGTATTCTGTCATTTGGTGTTCTATTAAGTTGGCATTACTTAAAGGACATTTTTTCCGAGTTAAATTTGATTTTTTTAAGTATCGTTTTCTCCCTTGAAAACGCGTTCTCTTTTGCGGAATGGCTTCATCTAAGGCACCACCCTATTTTAGTTTATGCGTTCAGTGAAAATGTTATGGTCCATTAAGGACACCTCCTTGTCGTGGAGGAACTCATTACTTAGATGAAGTTTTGTCTTGTTGGCGTGACCAATTGCGCTTATCCTTGCTCCATGGGAAGCTATTAACAACATCCAGAAGCCTCTAACTCTATCCAGTAGCTTTTGTGCCATTAGTGATACTGAAATTAAAAAACTTCTGGAACAAAATTGCGTTTAAAACACTCTTTTGTTTATTGAATTAAAAACCCTGGAAATTACAATAAAACCTTTGGAAAACCTAATTTTCTCAAGTGCTAGAACAAAATGTAATTATTTGATTAATTTTAATACAAACAAAGGAAATTATGTCGTTATGAAAAGGAGTTTGTTAAAATAATCAGTTGAAGATGAAATTTGTTTAACGTCTTAAAACAATAGTTGTCATCGTTTTTAAGGGAATATACTTTTGTCTTAATTGAGAAACGATTAAAATGAAAGTTTTGAAGATACACATTTCTCATCCAATGTTCGATATTCAAGGGATGTGATCTCCCCGAAACGAGTTACAGTGACACCAATCACAGTTGACTTTCGATTTAAAACGACACTTGGTAACCTATAAGCTAAAAGAAGAAAAAACCTAATCGGTTCGTATTGTAGCAGCTAAAAGGAAAATGTCATTATCAACGTAACACTGCAGGACGACAAGGCTACAAGTCACGTTTGATTTTATTTTGTATGCAGCTATTCATCAGCTACACAAAAGTACTATGAACTACATGTGTATCCAATGCTGTAGAACATCTACAACCTATACCCCATGAACAGCAGAGTCATGTCCCTTCCATTGGCAATGAAATGATTTAAACTTAATGGGTGGGTCGACTATCCACCAGACAAACATCTTTGGATCTGGGTAAAAAGCCGGAAAAATAAAAATATTTTTATCGATTAATAAATATCTGTGGATAGGGGAGGGTTATGACGTCCACATCCATCCCTTAATGGAATTGTACGTGACGACGCAAAGGTGTCATTCGATTTACAAGCGCTTCTATGTAGTTTTGGATAACTAACACATGAAGATAGTGGCTAAAGTATAGCGTCTATGTTGCCATTTTATAGCAAGAATGTCCTGGCTTTGTAATGTCATCGATTGATAAAATATTATCAAGAGCACTTTGTTCGACAACCCCTTGAGTCAGATACGAACCATAACATGTTTGTTGGTGTTGATTCAAACATGACTCTGTTTTTCGCAATTGTTTTTCGTTAAGGATCCTGACCATATTTTTGGTTATAACGAAGACACTGGAAAAGGATGTTGAAGATGATTTTACCTTCACATTGACTGTGGATAGCAAAAACTTAACGCAAATGGTAAATTTGTCTGACTTACCTCGACTCAGAGGCTCTCTGCTGTTCGGTTTGTTAGTGTTTGCTGTTGTCTCAATATTTGTCTTTGCCAGGATGTGCACATAAGAGTACTCTGCAAATAACATTTTCGTAATTCAATTTCCTGAAGGGAACACTTTTCTAAAATGAAACAAAAGCAAGTCAAGTAGTTCCTTAAAGTTTGTTCAGTTTTGCGTAAATATCACGCGTACGTACTTGAAGGGTTCTTCACTTATAGTCTGTCATATCCTACTGTTATAAATATAGTGCATGTTAAACTCATGAACTTATGAATACACAAACAAGCAAACAAATACTTATACATTAGGGTACAACTCTGTAGTTGGTAGTCATCTTCTGCTTTACCGAGATGCTGAAAGGGAAACGTCCGTTAAAAAGCTCATCTTTAGGGAATTCCTGAACAATAATAACTTGAATTTAACAATCCCTCCTTTTATGGAGCATTCCAAACACACGAGATGCGCTTTATAGAAGTACCATTTCGGGTACGTTACTAAACATTAGTTTATCAAATTTAATAAAGTTTCAATTCAACGCGGCTTTGGACAAACGTCTGAAATAGGTTCATGAATCATCTAATAATCTAAGAATTATAAGGATCGTACTATCCTTGCATTGAATAGACTTTCCCTTGATGAGTGAGAGGACCATTTGAGGGAAACACAATTTTTGAATCGAACAAAAACTTATGGCTTATCAGACCCCAATATGTTATATCCGACATATTTGAAAATAGTCACAATGAATGTATGTTATCTGTGATCTATAAAACTAAAAAAAAAACAGGAAACAGCTCCCCAAAGAGTATCCCCAAATATATTCAAATTCAATTCGAATGGCCAACGTGTTCACACAAAAACGATTTATTAAAGGGTTAAAATTTCAAGCTAACCCTCTGGGATTGGCCCGTACTAACAATGATATTTCGATAAAGAGTAGAGTTTCGAAGTGTAGATTTTGTTTCAAGGTTCTTTTAAAAGGGGATGCGTAACCAAAATCCGGACCTTTTCCTTTTCGAATCGTTATAGATGAGTTTCTGGACAGAAACAAAAGCCAGCACTAAAATATTTGTATGTCATAATAAGGCCATAAGTTTATATATCCCTTATGTGTTATAAGGCGGATATGACACATTTTCAGATCAATTCCAGTGAACTTTTATAACCCAATTCCGTTTTATTTCATTGGTTTGTTGATAAGGACTTCGTTTTCTTCGTGTTTTCTCAAAACACAAGATAATAATCGGTATTTTTGAGAAACAATAATTGAACTCAATTTATGCAGGAGTCATAACGACAAAACATAGATAATTTCATATGTGTATGGTTGTTCAACAGTACAAAACCTCTCTCCATAATCTCTTTATTGTCGGACAGAGGAAGCACAAATTTAATACATATATGAGAAGACTTTCATGCCGCTAAGTTACAAGGGTGAAATTGGCGAAAATCATTTGGGGATCTTGTTAAAAGTCCAGCACCTTCTACCAATTCACTATCACTTTTCACATGTTAATTAATTAAGAGAAGACTCTACCATCTCTAAAGATTCGTTCATTTTTTGAAAACATCGTTATATGTATGTAGACTTCCTTGTTATTTGACCATCTGAAACGCCATATGTGTCAAGTGTAAACAAATACTTTAATTGTTGTTTAATTTTTCACCATTATTATTTATTCCTGCAAGTTTGTTGGGTTATTGTTTGTTTCCAGGAGATTACCAGGAATGTAACAAAATGCCACAGATTTAATGAATATTCAATTTAAACACATTGAAAAGTTTGAACGTTTCATTTGTCCCTTGTCGATTCAACAATTCGACAGGGCAACCACCCATTCCAGTGTGTCCCTTTTACCTCATTAAAATGTGCAATAGCCATTTACGAAATTAGTATCTCGAATTAAATTATCTAAAGTTGATCCAAAATTCAGAGCGTATAAGCTATTATCGTTAAATGGAAAGTCAACAGCGACTAAACGCTTTCGACGAGATGAGTGTCATCCAATCTTCGTTGAGTGCTAAAACAAATTTATTCGATATGGGACCATGGGAAGAGGGAAATTTAAGTCACCTTATTGTAAAATTCCAGGGTTGGTTTTTGGGGTCAGAACCCCCACATAAAAGAGAATGTTTAATATGACGCTGTCCCGGGCATTAATTGAAATTTGCACCTCATTTCACGTGTTCCACACGTTTACCCACCAATCCAAACTCAGTTCATGACTTGAGTTGTGTATGACGGTGACATCATAATGACATTTTACGAGCTCATACCCACACCATGTAAATGCTCATTATACATTCAGTGTACGAATTACTTAGTTAAATATGACTACCTGTAATTAAAACAATTCACTACGCAACGGTTGACATTTGACAAAGGACCTCGTCCTGGTTCCTTTGCAAACAGGATAAGCGGAAAAATTTTCCCACTGCTTTATGAATTTTGATTATCTGATCCATCTTGCGTCGTGTGAATACCAAATGGGGCTTAGAGTCATTTGTGGTTTGCTCCATGATTAATCTTCGTAGCGATGAACGTGCTAGGAGATATGGTAATAGGAATCTCTAGATACCACTGAAGCCAGAGTGTCATTAGCGTCCCAAATCTATGGTATTACTCCACGTAGTTTCACATTATTTTGACTATACAAATGAAAACGTCAGAGAGATCAATATGAATTCGTATGAAAGAAACGAACTAAAACTCTTGGAAAAATGTACAATATTGTCGAAGTAATATGTCCGACAATAACGTAAAACTTAAAGTGCTTATCATCAATCCGTAAAGGATATTGTCGGAAACATTTTCAAGAATATTGTACACATACACTTGAGTGGGTCTAGTCCCTGCATTCTAGGATTGAAGATGTAGAGAAGAACCAAATTAATCTTCTCCAAAAGAGTACTCACCTCAAATTGCCACTTTCATTTTATTTCCGGCTTTGTGAATGAGTCTCTTAGTAAAAGGGAACACTTTTATTTTTACCTTAAATACTCTAACGAAACTTACCTTCATCCTAACATAAAGTGCATAGTCCTTGCTCAAGGAACGAATCACTCAGGATTTCTTTTCAACAGAATTGCCGTTTTTCTTTTCCACTTCTTAAATTAAACCTCGTCATTGTCGTCACCAGACGAGACGTCCTAAGGGCTTGTGTGCGTCAATTCTGTTGATGTGCCTAGCCGTACACAGAAACTTTACAAAGTAGTATGAGACATTCAAACTAAGACGGAAAAGGAAGAACAATTCGAAAGCTAAGAAAATTTTCATGAAGAAAAACATGAACTTGTAAGTTTAAGAAACAAGTTGAATCGAGACGCCAAATTGAAGTTCAATAAAACTGAAAAGTGGTATGGCTATATAAATATCCTTCCTTATTGATTAATTGAATTGACATTTTGAGTATGGATAATATTACATGGTGATTTGAAAAAATTCTTCACCTCTTTCCAGGATCTAGAGAGAGCGTTGAAATCCAGAAATATTAGCTGAAATGTATCATTTAAAAACTCCCCGAAAGAAAACAATGATGAACATAATCAAGGTGTTGTTAAAGATAGCTACTCTGAAATTTGATAACAAGTCCAGGAAGATACAAGAAACTAATCTAGTTGACACTAATTCCATTAATCGAATTCGCTGAATCGACAATTTTGTACGTGACAACTTACCCCAAAAGAAAACAGAAGAATGCAACCCATGTTTCCAATAATTCAATTAATTTTTCCTTCAATTAGCTGCACGTCCTTAAGATTCAACACATCACGTCTTAAAGGACATCATTGTCAAGTCCTGATAATATGTGAAGACATAAATCAAGTGCGGATAACTTGAGAATCAACTTGAATCACACAATTTGTAATTGCATCAAGTTCTAAATCAAACATTTTTATTGCTGAAAGAGGAAATTATTTCACTTTCATTAAGTCGAGAACATTATATAAGATTGCATCGTTATGTCAAGGAAGTGACAGGATAAGAATCATCTCGTTTGTAGACACTCGAATCTCAACGTAAGTTGGAAGACACCAGACACCACAACTTCAACAACACAAGACGAAAGGATAAAACGGATGGCCACTGTGTAGTATCCTTACATCATTAACTTCCGCTGCTATCATGAGCTTAAAGCAACACATATGCAATTATTTATAAGTCAAGGATATAAAGGATATGAAGCTACTGCCAGCTGATATATAGGTACTAGTGTATTTGTCATGAATGTTAATTAATTGAGTAGAAAGTAATTGGAAAGAGAATAATTCACTTTAAATGTAGCGTAAGTAAATAATTACTGAATATTTCTTTTGTTCAGGATATGTATCCTTGAAATGGCGAAAAAATGAACACTTTGATAGGCAACCCATATAATTATTACTGCTCATAAAATTTCCATCCGGGTTACTTAACTCAAATGGTGATGCCACCAAATTCAAGTCGTTTTAATTGGTCTTGTTATATCGTAACTAACTGCTTTATTACTAGCTTTAATTGCACTCCTCACTAGAATGTGAATTATTGTATAAGATAATGATGGTAATACTGTAGTCGAAGTCAATGACTTAAGTGTTTAATATCCTGAAAGTCATTCACGGTATTCATTACTTTCAACAACTTCAAGCGCATAAACGTAAGGTAATTATAATCATCAAAAATGTGTTAAGAGGTTAAATGGATACTGTACTTTAAATCATCATGACATAAAATTATTTTAAAAAGAATTTTTGTAAGGAACGTCATCAGGAAACATTGTAATAGATTTGAAGCGATTATGAAAGTGAACATAACAATTTGAATATCATCAATATTCAATAGAATATCTTCTGCAACATAGATTGAATCTATAGCAAATAAATTTCAACGACAAAGTTTGTAGAATAAGCGATTCTCATTAGAGTTCGAAATCGAATTACAAAGTTTACAATATAATTGGTAAATTATCCTTGCTATGTTACAAAACAACATGGTGGAATGAATGATACAAAAACAGGATTCAAATGAAAAGTGAAATCTAAATCGTTGCGTCGTGAATTCAACCAGATGTCCTTCGTCCGTTTCTCAATGAATACACTCGAAAAAGCTATAAAATAAATGATACAGTTTTATAGTACTGCAAACAGCTCCATACCCTCATCGAAATCATTTCAGACGACCAGCAATATCAAGCAAACCAAGCAATCCTCGCAATCCAGAATAACTATCTCCCTAACGTCATCTTTATGACGCAAAGACCCACCCCGTGTCATCGCCTTTTATTGATTGAATTCACTCTACAATATCTCCATCAGAATATCTCCATCACATCCTTACTTTGATTTAATATCATCTAGGGACGGTTAATTTAAAATCAAACAAGGACAATCCGCAATCTTTATCGCCACACCTCGTCCATGTATATGTGAAACTTGGATTTGTTGGTACATGCCACAAAATACAGAGAAATCAAGATGAAAAATGATTCCAAAGGATACGATTTTAGTGTATTCCTTATGCGTTGAGGACACGTTGGACACGTGGACAAACATATTTGATAAAGTCAATATATTTGCAGAAAGTTTTATTTATTAGATTCGGAACTTGGCCATTGTATGTGTTAAGGACATATTTTTTCGTCTAATGAGATCCCTTGTGACCATTGGCAAGGACATTTTGATTTTGTGGATGTTATAACAGCATAGACTTTTACATTTTATCAGTTCGTTAGCGCCCACTCCTTATTGATCATATATTGGTAAAAGGACAAAGTATATCCTGTCGTTTTCATAAAACAAGAATTCAAGTACTACCGATATCGACCGACTGATACTGATAACGTACAATACCTAATGGGTCTCAGAAGGGTAGTTTTGTGGGAATATCATACAATGACCAAAATTTGAAAGGATAGACACTCTTGGAAATGTTTCCTTATTTACAATCTTAAGTGCATATGGAATCAAGTCAGTTTATTTTAATGTCCTTCCTAGTTAACATGACAAAATACCATTATATTGTATATCTCTGACATATAGTACGTGACATATGAAGAACATATTGATATTAAAATGTCATTTATTACAATAACCCAATCAACTGCAGCTGAGCTTTAGCATGAGATTAACTGTTTTAGTAAATCAACAATTAATGAAATTAAACACAATAATTGAATTGAGGCTTTGCGTTGCATATGAAACCCCACTATTGAAAATTGTACACCCCCGCCCTCTCGATCCTTGATTCGTGTTGCATAATGCGACACCATGATTCGATAATGGGGGACAGAACGAAGAGAGTCATACATATTGCAGTTGTCGAGCTTTTTGATGGTAATTTGTTTAACAACCAATTTAAATTAAATAAATAACACACGCATTTGCTGGATCCGGACCCAAATCCGGTGTTCCATTGTCCATGCAGGGGTGGCGTCCAACTTTCGTGCGGCATTAAATTAATGAAAGCATAATTTCATAAAAGTCCACGTACAGACAGAACAGACACTTTACTTTATAGTTTGGCATAACCGGAATACCGGGTCTGGTTCTGGGGATGTTGTCAATATGTTTTGCATCGAACCCTAATAATTTCATTTGCAGTGCAGATTCTGCAAAAAACCGTCTACGATATACCACAAACTGTGCATCACAATTGGTTAATAAATAGTACTACAGGACCAAAGGATATCCACCACACAAAAGGGTTTTGTTAATCGCATTCACTAATCGCTTTCAGAACACACAACATCTAATATGCGATGCTAGTTTCTCCACGTTTATTCAGTCTAATGTTCGAATTTCTGCTTAAAATTAAAGGCATCCAGGACATTTATTTGCAGCGATATTAGCTATCTGCAAAGCCTTCATTGATAAACAACGTACTTCGATTCATCATGAAAAATCTTTTTTGATTTTCAATTTCAATGTCAGGCCACAACAGGTGCAATGCGCACTTATGAATCCTCCAGAAGCCTTCAGGAATGTCCTTAATTATCCTTGTTTGTAAATTCCCCGCATTCCATTTAATAAAAATGACTTGAATTTAATCGAATCACGTACCCAAAGAGGATAATTAATTATTCCAGTAATTAGCATCGGACACATTCTGGCCAAAGATGCTAGGGCGTCTAGTGAAAGCTCCTCCAAAGCTTTGTGGGTCGTCTAATTTGTGAAATAACCTCGATAAATGGTTAATTAAATCTGCCAAAGAAGCATTCCAGCGAAGAAGGCGTCTTGTCTAAAGCTTAGTAAAGCTTCTAATGGAATGCGGCATTTGTTGTTAGCATTCCTTCAACGAGACGAGCGAAGAAAAAAAGTTAATAAATTGTTTCTAATTAATATTCATTTCGAGCCTTAATTGAGTAAGAGTCATAGTACAAGGATGGAATGGAATTTCTGTACAAAATTAAAACATCCTTTTCCGTGTTAAATTGTCCACGTGGTCAGAAAGTTTTAAGGGTGATTTACTTTTAAAAAATTAAAGTCATTTCGAGAACGAGGTTAATTTTAAATTTAATTAAGCTAAACAGTTCGAATGATTCCAGCAATCTTAAGGGAATCCAGTCATTTAATGATGCTGAAATGATCACGCAATGAATATGAGCTCTTTGGAGGAACTTGAACGACCTAAAAATTAAAGTTGATGATCTGAAGCATAAACGTTTGATTTAGAATCCTGAGAATGCTACACCCGAAAACACTAATAAAGAACAGAGAGTTATACTTTAAACATTCTGAAGTTATATCTACATAACTAGTAAAGATATTTTAAGGATATTGAGCTTTGATTGAACGTATGATGAATAGTTTCTATCAGGTTCTAGTTTAAAGTATACAAAAGAAAATTCTTTGCCAAGGTTCAAGGGTACCTTCAACCTAATGAAATCAGTGAGTACCCTTGAATGTGAGACAAACAAGGGCAAAATGTCAACTGTGAGTCAAGTCAGCAAAAGTGAACTTTGAAATTATAGTCAGTCTGCAATAGGGTGGAAAATGGTCAATGGGATTAAAAGGAAGCATTTTAGAAGAAGACACGGGATCAGGCAGGAAGTCAATAAAAGCATCAACAAATTAAACACAAAGCAGAAGAGATGTTAGCAAAACGGACGACGGAACTATACCAAGAAACAAAAACGATAGGAAAAAATATGTCCACAACTAAATAGAACGAAACCGGATACTGATATCCGGCCAAACATGTCAATTTCGTTACTTTTTTAGGTAAAAGCCATTTATCTTCAATTTGTGGATTGTCCATATATAATACAGAAATACCATCAATGATATCCTGGACGATGTTCTTATTGAGACATGCATGGCTCTGAGACAGAAATTTCATCGAGAGTTGGGATTTTTTGGCGTCCAGGATCAAAAGCTTAGATAAGCTGAAATTTGGATAAATTTATTGCATGTCTAAGGGTATAATTTATTGTAAATCCTTATCACTACCCTCCTGCCCTTGACGATTCCCAAGAGATTTCGAAGAGGTATGTATGGAAAAATAAGGGTACATTTAACGAGGAAGCTTTTGTCATCCTTAAACCAACCTGAATGGACTAGATTAATTTGTTATCCTGTTTTACATTTCAGTTCCAATTATCGAAATGATATCAAAACAACAGGGTGGACCAACCCTTGTTTGGCCGTGGGTCATAATTTTAAATTATTTTAATCATGGTGCACAAAAAATTTGCAAATATTTGCAGAACTTGAATGTATATATATGTTGACGAAATTTTCACACATGTATGCGTTATTGTATATAACATCAATATACTGCTAGACATCATATAACTTTATGTCCGTCTCGCAATATTAGGGAACAATGTCGACAGTGTTTCATTTATGAGATTAACATTTTGGCAAAGGGACCGGAATTGATATTGGGACTGAGACTGGGACCACCGGAACGTATCATGGAATTTCATTTTTCAACAACATCAACGTCAATTTGTAAAATGATTTTTTCCCTGTCGTCTTGTACAACATTTAATAAAATTAAAGAAGGGTCATTTTACATAAAAACGTTGTGATTTTATTGCGTAATGGAAGACAACATCAGGGATAGGTGAAGGTGGCATCATTCATTCTTCTAAAGCTGGGATAATCTGTAAGAATATTGTTCACAACAAATTTGAATTTGATGTCCTTATCGAGTGATTTTCCAATAATTAGCAAATAAACGGAATACAGATAGCATAATCTCTATACTTTTAAGTAGAATAAGCCAAATCCAATGATAACTATTAGATACCCAATCCAGTAGTTTCTATTCAAATCACTTTATAACTCGTGTTGATAGCATATCTCTATTAAAAAAAGCGAAAAAATCATTCATGATTGACGATGAAAACGACTGCAACAAGGCACTTCGTTCTTGTGAAAGGACGATATTCAATATGTTTCGAATTAATACCCAAGTCACTCACAACGATAACTCTCGTACATCGACTTATCAAACCTAGAAGAATTTCCTTTAAATCGTGTGACACATTTAAGCTGCTTATCATTCCTCATCCTTGTAGATTCTTCATCCTGGTAAACTTTGTGCTATTGAAAGGATTCACAACTTACCTCGGAACGTCTCGATCCGTGTTACGTATCGATACACGTACAGTTCTAGAAAATATCCTGTCGACAATGTCATTCCCATATGGTTATCCTTATTACGTTAGTAGATCAGTCCGCTCGTTAAGGATTGTGTAACTTCAGGTCCTTAAAAATCCTTAAGGATCACAAATCTTATTCATATGTATATAGTAGCTGGAGCTGGAGCTGGATCTGGATCCGGATCCAGTGCAGCACATATCGGGTATCCATCATGTTCAAAGTGTCTTTGAATTTACTTGTGTTTGACTACTAGTAGGCATCTAGTAAAGGAGTCCTCATGACACAAAGAACTCCAAGGATATAGATAATGCTGTAAGGATTCCTTGCAAGTGAAGTGGTGTACATATATATCCAGGAATCAAACTGCACTTTAATAGACATGCAGATTGCAGATTGCTATGCAACTTTGGTAATATTTGCATTCAAATAACTCGTCTCGTTGATGTTTGTGTAATCGATTTGTGTTCAATATATGGTTGTGTATTTGTAAATGTTTATATGTATTAGAATGATGGCAGTTTGTACAGTTCACCCTTGAATTTTTGCGGTGAAAAATTTCGAGGTGAAAGTGTTATTCCGTGTTCAGACCAAGCGTCATGTGAAACCTCAAAGTTTAGGTTCATGTGGGTTGGTGTATTTAAGGGTTCATCGAAAGGGTTCGATTGGAATTGATTTGTTGTATCACAGTCCTGGATTTCATTGTTTCCACTTAAGTGAACTCTCGAATGGACAAAAGTGCAGTTTAGAAACAGTTTTGCGTTTTATTTGCCAAAGTATTGTTTCTCGTTTTCCTGTTTTTGTAGAAACGACTCTGGCGTCTGGTGAATAAAAACCTCTGAAAATCAATCAAATTTCGTGTTACAGTTCACACGCATTCTATACTTGCACACACACACCAGACCTAATGAATAGCGTCTGACACTCAGCGGTTAATATTTGAACAATGGTTGTCGGGTAAAAGGACACATTTTTAAAATACACGGAAATCATTTCAATTTCATTCATTTTGCAAATGTTTTGTGACACAAATTAAAAATGATATGTAACACATGCTCCAGCAGTTTATTGATTTTACAGGACATCAAATTTTTTATCTGTGTTTTTTTCAATAACACTTCTCAATTCAAGACTAAAGATAAAATCTGATGTATTTTCATAATACCACCTTCACACAATCGTTGGTCAATACTTCTACCATGTATCTTTCGGACGAAAATATATTTGGTCAAGATATTATTTGACTTTTAAAGCCTATACAACCGATATTTTCCAAAATTTGTATCCATTCCTTTGGGGGTTCACATTATCAGGAATAATTTTTATTCAAACATATTCAAAAGTCTCAAGGGACTAAATTCGAATTCAAAATTTCTTCGAACATCTGTTTCAATCAAATCAGTTCGCTCAGTTCTGCAGGAAGTGTGACTGAATAATTAACTGACAATTCATGTACAGAATTCAAAGCAAGGAAATGAAAAATTATTTTTTTGTCAGTATTTTGGGGAAAAAACCTTCAGAACCCAACAACCCGCTTCGTTACGGATTTTCATGGTAAATCAGAAATTCTCATTTCACAAAATTTTATCCTCGTTAAAGGGAAAGTGATTTTCCCTTGAGAGAAACGGGATAATCAGGAAAAGCAGGAAAGAGCAGAATGAAGCAGAGTAAGCAGGGCGTTTCCTGATGCACACAGCTACCAGTTAGTGGACACTTTATCCATGCTCCATCATTCATTTTAACAAGATACGATTAGGCGACATTGTTTGACAGCTTCTCCCTTGAATGCGTCTCGACGCTCCTTCAAGTGTCATAAATTTTCCGGAAAAATGTGAAAGACTTTCATTTTCCCTGTTATTTGTTCAAAGGTTTTAGTATTCATGACATGACAGCACACACAGCCGTTCAATCGATTTATCCGCCTATAATGATGTTCTCATAACGAATAGTCCCCAAAGGATTCGGGGTTCGTTTGGGTCCGATTATGATGGCACCATATGACACTCTTCTTGCCTCCATCATAACACGAACTTATATCATTCGTTTATGATATATGTAAGTATGTACACCGACTTGCAAGACAAAAAGCTACAAAACTGCAGAAACCTGATCCCGGGGTTCGGGGAAGAGTCTCAGCTAAAGTGCCAATATCCGCAAAAACTGGACAAGGATACAAGTCAATATGGAATTTCGGAACTGCCGATCACAATTTCTTGAAATTATCCGATTATTTTGATTATGAACCTTTACCGAACATAATCTTTTTTCTGCCAAATACAACAAATTTTTGTCCGTTTTCCTTATTGGTATAGAAAAAAATCCCTAGAAAATTTGAGGGATTTGCTTGTCAGCAAAACATTTGTCACAATAAGATTTGTTTGTTTTATATGAAAGTTGAGTTTATTTTAGCCAACCACTGGTCATGGAAACCTATTTTGTCAAGACGTAACTATACTGAAACCGTTTTCAAAAATTCTGTCAAACCAAATTGTTGTCCTATTTTTTGAAATTTAAAATGCAAAATCTCATAGCTTAAATAAAATATCTAGACAATCCTATGGAGATCCTTGCAAAATTTAATATAACTGAAACTTGAGTGAAAGTCTCTGGAGCTCTGATCGTTGAGTGCGCTTATAAAATATTAATTAATTTATGTAGCAATTAGCCATTAGTAAATATTTTTATTATACAGTTATCACTTTAGCGTAGCGTTTATCTTCAATATAAAACCTATCAACGTGACACATAAAAATAGAATCTACTTCTCTATAGCAACACAATAAACGAAAAATGAAAACATTATCATCTATAAAAATGTTTGTGGTAAAATTTACGATAGCTTGTAATGTCAGTTTTGCGACAAAAGGAATAGGTTCCACCCTTAGCAAAATTATATAGAGAAACTCATCAGATCCCTTAATCATGTAGAAATATTTCCATGCGATGACAATACCAACATCAGAATTTATGTTTGTGCATATATTCAACAATATTACCGTGGAAATTCCAATGCAAAACTGGATATAACCCGGAAAACCTACAAAAATGTTAAGGACTAAAGACTTTTGTATTATTTGAGATATAACGTTTTTAGATTTCATTTATCATTGTCAGAGTATCCTGTAAATTCAAAATGCATAATGTTAACATATTTCCAACCGAACTGCAGTCGTCCTAAATATCCTATATATTTCGCAAATTATACATTCACACATAACAGCTACAAATCGTATAAGTTCTGGAATTAGTGTTTGATCGAATTCGTGTAATAACTAGAAATTCCAATACAATAAATTCAATTAGCAGAATATTGCAAAATGGGAGTAAATATTTCAAGAATCCATGTATTGTTGTGGTGTAGCCCCATTTGAATACGCATCGAATTCATTATTCAAATGAAATTCATTACTTCTATGACTATCTACTTAGTACTTGGCTCTATGTATTTTCATCGTTTGTTGCTGGCAAGGGCATATCTCCACATTAAATGTGTTCAAAAGTTCAGCACACCTACCGCAAAAATTCCAATTAAATGAAATTCACTTTTCTCCATTCCAACTTAACTTTATCACATACAATATCTTGTTGTAGGAACGACCTCTTGTCTGCATCTTGATTATCATCACAAGAGGAATAACTTAAAGTCCTTTTACTACACAATATCGGTGAATCATGAATTTGTTTATTGCATCTCCATCAGTAAATTTAATTATACATACATATGCGGTAACCCAATAAATATGGAGTGATATCTTATCATGCCACTTGCAGTTTTTCACACAAAAATTTGGACAAAGGGACATGCATATTTTCGAGCAATACTCCATTACTATTTACTTATTATGAAAAGTTTCCATGTTTTATGAATATGAAATGTAATCACTTTTCTGTTCAAATCCGAAATGACATGAATATTTAAAATATTCTTCGGTATCTATAGTAACATACCTCGTTCTACCACATCCAATATGAAATGATATCTAACAAAGAACAAGTGTCATAGATCTAGGGGTAAGTTCTTCTTGGACAAACTTTTAGAGAAACTACAACTGAAAGTAACCAAATATATTTGATCTATTGCTAACCAATGAGAAGACTCAAAAACTCAAATCATCTGCGTTTTTGATTACTGATAGTGATTTGATAATCCGCAAAACTCCGGCGTTTCGGCGACAACGCTTAGGACAAAAACTATAGAAAGAATTAGAAACAAATTGAATAGAAAACAATCTTATATAATTGTTCATATTATTTTATTTTTTCCTCAAGTTTTACAAAATATCACATTTTAAGCTTTTTTGGATTTATCCCTATGTAATTTTATTTACGTTATTCAGTAAGTTGTTATTCGAATGTTGTTCTCAATGTTTCAAATGATATCAAAATCACCTAGTAAAAACAACAAGATTTAAATCCGTTGCAGATGTGGACATATCAAACGTTACGTTATGAGTTATTGTGGTGATAATATCAAATGTGTTCGAGAATATTCTTCCAAAATGTTGTTATATCCATTTGTTTAACCATTTCAAAATCCTAATCTTAAAATAGACAATATAATAGTTAATAGCAATAATAATTATAATATTAATAATAATAATAATAATAATAGTAAACGTAATAAGTTTTGTTTAAAATTTTACATTTATACAATAATATACATTAAATATATTTTTTCTCTTATGAATAACTCTCTTCCGCGTTTTCATTTTATACAGATATATTAAAAACTTTTAATAGTTTTCAAATAACCTATTAATATAAGTTTATCATTTTGTTGTTTTATATACTTTCCATATGCTTCCTAATTAATAGTTATTGAATTTATTATCATTTCATCCGATTTCTAGTTGTTATTTTTAAAATTCAACATATATGACCTACATACATGATAATGGTTTTGCAATATTTCAAAACTATGTGTTTACGATTCGTTATTTACAGAAGTATATAATAATTACGTTCATATTTTTTAATAGCTATAAATATTCAATAAATTTCTTAAGAAAGTATAGTACTATTCGTTACTTTTAAATAGTTATTCAAAGTTTAGTAAGTGTGTTATTCTCATATATATAATTTATTTGATTTAAACAATTCTTATTTTCGTTTAGCATTCATCCTTATATATTTATATAGTATATATATATATATATCTTTATATTTTTAATTATAATTTTACAATGATTAATTAGTTTTAATATTCAATTTTATCTTAATTAATTTTTCTTCTTGTATTTATTTAGGCAGCTAAAACAGGTTCTGAAGAGAGATACGAAGCATTTTCTGGAATATAAAGAAGAGAAAATATAAAATTAATTTTATTCAATTATATTTTTGTGTAATTTATAAAATTTTCATAATTCCAATTATAGTTAATACAATTGCAAAGGTATCTACGGGAAGAAGGTTTTATTTTAAGTTAGTAACTTATTATATTAACAAATTTAAAGCAATTACCAATACTCCAATTAAAGTATTACTGTCGACACATCGGTGTCTTCGGTGTTTATTGAATGATGACGTTTATACTGCACTATATGACACGATGCAGTTCTAGGACGATATTCCTGGAAAATGAAGAAGTGAATTCGTTATTCATGAGAAGAATATTAATAATAAAATGTGATATTTAAAGATACAAATATACGAAAATTGACGTGGGATTTGCTGGAAAAGTCGATAACTCAATCCTGCAAAATCTATATGTAATGAGGCAATGAATCTGATAAATTTCGGTGTTTATAAAGTTTTATAAGGAAACCAAGATAAAACTAATAACTCCATTTTGGTAAACTACATCTGTCGGATGCTTTGACCCACGAAAAATACCTCGAAGGTCTTGTGGTTCTCACGTATTAGCATAATTCCTCTTCGTGGAGCTTCGCAATATCTATATACTTTCAGCCTATCTTTTGTGTCATTTAAGATCCTGTTTATGTTATTCGAATTTGTTGGCACAACAACCAACAACGTTTGTTCCAAAGATACATCTCTTCAACTGGAGATAACCGGATACGCGAATCTGTTGCAAAGATCTCATTTTCTGATATCTTAAAAACGTTTGGGGAAGAAATGGATTGAGAAGTTATCTTGGCTGTAGAAGAAGAAAGACGATGATGATTACGACAAACAACATTCAATCGGGAATGGTATAGAGAACACATTACTATATACATTGATATCTCTTACTTTGTGACGACCTACCATAATGGAGATGGGTTTTGTACCTTCAACTGAAATTGAGCCAGGGAATCTTGTTACTTGGAATCTTTGGATACCTTCCCTTGGAATAAATTAATTTTATCTAAGGAAATTTTATTCTGGTTGATGTAATTCCTTGTCGTATAACCTTTTCCATCTTATTTTTGTGGTTTTCTTTTATTCATTGTCATCATTTTAACTTTCCTTATCCTCTACAGCAAAAAAATAAATTTATCTATCTTTCCTTCCCAAACTTTTTTACCTTTTTAACTTTCCGTTGATTCTGTAGAAATTATGCTGATGTTTGTGACAAATTAAGGATTATTATAATCACAAATAAATTTGATTGAAGGAATAATTTGAAAGCAGATAAAATTATATCAAAGAACAATATTCACTTACAAAAATTACTTCATTTTAACAACCATCCCTTAAAGTTGAGTCGTTAAGAGATATCCTACAAAAGTTTCTTAGAAAATACATGATATCTAAGACAGGATATCCACTAAAAAACAAACCCTAAATGAGAAAACTTTCAACAAAACTTGTTGAAAGTTTACAGGACTTTGTCTACATCACATTTAACTATGTCCTCCAACTCAAAGACATGTTAGGGTGAATAGACTTACTCGTTTAAAATTGTCTTATATGCTAAACAATTTATTCCAAAGTGTTATACATTAAGAGATGAGTTTCCTATCTTTTAGGATTATTGTTTCTATTTATATGCTAATTTACTAATTCAAAGTCCACGTTAAGTTAAACTGTTTCCATTTTACAACGTTTAATCTTTTCCTCCCTCTCATGATGTTTGAATTCCAGGGGTGGAACACTTTATTTTCAAAATACAACTTGTTCCGAAACATATCTGAACGAATTTCGGACGTAAACCCTGAGGTTAACAATAACCACATGAATTCTATGTGATACAAAATTGACATTAGATATCAAGTAATATCACGAACGTTCAGCGTTGATTTTACATTGATTAGTAATGTATTTAATATTTGTCGGAAAATATTTAATCATGAAAAACATCCTGAAGGATTAACACGAACTTCAATTTATAAATTTAGCGGATAATGAGTTACAGAAGCCTGAATTATGATTACAGCTATTTACTTATATCATCAGTGAGTTTGTTGTTTGTTTAAGTCACAGAATAACTAGTTGAAGCGTAAAAGCTTTGAAAGGAAAAAAAAATTCCTAATTCATCAAGTTAATGGAAAACATTTTGATAAGCTTTCGTTCCATTTTAATGACATCCAATTATACAAAACGAACAAAAGTATTATTTCAAACACAATTACTTTTCTCACCTAGAAAATAGCCTTTTTGCAGGATAATTTCATTGAAGGGATATACGCACACCTGCTTTTTGAATGTTGAGCTGACAATTTACGTGACAAATCCTATTAACTTGAGCTAAACGAAAAAATAGAGCAAAAAAAAAATTTATATCACAAGGAAACTATGTGAAACGCTCAATATCATTAGCTCAATATATATGTACATATATATCCCGATAATAGTATACACGAATCGTGCAAAAGCGAGGGATACTACTCTAAATGAAGTAGTTACAAACACACACTACTACGGCTATTTGATAGCACTTTGGATTGTTCTTGTATTAAAGAAATAGTCGCTATTATTTTGTTTATTTTAACCACAAAAAGTCCTGCCGCAAGGACTAATTTTTCAGGAGTGTCCATTAGTGCAAATTGTCCAATTGGTGACATCGACTAGAGAAATGACTGGAATTTATCAAAACCACAAGCTAGTATTTCTCCTGAAGGATTTTCTATATCACATACAATATTGATCGTTTGACACACATACACACACACACATGCATAGAGAAAATTATTTTTATCAACACGAATAATACAAAATTTCACCCCCCAATATACATGACACAGAATTGACGTAATGACACCGATGAATTGCTGTCAACAAAAATATCACATATATAAATTAACATTTTCTTTATCGTCTGTTGAACTTACTGTTATACGAATTTGTATTATATGGATATTCACATAAATATATTGTGTTAGTTTTATACAAAACTTGATAATCATTTCAAATTATCCTCAATTGGGTTCTTGGTGTTAAATTCATTCGTATCATTTTGTTCGTAAAGTGGCTTCATTAATTCTTATTTCTTTGGGTTTATTTCGTTTTATGTGGTTTATATGTTCATGGATTGAGATATAAATCTTTGTTAAGGAGATATTAAATAAAACGAATGCGGGATATTATCAACTCGTTCATCTATAACCAAATGAAAACGTATTACGAATGAATGAAGAATCAAAATTTCAAAAACATGAACCACAATCAATTTTAAAAGTTTCAAGGGAATCATATATACATATTTTAAACATTTTACTTGAATATAAATATATTCGTATAGGATTTGTTGGTTTTATATTTAAAATAGATTTAATACTAATAACAATATGCATCCTCAAGGAACAAAATAATTAAGGAGTTTTGTTTCGAAGTTATTCTCCTGCAGAACTTTCATTTGCATTTTAAGGATTTTGGAAAAGACACTAAACTATCATTACATTATCATATCTTCTTATATAATTCTTTATGATCTACACTGATTGAAGCCGGTATAACATTCCCTAAAAAGTTGAGCATGAAGTCCCTAAGGAATTGTTTGAAAACATAAAATAAGGAAAAGTCCCAAAAGAATGTGATCCTTTTTCTCGTGAATTCCGTTTAAAAAGGATGCAATGGAAAGGAAAAAACAGGAAATCACATCACCTTGGAAAAGTTTTACGTCTTCAAAGAAGTCATGAAGACAAACGACGAGCAGAAGAAGAAACATCAACCAAGAAAACAAAAAGGAAACAAAAAAGAACTGAGAAATTATTCACAAATTTCATCTGAATGTGCAAGAAGTCATAATTCCAATTTTATTTTGTTTATATATATGTATGTTATGTACAATATATAACAAGTGCCATAATATTACAGAAGCATCAAGT
Organism: Chrysops caecutiens; assembly: GCA_963971475.1. Taxonomy (NCBI): domain Eukaryota; kingdom Metazoa; phylum Arthropoda; class Insecta; order Diptera; family Tabanidae; genus Chrysops; species Chrysops caecutiens. The sequence goes on along the minus strand of OZ020569.1, from coordinate 1,760,113 downwards.
AAACTTATTCATGGTATCCCAATTTCCACATGCAAAATAACTCAAAAAAACCTCTTGAGCAACAACGAATGTTTGTAGCACTTCTTAACATTGAAGTGGCTTTCCTTCTGTCTTCAAGATGCAAGAAGACACAACCCACTCCAACCAAGACGAGAGATGCTAGTATCGTAAATTGACGCTCAACTAAAGGAGAAAAGACGAAATGAGGGAAAAAATGGGATCACAATGCAAACACCTCTTCTTAACTTTTAAGGAAAATATTTTCTTCCCTATTATGCAAATTTAATTTCAAAAAACGACATAAAGGCAACCTTAAGAAAGATGCATAACAGAAGTTCATGCTACCCCAGTGGAGCGCACCGGAAGTATGAAAAAAGGAGAATCTCAGATTCAAGCCAAAAAAACATCATTTTCTTCTTCTTATTCATTTACAAAACTCTTCATAGACTATAACACATATTTGGTCTGATGGTTGAGGAAACAACTTGAAGATATTCTTAAGAAATTTATAAAAGAATTCATCGTTATCACGTTGACGAATGTAGGCGAATTTTTCAACACGCACAATGAAACCAATATAACTCGTGATGGAAATAAATCAGGACACTTTCATAGAAATATCCTGGAATTGTAGATTTTGTGCTTAATATTCATGTAAAGGTGAACGCGTCAAAGAATCTTCAAAGTTTGACAAGTAAACGTTGCGTTTGAGAAAATCCCCGCAACTTTTCTTCATGAATTTTTCGAGGGTTGAAAATTGAAATTTTTCCAAACACTTGGGAAATGAATAGAAAACGACCATCAAGAGTCGATTTCTGTATGTGGCTTCGAGCTACTGCAAATGACGATGAGGAAGATGATGCTGATGATGATGATGGCTATGAGGAGGAAAAACCAGAAATAAGGAAATAAGGATAACGTCAATGCTGGAGATTCAAGTCACACCATCATCATGCCATCGGAATGATTCTGTTTAGACGGAACCGGATGAGTCTAGTCGAGACCTAAATGAATCTACCGTCTGTTGCTGGGAAGCAATTTCATGTTTTCTTACGTTTTTTCCAAGGTAGTCGTATCCGACGACACATATTGAAGCCTAATATTCATCCTAAAGCAAATCTAGTCTAGTCCTGTGTGGATCGTCTTTGGCAGGAAAATTATTTCCACAAAAAATAAATGTAGGGAAAAGAAACACTTTTGCAAAGTCTGGGAAATTTTTTTCTTTTTCTTGCAGGTTAGATTTCTTTAGGAACTTTTTAGTGCATGTGAACAAATTCCATATGCTCTACAAACGAACGATTTCTACAATCAATAATACCATAAATTCTATAGGATATTGATGAAAACGACTATGGTTCATACAAATGAAAATCTCAATGAATTCAAAATGAATTTTCGAAATGTAAATTACAAGGAGTCGGGTTCTCAAAACAGGAATTTAACGGACGAATACGAATAAGTTATTCTAACAATCTCAAAACAACTACTCACATTCAATGCATCCGGGTATAGCCCAAAAGTATACAATATTCAAATGGAAATGGTTTTGCAAACATTGCAAGCTTAACTCAAACCCAGTCTTTGTTTAGCACGCGTTACAAATTTTGCGCTATTAAATTTCCGCTACAAATAAAACAAAACTCACACTATTATACTGTTACATAAGTTTAATGGTGGATATTTGAAAGTAAATTATTCTTGTTAAAACAATATCCAAATAAAATTTGTTTTCAAACAGAACAATAACACGTAAAATCCGCAATTTCGGTTCGTTTAACTCTTCAACTTGTTTTCATTCTGTAACAAAAACATAAAATTTAAATATATTGAATGCAGAATTTTCGTTTTCATTATGTTATTACATATATATTAATACTACCAATACTATTAATATTTCTTAAAAGAATATAATGTGCAGTGTCAAATAAATTGCAAGAGTATAAAATTTAATATATGCATCTTTCTTATATAATTAAACAAAACTCGGATCAACATGGAATTGGGAAATAAACGTTGTCTAACAGTACAAGTCCTAAGAACACAGTGACAAACAACTCGATAACATTATAAGGTCAGGTCGAGAATCGCGATTCTTTCGTAGAATTGGATGGGCAATTGAACCCGGAACGGTAATGTGAAAAAAGTTTATATCAGAAACCATAGAAATTTCTAATAATATAGTTAGTGAGAGCAGCAGATTGAGCAGTTACTAGGAGACGCTACAACGTGGATGTGGACAACCAAAGCACTTTCAGTGGCTGTCATGACATTAGCACGTTTGCACGTGTGATACACTCCCTTTGAAGGACCTCAATTGAATTTCATGAAACGGAATGGAAAAACATAACAACCATGTTTTTCTCTTTTACGTAGAAAGAAAAACCTTTGTATACAATCAGATTTAAGCAAAAGGTGTAGAGAAAAAGTCTAAACTCACAAGCGATTTACCTGTCTTTCACTCAAAGTCATGGCGGCTTTTGAGCAAAACAAGGAAAGAAAAGGAAAAGTCATGAAAGTCAACAATAATTGAATCAAAGTCAAAGCATATCAGAGCAGAGCTTCTTTGTATTTTCGAAAAAAGGGAAAAATCAAATGAAAATGTAAAGCGAAAGCCTACTTCACAGAGGCTTTCCATAGAGACTTGATTCTTGAGCTTTGAGATGCGTTAGTAAAAAGGAAAGCTAAACATCGAATTGATGTCATCAAATGATTTTAAAATTATTCATTACATCCTGTCAAAGGTGAAAAGCGAATAACGTGTGTAAGAATTATTACGACCAAAAGACATTTCCATGATTTTACAGAGATGAACTTGAATTTTCCAAAGTCACTTTTACTCAATACAAAAATTTCAAAGTCTCTGTGATGACATCTGAGTCGTGACACTTCAAAGGCACCAAGGTGCAAATTTAATTGATCAATGCCATGTTGGTGGTACATATTTCTGCCAATCACGCAGTGATTTTGCGGTTTACAACAATTCCACATAACTCTGTGACATTGTGAATGTCATCAACAGATCTATGTAGGTGCAAAAGGCATACTTCAAGGAACAGAAACTGCCACCTAGAAATGCCTAGAATTGTTTAGGTACAAGTTTGTACAAGACATGGAGTCATACCCACTTTGCGTCACGTGTTACTAGCATTACTCTGTAGACCATAGATGGGTTTCTTCATGTTAACTCGTTGTATATCACATGAATCTAGCGTTTTTCTTGAAATTCAATACTTTTGATCTAAACGGGAAGTGTCAAGTGGTTTCCTTTGACTCGTATTTGCTTTGGATTTGTATCCGACAACGGGTTCGTTTCATTTGAAATGTGTAAAGTTGGAATTCACATCATCAAAGGGCAAAAAAAACTATTTTCTTTACTTAGCTTTTAATTATTTTCAACTTGTTTTCATATCTGAACATCGTCAAACAGGAAGTACACACAGGAAGTGTGGTAAGCCCAATGGAAACTTATAAAATTAAAAATCTCAAAGTAAATTTTCAAAATCTCAAAGTGACTTCACATTGAAAATATCTCTGGCATGATATACAGAATTCTGTAGATATCTTCCCGATTGCGTTATGATTGACTAAACAAAACTTTGTCCTCACAAAGATACGTGACACCATAAGAACATGTCAAAACGAAACGACCTGTCATTAGGTGCTTTCAAACGCTCCCCTGTATGTGTCTTTCCGTTTCAAGTCAAATAACGAACACATCTCATTCATTGACTCCACCTGGTGGTTTGGAGCTACTCATAATTAGGCAACATGAAACGACTGAAATTTTACACCCGATATCACTTTGTCATCCATTACTAATTGGCTACCATAAGGAAACCTTTAGGATTCTAAAACATTTTCCAATTTGCTTTCATTAGTTTTGTCTCATTTCCGATTCATATTCTCGGAAAATGACCCGGTGAACGGGTTCAATTCATTTATATTTTTTTTTTTTCAAAGAAATTTTCTTTCATGCTGAAAACCAGGTACCGTCTAATTTGAATATTTCTTAATAAAGAATTTATTAATTGAACTTTTCCTGTACCTGTGTTCGTGTCCATCAATAAAAATTAATTGGGGCGATAATTTTCATTTTAGAATTCGAAAGAGATGACTTTCCCCCATGACTTCAGGACATCTTTGTGAGTCAATGAAGAAGTTAATGAAGTGTTTCTATTGAACAACGTTGTTAAATAATAATTATTAGTTTTATCTGTGTCACCATGAAGTATTCAAAATATTACTTGACTTACAAATTATCATTCAAGATGTTATTTTTAATTGGAACATTTAACGAGAACAGTCGATTGTTTCGACAACTTTAACAAATGAAAATTAACGAAACCAATTCAAATAACGATTGACAAGTAATTAATGATTTATTTTGAAGAATTCAGCAATTATAAAATCAAGGGTTGACCTACAAAGCGGATTAGCATGGATCTAAAAATACCAAAATTATATTCAGACCATTCGAATTCTTCTCAATCAAAGTAAATTGAACTAAATTAAACTACAACCAGGCAACAACAGTTTGTGTAAATATTTCGATATATTTTGATTGACAATTTATCATCTTCCATTAAATATCGTCCATATTTAATTGTTCCATTTTCATTAGTCAGATTTGGAATTTCCAGGAAAATCTACAATTTGTGTTTCTTATATCGCGTCATGGTTTGTGTCAAGCGTGGAGGAACGATCTGAGCATAACAAACAGAGAAATTGACAATTTTTCAATCAAAATATTTGGAACTTGTCCATGTTTTTTATTTAAGGGGTAAGCTAGTGTCTGGAATTTATAATACGTCTAACAACCATGAGATCAATCTCGATAAATCCAGCTAATTTATATGCCATGAGATTGAACGTTGACGCCGTCCCTTCTAAATTTGAATTTAGTTGGGGAGGAAACTATTTGTAATAGCAACGCCCCGTGACGCAGATATGAAAAATGATATCAACAATATAAAACAAAACGCTCCAGGGTGTTATTGAAAAGGCTAAAATAACTTTTACTTTATTCTACACGGATTTATGTATTTTCTGAAACCATTTGTATATACAAACCTATATTAACGGATAACACCATCATCAAGTGCAAAACGCAGTTAAACGCTCTGAATATACAAAACAATTGTCACCAATCAAAAATCCTGTCAAACAAAATAATTACATTCCAGCGTACAATATCAAAATTAATTAAGTATCCTTACAATAAGTGAAAGCATTTAATTTCCATCTATCCGGATTACAGAACCCTTCCAAGGCTCGTTCATTGAAAGGTTTGACTAAAGCAGAAACGATTTCCCTTGAGAATATCATTTTTGAAAATTAATTTTTGTTCCTGTCATGTATGGCTTAAAGGGTGGAGGATAGAAAAAATCAAATTCTAAATCAAAATCATATTTCATTTCATCCCCTAATTTGTAACCCTTTTTTATCCGGAGATTTGTGGTTTCTTACGTTATATAAATCCAGGACAATTCACAAGAAAGTCGAAATGTAATTTTTCAAATAATAAAAGTCCTTTGCATTAAACGGATACACAACCCGATCATAATGAAAAAATACTACGGCCATTTTCGAAAATCGTTAGCATTATCGTTTTTTCAGTTTTTTTCCCTTACCCTTATCCTCGTAAATTCGACAATGGTCAACACCCATTTCTGTCTCCTTATAAATTACCCCAAAACGGAATTTCGAAAAAATACATTTGACTTTGCATTTTCTTTATTTTGACCAAAACAATTTCTTCAAATCTATTTAAAATCACTTCCTGATGGCAGTTATCCTTTTTTGTGTATGTCTGTAGTTACAGCGATAAATTTACGTAAGGGTTACTTTATCCTTATATGGATTTAGCTTGCTATTGATCTATAGATTGTTGTTTCCGTGCGATTAATAGGATTCACCAAGATTTATGTCAAATATAAGGGAGTCCTTTTGTTTGTATGCGGCGAGGTAGAGGGTTATATCGATAAAAAGGATACACGACGCAAAAATGGGAGTTCACTTCATTTCTCAGTGTTTGAACTGTTTGAAACTTTTACTCCGCTACAGAAAGGAAATGGTCTAAGGTGGAGTCCTTTATACAGTTGGAAACAAGGATGCACCAGTTAAAGGATACACAATCAATGGAATTTATCGTTTTTAAAAGGTTTATTAGTTTTCAATGTGAGCGAATTTGTAATTTATGTGCTGAACTCTTTCGCGACAAGACGTCACTTAGTGTCTGAAAGAGTTTGAATAATGTCACGGTACGAATTGTCCTGTCAGTATTTACATGAATAAAGGATTTGATCTGAAAATTTACAATTTACTATATCTGATATGTTCATTTAATGTTCGTTAACTTATCAACATCTGCTATTAAATAATGTGTTGTTTGTTAAAAGGGATAATTTTACCTAAATAACGATTTCAAAGAAGATAAATATTTGTATTATAAACATTTTCCTCATTATATTGTGTTTCAACAACTTACCAGCACAAAGCTCCATCTGCTACAAATGTGCTGAATAAAAGAGCACCATCACTGTTTTATCGTCCAAAAATGCTTTTTAGGCTTGGTACCAGATCGCTGAGAGTCAGAGCACCGTCGTAAATAGTTGAAAGGTGAAGCAGTCATCGATGGCATGACCCCAATTCCATGATCATCTGAATTCATGCTACTTTTCGATGTTGACGTATTGGACGTTGATGAGCGACAACTTCTCATATGGGGCAGGGTTGTTGTCTGCGTCACAGTACCTGTTTTGTAATATCTAAGGCTTTCATTATAACTAGCACCACTACTACTACCACTGCCACTGAATCCACTGTCAAGGTCACCCTCGTCGAATTCTGGATTGATGCAAGTGTGATCTTTCAGCTCGATCGAATTCAATGCTGTTGATAGATTCTCCATGCTGCTGACATGAGTTGGCTTCTCTTCAGTAGGACTTATATCTGGTGGGGTTGGTGGCATTATGAGAGCTTCCAAAGATAAATTCAGTTCGTCTAATACTCGGAAATGATTGTGTTGGACACGTCTTAGTTCTTCTTTAACCATTGTTGAATTCAAGGATACTATTCTATTATCTGATAAAACTTTACGTATCTTCTGATCATTGACTTCTTCATATAGGTTTTCTTGTGTTCCATAACGTGTTGTATATGTATGACGTTCTTCAGATGATGACGGCACAGTTTTGGATCTCAGGCTTTTCGCTAATAAAGCTCTTATTGAATTTCTGGGTGGACTCTTTGATGGACCAGCTATGGGAACGAAATGAGTATCTTGTGGTGGTATATTTGTATGGCATTTAGCAGCACCTGGTTCGTAATATGCATACGAATAAACATGATTAACTGGTGGTGGAGGTGGTGGTGGCTGATGTACTTGGGGCTGAGTCTGTAGATGCACCTGAGGTGGATGTGATTGTGATTGAATTTGTTGCTGTTGCTGTTGTTGTTGTTGTTGTAGTGGTGGTGGTGGTGATGATGGTGTTATTGAAAAATCATTTAATTTCTTTGGTGCTGGCTCAAAACGTTCCATTGTTGCAGCTATATTTTTTCGTGTCCATTTGACCTAAAATCAAATTTAACAATTATACCTATATAATATCATATTCATGAATTTCATGTAAATTACCTGTTGTTCTACTTGCATTTTATGATTACTACGTCTACTATGGCCTCGCCTTCTCCTTTCACTAAAGGAGTCTCCTGCACCATTGATGCCATCATCTCTTACACAAAATTCTATGCTATCCACATCATCTGGATATATAAGATCATTTCGTCCACCCAGTGTCTGAGATGAAACACCTTTTGACATATGTGTGTGTTTCATTGACATTGTGTGATGTGTTGAAGGATAATCTGCTGGAGGTGAGAAATTGACAAATGTTGGAGATGGGGGCCTCGCCGAATACTTCGTTGTCGGATACATCCTTGTATACAGAATGGTTGTCTTTGGTCGACACCTTCTCTTTAATTTTTCACTAATTTTGACTGTTTTTCTGGTTTCGTTTCGGAATTTGTTAGTAATTAAGTTGAAGTTCTTAGCACTTCACTAATAATTTTGTGTTCCAAGTTATATAATAAAAATTCTGTTGAATTTAATTTGGGTATATTTGCTCCATCAGATATCTGAAACGATTAAAGAGATATTCGTATTAATAACATGAGCTTTAACTTTATCCCAAAGAGACTTTGGGTGGTTTTGCATTTTGTTTGTTTCGTGTTTGTTTGTTTCGAATGTCATTTGGTCTCCCTAAAGAAACAATAAATCAATCATATTAGAGCTATATTAATGGCATTTTAATCCCTCCAAAGAGCAAATGTTCATGGTCCATATAAAAGTATGTCTGAAGATTTTAGTATGTGGTATTGGTATCGGATACTGGATATACACGAAGATGAATGGTTGGATTGATGTTGTTTGCCATCGGGATACATGTTTATGGGTTTTTTGCTGTTCTGTTAAAACAACACAACTCAACACAAATCCAGTAGGTTTATGTGATATACATGAGATGGATCTGACTCTCCTTCTACTTTATGTGTGTATATACAACATGTGCATGTTCAGATTGAGTAATGACCATTTCTACATGAAGATGGTGCGAATAGGAGGACTTCTAGAGTTACATTCCGTGATCATAAATTTATGGCTTTAGCAGAACTTTGAAACTCTGTTTTATCCGCCTATATAGTCCACTTTGTATGAAACTATATAAAGGAATGTGTCCTACACCTACCACTACTTCCATGTTTGGCATTTTTATCTCTTCATGGATGTCAACTATTTGATTTAAATAAATTAAGGGGATTTCTCTACTATTTAACGTGGTTACTGACTTTTTGGTTACTGGCTGAGCCTTATAAGCCTGAAACCTGATTTTAGATTTTCTTTTCGTTCTGTGATTGTGTCTTATATCTATATGAAGCTTGAATCCTGAGCATTTACCTTTTGGTGAAAATGATAAAGCGATTTTCAAATTGTGACCAACGTTTGGAAATTTATAACAATAGAATTTATTTTAACAAATACTTCACTGTATGAATGTTACATTTTCTCCCTATGGAATTAACTTTTAAATCCCTGGTCCAACTGCAACCTGCGTCTACGCAGCACATTTTGATGAATTCAAATCAATTAAACCCTTCGTACAATATTTTTAGGGATTCACGTATCGGAGTCATGGAATCTATTTCCACAACAATTTAAATTTGTGGTAGTTGTGATGTTATGATACACGTCTACATACAACAGAGTTATAGGAAATGTAAATTTTAAATGGATTTAATTCAATTACATTTCTCTATTTGTCCAAGCCGGGCACAATTCATGGAACGTATTCAAATTTATTTAATGTAATTGAAAGAAAACGCACTGGGTCGCGTGCAGTTTTGATTGGAAATTATTTATATATAACATAATCGGAATGATAGGTTTTGCTTTGTATGGTTTTGTATTATCTAAAACCAACGACGAATGTATTACTTTGGAAATACCAATCGATATTCGGAATTTGATTTGAACAAAATCATTTATGAATCAAGTACTGGGTAGAAGACCAGAGTCGCGCAAAGGATATAAAACCCAAGAAGGAAATAACATTGTGAAAGGCTAATTCCTCATTTTCTTCATTACACGACATTCTGTTGATGACCACATTTCTGAATTTATTTCTAATTTCTTATCTAATATCAAAACAATAAATCCCTTTCACAGAACAGGGATAAACAAAACACTGAGAATCGTGTAAATATGAATAACTTTTGTCCAACAAAATTTCCTTCCATTGTTTTATTTACGAAATTTCCGCCAAAGTTAAAAATGTCATTTCAAAAATAAATTCTGATATGATAAAAAACTTTTACAAAGTTTTTCTCGAAACTTTTACCAAATACAATTCACTCCCTTTTTGTTTCTTTTAAGTTAAAAAATTTTACATCAAATTTTAAACATTGTTTCCTCGAAAAAAAATGAAATAAACTTTTTTAAGTGAATTTGATTAGGTGAATTGGGTAAAATTGCATTTGAAACGGAGTTTTTTGTTTGTTGTAACCCTTAAAATCAATTTTCATTTAATTGATTGAAAGTTTTCCAAAATTTTTCAAAACAAACTATGTTCATTGGCCAAGCACTTTGAGGTTTTCGGATATAAAAGACTCAATCTAATGAAATGAAAATGGTTTTTTAAAATTTAACTTTTCCCGGAATTGATTCATTTTTCCTTCTCCAAAAATTTCCCTTAAAATGCAAATAAACTTTTACTACGCTTTTAAGACACAATTCTCTCGTCATTTCATATTTTATTTACTGTGCTTTTATTTTTCAACTTTTATTACCCTCAACTTTTAAATTTACCCTCGAAAAGATACACGGTACAACCCCTGGCTTGCATATCATTACGAGGATAACCTTTATATATCAAAACTGGTTGATGATAATAATCGCAATATCATCTGAGCTATTGCGAGTGTTTTGTTAAAAAGTTTTGTCCAAATAAAAAATGAAATTTCGGTGATATTTCCCGAATGTCATGGTAGACATGACTTGAGTTAGGGTTTGCATTTTGTGGTGCATTATTATGTCAATATATGTTATAGCACTTAACATTGATGTTATTAATATGTTACGGTTACAATAAATCAACCGACCCCAGTGAAATTCGTTTCTCCCTCAAAGCATCCGCGTCAGGGTAGCTCAACTTGCTTCATGGTCACACCATGTTACAGAATCAATATCCCGTCCAACTTGGTCCGGGGATAAATTACAAAGGAACTCATAAATCAACAATGAATTCGTTATAGACTCGGCATTACAGTCCAGCCATGTTTCTTTGAGTGTTAACCCACTTAGGTGGTGTCTTTTGAACCCTTTAATGGTCTCTTTAAGAAATGTACGAGGAATGTTCCATTTCACAAAGAGTGAGGCACTTTTTTCAGTGCTGCCTTTAGCTATAACACTTGAAAATGAAATATGAAGTGATTTAGGAATGTATTTAATACGTTCCTTTCTTGAGAAAAACATGATTTATTCATTATGCAAGCAAATCCATGAACAGAATCAAGTAAATTCTCGAGATTTTTTGAGTTTTCCTCATTTTTCACATTTTTTAGAGTTTCAAGACTTTTACTTCGAAAACGAAATTGTCAGTACTTAAGTGGGATTTGTAGAAAATTTTCAAGCTCTCGCTGTGATTCGTCGAGATTACCTGGATTAAATGCCAGCACCTGTTTTAGAACACGAGGAAATGTCAAGAAAAACAAAAATGAATCTTTGTTGTTCATTTAGATAAGCTCCATAACACAGATTTTTACGATTTTTAATAGATTAAGGTCAAAAGGGTATGATCCAGTGAATTGTGAATTTTAGTTTTAGTAAAACTGGCACAAAACTTCATTCAAGACTAATCATTTTCTGTCAAGGACTTGTCAAATTTTTAAAACAGTGAAAATGATTCAAGATCTTTTCAATAATTACTATCAGACATAAGAAGAAGGAACATAAGACTACGTAAGGATGAAATGAGTCTCAAGTTGACATTCGTTCGCGTTTGAAGTGACCCAAAAAACTTACATACCTACATCCAAGCATCCCCTAGTTCCCATTCAAGTACGACGGAGAAAATAAAAAGTAAGAGTACCCATTCACCGACTTTTCCTCATAAATATTAAAATTATTATAATACATTCGAAATAAATCACTTTCACCGGATCCCGTTCCGTCCCGTATACCCCGACAGAAAAGGGGTTTAATATTTTACTAAACTTTTTGAATAAATTCTTAAATAAGCCGAAAAAAATTCATGTATGCTTACGTACCAATGTTTTTTAAATAAAAATAAAAATGGAAATTTTCATATTAAAGGGCGTTCAAAGCCGGGTTCACCTGTATAGGAAATTTCCTTTATGTCTGAGAGGGTAAACGACCCATTTTCTGTTATCTACTGGCACCAGTTGTGGGCGTAATTTATTTTTGTGCCACATCTTGACAAGTATTGCCCTCAAATGTATTGATTATTACTTTGAAAGTGGCTTGGACTTGAATTCAGGTTTCAGGTAAAATTCAAAGGTTTCAAGGCAAAGTTGCATTCATAAGTTTACCCCACAACGGTTTAAATTTGTATTGTATATCAAATGTCTAGATTTCAGCTAGAATGTAATAGCACTTTTAAACCGATTATATAACAGAATCTCATTTTAAGGGACAACATTTAAACGATCCTTTTATATAAATGCTTATGGAATTAAGGCAAACGCATTGAGACTCATCTGGTTGTCATATCAGTTTCGTAGTTTATCAACTAAAATTTGTCCTTAAGTCTTTATGTGGGTGGATAAAAACAAAAATGTGGATAAAATTAGAACCCACAAGCGTAAGATATGAGGAAAATTAGGAAAGGATTCAGTTTTAAGAGGTACTTTCAAATTGAACTGAGATTATCTTGACTAGGAACAATTTACGGACTAAATTTCTCGAGAACATTTAGGACCTGCTAGGAAAGGGCTCTAGAACATTATTTAAATTGTTCAGAATTATTTTTTTAAATTAGGTAAATAAAAAACACTAATAAATGGTTCAATTTAATTGATTTACCGGAGTAGGAAATTGGTGGCTGTTAAATTTAAAAGGCAATTTTAAAAAGCCTAGTATCCATAGAATTTAACTCAAGTACCACCCGGAAAAGAGTTTATAGTTTTTTCTAGTTGGGTAAATAAGATATAGCCCAGTGTTAGTGTAAAATGAAATTCCATTTCGAGCCGGATTCATGATGCAGAAAACGTTTTCATTCGGCGAAATTAACCACGTAAAAAGGGACTCGCAAAAAAATTGCATTTGAAAATTCAAAAATTTCAATTTCAAACGAAATCCATAAAATACAAAAATTACAATTTATGAAAAAGCCAGAAAAATTTACTTTTCAATTGCGAAAAATATATATAAAAAAATTAAATCAATATAATCGATTTGAATTTCAATAGCTATGTTGAATAGCTTTCTATAGCTTCCATAGAATATCTTCAAGCTATTATAAAACATATCTCGCGCATAGTATTATTTCAGGCGAAAAATTCAGACTGCAAAAAGTTAAAACACTTCGAACCAATTTTACACGATTTAGCTTTAGCTGTAGCTGTCTAGATTTATATTTAGGTTTAGATTTAGGCATTTGAAAATAAATCCATTTCAATTGTTGTACCGCCAAGTAAATGCAGATTGCAATAGAAATGGAAGTTAAGGTGTGTGGAGGGATGAAAAATATTATATGGCTTGTGAATACAAAGTTTTCATACTCAATAACCAGTTGAGCATTGAATGTGGAATTTATTGAAAACAGGGTTTTTCGTTTACCTAGTAAATACACTTTCAGTCTATTATAATTGCTACAGCAATACCCAGCATCGAGTTTTTTCCCTTGAACCAAAAAATGACCACCAAATAAAGTAGACGTTCAAAAACGAGTCATCTAAAACTCATATCGTTGCGGTTTGATTTTAGATTAGGACTGTTGCAAGCAGTGATCCGGGAGGAGACAAACATAAACATTACATATTCCTTGATGATTGCGGCCAACTTCATTTTGTAAAGTTATGTTTAGAATAAAATTTTCGGAAGGGGTTGAAAGGTTTCTGTAGTCCTGAAAATCTGAATCCAATCAAAACATTTCGGAAAATGCCTCCAGCGATAAATACACTCAAAAATGCAGCCGAGATAAACCCAGAACAAATGGTGAACGTATCAAATATCCTAATGTACATAATACGTTGGGGATAATAGCACAGGGATGGGTTAAAGGGTTGCATTTTTTGGAATATATTGCCAATATTGTGTGTTTACATTGTTTCAGTTTGTTCAGTTATTGTTGGTGTTACAGACATCAGGTTTTTATTAAATAAAAAATGGATGAAAGAAAAAATAGCTTCAATGTCCCGAAGGGTTTGCTTTTATTGGAGTAGACCAATCCCTATAAAAATTCCAGAAGTTAATTTTATTGCGTCGAAACAAGCACAAATCTTACTTCTTCAAAATGGAGAAGGGTTCTTATTTTGATTTACATACAAAAACTCGACACCGGGATTTTTATTTATGTTCAAATACCACAAAAAGTTGAGAAGGGAAATAAAACCCGGACTTTATGAAATTTCTCAAGTTACCACACGCAGACAACATTTAAAATGTCAACAAAATATGCTCAAATCCTTGTAGCTACTGGATATACTATTCTTGTACCGACTTTGGTTCTACTGACTTTCGTGTTATTTATGTGTCACGTTTAACTGGGTAACTATGACGCCTTTATAAGCCACCCTAGAACCAGCTGGATATGGGAGTAAATCCTTAGAAATACTTTCCGATTTCAAGAATGTTGGATTGAATGAAGAATGAGCTAAAGCAGGTGTAACTATGATACACGTGTGTGTTAACGTGATTCTTTACACAAAAAAAATATATACTTGGCCCGGATTCCAATACTTGAGGGTGAAAGGTAAACCAGAGAAATCACATATTTACCTTGTAATCTCTCAACGAACCTTTACAAAACCTTTTCTTCCAACATACATATACCTGGACATGTTTTTTTCCAATTTCGGTTTCAATTCGAGTGACTCTCAGGTTTCCAAAATCATCAAAATATTTCTATCTTCCCTACATAAATATTTATTTTTACACTTTTAACCATATTCATATCACCGATTTCATGTAGGTGCTATAATGGTATTTCCTTTTGTTTTTAATTCTTCCATTAACATCTACCTAAAGTTAAATCAGGTAAAATATGACTTGCGATGACGCTTTTTAAAGATGCAATGTTAAAGTAAATTCTCCGGAAATTTTGTACCTGGAAACCTTGATTGAAATTTCATATCCAATTAAGAAACAAATTTATATATGTATTACAAAAATGAAAATCAATATAAAATGAAAAACCCTCTCAAGTTTAAAATTCCCCCAAAAACAGGGGAGTTGATAGACACATGCGGGGACTAAATTAAATTTATCGTCGTCTTAATTAATTCTTACATTAAAACGTCTTCAGGAAATTCAGTACGTTTATTAGAAAATTTCATGCAAACAAGAATGCATTTTCCACGAAGATGGTGAGCAGGGACACAGGGAGTTTGAATGAAAGCCACAGAAGATGCCAAAGTTTACTGAAACTTTTGTAAATTGCGCGAAAATTGTGCTTCATTTTCGTGAAGAAAGGGACCGTGAAAAAACGTGCATTTAATTTAATTATAAGTAAATTTACTTCAAATGCAGATCCCCTATTTGGTTGTCCCTGTTTCAAGTTTCGTTGAAAACTTCACCTTTTCACGGGTAAATAATTAAATTAACAATTTCAGGATAGCACAATAACCTTCAAGGTTGTTTTTGTTGCTGTTGTGATTACCTTAGGTGAATACCTCAAGTTATACAGTACCTAAACGTTGTTTGTGTCTGAAACATTACAATGTAATTATGTGTTCATTAGTGGTTTTCGTCGAATCCGTAAAACTTTACTAACCAAGTACCCGTTTCTCCGCTTCATTTCTTCGTTTAGTGAAAGAATACCAAATATGGCAAAATTCGATGAAACATATTGCACAAAAAGTATGCGATGCTTAATATATAAAAATATAAGCTTAACAATTATCCACGACGACTATTCACGGCTTTTTCTCTTTGTGCGGATCTTCGTATGATTTTACTGGATCTCTCTCTTCACGTTTGGACTAACTGTAGGTAGAAAAGGACGAATAGCTTAACAAGCTCAGCAGATTTTGTTAGCTCGACGAGTTAAGTCAAAATCTACAAAATTGTAGTGTTCCATGAAAAATTTATTCAGATAATAAGTCTCGAAAACCACATATTTTTCACAATACTTCAAGGAATGCTGTCAAGTTGGCAGTAATTTTAAAGTAATGGATTTATCTTAAAAAATATGAAATAAATTGCGTAAACTTTAAAAAGGGCATCGTGTGAATTATGTAAAAAATTTACCGTTTTTAAGATGCTAGAAGACAAACCGTAAATATTCTTCGAACCGCGAAAAAATTCACTTTAATGAGGACCACTTTATGAATTAATTCAAAGCCAAGTGGACCCTCTAAAAATTTCAACCAAAGTTAAGGGGAGAAGGTTAATGACAACCCGAAAAATTACAATTTTAAGGGATTTTTCGAGCGATGACATTTTCTTTTGATGAAGCAATAATTACTCCTTTAATTAAAGGCTCAAAAATGACTTGCTGGAAATTTAGGGATACTTTTTCAGGGAAAATCTCACTTACGCTTCGCCACCTTAAGAAGCGTCCTTTAAATTTAAAATTTCGGGTCAGGGAAGGATTTACTAAACTTTTGTCTTCATAAATTAAATTTTTTAAACGTGGATATTTTTCATTTAAGATGTATCAATATCACATCATTTATCACAAATAGACACATGTTCTCGATACTGTATCATATGGATATTGTAGAAGATATCATCAAATTTCATTAAGAAGTTGTGAAAAGTTTTATAGGCTCAATGATGATATCAGAAAATTCATTATCAAAATCAGAAGATAATCCTTCCCAGACTGTGATTGATGGTTGGCCATCAATCTATGTAATATTCCACATGCATAATTAAACCCGTTCTTTGTTCAGCTGGAACTTAATATCCTTAATAATATCACTTCAATACAGCACGAACCTGTATACTCTTCTCATTGAAATGAAATTTCCGTCAAAGTCATGAATCAAATTTATTAGCCTGTGGAAGTGAATCCTTGAGGAGATATTGACGATATTCGTTTAACTCGATTTGATATTCATTTGGGTTGTTCTAATAAATGTTCGTTAAAAAACCATTTACAAAAAGGATAAAGAATGAAAGGATGAGTGAATAAAATTGTAGAATATCTCCTTGTTTAAGTACGTACTTAAGAATCTCATAACTCTAGCTTCATGCACTCCATTTTCCTTGTATTTGCAATTGATTTCTTCTATAAAGTATATCATCATTAACTTTTGCGTTGGTGTTAGTGTGAGTCCTGTAAGCACGTTCTGTATGACGACGTTCTACTGCTTCCGAACAATTTAAAAATAATAATTTCTATTTACCTAAAAATTGCCAAAAGTCCTTAAGGTGTACATTCAAGTGTAAAGTACTAAAGAAGAATACAGTCAGGATTTAGTAGAATACTACGAAATTTAGTAATTGAATTACGCAGGATAGATGGTATACGATACAATATTCGAAATTGTATGTCCTTCCGACGCATCATAAGAGACAATTTATGCGCCAAAGAGAAGACGCCCCTTAGATGAGTCAAGCCCATGAAGTGGTGGCCGTTTTAGATAGTCTTCTACTGAATTTGAATATTGAATAGTGCAAGCGCAAAAAACATTTGTACTTTCACATTAAGAATACAGATATATCCTTGCAACAATATCACGAAGGATTAAATTTTCTAATAGCTAGAACATGTAGTGAGTTTTGAGTGCAACAACCAGAATGTTTATCTTCTTCCACAGATAAACAGTTCACCCCTTGTCAGATATGATAATTCAATATCATATTGCATAGGGTTGGGTAATATCCTTTAAGGGATGATTTTATGCCTTCGTGCATTTCAAGTGCGGATTGTTTATCTTAAAGATTAAATTTTTTACGGTTCAGTGTTTTTCAACGAATTCATTTATGAATGCCTCAGCAAGCATTGGGAACATAAATTCAACAAATCCCTTTTAAAGCACTCTTTGACATTGTTATTAAAACACAGTGTTTAGTGGCATACCGCCAAATGACTTCTACAATATATCGCTTATTCTAAGATAACTTTAACAAATCACAAGTATGAACTGAATTCAGTGAATTTATCACAAAAAATCTTAGGATGAGTAAAAGTTGAAGTGCCCGAAAGAGCTTATTAGCAACCTAAATCACTTCTCTGAATTATGACTCCAATTGTGAAGGCACTATTTTCAGATAAAGCACACAAGACGCAACTGATTGACTTTTTTCAATTTGAATCAAATTTGGCAAAATAAATGTGACTAAAAGTTCTTCAACAAAAGGTCACCCTGTCAAAGGTCTTAGAACGGGATTGAAGGTTTCCGATCAAAATTTCATTTTTACTTTTTTTTCAAAAAAAATTCCAAACGGAACCTGTCAATCTTACTTTATTCAAAGTCAAAAGAACAAAATAGATATCGATTTAACAAAATGCCTGAAGTTAACCTTTTTCTTTTTTATATCGTCTTTTGACCATCGTCTTGGACATGCTTCGGCCCATAAAAGGTAACTTAGCATATCATCATCTTTGGGAACTTATCCATTATTCAAATCGTTACAGATTCATTAAATTTTTGTTTGGGAATAAATAATTCGCCTGTCAATCACAGAAGATCTGTGGCTGATAGATTCCTTTAGATCCTAGCTCTAGAACATCCGCAGTCTCAATTTTACCTTTACGTCTTTTCGATTCGATAACTTGTGGAAGGTGAAATGGATTTACCTCAAAGTTTATTTTACAAAAAAAAAATATCTATTCTTTATTTTATTCTTTTCTTTAAGCCATATCAATTGGATCCGTCATTTGGATTCGTTACGTCAATAAAATCACTTTAGCAGGCCTTTGATGGTGCATGATTTTCAATTTTCTTCAAATTTGTTGAACAAAACTATTTTCCTTCTTCTCGCTTTTCAACTGGCCACTGACAAGAATGGTATCTTTGTTCAATCTAACAGTATTTGTAGATTATTTTGGATAGCCAAAGTCAAAAAACTCCTACAATTTGGAGTGTAGCTGGTGCCCCAAAACTAAGATCCTGTTAGCATTTTGTTTTGCAAGACACTTATGATGTCTGTGACAATTTTGGTATAGTTTGAATCAAGAATCTAAAGACTACATTTTGTGTTAGAATTGAATTTATATTGCGGAGGCGTGTGAAATCGTCATCGTAATACTGTCGTCAAGCTATTGTCTTACGTAGAGATATTGTAGAGATCATAATTACCTGTCAATGAAATATTTGATCCTCCACGGATATTCTTCAGTTGTAGCTCCAAAATTTATCAATTGATAGGTAGCGCTATAATCTGTAAAAAAATAAAAGAACAATTATTAATAAAGTTTATTGTATTAACGTGACTTATACTGTGGAAAATTGTCACTCAAAAAATTAACAGCTCATGTATGAATTGTTTTTCGAATTGCGTTTGATACGTGTTTGACACTTGCAAGTCGAACTAGACCTGTATTCGGAGAATAACAAATTAATTTATGAACATTTCGATGAGATGTCCAAAAACTGCAACAACTTAGCTCGTTGCATTGCATATTGCAATGAATATGTAATTACCACGAGCACTGCAAAAAATGATTTGCTGTCATGATCAATTAAGGAATGTTCAAGAAACATATAACAATTAAAAATGTAAGAACTACAACAACTTATTGCATACAATGCAGTTGGATGCAACGATCAATGCATTCAATTTATGCAGCATTGCATTGGACATGTTGCCATAAAGAGGGACTTGTTTGGAGCAACCACAAAAAGACAGAAAACGAACAACAAAACATCAGACTGGCATCCATATTTAATGCAAACATGATTTTGCATTTATAAATAAATTGTTTTATAAAATAAAATAAAAATTTCTTATATATTTTTTAGAACAAACTTGTTAAGTATGTGAGTGGCATAACCATAACACAAACTAATTTATGGGAATAAGTTTTTATACTTTAGTTTTTTAACACAAAACTTGTTGAACGCCGCCATCTTGTTTGAGGTTATAATAAAATCGTTTTGCGCTTTTGACGCTGATCGTATGTGCTTGGGTTGTTAATTTGTAACGATTAAGAATCCTAAACGTCGAGTTGAGGATTTTATTTGGTATGTGGAAAATTCCAAAGGAAGAGAAAACGTAGCAAACTGTCAAGAACAGCGTCTCTCATGATGCAAGATGTCGGCGTATACTGAAGACATGTTGAACAAACATCCAAGTTGAACGAACGTCCATCGATGGAACCTCAAGAAACAATGAGTTAATGTAAAACCTGCTCTGGATGTGAAGGTACCAAAGGTTCTAGTTCTGATTCTTATGGACATGATATAATTAAATCACAAACCATGGAATGAGAAGTTACGGAATTTTTTAATTTCATGTTATTTTTCGAATCAATTCCATCGTCTTGGAATTTGCTACAACCTTTCTTTTCTCTTCAACATTTTGTTTTCTTCAAGATTTTCTTCTTTCTCATCTTAAAGTGTTTTCAATTTTCTTGAGGATTAAACCCAAAACGATGACTTTCAATAATCCCCCATTAGAGAATAATGGTTCTTTGCTGTTAGATGTTTTGAGTTAAAACACGAACAAAACCCAGTTATGGTGTATGTGTTCGAAGTTAATGTAAATTTAATTAAAGATTTATTGCGTGAAATAATTTATTACTACACTTTGTTGCTGTTCAGCACAGAAGACCATAGCTTTATCCACACAACAAGACACAAGACTTGATAAGACTAGACGAGAATTTCATTGAGGAGAAAGAGGATCCATTTTGGACAAGAGTAGGTAAAGTGGTAAATTGATTTGCAATACCATGAAAACCAGATACAAGATATCATGTTCACATTGATGGTTATACAACAAACAAACTTTAAATTTGCCAGAAATTTTTGGTTTAGGATTATCTGGTATCTTCTATACCACACGAAATATCTAAAACCGATTCTTGTATATAACAAACATCTAATTTGATGAATCTTCGAATTAAAGGAATCTGATGAAGCAATATTGTTATACAGTTCATTTTGTAATTTAGAAGCTAATGGATCGAGTTAATCCGGTTCTATATATTTGAAATCTGATAGTTTTCTGGATTCTGAATTGTCTACATCTCATGTTAACCTTATAAAGTATGTAATAGGAAATCAACTTGATCAACAAACATCTGATTGTCTCTTTTGAATCTTTCTTTTTCAGTAATTCGATGAGGTTTCTTTTTAAGAAAGATATCAACATGGAAACGTGTCTAATATACATTTTCGGATTAATTTAATACCAAAACTAATTAGCCGAATTATACGGAGGAGACTTTATCATGAGACAATGTTTATTGTTATTGCTGTTGTGGGAAAACATAGCTCAGTAGCTTCTATGTTCTTTATCTTTTCAACGTGAATTTATCACATCCAGATAATCCATTTTATGGTTAAACGGCTTTCGTAGGGATGGGATGAATTTTAACTTTATAAAAGGGTTACAAATTTTTATGAGTTTACCTCAAGATTTATTGAAGACACCATAATTTGCATTATGTTGTTGTTGGAGGCAATTGAATTTTCTGAGTTTCGCGACATTTTATACACGATACCTACTCTTTTTTTTATAGGGCTTCCATTTTAACCCTTTCAATTCCAAATTACAAGTGTATTAGATATCGTCCCTTGTTATGCTTATTCTACCTACAATTCCAATTAGTTCAGTGAGCATTTGAGCAATCAACTGAAAACTAAGTGCAATTTGATGTTTTTTAATACAATGAGAATACTTAAAACCCTTTTTTGTTAAATGTTTCGGGGACAATTTATTACTCAACGGCTTAAGCTTTCGCAAACGTGTTCACATAAGCCAACATTTGTATTTGATGATATTTGAGGACTTATACGACAACTTGTGTTACGAGTAATTGATTAACTCGACAAAACCAACTTGATATTTAAAAACCGGAAGAAGGGTTTCAGGCCTATTAAGTTCGTTATCCGTGAAAATGGGCAAAAACTGTCAAAAACAATAATTAATGGGGAGAATGCAAATTTTACCATGTGACACACGTGTCCTAATTGTGATTTTAGCTTTTTGCTTCGATTTCACTCAACGGATTGCGAGGGTTTTAATATTTGAAAATATCGAGTTATTCCTTATTTCTTTATTTGATCAAAGAAAATTAATAGAATATTTTCCAAAATTTTCAAATCAATCAGAATAAAACCCTTTGAAGAGAGAATAAACCACTATTACCTTCACATGTAAGTTGCTCAAAACGAAACTACCTATCAAATCTAAACAAATCTTAACGGCTGCATTTTGTTGTCATATACATTATATTCTCAACAGATCAAAAGTTTGGTATCGGTGTCGCTTTTATATTACTCATTATTAAATGATTCTTGCGCTACAATACCGACATTATATACCATAAATTTTAATTTTGAATGCAATGTGTCTGAGGTTTGAAGCTATTTGTCAAGTGGGCGATTTTCGTGATAACTTTATCTTTAAATGAATGATCTCCTACTTGGATTGAAATGAAGTTATTCACATCTTTGAAGTGGGCATTCAAATTACAACTCTATTCTACGAAACCTTCATTAAAGCTCATTTCGGACAAATGATTTATCTCCAAATAAAACCACGTTTTGTTCATCCAGAGGCAGTTGGAGTTTTAATTTCTATACCCAAATGAGTAACATCCATAGTTATCTGAATATTAAACGAAAAAGTTTATTCCATTTAGATAACCAGACAAAGATATGAAAATGAACGTAGGAAAAATTGTGAAAATTTTCAAAATGGAGTTTTAGAAACTTATTTTATCTTGACACGGGAAAAACACTTTAAAATTTTATAATTAAACCAGTTGAATCAGAGAAAAACCTTAAAACTCACGTGATGCGTCAAGAAGTTAAGTTGAACTTTTAATTTTATATATGTATAATGAAACCCTCTTGTTTGGGCCCAAAGGGGCAACACTTTTCTAATAATTTTATCTTCTTTATTCATGAATTTTCCAACTCCAATGGAGTTTGACTCGAAAACGGTTGGATTTATTCATGAAAATATTCATTCGATTCGATGTTGAGTTTTGTCGTCCTTTTGGTCCTTTTCAGCTCCAGGACGAATGTTTGTTTGACTGAATGTGTATGTTTTGTACGAATTGTGATTCCTGACTAGCGGGGGAATGATAGAACAATTCATTAATTCATACATTCTATTCGATTTAATTCAGTTGCCCCAACTACAGCCACCCTCGGGAGCTATGTGTCCGGATTTCGTCTGGATTCGATATCCTTTTTCAAATTCAGGGGATAAACATTCCATGTATATCTATCCTGAAAATGTTATAGCTTCGTTGTTGATTAGCTCTTATGACTGTCTGATTTATTTCTATAGCTCAAATGTATCCCGTTTCAATTGGTGTCAAAAGAAGTGGAAGCTGATGACTTGACGAGAGTGTGATCCTATTTATACAGCAAAGTATCCTTTTCACTTTCATCATATCCATCCATAGGATATTCGTTTATCCTTGAGAGTAGTAACTTTGTAAATAATTTACTCTTGTATTCATCAACATTGTGAACTTCGTTAGATTTTTTTTTCTTCTTTATCTTAAGCTTTTGATTTTGTTTTTCATTGACTTCCAGACAGTTTCCCATTCAAAGAGTAGATATCATAGAAAATTGACACATTCACTTGACACAACAAAGCGTCTCGGAAAATTTACTTTAATAACACAAATGACATCACTAAAACTCGTAACGTAAATAACCCTTTTCTTTATCTGTGACTTTAATGATATCATTAAACGATATATAAGGAGAATGGGAAGTAGAATGAGACTCTTTGATCGTCTGTAGATGATCAAAAGACTTTTTGAAATGAAACATTCCTTCAAACTTGTAACGTGTGAGTTGTGTCGTGTGACTTCTCTCCGTTGCATTTCCTTTTCTTTCTAATATGGATACAAATTTTGTGAAAGTCCCCTTTTTTCTAAAGGTGTCGGAAAATTTAAAGCATAGTTCACACACTCCATGTTAGTGTTGTCATAAAACATAAACATAAAAATATCGAAACATCATAAAGAATCGCACGACTTCATTCATTTGACATCATTTTAATTTATTGGCGACACTTAAAAAGGGGGGAAATGTGTCAGTTAATGAAAGCCATTTGATTTTAGACTTTATTTTCGGAGTTTTATTGTTTTTAGTGATTTTATTATGTTATTGCTGGAAAGTAAAAACATGAGACTTGATTCGACACATTTTATTATTGCAATTTGTAGACATCTTTAAATAGGAAATTTTAGCGCATTTCTAGTGGAAGATTTGCTGCAATTGTTTGTCCGCAAAATCAATGTCCGTAAAGTCTCACGTCAGAGTAAGGTTTTCTCAAGAGAATCAAGGCAATGACACATTTGTACAAGGTATTCGATCCATAAATATTTGTAATAGTTCTAAACATTCATAAGATAATTGTTTGAGGTAAAAATCGTTGAAACATTGAAATGAAATCAAGATTCAAAAATTGTCCCTTCAATATAATACATTTCTCATAAATCAACCCTCAACGATGGAGGAGCGGGATTATCGTTTCGTTGACAATACCTAAGGAACCATTTAAGTTTGTTTATTTGTAACGAGATGAGTATTATAAATTTGATTATAATTTACTTAATAAAGTAGTTTTATTGAAAGCGTTTTTGCAGTTATTTTAAGTAGGTAATTCAATTTGTACAATTGAGAGAAGAATAGAATAAACAGTTTATTTCGTAGGGCAAATGCCCTAAAAGACCTTGATGCAAATAAAAGGATTTTATTCAGTTTCTGAGAAGTTATCAGTTGTAAGCTTGTGAAAACTTATGAAAGGATAAACTGGAATAAATTAAAATTTTTAGATTTTCCTAATTTATCTTCGGAATGAAATAAGCGTCGCCTAACGTTATAAAATGTTAACAGATACCCGAGTCGATATTAAACAGGATATCTTTTGAATTACTCCTTTCGGATGGGGATGTGGTGCAAGATAAGAAGAAACAGGAAAAAATTATCCACCATCTTGTGAACATCCTCCACCGGAAGTAGAGGGTTTTTCAAATTGAAAGAGAACCTTCCCCTAATGAAGGAACAAATTTACACTCAATTCCACTTTATCTGTTCTGGTGAAGTGAAGGGTTTGTTCAGTAATTGGAAAATTTATTTTTATCTTCTCGGAGAGAAACTCATAAAGAAGACTTTTAACCATCACCACATTCTCGCATTTCTAACACCTGGTGAAATGCCAAGTGATATATGACTTGAAAAGATAAAAGAATTTCAATTCTTAAGGAACTGTGTAGTTCCTTACATAAGCCTGTCACATAATCGATGTCAATAACTCAGGCCCAGAACAGTTTATTGTGCTCTCACATGTACCTGACACCCTCCACACCCAAGAAATGTGTGTGCTTGTGTTGGATACCTGCTTGATGTAATAACATCGATTACACAAGCCCAAGAACAAGAGAATAATTATGTTCACATGTTGAATATCCTTGTAATTTATTAATAAGATACTCAGGTGGATATTATGTGTCTGGAACGGTTTTGTTTTGATGGAAATTAAGTTGGTAGCGGTGGTGGTGTTAGGTGAATTATAGGAACCTTCAACACAATTCTGGCTGGTGTTGTTGATGATGACAGCACAAAACCCTCTCCTTCGTGTTGGGTTAAGCTGGCAATCAATAGAAACCAGATATCGCCAGGGATCCGTTCTGTAAGGGACAAAAGCTCACTACGAGATATTGTAACATGGTAAGGTGATAGATAGCTTGACACCTGCCAGTCATCTCCATATACCATGTACGGATTTCACGGGATACAAATTCAAGGGATATCGCTGTTCCACATGCATGCATAAACCCTTAATCCGCATAACACTATTGAGAATATCACATACAAAGTCAAATGATGGATAGCCAGACACAATGTGAATCCTTTTACTTTTACATCAAAACAAAATTTTTTAACAAAATCCATACCAGTCTGGTTTCATTATATAATATCACGTTGCTTTAATCATATCAATACCATGAATAGTAGTTATCTTTTGTAGAAAAACCTTTTTACTACAGAATTGAATTTTGTCTGTTTAGTTCTTTTGCAGGTTACAAATTATTAATGAAGTGATAATTAAAATCACCAAAGTTTATTAAAATTTTGGTAATATTCATTAACATGCTTTCATTCTAAAAATTTTTGCGAGTCTAACGTTTTATAAAGGAAACCTTTTTGACTGCGAATTGATTCGAAGTAGTATGTAGTACTAGGAATATTCAATTAATATATACTTATTTCCTGTTGTGATAACGAATAAAACAATAACACACATCACTAATTTGAGGGTTTTTCTATTCATAAGCATAGTTTTCTTTTATATTTTGTCATTTCGATTTTAAAAGGAAAATGCAAGTTTGTACATTAGTCATCTTTTTTAAAAACTACTTAACCCTGTGATTAACTGCTTCCATTAGTGCAAAAGCCGACCGAGTGGTCCCGTCAAAGCAAACAAAACATCAAAGGTGACCTAAAACACAAAAAGGGTAATTGAATCCTCAACATTCTGGAAGGAAACGTTAAGTAATTGGGATTATTTATCACGTACAAACACTTTAGAGGAAATCTCAAATACAAGCTCCTGTCGATGCCATAGTAACTTGAACAAGTATTCTCTTTATTTTGAACAGATTTTTGAAGAGCTACAAAATTACCATTTGCCACGAATTGAAATTTTTTCGATCATCATCATCATGAAGCAGCCAAATGAAGCATAAAATTAAATTCACGCTGATGTGTGAGTCAAAAAAGGGATTATTTGTGTTCAAGTTCGCTTATTGACAAGTTCAAGTAACGACCCTGAAATAAAGTGTCTTGATTCTATTAGCTTTGCCTAAAAAGTGCCAACTTGAGGATAATCGTTTCTACAGACAAACTGCAACAGAAAACGTAAAATTTTGTATTTCGGTCACATACGAATTTCCACACCATCAGCCTTAAGGGAATTATTTACTCGTTGACATATTAACCACCCCAACAAAACATCATACGACTTATTTGGTTAAGCTACATGGCCCGATTCGAGAGTAATGAATAAAATTAAAATTCCATCTGAAAAGGGTCGAAGTCTGTCTTTATTTGAAAGAAAATTAGCAAGAGAAAAAAAGCCTTTTTGAAGCACAAAGGATTAACTTCCTTTCCAGTATGTCCTTAACACAATTTCGGTTGACTTTCTTTAATGTCTATTATATCCCCAACAATACATCATCATAAATCATCGAAAAGACCCAAAACACTGAGTTGGGGAGCCAAGGAGCCAATTTCACGACACGTGTGCATGCACGTCATTTTCATTTTTATCCGTTTCAACCACCTTAACTCGAAGGTTCTTTCTTCATGTGTTGTACGAGTATTCTTTAACCCCTTTTCTAAGGGTTTCTTTTTGGCGGTGACTTTTTCGCTTTATTCGATATTAGCATGACTCGTTGAAATTTCGCTTAGGTTCGCACACATCAAAGGACCTTCCGGTAGAAGGTACCAATTTCAAAGCATAGCTCATCATCATCATGATACTATAATGTAATATTAACCTAAAAAAAACAGGAGGAAAAAAAAGACATGGTAAAAACTGTCACTTAAAAGTCGCATCATCATTCCTCATTCAAGCTACTTTTATAACGTGAAAAAGTTTCAAGTCATTATTGATGAATATCCACATCCATATCCATATCCATACCCCATCAGATTTTAACGGAAATTGTTCACTTTTACTACAGTTTCCTTTCGTGTTTTATTATTTTTGTAACCTTTTTAAAAATTATCCACCACACCTGAACTGAGCTGTTAATAATATCACAAATAAGAGTCCTTCGTCATATGAAAAATAACACTTCGACTAATGGATTGCGTGTGCATTTTCAGGACTTCATGACTACCTTATCCTTTACGTTTGTGACATTGCACGTTATCCAGGTGAAAATTAATTGTTGGATTTATATAATTCACATAGATTTTGTATGGCAATGTACAATTGAAATTTTCACGTGCGTGTGATTGAAATGTTTTGAAACCCTTTCATGGATATCTCCATAGCACCAGTACTACAATATATTCTTATCGATCATTATTATAAAATTAACTGATTTCTTCGTAAATTTACAACTCTCAATCGTTCTTATTAACGCAAACTTTCCCTGAAACTTATAATATAAATTGTGATATTGCCTTGTATGTAATCGAAACTTTTCCTAATTTTATGGGAAAAATTAAAGTTGGATACAGAAATGCATGAAGAAAATTAGCAAATACTATATTGAACATTTTGTAAATGACATTTTGTCCCGCAATGAATTCACTGATAATATCCCAAGTCATTAAAGTAAATCACTTCAATTAGGGATTCCGAATGTAATCAACTGGCCTCATGTCATTTCCATAAGGATAAATAGAGTTGTAGCAGATGAATCAACATGACCACCACTATACAATCTTCAAAATATTATTCACCCTCATCACAAAACAACCCCTAAATAGTTAGATAGTTTTGAATGCATGAAACAGTAGCAAACATTTGATTTGTCCTCAATTCATTCTGGGATTCATTCCTGAATATTCAGGATATGCAGCGAGTGGGCAAACTAATACCATAAAGATTTAGTATTCCAGCTTAAACAATTCACTATCAGCTGATGTATAGCATGATTAAAACTAATGTTTAGCAGTTAAGCTCAATATCAAAACGGGTCTGACCCATCTGAATATCAGGACACCACATCCACATCTATATCCATATTCTACATCCCACATCCATCAGACAGATTCCATTTGAAAATAGAAATATCATCGTCCTTGGGTGATTCGTTTGCCGGGACTAAAATTTTATATATGACTACCGGCTGGGATTTGTGCACACATTAGAAGGACTCAAGTGGGAGACAATTCTGTTCCATATCACATGAGTGAACCCATGAAACGCGCACTTTCGAGTGTCAGAACTCATTCCGGCTAAATATTTGATTTTGGATTTTGTCTAATAAATTAATTCCAGTTGACTTATACTCATTTCAATTGATGCAATATGTATATGCACATGTATATGTATGTGTCTGCGGATTCAATTCAATTCCGGTAAAAAGAGAAAAAATAGAAGGGACGACATTGAATGGAATTTTTCGGGTATGATTTCCACTTCCTGGATTCATTTATGTCTGTCCGTCCAGATTGAGAATAGTGTACATATATCCTGGTAGTCTTCCACTCAAGGGTTTTCCTGATTACTATTCTAGAAATCAAGGGAACATGGGATATTCTGTACAACACAAACATGACATCTACACTAAGAGCGGAATAGTGAAATCGTTGTCACAATTTTTTTTTCCGTAGGTATTTGTCAAGGATAATGGAAGGAGTTGCTGCATGATGGTCCTTTGTCAGTGATGGGTGTTTCTCTAATGCAGACATTATTTTGATGATTTTCTCCCTAATTTCCTTTTTTTTTGGTCTTTTATTTTCATGAACCCATGATTAGTTCCAGTTTGACAAATTTTCGAAATTGTCTCAAGTTTTAGTGCCCGGTTTCTTATGAACTTATTATGAGACAGGCGTCACTAGTGACGCTTTTCTAGCTTGTGCACCTAAAAACAGGAGTTACCAATTGAGACCAATTTTGCAGCGCATAGAGACTTTCTTTATCCCGACAGGATAAAAAGGAAACAGAGGAACAAGTGTTAAGCGTAATTTCATTGCTTCCTGTAGTCATAAATAAAAATTGATTTCAAAATAAAAACCGACATCTCGTGGAAACTTTACCAAAACATAGGAGCTCCAAAGGAGCAACAATGGAGTCTGGGTTCCAAGTCGTAGGAGCATAAATGAATAAAAATCTGCTCATGATTGAATATGAAAAATAATACATGCCGAATGGAATTTGTTGAGCATCTTGAAGACATTCCCGAAATTGGGGTAATATTTCATTTTGTGGAGTTGTTCCACAAAAAACAGAAAAAACTTTATATATATATGAAATTTTCAATCTGTCCCGATGTCTTGTTCTTGATGGTGTGTCGTTTTTCAAACTTACTGCCGGAGAAACGGAAGTGAAGTGCTTCGAAGAAGTTTCATGTAAATAAGGACATGACGCGGAGTTTTTTAGATGCAAAAATTTCAGAGTTTTCATGTTACGCAGTTTCTTCTTCCCTTTACTAGGTATATGTTACATACAGTATAAGCTCCATTTTACAAGAAGATTTTCTTATATTTCTTTGCGTATTAATATTTTATGAAATATTCAACAAAACTCAAACTGAGGGGATAAACACATAAGATAAAGACGATGGGGTCTGTCTCAAATCGATCCATATAAGAAATTTCAGTAGACGTCATCGATGATAGCAAATTAAACTGATTCCGATTTAGATTACATGCTGGAAAAGGCAGCTCCCATTGGGGGGTATTCATGTATTTCAAATTTTTTTTATTATGATATGAAATATTTTTATATGTTTCTGACATAACTGACATATAGTCCATGTTTTGACTACATACATACGTCTTGTGCTTCATGTGTGATGGGATGACCCGGCAACTGTTTTTGAGGTTATGGATTTTAAAACTGATTTATATCGATTTTATTTTATGCTTTTGCTTTTCAACATACATATAACTTTGATATGTAAATCCTCGGCAAATCAAAATAATAAATTGTTCAAAGATTTTCTGATAAATTTTTCGTGAATTTCGAACATGACTACATTACGGACCATGACTCGATGCTTTCATTTTTCCCAAACGATACAAAAATTTAATTTAATAAATTCAGTAGCTTGAAATGGGATAAAGCTTTAAAGTTTAAATTAAAAACAAATTTCATGTTTTATGGGCGTTTTTGTTTTACATTTTTGTTCAAGTTTCGCAATTCTTACCTTTAGCATATCATTTAGATGGCTCGTCTCGATATGATTTTATTCCGAATAGTGAATGTTTGACCTGAAAAAGAAAAACAAATTTTAATTTTTTTCTTACATTGAAAAACCCTCCTTCAAGTTAAATATCGAATTCTTGTTAACACCTTTCAGCACCTTTTTATGTGTCAAGGTTGTAATTTTTCGGTTTTTTTATTTTGTTTTCGAAAATATTATTATCTATTGGAAAATGTTTTATTTTCATCAAACGATTAACAATTTTCCTATTAAATTTTCTGAAATCTTATAATACCTTGAAACGAAGAGGTAAAGGGCTGCTTTCCTATTCCAGCTAACATAATAAAAAACAAATTTTGCTTGTCATCAACAAGAAATATTTTCCTGAGAATAAAAGGACAAATTCATATAACAATTCGGTCCAGTTGCTGTGTCATATAATGATATTATACAGACACAACTTTCTGAAAGACTTCAACGAGGAAAGAACGAGAGAGACGTGGATGTGAACAAATTGTCACAATATGTTTGTTGATATCAAAAGAGATAACAAACAGGATTCCTGATAACGAATGACTTTCAGAATTTCGTTATTTTGGGTTTTCGTCCTCCAAGGACGAAATATGACATACGAACTCGGAGTTTTATTGTATGTGCAAAAACCATTCCATCGAATGTGTGTGTAGAACTACCAGAAACCTCTTTCCCTTAATGTGGAAAGTTTTTGTGGATAACTAAAATTATATTTCTCTGCTTATTTCAAATATATTGGACACTGACCTTTTGCTTGACCTCAATTCGAATTGCATGTCACTTGTCTTTTTCATATACATATAATAAATAAACAATAACAATTCATGACATGTTTAAAGGCATCAAGAAAGGATTAGCCTACCAATTTCAACTTACTTAGTTATGTGAAGTAACCTTAGCTTTGAGTTGGGTTTAGAATCAAAATAAATAATTCAACAACCTTTTAGTAAAACACTTCAGCCTCTCAGAGGTCACGAACATGCTTCGTACAACCAAAATCACATGAAATCCAAATCGCAGCAAGCCACGAAAGCAACAATTATCGAAACAATAAAATATTCAGTCATACCAAAGTAGAATCATCTACAGAAAATCTAAACAATAGAAGGAGTCGATTTGCATAAATACAATACGCTTAAAACGAAAATCGTTAGCTATTAGTAACAAAATCGTTATAACATTAAAATCATATCACTTCAAGGAAGTCTTTAAATAATTTGCATTAAAGACAAACCGGATATTGTCTTTACGAGGCCATTTGTGGTATGAACAAATGATTATCTATTATCGCAAAACCCCACGAATGGGATACCAATAATCCCGCGATTTTGGTTTTAATACCACTACCACCAACAATTACAAGCAACATAAAACAACAAACTCAACAAGAATCCAATGTAATAAATGAGAATAATTTAGCAACATGTACAACATGAACAGAAGAAACTCGTATTTCGTATTCATTTCATTCATTTATTTATTATATTTATTCATTTATTAGTATTCAA
This sequence comes from Chrysops caecutiens, assembly GCA_963971475.1. Classification (NCBI taxonomy): domain Eukaryota; kingdom Metazoa; phylum Arthropoda; class Insecta; order Diptera; family Tabanidae; genus Chrysops; species Chrysops caecutiens. The sequence goes on along the minus strand of OZ020569.1, from coordinate 1,727,859 downwards.
GTTATTCAGTACATATATCCCGAGATATCCATGCAAACGAGCTAAAGGCAACAGCGCCAAATACAATCCCACGAACCTCTCGAGAGGTTTTCGTATCAGCACGAAACCGTAACACCCAATTTTCCTGGAGTAATAAAATTTGCAAAATGCACTTCCGGTGTAGGCAATCGTTAACTTCCCAGAGGAAGTCAAGTGGAGTAGAATTCATTTAAGATAAGTTGACTTCACTCCAACATGGCCTTAAAAATTAATTACGTAGAGAACATTGTATAGAAACTCCGTTACAAAATCCAATATCACGAATATATACTTATATTATATAAAAATACTTGAATGTAAATTATTTAAGGATTTCGGGTTTTCAGCCCCACTAAAAGCCTATCCTCCCTCGTTAGTATGCAGAACATAACATCAACAGGACAGAAATGAACAGAAACCTTTCTCAATAAGGATATTCCTATGTTGAAGCTAATTAGAAGCTACTGAACGAAAAGCTTTGTGACATTTTCAAAGCCATTTTCATCCTTTTTTATTTTCATTCTTGTTGCAATTTCCTTCTTTGTCTCCGTGGTCCTTCTGTTTTCGGCAATTCTAAAATAATAAAAATGCATATTGTACGAAAAGTGTCTTGTAGAGATCTACATCGATATAATGTAGTCAAATTGTACTTCTAGGAAGGATAACATAATGTCCTTGTACAACGAACATTTCAAGGGGTTTACCAAAAACGCTTAAATATTTAACATTCAAGAAATATCATTTTATATAAAATTAGATATGTGCAGATATCACTAACTATACAAATGTAGATTATCCAGTAAAGGATAATCAAGAATAATGGGATTAAAACATTTTGGAAGTGCTGAAAAATTCACTTCCACCATTTTCGGTTTGATCCTTTTTTTCAAAGCTTACCAAGCACAAATTTGTCTCTTCTTTTTTGAAAACACGTTCTTGTTCTAAAAAGAAACTCGTACTAGACAGTTTTTCCGGGTTTTTTCTTTGCTTAAAAGGAATAAAACTGGACAAATACCCAACGAAATGAGAGACTTCATCTGGTTTTGGTCCTTAATTATTCGTCTTCGTTTTTTTTTTGTAAATAGTTTATTAAACTTCCTTTGGAAGAAATTTAAATTTTATTTCCTTTTTTTAATCCTGCCTCATCAGGGAATTCTTCTCACGTTCGGTCAACATGTTCTCAAGTTTAATTACGAAAAAACCGGATGTTTTTCCGGGAGACAAGTCGTTCTTTAAATCGTCCTTTTTAAGGACTTGTACTTGACTCTGTCCATTTGTTAATTTCCAGAAGTGTGGAAGTTCTGCATGACACCATTTCGTGTGCGTCAGCTTGCAGGACATTTCGAAATAAAAATTAAGAGAAATAGGACATATGACAAACTTAAAGGATTTAAATTGGACAAGAAAATGTAATGAAACGTAAAATCATGATTTACGGGTATGATTCTGACGTCGAAGTAAATTGGCGATAATTGGCTTTAATTAACTTTCCATCTCCGACAAGTAGTGAAATCCTATAAGAATCGTCTAAAACGAGGAAGAATATCTCGTGGTCTTCACATTAGTATCACGTTGTAAGTTTCAATGCGAGAACTCACATTGCCTCGAGATCATGTATTTCCAATTAATTGTATCGGTTAACAAAAACAATTTTAAACCACACGTAGTGTTAGGATATACCATAAGTCATTTGGTGCCATCTTCGGTAAAGATAAAGATAGTTTCAGTTGAAGTCTATGTTGGTAGCATCGAGTAAGAGTTTCGGAAACAGTTAACACATATTTATACATATCTGTCTACATTTAAATGCGCTTTTTGCATTTTGTTGTCACGATGACAAGTCACAATCGGGAACCGGGTTTTGTGCCGGATCATGTCACCTCAATTAATAATCTCAAAGATTTGATCATTCAAACGTCATAACGATTTTTAGGTGTGGGTGACTTGTTTGAGTATCGAATATAATCAAAACAAATTCCAAACAGGAAATTAAAATAAAACGAAAACGTCTGGAACTCCTTGTACCTTGAATTCAAGGTAAAACCTTTCGTGTTCGGGGCACACCTCTTCGTTCCATATTTCACATTTCGAATTCCACAACCCACTTCTGAAATTTGCATGTTCAATTTGATTTTGTTGTGCTCCTTTGACCCATGTTGGTGTCTTCTATACCCCACTTCAGAATCTAAAAGGGGACATTTAACATGCTCTCATTAATCATATAACATAGTCTTAATCGATAAACCGTCTACTGTTGATTCACCAACGCTTCCGTAGAAATTATATACTGACGTTTATATAAGACTCGTTGATGTTTGAACTGATAAACGTTCAAGCTATTTTCCTTGAAGTTCAGGGGTTGGAAACGAACGTTTTCTATAACCTACAATTAACCCTCACTCTTCTGTCCACGTGTACATGTCTAATTACACGCGCCGCTCAAGGTTGACACAAGACTTTGATGGACTCCTCCCAATCACGTTAACATTTCAAGAACACATGCGACGGTGATAAATTGTCAATCAGATATGACATGGAACTAATAATTATGAGTTGAATAAAATAATTAAGACAAAATTTGTGCCCAACTCAATAATGTGCTCCACCCACGACATTTTGTTTGTGCGGACAAATATGACATCTTGCTTGCTTCAATCGAATTTCACGAAATGCCAACTGTATGACAAGTAATAGTGAAATGCATTCGAAAGGTTAACATTTTTGAAACCTTCCCGAAAAATTAGGTCAACATTTTGTCACGTGTGTGGTCCACCATTTTGTTAAATGGCGACAAATTCGAATATTTACAAAATATATGAATACTATTAACTTTTTATTCCAATTAGATACAGTTAACTCGTTTATCTGTTTCGAGAATAGCTTGGAAGTTTTCTTTTGAAAGTTTTTAATCGTCTTAAATTGTCTTAAGTGTTTGAATTAGAATAAATTTTCATACGAATTTGAATTTAAGTAAAATATATTTATTTTGTCTCATTAATTAAGAGTAAAATAAAATTTTGACGAGTTTAGTAGCTAAAATAAATTTTAAATATGTATGACAAATTCAATTTCTCGTTTATCTTGAATTGGAAATCTTAATAAATAGAGTTCTGCGCAAGACTTTCGTGAGTCAAATGTGGCGTGAACTGAATTTGAGTCAGGATTGACCTCGAGTAGCAAAAATTTCAAGGGACGACTCATGTCAAGTTTCAGCACTCAGGAATGGAAAATAGATCCTGAGGCAGAACCATGATTTGATGCTTCGTTCGGAAACATGAAAGTCAATTTCTGCTCCAATTTATACTGATGTCAAACTTTGCACAAATGATTCACTTTTCGTTAGGTGATATTCGAATCAATAGTATTGAACCACTTAAATCCAAAATGAATTAAGTGTTTAGACTAAAATCTCTTTCGAAAGTCTTTGAATGGCTTCGGATTTCTTCCTGTTGCAGTTAAACCTTTCAGTGAAAATTTGCAACAAGTTTTTCCAATTTTTCTCATTTTACACTTAAGAAGTGTTTGATTTTCTTTAGTGGTTTTTCACACTTCCCAAGTGATTGTTTCTTCGAACTCTTTTTTCAAGTTTTTTCTCTAATACTTTTCACTGTTTTCTCGTTATTTTCACACTCAAAATCGCTTCAGTTAAAAGACTTTCCGGTCTTTAACTTTTCTTCTTTTTAAAATTTTTTGTGAAAATGTCTTGAAAAATTTTATGGCTGCTTTGGACTTCGACTTCGATTTCGACCTTCGTTTTATAGCATGGAACTTTTCCACTTCAAAGTAAATGAAAAGCAAAGCTTTTGTAATGCTTCCCTTCGGATACATATAACAAATTGAAAATAAACACAACGCTAATCCTTCAAAAGCAAACTTCCAAAGACACAACATCACCTGATACTACTATATTGATATCCGAATTAGTTTTGTTAATATTTTCCCGTTAATAGGATCATCCTGTATGGGCTAAAATTTGATACTCATTACAAAATCTTACGAAATTATATAAGATTATCCCCACCGTTCTAGGTATTGTCTATCACGACGAAATTTTTGATTGATTCTACTCGTAATTTATGGATATCTCGAATTACATCATTACTAAGACATTCTACCTGTCACAATATATCTACAAGAACAATCAGAGAACAAGTATCAGTAAAGGAAAGGATATTCATCAAAATCCAATTTTGGAATCAAATTCATACTCAACGCCACTGCTCGTAACATTCTTGATTTTATAATACATGAAATCCTGAAGGTTTTCGGGTTTGATATAAAAAGGCACCAAAAATAACAACTCCAATGAAAATCAATCAAATCACATATTTTGATTGTCTCCAGGCGATGCAGAATATTATACGAAAAAAAAAACATATAACCAAAATTCCCAAAATTGAAATAAATTTTATTATTGTACGATATCCGCAACACAAAGTGATATGAATTATTCATAATAAAATATATGTTTTTTTTGTAGAAAAAAATCTATTCCGGCTATTCGGATGAAACCTCAAAATATAAAGAAAAGATAATAACGTCCGAACTTGATATCACTTCGAATATTTTGATTTTACAGCCTTCAGTTTATGTAGGGAGTATCTATATCACATAGAGAGTGTATAGAAAACAATACAATCTTCAATAATAACAGAATTCCAATTTAATCCCAAGTCGTATGAAGGTAACATTTTTTTTTGTCGGGGATATCTATGCGTCCTATATTTTGGCACTTGATATTGATATGGGATAAACTTTAGGGCGTAGTCGTGTCTTCAATACGGAATGGATTGGAAATAGGTTCAGGTCGAGAACAATAGTAATAATGAGTACAAAAAAAATAACCAGGTTACGATCAACAAATGTGGCAAGTCATTCCATGGCTTCAGGGTGTCCAATCCGGTATTTTCCAAAAATACTGTATGACTGAGCAGAAATGAGGGTAAAAAGATTGCTAAAGTGTCAAAAATGTCAGAAGAATCAGGTCTCGATTTTTGGCAGATTGGTTTCTAGTTGACTCATCGAAAAAATTCACCACAACCTCGGAACAGTTATCTCTTCGACGTATGTAATAATAGCACATAAAAATAACCACATCAACAAAGTGTTATTGATGACCAAAACCGTAACCAATGTTCACTCGTATATTATTAATAACTCAACAAAAAGAACATTTACCTAATAAAATGTTCAAGTTTATGGGAACCTTAAAAAGTTTTGTATCGATCTGGAATGGAGGAAATGGGAAGACAGCTCATTTCTTCAAATTATATGTTTCCACAAAGAATTGAGCTTTCTCCGAAAACCCAAAAATTATTATTAAACTTCCATAACTCCAAGATGATACACATATCTAACCTCAATAGAAGCGAGTATATATTCTTGAATATCCATTAATTAAATTCATATTGATTGTATTGGTTTGGTTATCACGAAACTTTTATCTTCGATTCTCAAGGATTAGTGTCAGAAATTAATTAATTATTTTTTTTCTTTTGCGTGGCGATATCCTTTTCAGGATTTTGGATCTTAGTTTTGGACAGTAAGCTTTAGATTTTTATCTTTTTCATGATTCGGATTTAAGTTGAAGTTGAAGTTTAGTCGACACTGTTTATGGACGAATAAGCCGTCGATGCGATTTGTATCAATAAAATCAATTATTGATTTTTATCTCTTCGAAATGAAGACGTCTGTATGTCTGATTATTGTCAAGGAAATGAAGAAATAATTAGATGGCCGTTAATTAAGACGAAAATTTGTTGGAAGTTGTTTGAGGTCAACTCTAGATCAAGTTCATGTTTTCGCAGTGAACCGTAGCAAATCCAAAAGAAACAACATCTGTTTTTGACACTTCACTTCCCATAATTTTTTCAGCCGGACGCCAATGAATTGGAAATGAGATAACTATAGCAACAATCATATCACATGTCATCGACCAAGTCTTAGAACTGTAGGGATTGATGAGAATATGACAATTTAGTGGCTTACTTTGATAAAGGATTACTGAAGAAACAATCTTACTTCTGCTTAAAACCCAACATTAACAGGGAAAAATTGTAAGCTTAGCAATGAATCTGAAGCTCTTGAAAGATATGCAAACGTAAAATTCACAAACACCAATAGAATTTATTTTAGGACGGAAATTCTTATTCAACTTTTCCTCCAATTTGCACCTTGTGACCTTATCAATTTGACCTTTAAACGAGCAATCTCCGAAAGAACTTTACCTGAATAAGACTTTTTAACAATTTAATCTTAAATTTCGTATTTGCCTTTAGCAACAAGTTTTGCCATTTCTATGCCATCCAAAATGTCCTCAATAAGATTTTGTCGTTCAAGATGATGAGGAATAATCGATATTCCCTCACCACAAATGAGCATGTTATATAAGAATATCCTGGAAAATTATAAGAGACGAAAAAGTCCCCTTGAATTTCAATCCTCCATCATTTCAGCCATGTCATCGACGCTAGCACAATTGCTCCCCTGCATCACAAAAGACATCTACGTTTGGAACTTTCTTTTTGATGTAAGAGAAGAGGAAAGAGGGATGATAGAAATTTATACAACAGAAAAAAGTATAGAAGAAAAATTTCCTGAATAATTTCTTTAGATATCAACGACAAAACAGGGAATATTCCCTCGAATGGTATCTAGGGAACGATTTTTGGGAAACCACATTTGGAATGGCTTTTGAGCTTGATTTCACTGGGCGATATTGAGCAAAATGAGAATAAATCAAACAATCCAATTCAAGAAACGTCCTTATTTAGAGATATACAAAACTAGGTCTCTACGTCCCTCTTTTCCTTGTCTATTCAGGAAAGTCGTAAATCTTTTAACTTATCTAGGAATGAGTTATAGATCCCTCGAAACGATATTCTAAACCACACCTTTAAAAAGAAGGACTAACAGTTATCAGTAATCCCTCGCGGATTGTTTCTTTTGTAATTCAGACAAAATATTGGCACTCATCCCCAGAAAGTGAAGAATCGAAATGTCCATCTCACGGCAAATCCAGAATCTTCACGGATAACAGTAACACTTTACGCTTGGTAATATATATCTCACGATATTTGGACAATACGTTGCGACACGAAATCGATAGTTGGGATACGGAAGTCAAAAAGAAGACAGAAGTCATGATTTCAAATTTATAGCCGCATATGTTAAAGTGCATTTTTAATAGTGTTGTACAAATATATTCACATATACATACACATGTATATATAACACTTCGGTTTATTGTCGCCATTTTATTTTTTATTTGGCAATTTTTAATATCAATTTGTTGTTTTGTGGAGGTAGATGTCATAAAAAATATAACAACGATAACGGTGTCCTGTTAATGTTTTCCGGTGGATATATAAAGGGAACACACAATCCGGGACATAAAAACGAGTGTAATTATTTGTATATCTGCAGATACCCGGTAAAACTCGGTGCGGGAGTAAATTGTTATCATTAAAGGATTATATCCAGCTTTAAAGCTTAAAAAACACAAACACAATAATAATATTTCATGTAGCCGGATTTAATGGGTACTCACCATGTCTGAACGGGTGTGAACTATTTGCAATTTTTTGCGAAATATTTTTCGTGCATATTTTGTGCAGGATTCAAGGAAATGATCACTTAATCCTTGGAATTATTAAGTATACAAACATTTCAGAATAAGGAACGTGGTTTTCTCAGCGGTGCAGGGAGATGACAGATTATCTGTTTGCAAACCGATCAAAAACATTCAAAGGGTCATAACTCGAAAGATGTTGGTTGCTTGACAAACACACATCATTTAAATGGTCAAATTCAAAAAGATTTAATTCAATTAAAACTTTGAAAAACCTTGTGAAACCCTAAAACTTTCTCTGAAATAACTCTGATAATGATACAACTTACACTGATCTGAAGCCAAATGCTGCAAAAGTTTCCCTTAATTACTCTGACCAAACCGCAAAGTGTATAACCTGTAAGAGAGAAGATAGCATGTAGATAAAGTTTACAAGAAAATCTTCAAAGAGAATTTGATTTTGGGGATAGACAGATCAAATAAAATAAGAAAAAATTCGCGTCAAGTTCAATTCTGAATTGTTCAAGGGAAGATATTTGACTGGATAAGGCTGGGGATTACTTTATTTTCAAAATTGCGATTCAATTCAAATTTCATCCTCTTACGTTTTCCATTCTGTCGTTCATAAATTAGGTAAAATCAAGTTTTATAGGAAATATTCCTTTTAATTTATGTTTCTTTTTGTACATTTACTTTCGTTATATATTTGGTAGGTATTATATAAACATAAATATATGTATACAATTAACATTTGGAGGAAAATGTTCAATTTTCATAAAGTTGATTCCTCGAATTGCGTCACGTGTCAAAAAACAACCCTTTTCCGTCCAAAACACTTGGAATAATATTTTACACTTTCTAAACCGTTCAGCTATCGATTATCCCTTAAAAAACATTTTGCCATAAAAGTGAATCCAAATTAAAGCCCGAAACGCAAAACCATCAACCGAAAAAGTTTTACTTTTACTCCATCAACTCCGGTAATTATTACCTTCCGGGAAAAACAGCTAAAGGAAACTCCACAAAGTCGACGAAAAGATGCATTAAGACATTTTCCGAAAAATAAAATAGGACTAAACAAAATGTAATCATATCTGCACATGACAGCTGCCATTTGAGGACATGGCCTGAAGGATGTTTATATTCCAGGAACGTGCAGGACCTAAATGGAAGGAAAAATGGAAAAATAGAAAGGCAAGAAAGAAAAAATGTTTTTATATACAACACACATTTAGATATACCTATACATTGCATTTCTAGGAGTTACATTATGTTATATATACATCATTGTCCTTTATACTATCCTTAGTGACCATGACTACATGTTGAGTCCTTAGAGATTCCTTTTATAGAATTCTAGGCATTTTTTTCGGGGTTTATTCTCTTTGGCAATTTAGTGGATTGAAATAAACAAACGTTAAAGAAGGACAAAAGCTATAAAAAGCATGGGGTGTAATGAAAAACTGAATCCCAGGACAATCACCCGGTTTATGAATTAAAGAAGTTGAAGTTAACATTTTCTGATTTATTTATTTCTTATTACTTAGTTTCTTTCTATTTTTGTTATTTTCATCAAAATCATTTTCCGGAAATTCAAGTTGTATTTGTATGTATCCTGTGAATGTGAAGAATCTATTTTCACAACTTCTCGACTGACAGGGTGCATTCCAAACGCAAGGTGACACAAAAGCTAGAGTTTTGTGAAAACTCACTCTGGAATGTCGCATCAGGATGCCTCAGCACAATACAGTAAGAGTAACTCGTGTACCTATCCTTGAAGGAGTTTTGTAAGTAGCATTTAAAAGGAATTTCCTCGAAAACTCGTAATGATAAGCTGCTAAAACCTGCTTATTTATAATGGAGAAAAAAGGGACGACATCCCGAATATGTACACAAAGCGTCGACAAACGGCATTCACAGAAATTTCTGCTGGAGAAGGTGTTCTTGTTCCCTGAGGGCGCCATTTCGTTAACGTTCTCATGGAACTGTTGCAAAATTTTGGCGTCTCATATTTCAGGTTTACCTGAATGTCATCATGAAATTTGACACAAGACGTTTTTCAAATTTTCTTTTTTTGCCTTTTAGGTAACAAATTGTAATGGCAACTTAATATCGACGCTTCATTATTGAATTACATCAATCTAATTAATTCCTGACTCAAGGATCAAAATCCTTGAGTTCTTGGAGTTGCGTGGTATAAGGTTATGTAATCCAAAAATAAAGGAGATATTCTTGGGTGTGTGTGGGAAACAACATTCAATTCGACCGGGTTTCTTTCTTGTTTTTATTACCTCAAACATTTTATAGCTACAGCAATAAACTCTCCAGTCTTAAGTTTTATGGAGTGGGTCAAAACATTCTCTACAAATGAAGCTTTAATGTCATTAACTCAAGCTTAAATTTATTTAAAAAAATTCGAATTTAACGTACGAATATACAGAAAGTCCTTTAAGAAAAGGAGCAGTTTCTTGTTAGTTTTAAAGATGTTTTTTTGCGGAAAATTCGCTTTTCAAGTCAAAGGAGAAATTCTTTTCGAAACTTGCTTGTAGCCAAAAAAGAAAAATAAATTCGTTTTAAAAGGGAGAAATTCAAAAAATTATTTATTCTACCTTTTCCGGGTTATTTTCCCAAAAGAGTTTTCGTTTATTTTTATGTTTTTACGAAACATGAATTTTTTTTCATATTATTTCATTTTCCTTTCCGTAAATTTCGTTTTTAATTTCTTGAAATTCAATTATGACTTATCCTTCAAATGTTTCTTAAATATAGATGCGAGAAGTCGCTTTGTCAAGAAACCTATGTTGAAATTTAGCTTAATAATTTGTCTTACAAAAGGATCATTTCGAGAAAGTTAAGGGATAATTTTAATCAAAGAATTTGATTAGTTAAATGCCATGGACATCTCAGGGAATCACAGAAAATATAAATTGCTTTGTTGATTTAATAAATTGAGATAATCCGTAGAATTATATACTATTTAACAAATTCAGATATTTTCAAAATTGACTCAAATTACATTTTGAAAGAAAATTTTTCTAGAGATGACACCAAGTCGTTCTAAATGACCGAATCAGGAACTGGAGGAAAGGCAGAAAACATCACGGATTCGATTTAAATGAAATATGATTGCCAGGAAACTGGGATTAAAAATGTATATCCTTTGAAAAAAATTTTACTCTGGTGGATTCGCTTTAAAACGGACTAAACTTGGAACGTGACCAAAACGATTTGAGTACAATTTAATATTTTTTTATCTACATTTATCTACATTTTCTGCTTCTATTTCTTGGCTAAACTGGATACCGAAGGATATCCCCTTACTGTTGGTGTTATTTCAGTGTTGAATTATAACATTTGAATTCATGGTTTTGGTTTGTTCAATTGTTATTCTGATATTTATACCCTCATTTGTAGCACATGCTGGTAACAAACGTGGATAAACAATAACTGCATCGTTCAAGAACAACAGTATGTGATTTTGTTTGTGGAAAACAGTTTTAAATAACTTCATCTTTGTAACATCTTGTAAGTGTATTTCCACAATGACACAAGGATGCGTTCCTTTCAATACCACATACAACATCATAAACTGGTTGGTGATGATGATACTTATGGGAAGGACTATACAAAACCCATTTCCTTTTGAGCAATTGAACCCTCAACTCATTCGGTGCATCATTTAAGTTGATTCCATGTGGTTTTATGAACACATGAAGCGGAAGTTGTTTTAAGACTTCTACTCGCTGCAGTAATTGTTGTATTACCTTATTATTCTTCATGTACGATTAAGCAACAAAAACTACTAATACTCTTCAGGGATACCCTTACAGTTGTTACACATTTCAACAGAACGTGATTCGAAAACGTTGCATTCATGCACGCAATGGAATAAACATTGCCGAAGAAAGTTTTTAGTTTTCTCAATATATTTGCATGAGTAATTAAAATTCAATTGTACTTTATGTTGAAGTTGATTCAAGTGTTTGCGTTTCCCGCGGAAATTAAATTCAATCGAATGGAAAACCTTTGGAGGTTTGAAAACTATTCAATTCCTAGTTATCAATAATTTCATTTCAAATTTTTCAGATAGTTAAAACAAATAAAACTTTTTTGAAAAAGCTCTAAAATGTGTTTTGTGTATATTTTTAAATACATAGAGGTAAAGGAATTACAATAGCATAACTATAACCATGCAATAGAAACAGATATATTATTACTATCTTACAAGCTAAAGGATGAGGAACCATTCAGTCAACATTCGACGAAAGATCCTTGTCCTCAAGGGGAAAATATTTTATTCATTCAACATCGAAGAAGTCTTAATAAATCATTTATAAAACATAATATCCACATGAGAATAAAGGAAACGAGCTATTTCCTGAGAAAAGTCGATTTAATTAATGGACACAACGAATAATTATCACAAGTAAATGAATTTTTTATAACTTACACATCACAATATCTACACTCAAACCCATTACACATCCTTTGATAAAAGCGGCTATATAAAGTAGTACATCATTCAGACATTTAGCCTTATTAAGGATTTAAAGAGATAAAAGACGATACGCACATAATAAATGCATTAATCAAATGAATTCCATTAGGTATTTCTCTATAGAACCATTGGAAAATTTTTCCACATCACAAGACATGAAAAATGAACAAGAGAAACCTATGATACCTAAAACCTCAAACCTGAAGTCGTTGCAGTCAGTCGTCAGTCAGTCAGTCAGGTTTGTATTTGTTTCTTGTGATGGACACGATGAACAATAAACTGAATATCTTCAAGAAAAATTATTCGAATAGAAGTAATGTAGAGTTTCTATAGAAAAACAAGAAAACCCCATCTGTAACTCCCGAAAGGTATAAGATGAAAGACACAATGTACTTTTTTCTCAAGCCGAGATAAAAGGTAAATCAATTGCACGTACTGGGAAGAAGGAAAAATAACAAAAACCCACTCTGTATGCAGTTCTACCATTTACTTGAATAACCCACAAAGGTACAAGACCTGCATCGTGTCGTGTAGTATATCCACAAAGAGGCCATTTACGTTATTGCTTTGATGGCAAAGAAAGAAGTGAATCTGAGGAATTCACTTCTAAAAGGCTAAAAACATGTTTTATAGATTTATTCAACTTACTTTTAGTTGTTTGATTTATCCACACTTCTATCGAATTGAGTAGCTCAAAAAACAACAAGCTAAACACACACGAGTGTGTATTTCTCTAAAAGGTAATACTCTAACTGTGAGGATATTGATATATACACTGGATGAACTGATTTATTGCACGACTTTAGCTATTCCCGTGTATCATGTTAGTGTAAAATGTGAATGCATATAACCAACTGCAAGATCAGTTTCTAACTCATAACAACAACTTATACTTTAACATGTTGATGGATAAGACACATTTTTATGTGACCTCCAGGTCAAGTTGCGGATTCAAAGAGCTATAGACTTACGATAACATCTCTTCCAAAGTTGGCTACAAAGTGGGTCAAACCAAGACGCGGAATCATGTGCTGGGGAGTACTTGACGCCAAGTTTTGATTTTGATCATTCATTTTATAAAATCTCCATAGAATCATGGAAACCAAACAAATTTAGATATGGATATTAACGATTCACAATCGACACAAGGATCAGAATCTAGCTTTGACTTATATGTTTGCAAAATTTACATCAATTTATACCTCTCCAGGTTTATGTGCAATATCTATTATACTTCAAGGATGGTTATTATGAAATCTGAAATAATAATAATATGTAGATCAAATAAGGTACATGAAAAACCACGATAAGTAACCAAACCAGAGTCACCTGGCGCCATGTCAGGTAGTCAAAGCTCGTTAATATAATAGTATCTTAAAAGTGGAAAAATTACTTATATCAAGAAGTGATCTAAATGTATACCAACATGTCAAAATCCGCACTAGAATCAGTGTCGTCATGCATCAAGTAGACATTTGGCGGGTTTATGAGTTCTATCTAAAGTATGTAATGTCCTAGTTAAGGCACCAAAAGTTCATTTATAGTATTGACGAAACCTGGATCAGCAAAAAGTGGTGGTATCTCTAATACTTTCTCTATAAACTCTGAACACAGTTAAGGATAGAACTAAGCAAATCTTGGATAACAATATCACAGTTGTTGTAGTGGTGAATTGATAATGAGCATGTAAATCAGTGTCACTTCACGTCATGAAAATATCCCAAGTTCATTCCAAATATCTTAAATATTTTTGTGGTTAAAGCTTTAAAAAGTCAAGGACAACTCGAAACAGCCCAACCATTATACGAAAAATACCTAAATGTCAGGTTTACACAACAATTGCTTTAAATAATAAATGTTTACACCATGTCGGTGGTTCATCATTAAAAATCAATTATGTTATATGCCGAAAGGGGATAAAAGAAATAACGAAAAAGCCAAAGGAGAAAAAAATATTCAATTTACCCAAACGTAATTTCCGACAAGTGTATCATTTACTTCATGTTGATTATGATATGATGATGTTGAAACATTTTAAGGTATTCATTACCTTCGTCTCGAGCACCTTGAGATATCAAGAAAATCCATTTCTTTTCCGGGTTAACTGAATGGAAAAAATTTAAAGATATTATGTTGAACTTTAATAAAAAATTATGTCGATTTTAATGAGATTTTTTTGAGCTATCAATCAAAGTGTGTTACGTAAGACCCCATCGTCAAGGTTCCCCTGAATTAGGGATTATCTCCCCCTAAATAAATAAATAATGATTTTTCTGTTGTGAATAAAACAAAAATATTAAAGCATTAATAATACCTTACTAATAAATAAAAATTAACGTTTTGAACATATTACAGAGAATGCACTCTGTGGTAATGAGGATATTCATTATGGAATTAAATTATAATTTTCGGTTAAACACCATCAAATTAAATCCAACCCACCATCGGAGTTTGTTTAGCAACTCCCCTAAATGATAACCGGATACAAAATAACACAAAATCCATTAGCGTGTTTTAAACTTATTAGTTGATGCTATTAAACGTCATGATTTACCAATAATATCTAATTAACTTAAAACCTAATAAAAATTAATTTTTCATAATACTTCTGTTATTACCAACTCAAAACAGATAATCAAAATTAGATGAAATGGTTAACCACATGAGAGAAGGTTTTTGAACCGCAAAATTTTAAAGGTTTATTCGTGCTATTAGATATAAAGTACCTACTAGATACTAAGGTACCTACCAGACAAAAATAACATCATGAGAGTTACAGCAGAAACAAGGTGATAATTAATGTATAATGTACTATAAGTTATTTTTTTTACGGGACATTGAGTACATAATTTGTGTCTATCACACGATATCGTTTTGCCATTTAAACGTAATTCTTCCTTTTACAAGATATAAATATGGTGAAGAGCAACTGGCAAATTACGTACAAAATCATGGTACCTTTCGTGATATAGCTCCAAGCTAACAACGAACTAGTATCGATACAACACGGAAAAAAATGTTCTTTCAATATCCAATTATCGGTTTTATAAACAAGTAATAAGTAGTACACTCTAATATTCAATCAAAAAGTAGATAACAGTGACACGCGATTCAGGAACAGGATATAATCGATGTGCTTTGGATAATAATAGCTGGAAAGCACAAAACTATAACCTACTGAATGCCTCTGCTTAATGGAGTTGTTGCATACCACAGAACACGATGTTATATTATCCTTTTTAACGACTAGAGGAAGTTAATTGAATTTGAATCGAAGAGGCTTGTGACAACTGTTATTTCGATCCTTGGGAAGTCATGCCAAAACGAAACGAAAGAGCTATTTTTTAAGGATACGATCATTTGCTGTCTCAAAAGCAGAGAGAACAGGATAAATAAGAAAACTTTAAATGAAACTCACAAGGACAACATCATAAACTGATTTTTGAGAAATTTTTCTTAATCCACAGAAAGGAGTGGTGCAGTGACAAGGAGATTATTTTCTTATCCCGTTGCAAATTAAGGAATTTTCTTCAAGAACCAAAAAGAGGACAAATTAGATTAATTAGGGAAAAAGTGGGATCTTAAAAATTTGTGTATTTATTTTTTGTTAAAAACATCAAATTGAAGGTTACGAGAACCCTTTGACCTCCTTTGTCAAGCATTTCTTTTTCAACACAAAAAGTTCCTTTTAATTGGGCTTAATGAGAAACAAGTGCGTTTGTGTCCCTAAAGACTTGAAGAATTCATCCTTTATTGAATAACACGATAAAAGAAGAGAATAGAAATCTCGGTTAGTAACTGAAAGGAATTCCAACGTGAGACAGGTAAGAATGCAAAGGCAACATTCCTGAAATTCTCCCTTCACCACACGAGAATGCAATTTAGTCCGGTTTCATGAAAGGGAAATAAATTTTCATATTCCACAGATTTTTGTGATTTCAGTTTTTGGTGATGGTAGTTTTTCCGTTTCCGGGTTTTTATTTGTTTTAAACCAGCAGCAACCAGCAGAATCTGTTCAGAGTTTTTAAAGTGTATCACTTAACTGGGTATCAGATTTTTTTGTCGCAGTTCTTAAATTTCAACTCACGACAACGTTCGTTTCAATTATCGCAATTGGTCTAACAATTGTTGAAATTCTGGTGGGAAAATTTGAAAATTTTCAAAAATCTTCGAGACGATAATCAAGAAGTCAGGATTAGCGGTTTCTTAAGAAAAATAAAGTGTCTAATCGTATTTAGATGTCATTCTCACAGATTAGCGTCTTCCGTCTGTATGTCATAGCAATTACGTTAAGTGTATGTCTTCATGGATGAAGGAAAAGGTACTCCTCATATGGAACCAAGTGACCATAACGATCCGTGACTCTACGCTACCATGCTACATAACACCATCGAACTGCTGCTGCCTTAGCATGGCAGCAAAAAAAGATGCCACTTAGTGGTCGTCATCTCTAGAGAGTCCCACTTGATTGGGAGTGATGTGCGTGCCTAAAAGGCAATTCACTCGGCCCTCTTTATACGTCATTTGGTATCCCTCAGGATGACACAAAAAGTTGCAATCAAAAGATTCAATTGTCATTCATTGTGTCTCTTGTGTCACAATGTTGCATCTCTAATAATAGTCCAATGATGCAGCAGAAGTGAGCTCCATTCATGGAGACAATGCTATTTTTTCGTTTTGGTTGTTGAACAGTCACAAAGTTCCACAGCCAGATGACGCTTGTAGTTTGTTATGTAAAAGCTTCATTTTGATTTGTTTATTTTAAGTTTTGCTCTTGAGATAAGAACATATTTTCAAAATGACCGCATTCCCAATGATTAATCGAGGCGCGGACTCCACCAGACTGGGCCTTATCACGTCTCATTTTTTTAAGACGATTTTCTTTTTCTCCTAATCTTTGTCGGGCCTTTACTGCATTAGCTTATCCACATAAACATATTTTTTACGAGTTGAGATTTTGAGTTTCGTTTCAAAAGGTTTGGCTTTTATAGGGCACACGACATTTAGGAGTTAATGGGAGCCGTAAGTGTTTCTCAAGATTGGCTAATCATATTCATGAGAGTTTTTATTAAGCCGAAGAATGATGGGAATTTAACAAAAAGTAATACAACATAGGGAACATGTGACATTGGACAAAACACAGATGAACTTTATGCATGATATTTAGGGTAAAAATTGGTTCACTTTGTGGCTTCTTGCACTACCATTTTTAGAGTCTTCACCTTCGTTTCCTATGAATTAGCTTTTCCCACATTGAATTATGACATAAAATGGCCGATTCGAGAGCCATTGCCGCAATTATGTGAATCCTCCAGCTCATTTCGTTCTGTCGAAAGCCAGGTGTGTCTCTAGTTGATATACAAACAACGTCAGGTTCAAAAACAGAAACATCCAAAACTGTTTCACGCTACAAACCACAGAACGTGATAAAGAGCTATAGTAGCGTGACTAATAGTAATTTGTATCTTATCAAGGTTTCTCTTCTTATTCCGCCACAAAATACTTTTCTGTTTGCATTAAGTTTTTCTATTTATAATGCGATTGTACCTTTTTCAATGAACCTTTTTCCACCTTTTTCTCGCTAACTCGAACTCAGCCAAATTCCAACAGCAGCGAAATTATTTCTTCGTTAGACCCAAATTGATAGGTTAAGGTATAAAAAGCGCCTTAATTAATTAAAACCTACGTCATAACTGATGAGGTTAATGTTAAAGATATCCAATCCTATAAGCTCATAGCATTTGGAAACTCGCCTCGAAAATCCTAAATTAACAAAGTGGACCTGGAGCCTAAGTAAGGTTTATCTATTGAACTTGCATGATTTAAGATAACTTCACCTTGAGAGAAGATGTTTAGTCGTCACTGAATTGGTGTAGCTTGAAATCAGCACTTGCAGTCTAATGTAAAGGTTGGCAAGGATGAGAGCTTTTGGAGATCAGTCAGTGGTCCGAAAAATAAACCAAGTTGATGAGGGTCTCTCAGAAGGTTTTCAAAAAGCACAGCCCAAAATGGCTTTAGAAAACACTTAAAAAGCCAAATCTCATAGATTTTTAAAATTACCATTAAAGGTACATGTCATAGGGTTCCTGAAAAATTTCACAGGAGGATTTGAACTAACTGCACGAAAAAATTTTCCCAACATATTCTGTAGATCACAGCTGAGTTTTACGTGTTATCATTAACTAGAATAGATTTTATACCCACGACAAATATAGGCCAACTCAATTCATTGCGGAGTGGGTATAAAGAAAATATTTGAGTTTTGAATCAAGGGAAGATATTTAAAGAGCAAGAACCTTAAGCAGTTAACGATAAGTGATTTCATGAACCTTTATCAATTAAAGACTCTCATATCCTCTAAAACCTTTGTTTCACGTTCTTTTTACAAAACATTCACATGTGCTGAGCACACATAAGTAATAAATCCAAAATGAATCTGCATGAAATATGTTGCTAATATCTGGAACGTATCGAAAGCTTCTTGAGTTTAACTCTAAACAACTGTACCAGTTAATAACGATAATAATAAATTCAATGAAAATTCACACTTGAAATAACTCGTACAATAACCAAATTCATACTTAATCAACACCGTAAATCACACAAGAATTTGTTGTGTCTGTTATAAAATGGGTACAACAAACCCTTCAACTGAATAATTTACCCGAATTCACCCCTCTTGAACTGTGTTAATTATTCCACTGACAATCTGGTTTCACTACTTATTCCATCACGAATTCATTATTGTTTCCGCAACTAAATTTCTACACTGGGATTTACTAGATATACATTTATATTTATATAATATAACATATACATTATATATGGAAGATGTTTTGTGGTGCTACCCCTATAAAACCGAAAAAACCAATTAATTTACTTTATCAAAAACCATTTTACCCGTCGCCTTCCTCAGTTGTTAAACTCAGTTAAACAAAAGGGAAGAAGACATGAAGACATGCCTTTTATAATAACAACAAAAACAAAAACAACAGAAACAACAACAACATCAACAATAATAACATGAAAGTCTTATCTTGGGCTTGGGCCCAACCCGTCTTCTTTACCCAGTTTTAATAAACTGTTTTCCATTATTTCAGTACGTCAGGTGTTTTTCCGGAGATACATTTTAATTTATACAAAGATGGAAATCACCACAAAACAACAAATTTTCCAACCCTTAAACCCAGCTAAAACTGTTGTACCCTTTTTTTATTAGGATAACTTTAACAAAATCCTTTTGTTCAATGTGGCTTAGCTTTAGATAAACTTTCGAATCAAAACTGTAACTCTTAACTTCTTTTATCGTCTTATAAATAAACTTAAATTTAAGTGATATCATTTCTTAAATCCTTTATCCACTTTAAGAACAAAATGAAGATTCACAAAATGAAAAATTGTTTTTCTTTTATTGAGACAAGACTGGAATAAGATTTTCGAATTTTCCTTAAGACATCTTTGTCAAAAAACGACTTTCGTCTTATGAATATATTTGTGGAGTCAATCTGCATCTATTTGTCACATACAGCATATAAACAATATCACAGAAAAAAATATAAAATAAATAAAACGAATCCGAATCTAGACATTTTTATCCCTTTAACCAAACACAAAGAGAAGGTTTGATCCTTTTTGTAGGTTTTGTTCTTAAAAATACAACCCAAAAAAAATAGGTAAACTTTCAGATTCAATCTCGAACGTGACCAGATTCTTGAAGACTTTAAGGGAGACAGTTCCTTCTTATTCGAATACAAATAAAATTCCTTAAATTCATCTTATACCCTTTAAGGGTCATTGAAATTGATCACCTATAGATGAAAAGGAGCCTATTTGAAGTGCAGCACCAACAAAAAACTTTTCGGTGACTTAAAAACACTCGTCGCAGTCATCGTGATTCATTCCTTGTCAAGTGTGTCATCTTGTGAGGCCGATCATTGATTTAAGATTTTAGGGCACTTCCTGCTTAAGGAACAAAAACGAACAAATGAACATCCTCATCGTGATAGCTTTCCTCAAATTCTAGTTCCACCCATATTCACTTGAATATCCCGTGCAATATCTCGTTGTTAAGAGGGTTACTTTGAGTGATAGTAAAATATAATATAATTTAAAACTTTTCCTTAACTTACCAGTATACAAAGCGTTGCAATTGTTATAAATCCCAGTAAATCCAGTTCAGTGACTTCTCTGTAACAAGCGGGAAAATTTGAATTAAAACTTTTTGCGGTTTGTAATGATACCAATCTTGTTAAATTTATTATTTTTTGGAAAATTCTGTTGAAAATTATTCAATTACTCAACTGTTACATTTTATTCTTTTTTGATTTTCTTCTTTATTTTCAAAATGAAATTTTTCAATTGTCTTCAAGAAATTTCGAGGTTTTTGGTAATTTTGTCATAAATTGAAGGTTCGTTTTTTTTAAACTAAAATGTCTTCAGTAACTAGTTACAAAATAACATATTAATTCAAATTACTTGCGAGACAAAAGAATTACTTTAAAATGTTGTGAGATTTCATAAGGCTTACTGAGGAAAATAACAAACAGGTAATTGCAAGTAATGGAACGTTGAACATGTTTAATTTAATGAAATCAATGGTTACAAGGTAAATTGACAACTCAAAATCAATATTATGTATTGAAAGCTTTAAATAGTATTCTTAAAATTAGGTCATTGATTGTCCAAACTGGATGATTTGGTGTCATTCCGAAATGCATTCAAAATTTGACTGGGTTCCAATTTGGAAGCCTTCTTGCCTCCAAAAAAGTACAGTAGATTTATTTATTTGAATGCACTAACAAAATGAGTGCCATCTATTGAGGAAAAATTGATTCATGCAAAACTAAGAGAAAATCGAAGAAAATCTCAACAAGGTTTGTTCCAACAACCTTTATTTCCATGACAAGTACATAGTCTAGTTGAAAATCTCTCGACGAAAAAATGTGAAAAGGATCTCAACGTACAAGGAGTCGAATCAGTTTTGAATAAGAATAAAATTGAAGTCTCTTTAAGAAAAAAAGGGTTAGGAAACAGAAAGAGACAGCATGTCAAAGAAATTCCACAATGAAATTGAATGAACCAAACCAACCGCAACAAAATAAACTTGAAAGACGACGAAGAACGTCTTGAGTTACATTTTTTCCCTTCATGTCTTCTTACAAACGTGTCTAGGCACTCTATAAATTCGTCAAGGTGTATCAGCACTTCGGAGGTGAACATTAGCATAACAACAACAAAAATAAAAAAATAACAAGTTCAAGTAACAAACAATATCGAGTTCCTTCGTTCCGGCGTCTTACAAGGGTTTCAACAAAAGCGACTTGAGGTGAAGATAAGAAGTTCTTCCAAATTGACTTAGTTGGACAAAAATTTCATACGCTCTTGTCCCTAGTTTTTGCCTCATTTTAAACAATTGAAATTCAAAATTAGATTAACTAAAACTAATGGGAACCTTCATGGAACGAATGTCCATCTCTCGTGATTCCAGGTATTCAGGTTCGTAACACTTTCTATTCTGACACGCTTGACTCCAGATTCGTCAGAGTCGAAAGTTGTTAATGAATTTGGGGTAGGTAAAAAAAAAACATTAAATAAATTCACTATCGTCTTCACGGTGAAATTTAATTCAATATTAGTGAGTGTCTGTAGATAGAATCTACTTCAAATTTACATAATGATTTTTGTGTGGGCGCAAGGTGGAAACGTGGGATGAATTCGGTTTCCATTAGTGCTAGACCCACATTTTGTTGATTTCTGTGATCATATTGTCACATTAAATTAACAAAACTGCCAGTAAATTTAACAAAACCGGACTAACATGGAGGAGAAAAGGGCAAAAAATTGTCTGTGATCGCAAATCACTTCGAATTTGGAGTGAAGTTTGAAGTCATTCGGAGGTTTTTGAAATTCAAGAGATTGAAGGTTTTCGGGTTTTGAACCAAGGTGAGTCTTGTACATTAGGTAAACTCATAAAAATAAATTCATTCTAAGAGATGCGCCTTCAATAGTTCCAAAGAGTCATCCTACAATTATATTACCCCTAAAATTATATAATTTATTCGCTAAGAATTGTTGCGTCTCTATGGTTTCCTGACGCTTCATAAGTCCACAGAGGCTTTGAAGGTAGGTATTTGAAATCCCAAAAAAACCTAAACCAATTATCCCAAACAATTTGTCATCTCTTCAAGCTCCAAGGGAGTCGTTGTCCGCATCAAAGAAGAGTTTATAAAATGAACACGATGATTGACTTGAGGGAGAACATAATATAATCGAAAAAAATCCAGAAAGAAAATTTTACGTCTTCCTTGAGTAATGAATCTGAAATGTCTCAAGGTAAAATAAAAACGGCATCGTTAAATTTTCCACATCATACAAGGATATAATTCTATAGAATTTTTTATATCCTCCAGGAATTCCGGAGAAGTTTCTCATGTAAATCCGCCTTAATTGATTGAAGTCTCACTTTGATTTGATTTTATGTTTTTCATTTCTTGGAAATTCGATACACATCCCAAGACGTTTTATAAGACGTTGGAAAAATGATGTTTACGTATAAAGCATAAATTTGTCGGTGATAATAATTCTTGCATCTGACATCAAAATGAGATTTATTGCATTTTAATGAGCGGTTTGAGGGTCAAAATAAAATTTTCGTCAAATTAGTGAAACTAGTTCTCCACTCGAGAGGTTAACCCGAATCAAAGTTCTACAAAATTCTTATAATTAATCAGTGAATATTAAATGCAAAATGGGAATCAAGTTCGCGGCAAGGTGAATTCCAGGTAAGTAACATGATTCTTGGATCACTGACACATGCCGATTAAGTTTCACAGCGAATTTGCGGCTTCCGAGAAATCAAAATCTTTCCAAGAAATTGCATTAAGTATGCAGTTTCAAATTTTTAATGCAATAGTGAACAGACACAAGTTTCACGAATTGAACTTGAGGAATGTAATCGAAAAATTCGCTTAGAAAACACTTGATAATGAAATGTGATAAAATGTTGTTGTTTATCAAATCTGGTTGGATATTATTATGAAAAGTTTAAGTAACTGAAACCAAATTGAATGGATAACGTATTTCTCATTAAGATTCCCCGATGTGCTTTTCACAGACCTCAATAGCCCCAATATAGGCATATATGGCAACTAATCGTTTTGCAAAATTTTTAAAACCAATTCCAAGAGAATTTTTATAGTTGAGTGATATTGAAAATCACAAACACAAATGTAACATCAAAAATTTTCATCGAATTTCTATTCGATGTTGGATTTAATAAGGAGCTAACTGGCATCAATAGCAGACTCTGTCCGAAGGAGTCTGGAATTTCAATAAATTTCTAAAGAAAATTTCAAGATTCCGACTTACAGAATATTTTTAATAAAAATTCAAGATTGTAGATGGCAAAAAAACATATGTATTAGTATAATATTTTGAAAACTACCCTTGTACATACACATTTTCATGTCATGAACATTCATGTGACACAGCATGAGACCAAGTTCATGACCCGAGTCCGGGTCAATTAGAATTCTGTCTGTGATTTCGATTTTCATCTGGTAAGGAATAAACCTTTCAAGGATCCTCATCAGTTCGAAATATTTTGGACAACCCTCATTCAAATCTAAATCAATTGAGGGACACTTTCTGTTAAGTACCTTGGCTTTATAAAAGTGCTCTATAAATCAGGAGTTAAAAGGATCCAGACGGACCACATAAAAAATTCAACTCATACAGCACTTTAATTATTATTTGGGAAACCTACAAAGTTCAACTGGTTGCTACTTCCTTTTGTTTCCACCTGAAAAGGTAAATTGATAGAAAATCGAAAATCGAAGTCCTTAAAAAGGTCCTTGTTTTCTTGTTTCAAAGGAAATGACATAGAAAAAAAAGGTTTCTTACATTCTTTTCAAACAATTTAAGAATGACGTAACGAGTTATTGGCTTCAGCATTGAAGAAAAACAAAAATCAATAGTTACCCAGAAAGGATACTTCTATAATGATTCTTTGTTTTGCCTTGGTATTGGTCTGTCATATCACTGGGTCATCTTCGAAAACATCACCATTCCGGTTGAAGTAACATTTTTTCTGATAAGGAATGTGTCCATTGATCCCTTTTGCTTGTAGCAATTCAGGAAGAAAGTATACATCGTACGAAAATAACAAGCTTCGATTATAAAAGAAATCGTCGCCTGGCAATTTTCCTTTAAACCAAACAATATCCTCAAGGAATGCCTCAAATTATCCCTTCTCCTTTCGATGTTGATGTTTCGACATCAATTCGTCGTTAACAATTTTTCAAAAATAATTTCATTCATATCCCGTACAAGAATCCCTACAAGAACACTGTACGGTTGCTAGGAAGAATAACCTCATCCTCTCATGTCGCCAAGTAACAGGCCAAAATCTTTCCTTACACATTACTCTAGTACAGTTTCGTACATAAAAGCATCTTATAAATAAATCCATAAAAATATCTTTCTTCAGAGAATTCTCCTGAGTATCAACAATAATAAAGAATGTGCAACGTCTTAAGGACTCACAGAAATAAATTGTGAAATATGATTATCCTCGA
Source organism: Chrysops caecutiens (assembly GCA_963971475.1). NCBI lineage: Eukaryota > Metazoa > Arthropoda > Insecta > Diptera > Tabanidae > Chrysops > Chrysops caecutiens. The sequence continues at coordinate 1,703,198 of OZ020569.1, read as the reverse complement.
TGATTAAATTCACGTCACGACTTCCAGTTTTAATCAACTTTATTGATGACACTGCGCCTCAGACAATGTCCTTTTTTGGAACTAAAATGAATTCAATTTATTGTCTATGTAAGCAAAGGCGCTTAATTGGCATTATTGAAGTCAATCTTTTTTGTAAAGGATACATTTCATGTATACTAGTTTTGATGAACCCATGTATGTGTCTTTCTTGAATGAATTGTGGCCTGATTATTTCCGGTTAGTTTTTTCACCAAATTTGAAAAACGCCAACATTCCGTAAAATTTCCATAAATTATAAATCTTATAACATTTTGAGCATCGCGTCTCAAGAGCAATAACCTCGCGGGTTAGTAGATTTCAAATTAAATATCGATTTGTATTGATAAATGACCTGCATTAGCACTTACGAGCTGATAACACAGAAGACTGATAGTGTTCGTAAGTCATTTTTTAAGTAAAGTAGTTAAGAAATTCAAACGTCTTACGATTTATCTTTGGTTCGGCGTCAGTTTTCACACTTTCTTGAGTGAATTATCAACTCAATGAGAATATAAATTTTACTAGTACCTACTTCTTAAAGAAATCCGTTTCGAAATTTATTCCATGAAGTAATCCCTAATTTCCGTTTCAGTTTGGGTGTCAGTTTCAGTTGTTTTATAATCTAGACATTTTTCAAGTTAAATTTCAAGAAAAAAGTATATTTTAAGTAGAATTACCAAATTTTCACATCTTCGGCTTTTTTTTATAATACAACACAAACCAGAATTCAAGATAAATCAAGAAGAAAGACGTTTTTAATTCAAGAAAACATTTCAAGAATTTTCATTTCTTGGTTCTCATTTCTTGACTCCGATACCAATCTTTAAGAAACTTTCGCTGTGTAGGCTTGAAATTGAAATTCAAATTTTATTCAAATGCTTATGTTATATGTCAAAATGTTTAATAATTCAAGATTAGTCAAACACGAAATGGGCAAAATATAAAACCTCAGCATCTGGTCAAAATCTTCTTCGTCTTTAAGACGTTTTGGAAGCATCATCTTCAAGAATTCTGTGTACTGGAACAAATCTTTAAGAAAATTTCAAGAAAAAAAATTGTTTTAAGTCTTTCGGTAGATTTGTAGAGAAAATCTCTTAAAAACTTTTTCTACTCCGAAATAAATAGGTTGACAAGCGATACACGTGTAATTTATTATTTTAGTAGAAAATAAATATTGTAGATACGAAAAAATTGGTTGGAAAAAACTGGATCTATTGCTGTTTTCGTTGAGAAGATTAAAGACTTTCTATATTGAACATCATAAATTTTCCATAGACCTATATTTTTTTGATTCCGTCTAACGAAACTTTTGGGAAGCAGTTGAACTCTGGACCGGATGAAAAATTTCATTTAATCAAAGTTACGAAATGATGTGAAATTAATAATCCCGACCGGATTCAATACTTGAATTGGGAAATCAATAATTCAACAGCAGTACCCGTTAATTAGGTGAAAATCAAATAAAATCAGACGAATGATCTCAAGCTGGGTGGCTTGCTTCAAGAAGATCTCGCGCAGAATTCATGAAGTGAGATATGAATCTATAACGCGTCAACACTGTTCTCTATAATAGTGTCGGACTAGGAACAAGTGCTGAAAGTTTGAAAGATAAAAAACATAGAAAATTAAATAGACATTACTGATATCCAGTACACCTGATTAAAAGTCATCTTATAGTTCTGTCCATTATATGAAAAAGGACACTAGTACTCTCCATCAATCATAATAAATGCTAGGGAAAAATCTTTTAATGGGTTGCCTACCACTAGAAAACACTGATCGAATTTGTTATATTGCTATCACCTATATGCTACACCTTTATATTGCACACTGAGGCCTAAAAATCACAGTGTGCTCTAAGATTTATGTTTCAATATTTCAATTCCATACACGAATACCAGGATCTGCAGAATCTGTTCAGGATAGAGTAGTTTCGGGTAATATGGCACACCATAAGCCTTTTTTGCTTTAAAAATCTAAGTGTTTGATATCAACCAGTCTTTTTTAGTTATTCACGTTGTAGAATTCATAAGGAATCAATAACTAAAAGCTTAAGACTCTAAAACTTCAAAGAATAAGAAAAACTACATTTTTTCCCACAATTGAACATTCATCAAATTCTAAACATGGTCGGGTATTATGGCCTAGGGCCATATTAGCCGTATATGATGTGAGCCATATTACCCGCCTAGGGTATAAAATCAATTACACTTCATTTTGAGGAAAAAATTTCACTGAAGAAGGTATCAGCTTCCACTCCTGAGCATTTTTCTTGAGCTCATAATTTTTCATAGCTCATAATAGAGGCACTGAATAGCCCTGTATCAGGTGTGCCATATTGGCCGAAGGAACATTTTTGAAAAACAAGGTCTAATATAAGACCCGGTTCACAATATGTTTAAAAAAACTTTACCAACACTGTAGATTATATATTATCCTACAAAACTTTGCACAAACAATATGAAAACACTCACAATTTGAGAAGCTGGAATGGTTCAAACTTGACAAAAAATAACATCGAAATATGCAGTTTGAGATCTTTGGCTACACAGCACACGGGGGGGCTTAGAAGTGGAGTGGAGATTAACTGAAGGGATGAGGGGCAGTGTTGCTTGGACGTGGCAGGTACATTTACCGTGAGTGTTGGTTAGTTTCAGAGAAACAGTACTAGGCCATATTGGCCAACTAGGCCATAATACCCGAAACTACTCTAATAGCAAGATCCCTCAAAGAGTTATTCCATGAAATTCCGAAATTTAAAAACCTTGTTAATGTGGTACAGAGATAAAGAATCTTCAATGATATTCTCTCAATTTATTACCGCCAATCCCTCAGACTGAATGAGTCGCCATAAACGTATAAAACTTTAAATTTTTACAGCATTCCATTGAGTGTTTCTTTTGTGATTGAGGAGGAATAAAAACTTAAAAACATTATAAATTTAAATGGATTCATGGTTAATTATATCAAAATAAAATTAGCATTTTTAGTCTAATAAACTAATGAGTATGTGAAATAAGTTAAGTTACTGAAATTTATGAGGATATCTTAGTGATTATAAATTGTTGGTTTTGTTTTTATTACAAAATTCATTTAAAGTTTAAAAGGCTTTTCTAGGCAAATTAAAGGTTTTCAAAACATAAACCCGAAAAATTGTTTGTTTTTGTTTGAATATGATAAAAATCTCAGCCATTGGATAAATCCTGAATCCTTGAAATCCTTAGATAAACTAAAAACACGTACTCATAGGTTTTTCTGGATAAGGTTTTCTACACTGCTTTAGGCATAATCAGTATACCAACAAACTGATACACAAACCCTCATTTACCCACATCCCTTATACATCCTGTACATGATTCACGTACATTTCGTGTGTTATAAAGTTTATGAATAAATCCCATTAAAACTGGAATTGAATAAGGTAAAATTTTGTAGTACTTTGGTAAATATACAAAAAAGACAGACATACACTGTGTTATACATACATAACGTAAATTAAATTTCAACTTCTTTTGAGTGAGTTTATTGTAAACGAAGTTGTATCGAAGTAAATTACTCCAAAAGCATTTTTGAAATATTGTATAACACAAATTTTCCACTTATACAATATAAACAAGCAGAACATTCGGTTCTTAATAACACATTCCTGGTTTCATGTTGATCACATATCCCAAATCGTTTGTGGGGTTATTCAAAGTCATTCAAGTCGTGGTATTTAAGTGAAGTTTTTGACTTTGAAATGAAAATAAAACAGCGATTAGCGTAAGAGAAACATTAAAGCCACTAAATCCATATAACAAAAAGAATGCATTTTATATACAAAGTTATAACATAATAAATAAGCAATTCTTAATTATCAACTTTTGAATTTTCGAACTTCATTTCTCTTTCAGTTTAAAAATGAAAGTGATTAATATTGACACACTAGTTTGGAGTTAAAGTCAAAAACAATCCCTTAAAATTAGTAAGTGATAAATTGCGTCAAATATGTCGGATTGTTCAAAAACGTACAGTGTCAGCTGGAGCATCTGCCACAAGATATATTCCTGAACATATTTCTAGTAATTTATCTATTTCAAACGGTCTACGGAATGGAAAAAATTAATAAGCCAAATACAAAAACTATAAAAAAAATCTTCTTTAATATCTCATTAAAATTTTTCCCGAAACTCCCTTGTGTCTCATGTTGATGTCACATTCCACAACATCCGACATTAATTTAAAACCACAATAAACATTTTTCACCCGGTTAGCACCTTCACCCTTCCGGGTATTGGAGCAGATAGACACATATAAAAACGGGGAGACATTTAATTGGACTGGTATTTTATATCTAACACAAGTAGCGAAGGTGACACGCATTCTAATGGGATAATTGCTCATACCTATGTGTTTCCAGAGAAAGTTGAAACCTTCGAAATATTTTCATTGTAAAATATGAAAAAATTTAAAGTCATTAAACCTACGTAGGTTCGATGTACAGTAGCTCAATTTATACCTCAGCACTTCCTCTTGTTAAAAACTTTATTTATATCTTTTGCAGATAACCAAATAGCACTTGTACCGATTTTGTTGCTGGATAAGTTTCTTAGAGATCAACGAAATTTCTTAATAAAAATTCTATTTTTGTAATCTTCTAAATAAAATTTTCCATAAGTTCTTGAGTCATAAAAGTGTCTGCGTTTTATGACGGATTGTTAAGATTTTAATCGTTCATTACCAAACCCGAGTTCAGCTTTAACTCAGAGACAAAACCTTCACGACCACGACTGGACGGATTTAATCATTTTTTTCGTAATGAAAAGATTATCGAAGGCGATAATCCTCAATTCCAGAACATGATTTTTATGACATTCTCATGACTCTTTTATGACAAACTCAAATATGCTAAGAAGGGATCTAAAAATTTTGTGGTGGTTCAAGTGTTTTCTTTTTTGTGTTCCCCTGGAAAAACAATTGGAATTTTCTGAAGAGCAGATGATGATGTACGAGGGTATATCTCATAAAAATTCAAGTTAGTGCCTTTAAAATTAACTGGATGATCAGCTCAAACACACGAAATCTTTAATAGCTCTTCAATACAACGTGAAGTTGGAAGTAAGTTCATTGATGGAACTGATAGACACGTTCCCGAGTTTTGAATTAGGACACGTCGACGCAATTCGAATGAATCATTTATTTATATAGATGAAAAGAAAAAGGACTTAAAAGAAAAGCTTCATTCTATTTCACTAATTACACACAAAGTTCCAAGCTTCATAGCTTCAAAGAAATTGAAGATAGGTACAAATCAAATAACAAACTTCAGTTGGTTCCATTCAGATCCTTACAGATCTACCACCCAAATCTTTAGCAGCTCCTCAGTACCAGGTTGGATATGATTTGAATAAAAGAACACTTTTATATTTCGACCAAGGTGACACACTTGGTTGGTCCACCTTGAACCTAAATTCTGTGTACCCCCAAAACGTGTCAATATAAGCTACGATCTTCATGCTTTATGCTGATGACCCAAAAATCTTCTTGATCAATAGCATGCATTTTATGTAGTTATCTTATCGATAAAGGGATGGAGTCATGCACTTCATTCTTCTTCATGTAAAGATTCTGATAAACTGGATTCTATTAAAACGCTCACGGTTCTAGAAACAACACTAGTTACGATTATGAGATTTTGAGGAAACAAAGTATAAGGTTTTCCCTTATAAATGAAACCAATTAATTCAATGGGTCGTTGTTACCATAGACGTTACAAGAAATTGTATGGCAAAAGTGCATTGTAGTTTCTTTTATGTCTGACAAATAACGATAATATTTTCGTTTTTCATTTTCATTAATTTCAAACCACACAAAATTGTCTTATATATGAAATTGAGCAATAAAAATAAGAGTTATAATTTTTTTGAGCAACACAATAGAACGACGCAATGTTGAGAAGCACTAAAAGAAATATAACTACAAAATTTTCTCATTCTAAAAGTTGTGCATTTAATGGTTGCAATTCTTTCTTAAAGAATGAACAATTTTTCTTGAGGTTTGTTGGCTTCAACTCAAGAATTTCAAAATAAAATAAATAAAAATTGTTTTTGATACTAAACGACACAAGATGTCACTAACATAAACACAACAGAGTTTTTCTCATGGTCAGAGATGTAATAAAAGGAAACGCTTTTGTTTTTCTATGCTTCCGGTTCTTATACACATACAAAAACAAAACGGCCAGAACGAAGATATCCTTTTCACAGGATTAGATATCCTCTCCACGAGAAAACTAACGTTCAAAGGTACATGGAAACATTGCGACACAAAACTACACACACACACACTCACAGAAAGGATAATATCGATTGAATAAATGTTTGTTTATAATGTATGAAGATATACAGGACATAATAATGTATAGCTCTTAGTTTAGCAAGTGTTTGTATAGTAGGATGTAATGGCTCAACAACTCAAACAAGATGAAAGACTCAAAAGGACCGACAACAAAACGTAAAAGGTTCTAATGACAGGAAACTGTTCACTACCCAAAGACTACCCCAAGACTACCCAATAATCCCAAGCTCCAACAAGATGTGACTCAAGATGTGACTCTAAGCATTGTTTCAATTTTATCCGGGATTTTCTTTTTCCGGATCCGGGTATCCGGCGATTTGGTCATCCTTATTTACTGTAGTTTCTGTTTTCTTCTTTTTTTGTTTCTTTCCTGTAATCATTTATGAATGGCTGCAATGATAATAATAACAAAAAACAATAATAATAGCAACCGGATGTGGCTATTAGGGAATTGGTCTGTAACTTATTTTGTGTTATATATAAATGTGACGCCTTAAATCCATGAGACACATACGTGGCAATTGGTGAAAGTCCTTTTCAATTCGAAGTTTTCCTATTGGATATTCGAAAGGATAACACGAATGGGAGAAGCTTATTTTTATGGTTATTGCAGAGGATAAACTGAAATTCGTACTTTCCAATTTCACTTTCAATCAATTGCTTTTGAGAACTTCGAACTTCTTAGAATTTTAGTTAATTAATTTTCGAAGAGATATTAACCTGATATACGTGTGTGTGAGACTAAAAATGTATTCACAGATTATAGATAGATTGTATTCACACATTATATTTAAAAATCCTTTAAAATTTCATCACCAAAATATACGAAACTTAAAATGGACATTGTTGATATATTATATAACGGAATGTGGTTATTGTAATATCACCCACACAAAAATAAATGAAATTGAAATAAATTAACCGAATCGTGTAATTTTGAAGATAATATACACAAAATGGAATGGAAAACCCTAAATCATAGCACGAATTCTAGGCAATTAACAGCAAATTAGGCAATAACTTACATGAACGATAACAGGTTTTGCATATAACCTTAATTAAACGAGATAAAAATAACAAGATGTCGGAAAAGTACACCACTTTGACCGTGTTTGGTTGAATAAATGTGGTCGTTATAATTTTGTTTTAAATTTATATAAGAAACATGGAAATTTACATTTTTTCTCATTAAATTTATTATCTTGTAAATGGCTACATTAGCGGCAACATACATATAACAGCTAACCAAAGATGTTTTTGCATGGAGGCGTTTTGTTAAAAGTTTCGGACGAAATTAAGAAATACATCAAACATTTTGGTGTCACTTCCATTTGGGGCATTTCATGACATTTACGTGGCTTTTCACCTGCCAATCAAAGTCTCAGTTAGTTTACTGGTATAACGTCTTTGACAGGAAACGGAATGGAAGCCTTCACTCTGTAGATCACACAATAATCTATGTTAATCTTTGAAGTATTTTTGTTAACTTAAAATGTTAAACATGTTTTAAAAGTAAAAGTATGCTTACACCTGTCTAGTTTTTTATTTGCTTGTTGCACATTCATGGAACCTTGAGGCTATACATTATTTTTTTGGACTCACTTGGAAAAGATAAAGCAATTGCAAATGTTAGCATTTTTTCACGGATAATAAAAATTACTTTTAGCAACAATTAATGAATGGTTTTTAAATTATGCAATTTTTATATTCAAGATTTCTTTTAATTATAATTACTGACATTATCCTGTCACGTGTGCATGATTGATACTTTGTAATTAACCATTCTGACAGTTACTGGACGTGATTTGGAGGTATCTCTTTTCAGATATCTATCTTTAACTCATTTTGAGCTGCTACTTTTAACAAATCTACAACAGAAAGTTTTCAACAAATGCACTGCAGAAGGAATTTCAAGATGATACGCAGCATATGTCAGCCGGCACCACAATAGAAGCTGCAGCTAATCTTTAAAGATACTCCGATAGATGCACGATTTTCTAATGTGTCTCATCTAAAAAAAGCCTTTAATAATTTTGGACAAATCTTCAAGTGAGAATTTTTCGAAATCGAGAGGAAAACAGTGATTCTAGGAACAATGTTCATGGGCTAGAAGTGTTCAGATGGAGACTCAGATTGACGTGATTTTCAGGTATCTCTTCGTCGATGTACATATATCAAACCAACAACAGTTCGAACCTAAATTAGGTTGACAACGAGAGAATCTAGAGGGGAATTTTGGTTTGATTCTATAAAACCGTCACTTTGCGTCAAATTCGAAAAACGTTTTAAGGATTAAAGGCACTGACACTTCTTGGTTTAACCTGTTACACAAAAGTGTGTGGAATAAAATAAGTTATCTCTTACGCAAAAATTGAGATTGACGTTTTGCCACATGCGGAGTTCTGAAAATAGAATCCTAAGAAAAAAGGATTATCGTTAATAAAACGAATTTCGTTTTTAACTCGAAAATAGATAAAGCTTAAAGACTTGCTTGTATTAAAGCTAAAAGGAAAATCTATTTAGCAACAAATTTGTCGAAAACTTCTCTACAACAACTCAAAACATTTTCTTTATCCTTAAGTCACTATATAAGGATTGACCAAAGGATAACTTTTACAACATATTGTTTTTCTGAGTGCCTAACAACTTCCAACTAATAGCTCTTGTGTTTAGTGAGTGTGAAAAGTAACCTTATGCCTGTATCAGTATGTGATATAACATGTGGTACATTATATAAGGCTAGTTTTCGTTTTAACTCTAACTGAATTTTGCGCATGACTTTATCTAATGGAAGCTTATAAATAAATCAAAGTATTAAGCTATTGACGTTATATAAATTTTTGTTAATATCATTTCTGTTTGGAAAAAACATTTACAAAAGTTACAAATGTTATGTTAGAAGGGTTTTTTTTCTGTGAAAAGTTTCGTATTACATTACTGCACAATTCTGAACCCTTTTTGGATTCGATATCTTGCGTCATAAACAACCATTCAGAAAATATTTATAGCAACCTTTATTGTAGGTGAGTGTATCGGATATTTTGTTATGTGTTCTTGAAATATCTCTACTGGATATCCAAGTCTAGGGGACATCGTCATATCCATTTCCGGGTCATGAGATGCAGGACATTGTGTAAACTTAAAGGGCAACAACGAGAGTGGTAACAAGTACTCTCTGCCTAGAAATGTTATGGTTACCAGTAAAAATTTCTGCGAGTTGGAACTAACTGAGAGTTATCCTCAACTGAAAAGCTACATAAAACAGCATTAAAGGAAGTGAGAGAGGGGCCAACAAAGACTCCATTTCGTTCATGGCCAAATAGAGCCTCCACCAAGTCGAAGGAGGTTTTTCCACAAAAACCTTCAATGATTGATAGTCTTGTGTTACACGAAATTTAAATATTCTTAATAGCACATTTCACCGCAGGGTAGTTGATAATCCTCAAAAAAACGAGCACAGGATGTCGAAAAAAGTGCATTTTTATCATGAGGGGGAAGATGCTTTTAAAGAAATTACCCGATTAAAATAAGGTTTTTTGTGTGACCTCTTAAGGGCGGAAACCTTTTTAGTTCAGTTGATATTATCATTTTAATTTATATGTGAAGAAAAATTTTCCAATAGCTTTAAATTGGGCTAAATGCTCATTTTATGCAAATCAGGTCATTTGCTGGTTCGATGCTCAGCTTAATTGACCAGAAAACTTTCATTTTTCGTCAGCATGGGTGTAAAAATGTTATTAATAGCTTGACACATGTGATGAAATTAACAACAAAATTTCGAGATGACCCTTTCTGTGGTTGACAGCGTAAATTTTGATTTTGATTCAGGTACATGTTAGGGTCAAGAAATCTGTTTAAATTTATGATCTCAAAGAATGACTTTCTTCGCATATTTCCTGCGCTAATTCATCTGTTGTTAGTCAAAAGATACAAATGGGTCACTTCTAACACCATTTGCTGGAAAGTTACAATTACTATCAAATCAAATCTTCATTAATCGAAGAAGTATTTGAGAAGAAAGGGAACACTTTGAAAACGTAAAAGACTTGCTGAATCAATTATTCAAATGTATTTGATAAAGTGTTTTTTTATAACTAAGAAAAATGGTCATGAAGAAGTACTTCTCATCAACATACCATTCTCGACTTATTCAACTTTTCCAATTAAATAAAGTGGAACGCAAGAAAACATTCTTCAGACTTACCTTTACAGTAAGAAAACACAAGTCGAAGTAGGTTGGTTTGTTGGGAAAAAAATGAAAAACCGTAGATGAAATAACTGAAAGTAAACAGTTTTTCTACGGTCAAATGTGAACTTTTTTCTACGAGCACTTGATGTGGCTATTAGACTTAGGAAAGTTTATAAACCTAACCAATAACATGAACGATATTCATTTTTCGTCACTGCGGGTTTTAGGACCAACACCTCACCACTAAACAGACACTGGAGTATTTGAACCGCACCATATAACCCTGCATCATCTACAGAATGTTCATCTTTATTAAAATTTTCAGACAAATAGTACCAATTTTCGCATACAAAATCATAAAGGTCATAGGTCGCACGCTTAGTTTTCCTCAAATATATCAAAAGGTGTTAGTCTCATTACAAAAGCATGTTCACAAAATTTGTAAGTTATGCAATTCTCTACAAAAGTCATTTACGAAATTTTTCGGTACGTTGCAGCATTTATTAGATATTCTCGATGAGATGTTATGGTGTCTGTGTATCAAGTAAAAAGTTGATGGCAAAATAAGTAGATGGAGGGAGTGAACATTGCATGAAAAGCTTTCAAATGAGTCTCAGAAAATGATGTTAATTACTTCGTTCTACAAGAAAAGAAAGAAAACTTAAAGAAAACCATGAAAACGTTGAGTCAATAAATTTCAAACTTTCACTTAAAATTGAATAAAATTTCTCCTTGTCTCGAATCAAATCAATTTTCATCCTCATAATTGTTTTCCAGGTAATTAAAGACGAGAGAGGTATCTCCCAGAAATGCAACGCCATGACTAATCTGACACAAAGTGGACGCAGCTCATTTTTATTTTACAAGACACTTCCATTACCATGTCGCCATTGTGTCACAGACACCAAGTGGACCGTGAAAGAGCCACAACGAATTTATCTGAGGAAACGTCTATCACCAGTCCTAAGTACACAAAAGGTTTCCGTGAAACCTTAGCTGAACTGGTGCTATTCATCTCGTATTAAAACTTATTTATCATTTAATACAGACTAGTTCTCATTAATAATAGTTGAGTGGCATGAATTGGACACAAATTGATTCCTTCTATAAACCGCGTCTTTGATAGAGGTCAGTCTTTTCAAATGTTGCGCCAAATCAAACTAGCTGTTAAATGTGTCTTTGTGGTACATGACGCAATGTGATTTTAATGGGATAGTTACTAGCTTTGTTTGGTGATTTAGATTCAACATGGTTCAAGATAGCTGAAAACTCATCCAAATCAATTCATCTAACGTGTTCGATAAATGTGTCGTGACATCAGTACCACTATGTGATGCGAGCCTTTCTTGACGCATTGTCCTGAAATGCATTCTTAGACGGTTGACTTTCTCATGTAGATACAAATTCCAGGATGGTGTCCTATGGGTTTAATGACTGAGATCATAATCAGCTCCCGATGAATGATGACAGAATGTTGATTTCATATCCACATAAAACAAGCTGCTATGTGAGACGCATGTCCTCGAAGACATTACGCAATGAGTGAGAATAAATGAAATGGAAACCATTCATCCAAGCACTATGCGTTACTCACGAAGATATCAGGAAGAACGTAGAAACCACCAGAGCACATACAAAAATGCGAACACCACCAGCGTCCCTAGTTTCTTCAGGCACAAGCTATTCCGTATTTGCGATCTGTAGAAAGCTCTGAAAAGTTAAACTCATTTCATCTACTTTAATATTCAACGTAGTCCACGTAGAACAAAAAATCCACTTTAATTTAAGAATTTTTATCTGATTTTCATGAGCCGATAGTCAACATTTTTTTATCTGTGAACAAACAGGAAAGTGAGAACGAATAAATTGCGGAAGTAAAGCATAAAAAGCTTCCAATTCCGGAATGATTTTTTGATGGTATTCCGTTCATTTTTTCAGCTTCTTTGTAGGCTAACTTTAAAATTTATCATCTTCAAAGTTTTCTCATATAAATTTTCAAGCTTTTTCTATATATATTTTTTTTTGCTGTTGTAGTAAACAATAATGAAAATTGTTCATTTCCTGTAAGCTTGTGATGATCATGCCGATGGGGTGAGTGAGAGAGAGCATTCATCAGAGACTGAAAATAATAAATTTTCCGGCTGTGACTGTGTCCTGGTTCTATAGAGAAGCGATGAATTATGAAATAGCATTCTCTACAGTCATCTACATTAAACTTAGTTCTGGGTTTGTGGAAAAGTGTAGAAGTGAAAATTAACAACTATCCTGAAGAAGTTTTTAATAAAAAAAATTTTATGCAACTCAGGCTTTATAGTGAAACAACATAATTTGTTATTCATAGAGCTACAATAACCCAATAACTGCATAATACCTCCTCGTACTAGTCTTGTTTAACTTTTAAGTAGCATCCAAGCGCTGAAACTGTTATGACTTTATTGTAAGATGCAAGACACAGCCTTAATTTCAGACTGATAACTTTAATTCAGCGATAATGTTAATGTTAGTTATTATATGATATGTCCTAGTGTGAACCCTCATACATTGTATTATGTTATCACATCTCAAATTTGTTCATGAAATAATGTCACAGATAAAGAGTTCAGCAGAATTCTTATTCTCGATTCAATATTTTCAGATATATCACTGTAACATCTTATCACCTAATGTGATATTAAAGTAACCAACAAGTGAGTAGGATAGCATGTTACGTAAATTGTCAAAAGTTCATTCTTCAATTACAGCACAGAATCAAAATGAAACTTTAATTCAAAATAAACTGATGCTCAATGTACATTATATTAATTATATTAAATTTGTAGCTACAATAAGCTCATCTTATCTGATACGATAATTTCAATTAACTCGTACCACTGACAATTATTTCAAATGGAAATATTTCGTTGTTACATGAAGCACATGTAACGCAATTAACGACAATTTCAGAGAATCTGTATTTGTTACAAATTATAACGAGTATTGATTTTGTCTAAGGAGAACCCCTCTACTTGACATAAGCACACAGAAATTTTAAGTTATAGAAAAACTTGTCTAGAAACTTCATAAATTTCATAAATTAAGAGACGTTTCACTGATTTTCTCGTTATGAAACATGTTGTGCCGTGTAACAGAAGACATGAAATTTACATTTCATTTATTTGCTTCACGTGAAAATCAACGTGGCATTTAAGAACACAACTACGTGGACATGTTCTGAACGTTCTTCAAGGAATCGTTTGTGCTACTTACATACGTCTCTAATAATAATTGTACCATGTGTGTCTCCAAGAAAGACATGTTATATAATGGTCATATGTCCTCACAGGTGGTGTACTCTAGTATTTCTGTGTGTTCTAATAAATCTGTCGATGACAAATTGTCCTTCTGAAGATAGTATTTCTTGAAATTACATAAAACCCCAATTTGTAGTTGTATCATTGAAACACGAATGACCAGATCAACCTCAAATTGTTTTTCTCCAATAACCAAATAAATTATTGATAAAAATGTACCAGGAAATAAGTTTCATTATAATCAATTTTCTGGTCATCCTGATAAAGAATCATCTCCGTGCCATGTTCCTGTGTGTCATCAAAACCCATCATCTCCTGACACATAACGCAAAGTTACACAATTCATCCACTTGCACGTGTATAACTAAAAGCACATGAGTGATGTGACACAGGATATATGTGTGATGTAGAATCAACTTTAATCATATCTACCTACAGGACGGACAAATTGATGGGCTACAGGTATTCAACACAAAATGAAACGTAGGGCAATCAATGAAATTTAATGAAGGGTTTTCGGACCCTATTAGGCACATAATTATAGCAACAGATCGATGAAATCTTACCTTTTTTCCATGTCTCCACGTGTATATTTGTTTGGTTCACTTTAAAGTGGAACTCATCCACTCATCCCATTTCCATTTGTGGAACGTGATTTCAATCGATTTTATAATTAACAAAATGAAATGAGAGCGTTTTTAAATTCGATTTAATTAAATCTATGGATTTGATTTTCATACTAATCTGTTTTAAATTAAACAAATCGTGGTCCAACATAGATCTATGGTTCTCTACATTCGTTCTACTCAAATAGAACCGGCATTTGTTGTATCGATGTAATTTGCTGAGGAAGGTGATTCTAGTGATTCTAGTGATTCCGGTGATTCTATTGATTCTGATGATGACGATGAAGATGATTTTTTTCTTTTATTGAATTTTGTCTTTAAGAAAACCGAAGAGGATGAAGATGATGATGATGATGAGGAACAACAAAATGCCCGCTTGCCGTACATGGAATTCAAGGAGTGGAACGAAATTAAAGATCACGAGATAACACGGAAAAAATATATTTTTTTAATCAAATAGAAGAATGTCTACAGAAAATGTAGAAGACGATGGATAGGAGCCTTGAACTTTGCCAAAACTATTTTTTTTCTCCTTCATATTTTTCATTTAATTTAAGATCTAATTTCTTTCACATTTTTTCTTTGATGAATTTTTTTCGGTTTGGAGAAGCTAACAAGAAATACGAAAGTCTAAATCCACTTTAATTGGAACCTTTGTGGAGGTCTTCTACGGATTTGTTGCTAAACTTGGGACGTGGTTAAGCCAAATAAGGTTGTTAATTTAAACAAAACAAAAACTATAACTCATAAGCATGTTGTACGATAAATATTTGATTTTGATTTGGTTATCTCTTGAGATGATCTCGGAAAATTTATGATATGCAAATTTGATTTTGACAAAGAGATGCATCGAACGAACGGTGACAGAACTTCCAATCATTTTAAGAACTCTGTATAGATTAGCTTAAGACTAAGAAATAATTTTACTTTAATTGAAGTCACGTAATATAGATAATCTGCTAACTGACGTACGTGCCAAACACACAAGAATTTCGGAAATACATATAACAAAATTCAGTTGCGAAATACGTTTCAAGATATTTCCAAGGAGCAATCTTTTCATACTTTTCCAAGAATCTTTTATTTGACACACAAGTAACATACGTGTTTCACGTGTCAATAACTCTGTTTACTAACTGGAAGGCTTTACCTGTTTACGTACAAGATAAAATTAAAAACAGATGCAGTTAAATTCCACACAATGATATCGAACACATCTGGAAAACGTTGAAGCACTTGAGAACACACAACATGACGCACGATTTTTTGAGGCTTTGTCAGAAACCTTTTTTTGTTACTCAACAACCAGGCAAATATGGCGGCATCACATGAAAGGGTTGCACATGTCGTTAAGGTTCGCTGAAGGGGTTTCACTGAAGGTACAAATCGATATTGTGTTTTGTGGCACATTTTTCTGTGTAGTTACTTTTAAACACGACACCAATATGTGACGCGAATTCTTCTTCATTAATTAGAGGGTTTGGACAAATTCATTTAGACCCACAAAACCTTCAGACATTTTTGTGAATTTCAATAATTTGCTGACTATACTTCACACTACGTGGGACCACATTCAATTTTATTAAATAGGGAAAAACATATAAATTCCACTAGTGAAGAATAATTTTCAACCTTATGGCATTTGACTTTACACAATTCAGGACATTTTCTGGGACTAAAATATGCCACCATGCGGGACAAAATTTTGTTAGTTAATTATCCTCTCGAACAACAAAGAGCTTATCACTTTGATTTTGTATAACGATTACAAAATGAATCATAATAAATTATTATACAAGACAAAGTGATATGGCAGAAAATTTGATCTACTCATTAAAAATTAATACTTTAATAAATTTTTCTCCAGCATTTCATTTTCGTTAAAACTTCATAAATAACAAAGTTATTAATTAAGAAAATGATTTTGTGAAGAACAAGATACACTATTTAGATAAATTGAAACTCTTATAAAAGTTCTTTATGAACTCAAAGATATCCTATTAAATTTATATTACGAAAAGTACACTTTATCCGGAGACACATTTCGGGAATAGGTTTCTCTCATGTTGATATTGTCTGTAGCCTCTATTTAATATGTCAGGGTTTTTGGTAAAATGGGGCAAAGTAAATATCATTAACTTTTATCTATAACACGAAAAATAAATTGGAACTTATAACCAACATAAATAATATTTCCTCTATGGCTGTAACACTTTATTATTCAAGTAGATATTGAATAGCTTTAATATCACAACGTCCTTCTGTTGGACTTTAATAAAGTTTGTCATTGTGTTTGTGAGTTTATAAGTTCTTTATAGTGTGGGTAATGTGTGGTAGAAAAAATGTCCTTTTAGTATGTTTCCTTTGGAAGGGATGTTGTAATCCTTGTAGACCAAAATACTATGAGGACAGATGTGATTCAGGATAGTTGTAATAGACAGAAAACCATGACAAGTTTTGTGTGTCTGATAGAACTGTGACAGGACAAAAGATGATGAAAATGCAAGGAACGAACGAAGAAAGGATAATCATTTAACCCTTTTGAAAATGTTGTAGACATTTCCCTGGATAGCTTGCAAATACAAATTCAACACGGTTAGAAAACTTTGTCAGTTAACTATGGAGTTTTGTAGCTTTATTACTTAATGCTATTGAGTAGTTTTTCATCTCGTTCTGTGACACAAATTAATTTTCCAGTTAAGCTAAGTAATCTGTGAAAATGTTTCATTCAAGTTTAAGTGTAACTTTCCTTGTCAAATTCGTTTCTTGCTCTTTAATGCAGTCATAAGTTTGCTTCATGCTATTGGAGAAAAGTTTTAATAAGTTTTATAAGTTATTTCATGTTTGACTCGGAATAAAATTTTAAATAAATGCCAGATAAGCAACAACCACAAATTCTTCAATTTTTTGGTTTGGTTTCAGGTTAAAATTTTGAAATCCTACGCCACCAAATGTTTCATCACCTTTACGCCAGTCATACTACTTTCATATGCAGAACAAGAACGTTCTCAAAATTATGAGAGAATTAACAAAATTTAACTTCCAGTTAAAGTTTTCATCTCAGTTTAATTCCATTGAGAAAATTCCACTTATCCACGGAGACCTACAAAGCGATGTCTTCATTATAACTTCAGGATTCTGTTCCTTTTTCTGCATAAAGACAGACGATGATGATATCACCAAAAAAGGATAACGGATCATGGATAATTTTGATGGAATTTTCTTAATGAACATTTAATGTATGACTCTGCTGAAAGCAATTTAAAAGGGATTTCCATACTTCACTGTGAAATTCGAGAAAATCTCATCGTGTCCTTTGAGAGTCGAAAGGATGAAATTATTTCTGAATTTTCTATCTCACAAATGTCGTATCAATTCCTAGTAAAATTCAAAAATTAATAAAATTTTTGCACTGGACTGAAAGTGGCTCAGAGTGACTCATTGTGGGGGAACAACGCGAAAATTTTCATGAACAATGTTCGGCGTTTGCGTGATAAGATCGTATTACTCAAAAGCGTCAAGTTGGAATTTTATAAATATTTATACAAACGAATTTAGTGAAAATTTTTATCTTTTAATGAAACGTTTTCATACAAAGAAACCCACCAGGAGACATGTCATGACTACAATTCTTATACCATAAGTTGTTTGGCAAGCGATATATTTTGAATTTAAGGTTAAACTTCAATCGAACTTTATATCACTCGAATATGCTCCTCATCACACCGATTTCACCCAAATCCATTTTTCACATCAACGCCATCTGTTACTCAAATTCACATTTTTTAAGTATGAACCTAGAAATATTCTCCTATTTGAATTTCATACGTTTGCTGCTTCGTCTTTTTCGGGAATTGTGCCTCATTTGGATTTGTTCCAATGAGTCGGAAACAGTTAGCCACTCAGCAGTTTTAATTTCTTCAATTAAATTACCGAAATCAAGAAGATGGAAGAAACCTCATTTGGAAAAATAAAAACCGACAAAAAAATGGAAATTCATTAAACGAGAGTCTTAACTTTCAATTTGATTTAATTTTCCTTGAGATAAGGGTTTTTTCCTTGAGAAAATTAAAAAAAAAAAAAAAAAGTAGGATAAATAGAGGAATATACATAAAAATGGCTCCCTTCTGTTTTGTGAAAATAAATTCGTTACTTTATTTTGTTATCTTTCAACTCTGACATGACCTTCTTCTCGTTACGGGGATAGCCTTCAAGGATCCAAACCGAAAGATGGAAGAAATTCATATTAATGAAATACAATCAAATCAGAATAATACGAAATCATTTCAAAATTATGGAAATTTCTTGCATTTTTCAGAATAATCATTAACTCTGGCCAGAATCTGAAGCTTGTCCGGATCAAAATGATTCGCAGCGTCTCAATCTTAATGAATATCTTTTTGCTTGTATTTCATGCACTCAACTCACTTAAGATTCAAATAAATTTTGAACCAAACTTCATGATAAATGCAAATTGAACTTTTCAATTTCTTTTTTCATAAATTTAATCTTGAAATATGTTGGAAAAAATTTTTTGCATTAACCATTTAAAACGTTTTATATCTAGAAAAATATTTACCAGAAGGAATAATCCGAAATTTATTGATTTTGTACTTAAGAAAACCGTCTGATGGAGGCGAGGTAGAGGAGTTGCAAAAAATGTGAAACGTTCATGACGCCTTCTTGGAATTTTAATCTCTCCCAATATGGCAACCCCAATTAGCAATGAAAAACAGTAAGAAAAACGAATTACTTCATTTTGCAAAACATCTTTAAGCTTTATTGATAGACCAGTTTTATCCGTTTACCAGATAAGACCCAGACAGGATGCATTTTCATACGAACAGCAGTCATTTGTTTAAAGTATTTGAAGCTTCTGAAATATACTGAATACTATTACAGACGTTTCTATTATAGATATTTGGAGAATTTCGAAGGATGCAGCTGGGAGTCAAAATATGACATAATGATTGATATCTGTAGGAGGAATGGTATCACACTTCGAAGCACGCCTATGTAATAATTGCTTTTCTCCGGAAAAGTGAATTTCAAATTTAATAACAAGATGAACACTTCATGTCCACTGCCATCAGATACAGACACATTTTGGACATATTTGATGACATTTTGTACCTGGATTCAGATTTGAAAAACATTCCAAAAACGATACACGACTTGGGTTGAGAATATGACCAATAGTGTAGTGTTTCGACCAATAGTTTCTTCGAAGGAAGAAATCGTAATCTTGAAAGCATGTGATAGTAAAACTCTTCACTCTCTGTCGATGACCTCAAAGTGATGGAATCTGATCGACACAATCTGGTTAGGTATTCGTCACGAGAAGAGAGAGCAACAATATGAAGAGATTCAAGATAACTATCATGGTAGGTACTAATTAATTTAACTGGATCCAACATTCTAACAGAAGCCTTTGCTATGAGCTGTATGCAACAGCTACCTGGAAACAAAACTAAGAACATGTCTGTGGATAAGTCATGGTCTTAAAAATCAGTCCAATAGTTTGAGAAAATTCCCTCAATTTTTAAATAAGATAAATTAGAAGGAGGGAATAGTAAAATGTCTTAAAATGAAACCAGCATAATTATGCAGTATAAATTTCAAGGTCTTATGGTAACTGGAAAAAATTTGATTTGACATTTTATTCATCTTCCAGCGAGGAAAAATACACCCAACACAATGGTTTCTACTTCGTGGAAGGTAACGCACAAACCCTGTTGGCCTTGAAACACACCGTTAGAATTTTCAAACTCGCAAAAAGAAACATTTCGCCCCAAGAAATTGGCTCGAAAGCAAAAACTCCTCGAGCAGATTCCCTGCTGGAGACTTTTAAAATCTGGAGAAGAGTTTTCAATTTCACAATTTTTGTAAAAATTTCCAAAAATTTAAAATTGAACTTACCTTGTGCAAAACTTCTGTTTGACCCCTGTTAAAAATCGCCACAAAATTTTTGTTTACCACAAAAAAATTCTCACAAATTTGCTTCGTTTCAAGTTGAACTTTGAATTTCCATTAAAAATTTTAATTTTCGAATTTCGAAAACTTTTTCACTTATTTATGAAAACAATTTTAATAATTAAATTTTCATGGAAAATTTTCCTTGAATTCTGTGAAAGCCAACACTTCTGGATAATATAAAATATATGAAAAACTTAAAAATTGCACAAAACCAAAAAAATTTTTAAATTAACAAAAAATGCAACAAAAAAAACCTGGACTTCCTGGGACAGGTGCAATGAAATAAAATTCAATTCAAGAATTCCATCCAACACACTTCCGGACTAAGGAATTTCTTGATTTGTATCCTTCGTCCTTGAACTGTCACCACGTGCAGGGAGTGGAATTTGTTTAATTAATTAAATTAAATCAGAAAATAACACAGGAAAAACCAAAGAAAATTCACTTGGACAGAAACTGAACATAAAATTGAATTCAACTCGAAAAAAGGCACTCCTGGATCGAAATCAGGACGAAATAAATTCAGGATAATTGAAGCAACACACAGTAATGAATTTTCCTTCTTACACTTTTCAAATTACTTTTTAAACTCCTCGTTCCGGTGCATCAAAACTTCATTTTTAAAAATTTTTCCACCATTTTCAAGTGCGGACAAAACGAACCAACAGGTTAGAATGCCACTCAGCCTCTCAGGTTGCAGTCAGAACACACACAGTTATGCAAATTCAACGGTAAAAACGGTGTTTTGCTGGAATTTTCTTAGAATTTTTGAAGAAAATCGAAATTGAGAAATTTCCAAAAATTCATAAATTTTTCGATTTTTTACTTTTCTATGACAATTTCCCACACAATCAAGAAACGCATGAGAATTTTATTTCGCTAAATTCAACGCACTCGACACAGCAAACCCGCTCGAATCGACCGCCCGAATGAAACTGAAGTTGAGAGGAGCTGGTCGAGCAAACGAACCGAACTAGTTTCCCTGCAACAACAAAACAAAGAGGAGAGTGTAGCGGCCGAAGAATGAAAACTTACCACCAACACATAGGCAGACTCCTCTTCACCCAAACTCAAATTCTGTGTATATACACGTCGGTGGCAGTAACCAGAGTATTCAAAGGCAAACTCTCTCGCTCTCATTTCCACTGTCGTACAGGATTCGCTTCTATTTTCCAGCAGGTGTGCCGGTGCTTGCGGCGAGTCTTCGGCCCGTCACCCAGCGAAATGGAGAAATAGCGAAACTCCAGGTCGAACGAAATGCAAAAACAATTCCAACATTTTCATGTCGAACATGTTCGAGATACAAACACGAACACGAGTTGCGTTCTGTAACGAGGGGTAAACTTCAGTTCTCTCTCACAGCGAATTCGTTTCACTCTCGCAGAAAATATTTTCTTACAGAATCGTGCATTTAGAATGAATTCAACAGAGACTGACAGATGCATTTGCTCTTGTTCACTTTTAGCTTTTTATGGTGTTCATTCTCGTTTGCGGGAATTTCAAAAATAAATTTGCAATGCTGCAGTGTCGAATTTTCGGGTTAGTATAAGAAAATAACAACTGGAACAGAGGGATTTCAGACTTGTTCCAAAAAGAAAATGCCTCAGTTGCGGTCATCAAGCTGTCAAATTGAGTTGATGTGATTGGTGTATTTCTAAATTTTGTATAAAACCACAAAAGGTTAGTTACGTGAAAATTTGCAAAGTCTTGATGCAACTTTCTGTGATAAGGAGCTTGTTCCGATGGGTCCTGTGAAGTATATTGATCTGCAAATGCCTTTACCATAATACATATCTTTGAATCTGGATCGTGAATCTTGTGACTTATACCATAGTCCTCAGTTCTGAGGGTTCCATCATTATTACCTCCATATCTCCAACAAAAATGACTTGATTTCCCAATGACTATTATCAAGTGCCAGGGATGAGCCTTGAAGATGGTAACGAATGTGATACAATTTGTTGAATGAATTTCGGCGATATGACATAGAATGGGGTTGTACAAACTACAAACCCAGGAACAGCACCACTTGCACGTCATTCACACCTGACGCAGAAACTTCGCTGTGAATTTACCCGTGAAGCTGTTAGTCATATTAGCGCAGGTGGATCCAGTCCAGAGTGTTGACGTCTGAATTTTTATGCATCGATTCTTCCTGGAATTTTAATTTTGTTTGTGTTTAGAATATTTTATTTGGATTTCGTTTTGAAGCAGTATCGGGTATCTTGTATCCGATACGTTTCCCCCTTTGAGACGTCTTCCACTTCCACAAAGGCCACCCTCACTTTACTACTTGAATAATAATGCGTCGATGTGAATAATTCATCATTCCCTTGTAAAATGGAAATATCTCCGGGTACAGACAATGAATTCAGAGGAAAAGAAACTTTTACCGGGTACGGGTCACTCTAAAGAAAACTTAAATTATAATAAATTATTCACGTTCACATGTAATTCAAAATTTTGTTTTTTGTTAAAAGATAGAGACGAATCTAACTTAGATCCTCCCTTTTCCTTTTAAAGGATGTCTTTGAAATCCTTGAAATGTCAATGTGTTCAAAAGCTACTAATGAAAAACCAGGAACCGGAACTGAAGAATTCTGTCAACTCTATTAGCATGTATGCGTTTCCATTAGCAAAAATTATCATAATTATATAAGAGGAACTTAACCTTATGAAAGTGAGTCCTTTTAGAGCCAAAGGGAAATGTTTAAAACTGAGGAAAATGCGTTGGCATCAAATGTGCGTCATGTAAGTGGCTTGAAACTCAGGTAATACTTTAATTTTTATATATTGACATTTTGAATCCTGCACCTGATCCCGATGCCCAAAGGATTCTGTGCAAAATTCCAGCTAGATTTTATTCCTTCGGCTTGAATTAGCATAATGGTCGCAAGGAAGTTATTGTAGCTAAATGTATCCGTTTGTTATCCTTAATCCTTGAATCTGTTTAAGATACCTTTAATGTCCTGTTTTGGATTTTCACAACAGAAAGGATCTGAAATACACAGGGCTCTTTGTGAAGAGAAAAGAGCATTGCTTTTGTCGGAGTTTACACTTTGTCGGAATTGGGATATAGATTTAGATGTTGTGTTGAAGACAAAAAAGGACTCGAAAGGTTTGAAGAAGGTTATACAGAGATTTTGATTTATTCGAAAATTATGGACCTTTTTTGTGAGAGTATTTCATACTGAATCTAAGTACGCAACAATATCCTTTTGTTATCTTATGGAATTGATGTATTCATTAAAGGTTAGACTGAACCACTGGCGGGGCTGGGGTAAAACCTGAGAACCATGAATATTTGAACGAATCGAAATGAATCGAATTGAATCGAATTGAAGCATATCTGGTATATCGATTAGAAATTTTTTTATTCCATTCGTATTCTGTCATTTACACGAATCAATCATTTTATATTTGGCAGAAAGGGTACCCAAAATATTTCTTATTCAACTCCAAAGCAAATTGGGAACCCTTTTCAATTCGTGAATTTGCCAAAAACGACGACTCGAAGGAAGCAATTACAGCTAAAAGCAGCAGCCTGCAGCATACTCATTCAAATACATCGATACCTTACCAAATTTGTGTCATATCGCTATAGATTCCCTTGACACTAATCATGTTTGGTGTAACAGTCTACGAAATGATGCACGTGCCTATTCAGGCAGTAACTTCTGTCTGGATTCCCTATTGGCAGGGATACTCAAAGACGCCCCCAAAGGAACTAAGTTCTTAGATAACTCGGAAGTGTCTTGTGTTAGCGTTGTGAGGGTGTCCCTTACACTCACATAATTGGAATACTTGTTAAAGACCATTGTACAATACCCATTTGAACCGAAAACCTTAATTCAGGATTTGTATAACAAAACCAGGGATCGATAAGTCTCTCATTGTTGTGCGTTGTATTCTCTGGTCCTTGGAACGACATTACGCAAACAAGAAACTATATCAGCTCACCTTCAATATGATGTATTCTCTTCGTGATAACTGTTCTGCTTTCGAAGTTGTGCCAATTCTGGTCCTTTGTAATTTCTTGACAGAAATTTCCCAACTTTGTAAGGATCAATAAACACGATCTGCGGTTCCTGTTCGCCTCTTTTAGTACTCGAAATCTTCATCGAAATAAGAACTCTGAAAGTAACTTTTCAAGGCATATAAGATTGTACCTCGAGGATTCTCATCGAGATCAATATGGTTCATCTTCGCTCCACAGTTCGTCATCCTACTTCAGGAACAATCTGACGCGAATCAGGAAGCAAGTTACAAAATTCACTTCCTTGTGTTATTAAGCAATTTATATTTGGCTAAAGTTTAATGATAGTTCAATTAATTTTATAATTTTCAAGTATCAAAGTTAGAAGTTTTCAAAACAAGGATGCACGTGACTTTTGCTAGATTAGATTCTTCATTCGACGAGAGATTCTCTTCTAAACTTTTTGTGGTGTGACACTTAAAAGTTTCTCCTTACCTCTCTTCTGGATAGCATGATTCCAGTGACAGACTGTGACATATAAATTTGAACTTTTCGATTTTGAAAATGCCATCGTGGCCAAAAAGTATTTAAAACTTTCTCCTTTTTCCAGGACGTATCTTTTGTAGAACGTTTATGTCATGTCGGAAAAAAAAAATTCAGTAATAAGTTTCAGGAAGTTTTCCTCTTTCTACCACACAGTAAATGATGACTTTTTAGTTCATTGTGAACTGACATAATCATGTCCCTTTTATGTAGAATTTTTACTTTATATAAAGTAAATCTTAAAATCATCCCCATTTCCTTGAACAAGGGAATTATGTCATGACATTGCTATGTATGTGCGTCGTGATTTTCGTTTTCATGTTTGTGAGCTTGTTTTTTCCAAAATTATTTAAATTTCCTCAAATTTCATAATTCACGTGTCCACCGAAACAAATAATCATAATTCAAAATACTAAGGAAAATCATTTTCTCAGGTCATTTAACTGCATCTATTTGTTGCTAGCCTTATTCGGAAAATTTTGAATCAGTGCAGATCTGGGCAATGGAATTTAAGTACGAAGCAAATGTCTAGATTTATTGACATCAAACCAAGAAATATGGGTTTTCTAGTAGTTTACTATCTAGAAGCTAGTGGTCATTATTAGGAGGTGATTTAAGGTGAATTGACGTTTGTGTAGCAGTATCAAGAGCACATTACATAAAATAGTAACAGATCTTCAGCTAGCTGGGAATTCTTAGTGGAATCAGGTTTTGAATCAATGTTTTGTGGATATCTTTGAGATTAATTAGCTTCATTCGAAGTTTCTTCAACAATACAAGAAGAAATTGAAGATTCCAAGATGTTGCATCATAAATCTCTGAAGTGGACAAAGAGGAAAACATGCAGTTTCAAAGATAACATCGAGATCGGTCTAGAACTACTTGTCCGGCTTCAAGATTTCAATGTTTCGTTATACAGATTTGTTCCAGAGAGGTTCTCATGTCAAGAATGCAAAATGGCGGTGAAACGAAAATGAACAAGAAGAAGAGGAAGGTAAAATTCCAACAAATGAAGCAAAGCCGAAATCCGTGGAAGAAAGCGATAATGATTGAGTGAAAGGGTTTTAAACCTTGGTCCCATAAATATTGGCATAAACGTCGTCACAGTTGACAGGTATATGTATCATTTTGCTTCGTAGTTCTCTCGTTCCTTATTTTATTATTATTATTTTTGTTGATAATTAACCTCGAATGATTAATGACTAATTGATAAAACCCTTCTGATCTTATCTATCCACAAACTTGTGTATTTTCATACTTAAGGTTGTCGACTGTCTTCCTCAGAAATGGAGCTCAGGTCGGTCCCGATATTTTGATCGGCTTTCCTTTGCTTTACCCCAAATATTGTGACGTTGTTCCATGATTTATCGGTACATAACGAAGAGAGAACTGTACTTAAGTCGTGACACTGCCTCGGACGTGATGTTTTTGTCACTTTTTTAATAATTTCCAGTAAAGCTTCTTGTAATTGCTTCAATTGATTTTAATGCATAATCAGAAGTGAAATTGAACGTGCATCTTCAGTGTAAATGAAGATGTTTGTTGTTATGACTATTGGGCCCATGAAACATGTGTCTTTCCTCGACTTTTTAGTACATCCTAAATAGGGTTGGAAAGGGAAAAGTCTCCTATCGCTCTCGGGATAATCCTCTTATTTTGAGACATTTCCATTTCTTCCTTTTGAAACGAAGGTGGTCGTTTACCATCTTGAATAGTCCCTAATTACCATAAGCCGTAGTTTTTGTGTCCTTTAAAACTTTCGTCTCGACTCCATCAACGTTATCCATTTTCGGAGGACAGGATATTAACGGCACGCGGATGAAATCCATCTCTGTCGAAAAAGTGAACGTGGCATATGAAGGGTGACAAATTGCAGGGATAACCCGGGTTAGATTTTAAAATGCATCTTAACTTGAATCGATTCATTCAAAGGGTTTCCATTCATTCAACGGATATAATTATCGAAAATAAAGCGGGGAGAATTACCCTCAAATTGTTGGGATGAGGGTTGATTCATGAGTATCACTTAAATTGCATTAACTAAATAATTGTTAAATCATCGGTCACAGGACGCAAATTCAAACAGGACCCTTGCCCGGATTATACCTCAAATACAAAGAGTAACCGTGTCAGAATGGCGGATCTATTTTAAAGAAAAATCAAACCTTAAGAGTTGCCTTAACTTGTTTAGAGTAAACGTCATGAGGACGATTTCAGTCATAGAGTGGAAGATGCAATTAGTGTTATGCATTTTATGAAGATCCTTCACTTTGAGCCATGTAGTGTGCCATAAAATGTGCGTCAAGGATCTGGTATTGGTGGATTTTCTTGGCCGTTTAAGTATAAATTTTGTGTACAAGATGTGTGTAGTGCTATCAGATGTTTCTAAAGAAAACAAGGACGATGTCTATACAATTTCCATATCGAAACAGCAGCAATCAATTCGATAAATTACAATATCGTAATGGAGTTATCTAATCGAAGTTGCAATCGTAAACTGAAATTAAATCAATTTTAATTATTGCGATTCCAATTCCCCCAGCCTCTTAAGTTGGATACTAAAGTGAGGCTACAATCATTGCTACAGGATGTGGGAAGTTTTCCTGTTTCCAAGACCACCGAAACCATGAACTTCTTCTAAGGATTCTTGTGAGGGTGAAAAAAGAAAAGAAAGTGTTCTTCGAGTGTTTGTCGTCCTGGCCCCTTGTTTGCTTATCATTATTATCGACTAGATGCCGGATAATTTGTTCTCTTTGTAGAGCTATTGAACGTCGATTTTATGACTATTTACAATGACTTTGCCGCTATAACTTATGTAAATGAAGCTTATTAAATTTTATCATCGATTTAGAGCATGTTTTGGTGTTGCGTCTTCATTCGGGGACCAGAATCGCCATTTTTACTTCGTTGTGTTCTTCTGAACACCCACACTTCCGGGCGACCAGAATGTTCTACGTGCTGGGTTTCCAAATAGCACTTAATGAGAACATGACGACATTTCCTTGAGACATCAATAATTGACGCGCTTAATGGTTGTCATCAATGAATTCGGATATAAGATACATTAAGTGATAATATGCGCAAAAACACAACACTTTTAACTAGGTTTCTTGATATAATCAAAAAAACACAGGAAGTACAGGTGAGTTATGAATAAAAGGCACACCTTAAGCAAACAAACCTAAATTACTGGTAAAAGCCTCAATTTAGAGCGTTCAAACAATTCAAACAAAAAATTTCTAGGCTTTCTTCTGTGAAATGTTTATCAATGACGAATAAAATGTTGAAGAATATTGCGTCATAGTAAACAAAAGCCTCCCACGCCTCCTAAGTTGGTTGTGACTCTATCGTCGTTTCATTAGAGTCAAATTTCGGGTGACAGCTGAAATGAATGTGTTTCCATAGATACATAGATTCTACAGCAAACTGCAATGATAAGAACCTGTTAAATTAACAAAGAGTGTCTTTAATCGTGAGGAAACCACCCAGCATATGTGATTTCTACTAAAAGAAACCCAGAAACCCATTGTCGGTCCTGTCTGATTTCAGAGTTGACACAAAATCCAGCACACCTTTCTGGAGATTCATTCCCGATATCAAACGTTATCGAAAAGTTGCCTTTTTTGTCGTTTGTCGCCAACACCGACGCTCAGACTAATCGTCTTATCGAATACATAACTAGAACATGACTTTGAAATTTACGTTTTGTGACTACAAATGTTCATGAATAGAAGACATCACTAAGCCTCGGTGAAATCCACGTCGCGCCTCTTAATCAAAAATGACAATTAATTCGAAATTCGGGTCACATTCGTGTCAACTACATGTCGCCACACGTGAATCTACGTACGCAATCAGAGAAATTAGGCAAACGATTACAAAAGGTCTCACAAGAACCATAATGATCCAAGAAGCTGAATTTCATTGAGGTCCTTCACTGATACTAAAGTAATTCTTCCCAACAGATGAGAATCAGCGAGCTCTTCGAGTGACGAACAGTAACACAGGCAGCGATTACAAGGATCATAATAAGGCAAATTGTATTATCAAGTGAAGACAATTTTAGCTATGCGTCTTACTGTAAGATCAAAATCTGGCCGCCATTCTTGAGTCTTGAAGGATCAAAAATATTGTTTATGTGACACTCTCCAGAGATCTTGACCCAGAGCAGTTTACAAACAAGTATTTGATACTCCTTCGAACATATTCGATAGCATCTAAAGAATATCAGAATCGTTAGAATGCAAATTGAAAATTATTTGACGCACTAAAACGCATTTTGTGATAAGAAGACGCATTAACATGTGAAAGAGGACCACCCACCCAGAGAGTAGTACGACAAGGTCTATGAGGTTCCATCTTCTTGATTACTTTGAGTCACAAGAGTCTGTTATCTTTACGTGACTGCGTTCTGAGGCACAAGTGAACATTTAAAGGTGTCCATAAATTAGTTGTTGTCCACAACGAAGAGATAACTAATGCATCCACATTCGTGTTGCATTCACGATGCAACTTCTTCTCATTTCTCATGGCAGTCGTCTGTGATTGAAGCATAAAATGCTCTGACGTGACATTTACGGACAACCAAGCTAATGGGGACACAGTGTCGAAATGGGCATTATTTTTCGGATTAAACGACTGCATTAAGGATAATGACGCTAAAGTGCACTCTCTGTAAGTAGCACTTCGTTCGAAAATTATAAAATTCGTAAATGCCTCTTAAGACTTGATTTGAGAAACCATAAAAAATATGGTTAACTTCTCCCAGACATGTCCACCAGACCAGTAGAAGACGCCCTCGTTCGTTGGTTCGTTTTTGCATTTTAATTTGCTTCAGTTTTCGACACTAAATTTTAGTATTTCACGGATTAATGGATGCGAATTTTATAGCTATGCCATTTTCCATTTTCACCGATGGATTCTTCCGTGACACGCATCACTGGATTAATGTTTTTCTGTTGAATGTTATATGATTTTGTTGCGAAAAACATATCAAAAGTTTTATGTCTTTTGGCACGTCTTATTCCGATGAAGTTCCAACCACTATAATTCCCTACTTCATTTTGAAAGTCTGTAAAAGGGGGAAAACTTGCGGGCAAACCCTTCCTTTAACATGACTCAGGAATTTGAGGGAGTTGTGAATATTTTGTAACCGTGCTGACGCCTGGAACTTGTTCAAATACGCGACTCTGATTAGAATTCGAGAACCTGACTCCCTATTAAAGACGCTCCCCGAAATCCGAATCCGAGGCTATTGAAGACCCAGATAGGATCCTTACTGTCTCCAGAATAACTAATAACTAAAATTCTTGTTATCTTTAAATCACTTAAGACTTCTTGTCATCAAACCTTAATAAAAATCAAATTAAAAAAATGATATTGTTTCCTCACAGTTAATATTCACTCCTCAGTTTCAGTCTCTAGATATCGAACAGGATACGAGACACTTTTATAATTTGCCGAGGATGGATTTAATAAAATTCTAATTAACTCCACGATATTTTCCTCCGCATTTAGTCATGCCTAGACTGGGTACCTAGACGCCATCGTCGCTTCCTGATTTGTAAAAGAATATTTTCAATCTTGGCAGGTAAAATGTCTATCAGCAGCGGAATCTAAATAGCCTTCAATGAATTTTTTCAATTCCCGATAAATGTTATTGATTCCGGCAGCGTTTTTTGATATCAGCAAAAGTGTAGCAGCAAAGAGTTAATAATTTTATATATTCATGACATTTCGTGCTTCGACGAATATCAGAAAACCTCCCACAAAGACTTGTATATGGAATCCATAAAAATTCATTGTGCATTTGCAATTATGGATTGCAATGAAAATTAAAGCGGCGTTTCTAACACTTCTAGCTCCTCAATCAAATTTGTGACGTTTCTTATCAAAGACATCTCAACATGTCAACCAGGAAGAATAATTTTATTCATAAATTGCATTTCCAATTCGAACGAAGGGAATACATACCGCTTCACAATCAAAGCGATAGATTCCTAAGAACTTCTCTGATACCCTCAAGCCTCGAATTAGATATAAAAGAGACTGAATGGAATCGGAGATTGTGACTCCAATATGGATATATGAAACTCCGAAATTCTGCACTGAATTTCAGGACACTTGTTTATCAATCCTAGTTACGCAATATTTGTACTCCTTTTTTTATTTCTCGAAACTCTTACAGAAAAATTATGGAAACAATGGACCCACACAAACGACATCTCACATTCATAAGTGTTATTGCGAACGGTAAACTGCGAATGCGGAAACTTTTAGCTGCTCTATTTTCATGATATTATGAGATTCAATAGATAATTGCTATTCTTCAAGTGGACGCCTCGATTATTACCACATTTCCCTCAAAAATCTGCCCCAAAACAGACAACACATTCTTAGGGGGAATGGATACATCACTCTTCATTGTTATTCCGAGAGGTTGATATTAAGATAACACGAAGAAGACATCGAGCGTAACTGTGTGAATGTGTTAATTTGAAACACCAAAAGAATGTTGCCAACATAACAAACAGGGAACAAAAAACAAAATCAGTGCAATCGATGACATTCTAGTCATGTCCGAATGCAATCAAGACACTACTGACACACGCATGAGACACGATGTGTCACAGAAGGAATTCTAATGCACAACGTGTTGGATTTGATTATACAGGGAATGTGATAAAGGGGATACTATGAGATTAAGACAAAGAGGCAAAGATTGTCTGCCAAATAAAAGTATGAAATTAAACTAGATCAGCCCTTGTTCCAGTTTGGTAAATAAAATTACTTCAACACGATTAGGTAACATCAATTGTATAACATTATAAGACAAAATTCACTGTGATGCATGCTAATAACCATTTACCAAATTGGTTAATCATGTCTTACACAACTTGACCAAGAATTACTTAATAACAATCCAAATCAAGCATCACTACGAAACGGGTCAAATTTGTGTCATGTGGTATTCATCGAAGTAATCGATTTCTTAAAGACAACATCAAACACTTTAACTCGCACAACAAAATCCCATTAATAAATCCCTTTAGTATATGATTAACAGCTTCTTTATATGTAACTGTCTCAACAAATCCTCCTACAATTCAATTTCTTCAACTTCGGAGTCATCTGCGTCTCAAGGAGGTGCCACTCTGTCTTCAGAGATGATTTTCCATTAATGACACAAGTGTGAGGGTCGTCTCACTTAGGATGTTGTGACACCTACTCTTTTTACTTCAAAACGACATCACTTTTGAGGTTATTTATGGTGCTATCCAAATGCATGTGATTTTATGTCACATATGTTTAAATTATTTCAGAATAAATTCTTAAGACATGCTAATGATCATCTTCCAAGGATTGTCCTATTCGAAGTGATGCAGCTAATTTAATTTCTTCCTTGGAAAAATATTTTCACATCCAACACATTTCATATGGTATATCCAACGGAATTATTAAATAAATATTCATTTATGTGTCATATCCGTTGCGCGGTTAATGCATTAAGCAACATCATTGAATTTTCAATAGACGTACAGAGTTTCTTTTATTTGATGGAAAAATTTCAAATATGAAGAAGGTTTCATGATACCTTGAAACTTTTCCAAAGAATTGTCATTTTCGAATGAAAGTTAAAAATGTAATAGAAATTCAATTATTCATTTCAGAACATTTTATTCGAATCAATTCACTATAGATCCGGATAATACCCAAAAGACATTCGGCAACATCAAAATCCTGCGTGTCATTGAAAATTCCCAGTTAAATGTTTCAATTTGCCAAACGCAAATATTTGAAAATAGCATTGAAGACAAATTAATCAATGATGAGTCCATGAAATCTAGTATCTTTTGTGGGTATTACTATGGTATTAGGGTTTTCAGGGAGATTTCCATTACAAAGTTCTCACGCCATAAATTGAGGCAACAGACGAATGTCTTCATTTACATGACTCCTCTTTGAGTTAAACACAAGCTACTGTAGATTCCACAAATTCTCCTTGTTGATCTGGAACATTCACTTGAACGTTGATGGATTTATCGGCTTAATTTACAAAAACAAAATCAAAAAAAATAAGGGCATTCTCGTTGTAGGCGTACCACAGCCAACATTAATCAGATGTTGCGTTCAGAAGTATCATGTACCGTGTACTCATTTCGCTTTTATCATTTTTGCAAAGCTCATCCGTTTTAAGTGATATTGCAATTTCATATAGCCACTCTGACAAGAAGATATTCCTGACTAAATCCAAAACTCAAATCTGTGGGTGGCCAGAGTGACGATGTGGTTAATTCTAGTTAACTGGTCCATCATCGGAGTCATCTCTCTAGTTAGTTTTGTTCGCAGCGTTAGACTCATGAGTTTCGCCTCTTGTTTCTGCTAATGACGTGACATGACAATGACAAATTGTTTCTTGGATTCAAATGCATTCTAGAACATGACTCTTGAATTGAAATGAAAAATTGCAGAAATTGTTGCGAATTGTGGTTTCCATAACGGTGTCAAGACTCATACTCGGATCAATGTGACATCTCGACTTGGAATTGACTTTTCTTAGGAGAATTCTAAAATTTTCAAGAAACAAACGTAAGAATATATTCTCGTAAAATAAATCCTAGTAGTCAAAATGAATAATGAAGATCCCACCTCGAACATTTCAAAGTCTTTCATGACTTCCGATTAAATTTCGGGAATACAGGTAACACTCGTAGATGGATCAACTTTATATAGTCATCTAGAACACCTCGACAAGCTTCATAAGGTGAAACTGCAAAGATTTAAAAGAAAATGTATCATGAAAATCGTCATTTTCGAGTTCTGAATCAACTTAATGGTGCCATATAGAACGGGAAAGAATGTATCCCGAAATATAGAGACTAAATAACGAAATTAACATGGGAAAGATGTGGATATATATTCAGGACAATAATGGGTTATGAACATAATACAGAAATTTGTTGTAAGATATTTTATCGTGTCAATATAATTACCTTGGAAAGCATCTGGACATAGAAAAATCCTCAGATTCAGTCTAGTTGTTGTTGAATTAGTGTCATCTGGGAGTCTTTAGCGCAAACCTCACTACTCCACTGAACACTCCATGAAAAAACAAAGCCTTGCCGACAAAGAATGCCTTTTTACCGACTTATTTAAGGCGATCAAGTCGTGAAAAAGAGGTTTCATTCCGGATGCCTTGAGCTACAAGACGGAACGGATTTCAAATTATTTAAAAAATAAAAAACAAGTGTCGGTCAAAGGTAATTTATACGACTCCAGTGGAGCTTATGACATCTGAATCTGAATCTGAGTCCGAACCAAGGCTGAGTCTAGTCCGAGCGTCAGTCTTCAAAGTGAACTTAATTTTTTCGCAGTAGCCTTGCCGTTTAATTTATTTCCCTGACTTAATATCTCAAAAGCGAAAACCCAGCAGGAACGTCATTTATGGCCAATAGGATGACCATTAACCTGCATGTGGAATGCGCTATTTCGTATGCATACCACCTCGTGTCACATCACGGAGTCTTAAGTGACTTGAGATTACGTGGAATTCCATGTTTGGGAACGGATTTCGTTGTCAGAATTGAATTTACCAGTGAACGTAGTCAGTGATACGATTAACGTATGATATTAAAAGTCAAGAAATTTTTGAACCACAAATCCCACGCAAACTGGCCGTCTGTCCCAGTTCAATTCAGATGGAATCAAGATGACACGTTCAGTCCCTCGCGTCACATAGGTCCTTGCACTTTTTTACGTCATGTATGCGTCTCGTTAAGCCACAGGCTCCTGATTTCGTGTTTCAGAGTGCATCTGCTGGTTTTTTCTTCGGTTTTAATTAATTATGGGAATAAGCAGATGTTGGAAGCCTACAGTTTCATGTCACACTTTGATTTATAGTGAAGGCTTGGGAGTTTTTGCTTTTGGTGTGTTATGAACCCGATTCATTCCAAGGCAGTTTTGCTAATTTTGTTATTTCCTGTACCTCAAACGAAGTAATTGAACATCCTCAAATGCTGGATATCACCACCCGCAATATTCCCTTAATCGTGATGTGTGGTATGTGCTACAAAACACGTGTATTTCATGTCAGTTCTTAAGACATTCCTCGTTTCTTGTTACAAATGCCAAACCTTCTTAAAAACTCTCGAAGCACCGTTTTCGGTTGACGAAACGAAGTACTCAACATGAATTTCGTTTGAGTATTTAACCAAAAAAAAAAATAACATTAAAAAATTTTTAGCGTGTAATTTAACGCCAAGTACAACCCAAACGTGACTTGTTTCCAACCAAAATCTTCAAGACATTTCTCTTGAGGAAGTATTCGGCCTCAGGTGTCTTACGTTTAATCAGTGATAAATCACTGATTCTTTGCCCTGGACACGAACTCTTAACGCGTTTGATTTATAATCTGGTGCATGTCTTCTATACTTGCTCTCCTTCACCTTCCAAAGAGTTATTCAAGACGCAAGTCTGTTTTTCTTATCGAAAATGCATTTTCGGATTATTTTGTTGCGCCTTCTTTAATTTCTCCCTCAAAAAATTCATTTAGTTTTTAATCATTTCCAAAACGGCTTTAGAGGGAAACCTTAATTTTTGACTTTCACGGAAGTTTAAAGTTGGGTACTGTTTTCACTAGAGTTACTCATGTCGTATAGATGATTATTTTGTGATTCAATACTGTCTTGGAAAATCAATTCTTGATTTGTGTGACACACGCTGAGTTATCTCATAAAAGCTAAATTTCATGACATTTCTGATTTGTGTGACACAACCCAGATTGTGTCTTAAAAGCTTACAGCTTCCAAAGGCATGGTAGTGACCACTGATCTTGAGTTATTGATTTTGAACGAATAATACACCAAAATCGATATCGCATCAATAAATTACCTGCACAAGCTAGACAAGACTACTTAAAAACGAAATTTGTCACAAAAGACTGAGTTGAATGAATAAACTGTGTCAGGAACTGAAATTTGACTTATTAATTTGAGACACTCCCTGTGTATGACCCCTCGGCTCCACATAACATAACTATGTACTTTGAGTAACTATCAAAATTGCTGGGGGTCTACATGGCGGGACTTTATTATTAATTTGGGATATTTATCACTTTATGGATAACAGCAAAAACTCACGTGTTTGTTGACAGCCATAGAACCTACAGAAAAATAGGAAACTTGTGGGCTAGGCAAATGATTGATTTACAAATTTTTCAAGATTTCCTTAATGAGATGATTTTTGTATGAAATGTATTCATGTGGTTTTTGGGAAAAAATAAACTTATCATGAATGGAGATATTCGATAAATCATGTTACTAACACAAAACCGATTATCATATCCGATGACTTTATCACGAAATTCAAACGTGACACAATTCAACTTGAAAATTTCAAAATGATTGTCTCAAATGGATAAAAGGATTGAAATTTAAATAGGTGCAATGTCCGTACGAAATTGAATCGCCAAAGTGAAGTGTTAAGGAGCAGAAATTCGTCTTTCTAATTAGAAAGAAGACACTAATAGTTGTCAAAGCATCAAAGTTCCCTTTTGAGAAACTTAAAACTTTTCTCGACTCTTTGAGAAAGGTGTTTTTTGAACATTATATCCTAAAGAGATTTACAAAGTTAGCATAATTTCTTTTCTAGTAGAATATTCTCCTTCCCCCATTCGCTTAACGGACTTAATGATCCGGGATGTCTCGAAATTCATAAATTAATTGTGACACGCTTCGATGGGGCGATTTTATTTATTGGAAAATCTCATTAAAAATCTCCCTCGAAAATTTGGATTTATGGAAAAGTTTGGAAACCCCCAAAAAGGGAAGATACATTCATATTTTTATTGTGGCCAAATAAATGTGGAATTAAGTCATTGGAATACGAAAAATTGTTTCAAATTACTTCCGAACTATTAATCACCGAACTGAGATTTCATGGATAACTGTTGGGGAGTGTCATTAGAAATTGTTGTACAAAAACCGGGTTGTAAAAACTATCACTATAGAATCCATATATCAATGACAAATCTGTCTACATGTTTGCAGTCCTTCTTTGAATGGAGTCAGCTCGTCGTCATGACAATAATACCAAAAAAATTATCATCATTGAGTCGTGACACTTCCGCTGGTTTCTTTTCCCTTAAAATCTGAAGAATATCTTTTGCAGTGATTCGTCCTTAAGAATATTCTGCAAATGTACTGGCAATGAATTTCGTTATTAATGGATTATTGTGATGAAAAAGGCTCATCCTTAAATATTATTCATAGACGAAATGGTGATAAATAATACATGAATGCGTGTGACGCGCTTTTGGGGAACCCCAAATCTTACTCGTCCTGATTAACGTAATGGATGCTTGTGGTCTTGTTTCCCGGAATACTGTGTCTCATCAAGTGAAGTACACTTTGTCATTGACTTCTATGTGGGATTTGGTATCCAAGTAACTCCAACATAAGTGATCACCGGGTATGTAGATACAAAACTATGTTACATGTGTCTATAGCCTTAAGACAAGATCCTGCTACTACTCAGAGGGTAATAGTAATAGTATTTCGCTGCGTTCCAAACCACCATAATTGTGCGGTAACAAATATTTGTTTAATCAAACGAACAGAGAACCCAGAAAAGCCTCATTAAAATTCCATGACAGCAGTAAAGTGCAGTATTATCAACGAAACAACAACAAAAATGAGATAAATTTGAAAACACGAAAGTTCGGTTTTTAAATGAGCCAAAGTTCTGGAACACATACCCGGATGCTGGCATTTGAGGATTTTCTGAATCTTTTTTTTTCCAGAGCAAACAACATTTACATGTAGTTTTTCCGGCAAATTCAGTGGTTTCAGGTAGATATGTTTATCAGAAGCTAGGTATCCTGCGTCATGTTCCGTGTTTTATAAATGCATGTCACAAAATAATGTCACGACATAATACATCCTTATCAGAGCTTTAATTTGATGCTGTAACGAGGACCAACTTGAGAATTTTTCGGAAAATATTTTCCAGTTTTTCTAAATAAAATCCCTTAAAGCTTGGTAACTAGTATTCATGTAAACCAGTTTCTTATCTTTAAAAATCGTTCAAGTACTTGAAATACCTCAAGAACTACCATTAGTTGGTAACGAACGGCCATTTGTTCGATTCTTTGCTGCAAACGGGGAACTGCATCTGGCAATAATTCCAGTTGCCACAACTAAATCAATCTTGTACAGCTTCTTCTACAGCTCCTAGACTTCTGGATTCCGATCATTATGCAAATGTCGACTTGAGATGTTTGATACCACGTTTGTCAATTATCCTAGATCTCTCATCAAACGAGAGACTCTAACATTTTATTGCAATCGTCGTTTCTTTCTGAAGCTTCCTATATAGGTTTGTCATGGAGACGTGAAATCCATGTTTTCCATCTTTTGGAGCACCCATTTTTCCAAAACAGGGACAAGAAGTGCACAATTTCTAACTACATCGAGGATGATCAAAAATGGCGGAGCAGATGGCAACAAGGCAGGTGTCTAGTGACTGCTCGACACCTCCTGGTTCCCAAGTAATTGATGACGCCATATGTTTGAGTTATGATAAAGGCCAAAGCAAAGATTCATTGAGGTCCTGTGTTTTTTTAAGGAAGCGATTCGCCCGCGAGGCTTATTTATTGCTTTCGTCTTGTTTCTCCTTCTCAAAGAAAGTATTCTTTGAGAATTTGGTTTGTTTTCTTACATTTCTACCTCCTGGGTACCTTTTTAAGTCGGATAATATCTCGTCGTAAATTAGAGAAATTTGTC
Organism: Chrysops caecutiens; assembly: GCA_963971475.1. Classification (NCBI taxonomy): domain Eukaryota; kingdom Metazoa; phylum Arthropoda; class Insecta; order Diptera; family Tabanidae; genus Chrysops; species Chrysops caecutiens. The sequence continues at coordinate 1,664,442 of OZ020569.1, read as the reverse complement.
GGAACATCAGACCGACCGCAACAACTCCGAGGCGGTCCGTTTTCAAAGCACTCATCCTTCTCACGTCCTTTACAACATGAAAACATTTGAATTTCGGGTAAAAACCCTGGAAAATTGATGGCATCGACATAAGTGTTCCGCCACTTGACGCAAGTGATAATATTTTGAAAGGACTGGAAGAATTTTTCCAACCCCCTGCCGTCTGTGTTGCTGGTCTTTTGGGTTAAATTAATTGTTACTACCTGTGAAGGTTTGTCTGATACCTGGATTTGAATGCAAGTAGCTCTTGTCCTCCTTTCCAATGATCAACATTATGCACTCCCTTATCTGGGCCATAAATTTTTAATTTCATTTTATCACGAGCTAATAACCTACAAATGACATTTTATTGAAAATTCCAGAGTCAGATGTAGTATTCATGCAAGAAAAGCTGGAAAATTATGCACCAATATATGGGAAACCCCAAAATTCTGAATATGTTACCTGGAAGTCCTTTCATGACGCCTTAAAAGCATCAATTTCATTTTCTTTATACTGAGGAACCTCCGAGTTTATCACAACTGGATTGAAGTGGATAATTTAATTTTTAAAAAGATAACTTTTCCAATTATTTGGTTATCATAAAAGGACTCACCAACATTCTTTCACATAAATCTGATTGTGGCTTGTGTGTCGGTACCGTCTCACTGTTTTTGGTTTGCAATTTTATGCAAATCTCCCCAACTAAAATTTGATGGTATAAACAAGAGTGAGGAGTGCCTAGAGCTACCGGTTGAGGAATCATTTCAAAACCACAAATAGCCATTTCGGGGTGAACTTCTCAACGGCGTAGAAAAAACAGTTTCTATGGAATATGTTCGTGCACGTATTATATTTTAACCTGACCCCAAAATGCTCCAAGGTGACCAAAGTACACAGTCACGATTCCTCCAGAATGCAGTGATGACGGCGACTAGATTGGCGTGTTCGAGATGGTTTGCAGATGACACACATTGTACCTGGTGAAAGGTAACAGATAACGGGCAACTTTGAATCAAGAATACCAAAGAAATTTCTAGTGGAGAATAATTGAAACAAACCTTAGATTCAGATTCATGTTCAGTTTCAGGTTGTGTGTCGTTGTTGTGTTTCAACAAACAACAACTTCTTAATCTGATTTTCGGGGCAATTTGGGATTTGCGATATCACCGTGTGTAACGTGATATCCCCGAGATACTGAGGTAATTTTAAACCACGTAAATTTTACGAAATATAATAAACAAACAAAACGATGTCCGCTTTGCTTTGCGTCATATAATACCTTGATTACTGGTCCCACAATTCCCTTTCTTCCCGTGGGAGAATGAGCTAATTATTTCAACGAAATTATGCAAATGTCAGTCATTCGAGATAAACAAAATAATTAAATTCATTTTTCCAACGATAATGACGTGGAAAAAGGATGTTTATTTCGGTAGTCGATGACAGGCCTTGTCTCTGGAATATGGGTATGCGTGCGGTCCAGCTTGACCTGCAGATTTCCAACATGAAACTTGATATTTAGTCAATGTCACTTGATATACCTACCGAGAAGGATGTCATCGGCAGAGCGTTTTCGGTGCCTTCTGGAAATTTCTAACTTTTTGTTAAATAACGACATTCTCGAGTTCGTATGAACAATGTCTATGTAAATGTATTACATAAATAAATAATTACGACATAGTGATACAGCAGGACCTCCATAATCCGAACCCCCGATAATCCGAACCCCTCTGTAATCCGAACGCCTACTCTTCCCGCGTTTATTAAAAACAAAATTCCGTGCAATGCAAATTGCGCCAGTTTTTTAACGAATATCAACTACATATGACGCGTCTTAGTTTTGAAAAATCAATTTCTTGTGTGGCCCTTATATTCTTATAGGGAATATTGCTTGTAATATTCAAATATTTATAAATATTTGTTTTTTATTACAAAAGTACCATACACATCCTGTGTAGGTACTGTAATCCGAACGCTCCACTAGACCGAACAGGGGGTAAATTTTCGGTGTTCGGATTAAAGAGGTCCTGCTGTACCTCGAAATACGAGTTTAATTCGTTCCGTAACCTTGCTCCGCAATTAATCAAATTAATCCGTTCCAGCCCTGAAAATGCCACTTCAGTTGTTCTTGTTATGTATTTTTGAAGAAGAAAAATTTATTTATAAATGACAAATATTGCATAAAAATATAATAAAAGAGAATGTAAACTGGTTTTATAAAGTGTATTTGTATTTTTGTCACTTAAATCCTACACACAACTTAAATGCATGTATGCTTAATTTTAGTCACTGCTTTCCTCTTCACTGGTCTTTCTCTTTTTCGCCGGATAAAAGAAAACTGTCCAAGGAGGTTTCTGCCCGGCCGTCCCTCGTATTTGAAATGTTGCTCATATTTCAAAGCACAACTTCGCTCCATCGACAGCTCGTATCTCAAATATCTCGTTTGTTAGGGAACTCGTATCTCGAGGTTCCACTGTACTAATTATTATCTAGTAAATAAAATAAGTTTTTGCGGGGTTTCTTTAGGTGATTGGATGATTAGGTTCCAGTGTAAATATCAGGCGTTATTTATTTTTATAACTGATCAATAAACAGCAAGAAAAACTCTACAATCTGGCAGCATTTGGAAATGCCTCGATTGGTGCTTCAAAAGTTATTTGTAAATCCCATCCAAAATAGAGATATCGAGTATCGCACTAGGTAATATAAATCATGAGTTATTCAATTGAATGGAAGCGCCATGTGCATCTCGTCACTTGTAAAATTCATTCAATAACCACTTCCGTAATATCGACATGTGGTCAAAATTTATCCCAATCAGGGATAGTCAAGGCAATTATCAACAGTTCAATAACACGAAATTGGAGATAACTAGAAATAAAACGAAATCAATCTAACAACATCACCCCAACCTAATGAACGAATAGCTACTGGACGCTACTGGACGCAACACGAGAACATACAAGGAATCCCAGTAAACCCAGAAGGTTTCATGAGTTGTCATATCTAATTCATCTAATTCAGACAAATGATGTTTCTATTTTAATCCCCACGAGAAATGGAGGAATACCAAGAGACACCAGAGATTTATCCCAGACAGAACAGATCCAAGATTACAGTTTATTGACCATGGAGCAGTTCCAGAACGAATGCAACACCAACATGACACTAGTTCATCCCTTGTTAGTTTTGATTATTATAAATGATTATCTCGTTTGAGGCGAGGTTTTGAAATCAATTTTATTTGATATTATATCATATAGGTATGAGTAAAAACAAAAAACCAATTCTTGTTTGGACATTTTTCAAATTAAGCCGCAATTAGAAGAATCCATGTCGAATGCTCTACAACCCAACCCGTATAAGACCCAGACACCATTTTGTTGGAACACCATCTTGGTCTTTAATTAATGGACGCAATCAAATGTGTCATATTCATCATGAATAATTTAGTACAATCTAAATGTGGACTTGTGGTAATGTTATACGTATATCACGATGTTTTGGTTAGTCCTAATTATTGTTTTGGATATTACGAAAACTATTCGCGCTTTTGGTTGTAATTATTTCATATTCTGCAGAAATTACGAGCACCTGCAGTCGTTGAAGACATTCCCAACTTAGTTTGGGGGATAATTTTAGTAATTACCCCGTCAAACAAATGACTTCGGTTGAAATTAATGTGTCGTCATCAAATGTAAGCTGGGACATAGGGCTCTGTGTAATCTTGTTAATCCTTTTCCGGTAGTTTGACTTAGAAATGTGACTTGTTCTTCTACTGAACGTAGTTTCATGACACAAGATGGCATCTTATTTAGAAATAAAGTTCGATGTTGAGTACAGGATAAGATGGATTACTGGGTACTCGGTAATAAAAACAAAACATATCATCTTACAAATACAAACACTACAATTAATAAGGACTGTCTTGTTTCAAACGGAAATCCCTTTTTATGTTTGTGTGGACCCTTGTGCCATTTTCACAGAAGTCCAATTTTCTTAAGTGGATTCTGTGGATTCATTGGATTCAGTAGACATGCTGATTTCGAGTATAGATCATTAAGAATTTGTCTACACCCTCGATTTATTTCTAATAGACTTTTACGGTTCGGAAGAGGAATTAAGAAGGGAATTAATTTTCTATTAAGCTACCCTAGCATGTATTTCGTTTTTGGTGTTTTCTCATTCAAGATGTATTGATGATAAACACTAATAATCAATTCATTCCATCCAAGGGGTTGTTTTTTTCTTAGGTAGGAATACGTTTTGATGTTTTGAGTTGCGTCACGAACAAGGGCTTTACGCAGGTTATAAATATCCCAAAGGGACTTTATGGCTATTCTTCGTGAAAAAAACTATGTTGAGATCTCATTTACAGAATTCTACACTCTGTCAATTTCATTTCAACGAAGAGGGATATACCCAGACTTTTGTAGACTCCAAAAGCGACCAAATCAGACACTTTGAAAAACATAACCTAATGTCGGTTGTATCACCTGCAAATTCTTGGTGTCCAAAATCGTCAAATTGCTTCACGGTATCCTGCAGGACGGTAGTGTCAATTTGTGAAAGTGTTAATCGATTTCCTATAACTAACTTTGTTTTTAATTTAGGTTTTGTATTGAAAAAATATTTGAAGAACATTTTGTGGGAGGATCATTAATAAAAACGATAATTTTTTAAAAAACATCCTTGCGCAGATGTTCGTCAGAATCGAACCATCTGGCTAATCCCTTCACTAGGTTTCGAATTGTGTTCTACAACTATCACAAATTTAAGGTGCGGACGTACTCTTGATTGATTTGGGAAAGGTTAAAGAAAAAGCACGAAGATAGTGAGAATTGTTAGACAGCTTCTGGTGTTTGTTACAACCATCAAAGTCGACGTCAACATAAGCATCATCGACAAAATCCTAATTAATTATGAAACACTAGAGAAGTTTACGATTTTTAGTTAGATTTTACGACGCAGAGTTTCCGGGAACTTTGTGTACCTTCAGAGTCATCGTGGTTCCATTCAAGCGCTGGGTCACTTAGTTGCCGGAAAGATGAAATACCAACTTAAGAATAACAAAATGTTTTCCGGGTTCTGTTAAACAAGAAGAGACTGGAGTTTTGCTTCTTGTAGTTGGTGAGAATTTCGCTTCACACCAGAATAAAAGACGATAAAAATTTTATGACCTAACTGACTAAAATATAAAAAAAATTTATTAACTTTTATAACTTAATTGAATCGCCAAATGCCAGAGTTACCTGAAGAGATGAGAAGATACAATTTTAATTTCGTTTATGCTTTTAAACGTGTATTTGTTTGAGTAATTACAAAATTACTAAAATGCCATCTCTGAGGCACAACAAAATAAATTACGGAATTCGGCGTCATGTACATATTCCCGGTCACTGTGCGATGAACAAATGAAACCTCTCTCATCTTGAAAGTGTCCACAAAACCAGGTTTAATGGTTCAATTACTTTTAATGGACTTGGATTCAAGTACATGGCTCTGAAGTTAACTCTCTGCCATATAAGACGGCACTATAAAATTTATACCCCATTCACGTCGGATACGATGTGAGATTTGCAATTAGCCCCCTAAAGTTCGGTTGACATTTATTAAATTGAAGAAGTCAATTCGTTTCGGCACTTTCAAGCTTTTTTCAGGACAAACCCGCTTCTGGCGATTTTTAGAGAGAGAGTCAATAAAGTACTTCGACATTTATTTTTATGCCGACACATTTGTGGTCCATAATCGTAACTGTCGATGTCGTTAAAAGATGCGTCAAGACCTGGAAATTGCGCCAAAACAAATGTCGCATTTTAAGACAAGGTATTCATTCTCGTAAGAATTGTAGATGAACATTTATCCCGGTCACACGGCAAGGGTTTCTAGACATTCCCATGTCCACAAACTAACTGGAATCAAATTCATCTAACCGTGAAGGAACAAGAAACCTGGCATTTTATGTTGTACCTACCTGCCTCGGAAAATGACGGTGCCTTAAAACAATTAACTTTCATAATTGCCGGGTAGCAGCCCCGGCAATGATAGAATTTTGTAAATTTCCTAAATTGAAAATTATTCGACAAAAACCGCATCTGGCCAGGTGGAAGTCGACAATTAAATTTCAATTTGCATTGTTTTTCCCCGGACCAGGTTCTAGGTTTCCCAGCCAAGCGTGCCGAACGTTGTTAGGTTAATAGATGAAAAAAAAATTAGGTAATATGTTAGGCACACAAACCTGGAATTAAAGGTAAACGAATGAGTGTGATGTGCCTAATAAAATGAAAAATTCCCTATGCTGAGTGCCTTGAAAGTGTCTTTTGTGTCGACATCGGCGCTGGTTAATTGACACTACTCGACGTGGAACTAATTGTAAGAAGAAGGTGATTGAATTTTTACCGTCATACCTTGATGAAAAGGTAACACAACACTCGAATTTGGGAAGTGAATTGGCTGGACTATGTTGCTATACTCTTTCCTGAATAGAATCTTTAAAAGAAACCTTTGCAGAAATTTGTACACCTTGTAAGCCTGTCAAACCTGATTCAAACGACCTTCGAGATTTTTTTTCAAAAATATGCTTTTTCCCATGCCGTGCCGGAACTTAGTACCTAGGCACCAATGGGCGGATACAAATTTCAGTTATTATACTTCAGAATTTGTTTCGCTAAACCTCAAAAGTATAGACCATGATTTTGCGGTAATTCTAGGTCTCGGTTTCTGAACGCAACATGGTTCCATGTTTTGACGGAACTCTAATTTGTTCTATCAAGTCGATTTTTGAGATAAAACGGTATTCGTCTGAATCCTTCCTCTCGGTCACAAATTGTGCCACAAATATCTGAAGACCAAATGGTAAATATTGAGACTAATAGATTTATTTTAGGGACGTCATTGTTCACTGTAATATATGATATGATCCACCCACTCATTTTGATATTGGAATAATGGATTTGTTTTTCAGTTTTAATTAGAACTAAAATTTCTAGGATTCTCTTCAAGTAATTGGTGTCAATCTTCAATTATGGCCCATAACTAACAAAGAAAAACGTCTGAGATCGGTTGGATGCGATTTCCTAATGGAAACGCCAGAAGCAATCAGATCAAACATTCTCCCTAATTCCAAATCTCTGACGACTAGACGACATCCCAGATTCATAGCATCAACCCAGCCACTTTTGAAGAGAAACCATTCGAAACGAAAACAAGAAATTGACGAATTCAAGCTGGCAAACTGGCATCAAATCCAGCATCAGCTCTAATCTCGAGACATTTTTCCAGAATTAATTGTGACACTAGTCCAAATTCTTACAAATTAACAAGCAATTTATCTCAAGAAAAAGGTCGTTTCGACTGAAGTCGTAAATTAGCATCTGCTTCTCCTTTTTTTTCTGGCAGAAATCTTGTTCAGTTCACACGTGGCACTAGGAATCAAGACAAACCCAGAATTGTCCCTGAGTTGAATGTATCCGCCAAGTCATTACTTCTTTTGCTGGCACAAAAATAGATCTATACGCAGCATTAACGTCTTCTATTTTTCTTGTTCTTCATCAATAAGAAACGTATTTAGTCGCAGTAGATGATTGGATCGCTTTAGTCTCTCTTCGAGACTCATGACACGATGTACAAAAATAACTCAGATTAAAATCTTAAATACCGTCAATGAATTCCTGACATTTCTTGCAGAAATCCTTGGATTCCAAGAAAATCTCAATGGGAGGAGATCCGACTAATCGTGCGTTATTTGTGTCTGGCCCCTGGCCCTTCTAAAAATACAGAGATCCCAATACCAAACTGAGACATGGAAACATTCAAAGCTAGTAGGTATGAATGTAGCTTCTATTTTGTTAAGACCAAACACAAAGAGTCTGAAACTCCTCATGCACAAATCACAAAAATTCGGTTTCAAGGCAAGATATGTAACATTCTGTAGACTTCAAAGACTGAACCTTTAAGGCATCGAATTCACTCCTTAAGTCATGATCAATTCCTGATTCTTTAGGATCTACGAAAATGGCTGGATTCGACAATTATTTCGCCTTTTTCAGGATTAACACAATGATCTAGAAAGATTTACATATATATATTTATATATTTTATATATTTACATATATGTATGTATCTAGGAAGCCAAAATAATGTTCAAATTGACAGAATTCCTGAAAATTCATTTCTGAATTTTTCTGTTAAAGCCAAATTCAAATTTATATTTCCTTGAATTGTTGGTTAACCTAATTAAGATGTTTTCTAATTCATTTAGATTGTACCTATTAAGGGCACTTCTTGGGGAATATGTTTTGAGTACACATTTTTATCCTTTTTCAAAATGACTATTTATACATTTTAAATATTATTGAGGAGACGCTACAAATTTGGAAATATGAAATTGTGTAAACTTGGAATATCGGCTGCAACCTGAAAAATCTAGAAGTGGGACAAGTGTCCATAATCTACATTTGAAGGCTATATGACGTATGAATATGTAACATTTTCAGTTATAGCAGCAGAGCAGATCAATACTAAATGTCTGCGTTCAGATGATGTTTCGAATGAAGTTACTGGTAGCATATCATTCTTACTGGAAAAGCACTTAAAGCAGAGCGTATTGGAATAAGAATTAAAGAGAATTTAGAATTTAGGCATTATCTGATCCGCCAACATTCCCAATAAATCACATTCCAATGAGTCGACACGACATTTCCGCATTCGAATTAAATTAATTGCGTCACGTCACAAGTCCCTTAATAATGTTGACGTCGATTCGATTAGAGCAAGTCCATGATGTCCAATTTGAGTTGAACGTGATTTGAATATATCAAAAAAGGTTTTGTGAAACCCTAAAGGTGCATTTGTGCAGAACCCTCGGAAGAGCATAGAGAAAAGGGTAGTAGTGATGGAGCAGTCGATGACTCTGTGGCTCTTCTTCATGACACGCAACAAAGTTCAGGAGAAATTCTACAGGATATGGTTCTATAAATCAAACGCAATTTAATTTTTGTGTGGTCCTCTGGGTATCCCTCTGGAAAACCTGTTGAAATGCACCTCTGTTTTTTTGAAATACTAATCTTCGTTGACGTGGTGACAACATATGTGGATACAAAAATGCACTTTTGTGGGAATCGAGTTGCATTTGGCATAAAATAAAGTTCTATCGCAAGTTTTGATCAAAAGCCAAAGTCATAAATAAGAATGCAAAACCCAAAAACGTATTTATTCCAAATGTCTTTGCCTTTTTTACCGTCTTCAGAAATCGTGATGACTTTTAAGAAATTTTCCTTGACTCTCCAGAATTTGAAAGTCGACGACGTGAAGGTGTCGTCGCCGTCTGCAGGTGGTTCTTTTGGTGGTTTTTTTCAATATTCACTGGAAATTAAATACGTGCATGAAAAACGTGGGGTAATTCGCGTTTAATGAAATTTATCACTTCGAGTTGCTACGAAAATAATTTCGAGAAAGAGCTGCATTTTCATACAACCTTATAACTTTTAAACATAGGTAACCAGCTACTTAATAACAAAGTAGTATTTACCAGACAAAAAATTCACCGGAAACAAGTTCATCCCTTAATGTATTATAGAATCAAACTGAAAACTTAAGGTTGCACCTCACAAACTTTCAGAGGCGTCTCAAAGTGAACCAATTTCAACGTTTGGGCGTTGTGCTATCGCAGCAACAACGATCTTGATTACCATAACAATACAAAACGAATAATTTTCCAATATCTCTTCAAAATGGCTACTCGTACAGAATATGATTTCGTCAAGGTAATAATTTACCCGATAAGTGCCACAAAAACGTCGAATTCCGTTCAAGTTGACAACAAGCTAATGAGACGCAACAAAAAAATATTTTCTTAAAGAATTTCAAATTTATCTCAAGTTTGTCATCTCAGGAACGAATTAGCATAAAAACAAAACAAAATAAACTGCCTGTTTTGATATGAAAACACAAAATACCTGATTCGGAGACATATAAAACCGTCAAATAAATTTTTCCCCAATAAACTTCAATGGAGCAGAAATATTTAGACGACATCAAGTGACACAATCATGGCGCAAATGTGACTCCAAGCGGAACGCATTTCAACTGGTAGCCATTGAATGTTGTTAACATTAATTTCTATAGAAAATAAATTCGTGTTAATTGTTGTAAATTAGCAAATAATGGTTGCAGTGGGCCGTGTATAAAATAAATTAACTTTTTTTTAACTAATTTAAATTTTCTTTTCGTATTGAAATTAAAATTAAGTGCGGCCTTTCAGCAAAACCGCTTGAACTGGTCCATTTGGAGCGCAGTGTCTTCTTTAGTTTACCTGCAATTTTTTTAATTATACATACATTAAATTCAAGTTAAATCTTCTCCCACGTTAGTTGTTATCAGAATTTCACAAGAAACTCGTTATATTAATTACTCTAAATTCTGTAGCAGTTATGATAATAATATCCTTAAAACATCCTCTTTGGTGGCTTTTGGTATACAAACGTGTGACGTACATAGAAAAGTCCTGAAACACATTTAATATATTTTCATTGTTATTGTTCATTCCTTTTAAATAAAAAAGGACACGTATGCATTTCCACCTGGCAAATATGTACATTCTCAATTACATGTCGACATCGGGTAATGCTTACGCAGTAAATTGGACGAATTCAGATTCCATGTCACAGAGATATCGATTACAGGCCGGAACTCCTTTGAAACTGAAGCCATACTGGAAATTGGTCGGATATCATTTCTTTATGTGAGGGATATTTTTTTGCTTATATTCCTTGTGTTGTATGCCTTTTCTTCAACCATTATTCCCGAATATCATGTAAAAATTCAATGGATTTACTTGCATGATTAACCATCGGATGGTATAGTATTAACCAAATGCACTTTTTAAAAATCAGCCATGACGCAATGTTCCAATTAATATTAACCCTTTGCTCGTATTTCATAACATTATCCCGCCCTTCCTCAGCTCTAGGATATTCTTTCGGTTCTTGGTAATTAAGGAAAGGGTTTGGGCTTGTGATTAAACAAAAGAAAATAAGTGCACTGCTGTGCTTGGATTGGCTGCATTTGCAGGGAACATAACGTTAACCCTCCATTCTTTTCAGGATCTCTTGAGAAAACCCTCTTATTTCTAGCAAATGCATTAAAGAAGATTAGAAATAAGGCACGGTGATGGAAACAGTGAAAGGGATCTTTTGAACAAAGATGGCGTGATTGGTCTGGGACTCAAAATGGCTACTTGATAACTCTTGATAGGGAAACAATTTTGCAACTGCATGGTGTCCAAGGACTTGCATCAGCTTCTCCTATTAAAATAAGTATAGACGTAGCCAATGTGGTTCAGGTTAGGATCTATGATGATCTTATGGGAAGTGGATACGAAATTAATATCAATTTATCTAACAATAACGAAATTCATCTACTCCCTATGCAAAGAATAGTCTTAATCTGTTTATTGTGATTGAGGTTATCATTCAGGAAGCTGTCAACAAAGGGAACCTGATGAAAACTTAATTTTGAAAACAGTAGCCCCAGAAACAAACCAGAATAATGTGACGAAACTAAAACAATTTAATTTCTCTACAATGCCCATATATCCTTATCACGGTAATTCATCAAAATATCACATATTATATCTCAAAACACGAACACACAACCACATACAGCTGACACAGGCTTCATGGAGCCAGTAGGAACTTCAAGATGACATGGGTTAGGCCCATTCAATTTGGAGATGAATACATTCGATTAAGGCATAAAAGGAATTCATTTTCTGTTGTCTTAGGCACTGAATAGAAGTGTAGATCCACAGCATCCTAATCCAGAGAAAATCGTAAATACGCTCCCGATATGACTCAGGGCATTCTGTTTAGACCCGGAGCGATTAATATCATTCTATGAATCGAAAATTATATGTAAATTTTAGAAACAATTTAACACTCTCCCTATGCCAGTAATAATTCACACAAAGTCATTTTACATTGAACAATTCATCATCATCAGCTGACACCTTTTGTATGGTAATAATATCCACGTCAATCAGTTCCTTTATCACATTGCCTCCAAAACCTGGTGGCATCAGCATAAATTTAATTAAATTTCTTGTTTTCTCGGCACTAACTTAATTAAATTATTTTAAATATTAATAAGACGCCAATTGAATGGGATCCATTTCACGCTTCTTGGGGCTTTCCTGGTTCGTTGTTAAAAACAAAAAATTCAATTGTTAGCGATTCTCACAAGAAGGATGCAATGTTAGCTTCACGTATGTTACAGGAGATATAACAGATTAATGATAGTATAGAATCAAACTGATATTTCGTAAAATTTTGAAAATGTCAACATATGAAAATAGACAGCAAATTCATGCTTATGATCAACAAAATGATTTAATCTTGATTACCCGAATTTATTTACCCGGCTATAGCACGTAAGGTGACAGTTTTATTTGTTTTCCAAACACAATCGGTTGTTATTACCAGAAGTTTCCACTTTAAGATACATAAAAAAATAAAATAGGGAATGTAACTTGTCACCCCGGAAGTCAAGTAATTATTTGATTAAGTCCGACAAACCTCGTGGTTAACAATAAAATATTACTTATCTGCTAATAAAAAGTACAGTAATATCTACTAAAATTCATCGTAAAAATTTTTCATAAATTAACAAAATTGCTCCAACAAAGACTCAACTCATGTTGGTGTTGAATTATTTTCAGACCCCCCACTGGTTTTTGGGGAGTGTTCATGAGCATGTGGCTTGAAATTCATTTAAGAAAACGTATTTCATTGATATATAAAACGGGTATAGCTTCTGGAATAATATGTTCCAATAAAATTCTTACAATAACAGATCATTAAGTTTCTGGGAAGTTATGACACTTTTGTGTCATCAAAATACTCATCGCGCTTTTTTATTATGGAAACGATAAAAGTTTTAAAAAAATATATATTGTTATGCAACCCTCTTTTAAAACGCAACCCCTAAAATCTTCCAGCCAGTTGGCTTTTCAGACAATCCTTGAATCCGGTGCAATCAAACAAATTGAAGCTTCATGTCATGCTCAAAATGGGGACAAGTGCTCATTGAGAGGATAAAGTAATCGGGACGTCTTAAAATCAAGACCATAAACTTACGAATTTATTAAAAGGGGCATGTGGGGCCTTGAGTGTTTATGGCTGCGACTCATAACTCATATCCTTGAATTGTATTTTGGCATAACTTCAGGTTATGAAATGCATACAATTATTATTAATAAAAATGGAGGAAAAGTGATATTGCACACATAAAAATATCAAGCACGTATCACATTGTTGGTGTTATAGCTTCAACATTTCATTGTCGCTTTGTATTCAGCTATAAAACCGGTTTCATCAATATCACATCAAAATTGCACTTCATTGTAGCTACACTCAAGTTTTATATAACGTTCTAAAGGGTTTTCATGGATATATTCGTTGAAACAGTGTCATCAAAAATTCTTTAGTATAGGTATCTACTATTGTACAAATTTGACCATTCACCTTATCCTCCAAGACCAACTCGGTATTCCAAGGAAACTAAGCTTGTTGATCTTGTTTCCAGCTCAAAGAATTTTGTCTTATAATATATGTAGGTACATGTAGTTGGAATATCACGAAATATATCCATGGAATACCGGTGAATTCTTGTGTGGTTTGACATTTTGATCCCATTTGCAACGTGTCCACTTTTTGACAATTAAATTCTCAAGTTCTCATGCCATGAATTCATTAACATGTTTTTTACATTTTTGTAGTAGCTCCAAGATATTTCAAGACACAAAATTTTGGGTTATTACCGAAATTCGTGCTGAATTGAAATACTCAAGAGCTTTGGATTAACCCAGGACAGTGTCATGCCAATCAATGATGACACTGATTATGTTAGTAGTGTTTCACATGACCAGGGATACCAGAAAACCTTAACTTGATCTCTAGAGCTTACGAACTTTGCGTGTCACAGAACCCTTTCATGGGATTGAATCGACTTACCATGAGTAGCAATGACAATAAAAATTTTTTCATCGTAAAAAGGCAGTAAATGTCCGAATTAATTGAAGGGATTTCAAGTTTGATTTGACCCGGATTTGGGATCGTTGACAAAGCGGTAACTCGTTGTTCTGTTAAAGAAATAAAAAAAATTAAAAGACCACAAGCATACCTAAGAAGTTTAGTCTCATTGTTTGGACACAAAACAAACCTATGAAGTGGGTTGCCTGGAACAAAAACCCATAAAAACCAAAGTTTCATGTAATAATTCATGAAAATTGGGATTTTCACTTATTATGGGAATAATTTTACGACTGTGCTGTGACAAAACGAAATAAAACGCCCCGATGCGGCGCGATCAAAGCCGGACACCCGGCACTAATGAACTCTTGGAAGGGTTAAGCTGTTGGGTACTTTGTTGGAAAATATTTATTCGAGACCTTCTTAAAGTGGCTTGACTTTGGAACGTATCAAATCTCTCAAATTCGTGGATTCATAAACAGTTTTATGATCTTCCGTCCATAACCATTAAACCACACCGTGCTCGGCATTATGAATCACAAACCTAATGTGCCTAAAACCTTTGGGAACACGTTTGACCTAAACTTATGGTACGCCTTGTTATATGATATCAATCAATGGACTCTTAATTGCTAAGTTTATGGAAACATGACTTCAGACACAAAAGTGTCCCGTACAGGAAGTCGTAAAAATGTTCACCCATTTGCTTCTGTTTAAAGGCTTTGTCCAGTTTGATTTCGTGGGAGTCTGTTGATTTTCAAGCCGCGCGAGAAAGAGTCACACGAGAACATGGAAGTGCCAAATATGTCCCAACAGGACGTCATGAAACATTTTGGGCAAACGCCTCTCTAATTTTCATTCTGTTTCAGTCGATAAAATTTTTCAAAAATCTAATAATGCAATAATGCATCAATGTTCTAGAAGACAACGAGAGTTACTGGAGAAAGAGGCTTCCATGCATCAGTTCCATAATTCACATCAGAAGGGAATATTCAACTTTGATGTCGAGATTTTTGCCTCAAATTCAACAGAGAACAAACAAAGCTTGAGTAGAGGAATATCGTACAATCGCAATTTCATAGTTCTACGGAATGAACATGGAAAATATTTTGACCGTAAATTATTGCTTCCCGATCAGAGAAATCGAAGAATTCATTTACGACGTTTGTTCAGGTAAAGGTAATGCCTGAATGTGAAAAATTTCAAAACTTCAAGAACTGTTCTTCAAAAGATAAATTTGAAATTTTATATTTCTTGGAAAGTGAATATTGGTACTTACTTCTTGCCCTGCATTCTGGTTATAGATAATGCACTAGAATTTGCACCTCTACTTGAACACAAACACACTGGACGAGGCACGACACCTGGATATCTGCAGTAACAATCAATGAGGAGAATTCGAGAGTCTCCTTAGAAGACACATTCTTGGGGCATTTGGGGCAAGTGAGGGTGGATCAACGAGGAGTCATATAGAAACATGCAAAGTTGCATGTCAATTGTAGGTGTTACTCCACAATTCTCCGTGATTCCTCTCGTTTGGACGATGACTATGCAATTACACAAAACTCTGGTCTATGATAGGCATAGATACCAGTGCGATTCAAATGCAATCCTAGTTTTGTTGATGCTACAAATTATGATTTCTGTTTTCCAGCCCCATTACATTGTGGGCATTCTCCCAAGAAGTGATAAATCACGACGATTGCACCAAATCATTGCTGAATGTATCTTTTATATAGTAACGATTTCAAACATGCAAAGGTGCTATGAACAAAACACCAAATTCCGGAAAAGAAAATTGTTTTCTGTTGAATCTTCGAGTTCAAACGAAGCCGTCATTACTCAAAGTAAGTTCTTGGATAGGAATCATTCTTCAAAACAAAACAAAACACAATCAAAAGTCCTTTAATTGAGGGAAACAGAAGGAAAGCCTTATGAAATCATTACAAAAAAATATCGTTCACGAAACAACCAACGACATCTCTCTGTCAATTTGAGAACACACTCGATCGTGCTTTATCCCATTTTTCACAATTTTTCATTGAACGAAATCCTTGTTATACGGTAACAGTAGATTCTGACTTGATTCCAACATCACGTTGGTGTATGTAAAGAGACGCGTTTCTGTGAGGTGTTGACGCAATGGGACCTGAAAGTCACAAATGTTGTCTTCTATTTTGAATTACATCATATCCTTATCTGACAAGTTGTATGCAGATTCGTATAACACCTGATGCAATTCGTTATCTGTAACACGGGTAACATTCGATTGGTTAAAAGGCAAAATGTCACGTGAGTGTCACCTAACCACGGTTCAACGAGTTCATTTGTTTTGTGAAGGAAAAGAATAGTTGTAGATGCTGTGAACCCGTTTAGCCGTTCTTTTTTTCAGGGTTAAATTCATTTCCCAAACAGGAAAACATGAAAAAGTCACGTCCCAAATTAATTTAGTTACACATTTTCAAACCCTTGATGTCTTCTTTTTAGGGTAGAATTGGTTCCGTGCATGACTCTTTGTCGTTCAAGATGTCAACCGGTAAAAGGAGAATTTTTCCTTCAATTTGCCCCGGATCCAGTACCCTTGTCCCACCTGTATTCAATCCAAACCAACAGAGAATTCAGAGAAACGCTTGTTTCAGGGTCATGGAAGTCAAAGTTTCAGTTTGTAGCACGTAACACCTTCATCGCAGGGAGAACTTGTTACAAAGAACCACCTCTCCGAGGGTATTGTGATGTGATGCATTTGTCATTCTTCAAAGTGTTAAATGACAAAAAATATATCGACGTTTATGTATAGTGAGTTATTTGGATACGACATGAAAATGACGGCAATCGGTTAAGATGGAAACATCTTCATTGTTGCGTCACGTACGTGATCCTTGTTAAGGAATACAACTTGTTACTCAGGACATGAAGGATTTTTGTTTATTGGAATTTCAATTTTAATTTGTGTTCTCTAGAATCTTGTCTATGGCAGATAACCAAATTGTTTTTTCAAGCAACCATAAACTATAACTCAATTCAACTACTGAAAGTAATGTAATTTGATAAACCATACAAATAGGTTAACTAATAATACACGTCCAAAGAACGAATTAATGGTGCAAGCCAGACGCAATTGAGCGGCATCATTTCATGTCTTGCAAGATGCCTTGATATCTTATACAGTATTATATCCAATATGCAAAAAATAATATTCTGTGCATGTTCGTGATTTAATGTTTATTGGATTCAAATCGGAAAATCAAGAAATTTCAAAGTACATACAGTGTATTTGTGTAACAGACACATGTATCATGAATTAAGTCCGAACGTGGTCATTTCGAGGGACAACAGTCCGGGTCTTGTCTCCACAAAACTTGGCCCGATTCTAGAATCATAAAGTCAGTTTGAGGGTGGATTTATGGGCCTCCAAAAATAGTTTATCACTGTTTGTGCCAAGGAGTTATACAACTTCTTTTATTGTTATTGTTGTGTTGTTCTGTTTTGACTTTTGTCGAGTCAAATAAAATTGTTGCTTGAATTTGTATTTGTGTTTTGGGGTTTTATTTATGCGTCTGTAGGAACAAGTGGTAAAGTGTGTACATAAGTAATGACGACTTCCTGTAGACCGTACTAGACGAGTTAATTCAGTTAATTATACGAGCGTGTTAGATTGAAGTTATGAGTCTTGTTGAGCTATAAAACTCGTTACGCTCGAAACGCAACTTTATTTCGCGGTGAATTTGGCACTCCTCTAGCAGAGGATATCAGGACTATTACTGTCAACCGGAATTATTTATATCTAACCTGATGGTATCCACAAAAATCTTATTTTGACTTCGAGCATGTTTTTCTGAATCCATCGGACTTCGGAAAACAACAGAATTCAGGTTGATATCAACTTGACCAACTTAATTATATTATCTCGAAAAATTAATAACCCAATTTGAATTGATGATGACTTGAACAAATTTAACCCCTTTTCTGTAGATCTACTCCAACGCATTGATTCGGCTAATTGAATGGAATGATCTATACATGCTCTACAGGTGTTGAAAACGACCCAACCCAACAAAATCTTAACGCTGACAACAATTGCGCCCTAATGGGCCATGAGCGATGGTTTCACTTCCAAATGAAGCTTCATCAATTACACCAAAGAGAAGAAATAAAACTCGAACCAACTTCACACATAATCAAATGAAATTAATTTTGGTTCTGTTCACACATTTCTTTTGCTAATCTTTGATAATTCATCCGACGTTTTAAGATACTCCCATTGCGTCAAGTCTTGGTCCCAGACGATCCATCATTCGTGGCATCACAAAAGCGAGGCAAAACGTTTAACCAAACCGAAACCATTATCCACATTTTCTTGTATAAGACAGTTTATCGACTCACATGAATGCCGAATTAGGTGCGAATTAGTTAGGTTTAGGTTCCCATCAATAGCTTTAGTTGAGAGTGTCTTGATTGGATCGCAATTATAAAAAAACACCAAAAACTTTTCGTAGTGTCGATGTCATCTATAGTTTGAACGTGATTTTATCGATTGGAAACAGAATTCTCTGTGATATTTGACACGTACTCAAGAAGATTTGTGGTAAAGTCTTGAATTGGACATGGACATGGCATAATAAAGTGATAAATTTCAATTTATTGCTATTAAAGTTTGTTGGGAGTGTTGTTAGTGATACTATATGTGACACAAATCTCTTTCAATGCACCTGACATCTGGTGGTCATAACTCAACTTGACTTGAGTCATCATTCGCTCAAGTCGGCGGGTTGTTCCTGGTCAAGTCATACATGATTCCGGGTTTGGCATTGTAATTTGTTGATTTACGTTTATTTGGAAATTTTGCAAGCGGCTAATAAATGTTAACCACTTTGAGAATTTATGTAAAACACGATTTGGCTTCGGACTTCCAATAGCTTCAATCGTTGACAGTTTATTTACTTCGAAATGAAATAGTTACTGTTGCTGTACAAAGGTCATATGGAATAATTTTGAAAAGCCTATATGTATCTAGAAAGTGTTTTAAAGGAATTCAGATGGAGGTATGAAGATGTATCAATTAGTGGCAACCAAAAGTAGGAACAATTTATGGATAATGAGCAAGTATATATGAAATATGGTGTGTTTTTATAACACATTGCAATGGGATATTGCATACCACAATGATTTGTTCAAAATTTATCAATCAAAATTCCTTCAGGACTATGTGACCACACCATTTTGATTCGCACTAAAATGAATATTTTATTGGCCGTAATTTGAAGTGTTTCAAGCTAAAAACTGTCGCTTTTACAACCTCACAGTGTTGTCAAAAGCATCAGAAAACTGGCAGGCAGAAAAAACCTTCAAGAAAGGTTTCATTTTTATACGAGGCGGTTAAATTGGCAACTGTTTTGTGTTCGGGTTTGTTTTATAGGAACGTTGACATGTTTGCATGGAATGGAGTGCTATAAAAATGTTTACTACGCTACAAAAGTAATAAAAAGGATACAAGGATATAGGGAAAAAATACTGAAATGTTTTGATAGAATGTCTGTGTTTTGTCGAACCCGGATTTGACATGGGGTGGCGTCCAATCAAGCATATTGAAGTGTCTTGTTTTTATCGAAAACCAGGCACTCAAACACGGGAATTAAGGACGTTTTTGTTGAGGTCCTTTTAGCGGAGAGTTTTAAAATGTCACTTAAAGTTGCCATGACTCCACTAGGTATCTGTCCCTGGATGTTATCGTATTTTATATCTGAATTTTTATAAGAAACATTTCGTGTATTATTGGCGATTATCGCCTATTTTTGGAAATATTTACGGTGCCTCGTTCCAATTGCTTTGATATGCAAATCAATACTTATATTGATGACAAATTGAGTCAAAATTTTCTTGGTTTCCTTGACCATTATTTGTTATCCTCGTGACAAATATGAATAACGGCTTAAATAATATTCAACGAAAGATGGAAAGCGTAGTCTCAACAAAGAAGAAATTGAGTCCAAGTCACAGAGTCTGGTGTATTCCACGACAGCGTAATCGATCATTGACTCCATCCTCATTCCACATTTGTGGAGCATGTTTCCAGACGCATTGAATCAATCGTTCAATTTAAGAAACAAAAATTGATAAATGACAAACATTGAAATGACACCACTTGAGTGCCAGAAACGAATGAATGACTCAATCGGTGTCAGAACCATAAGAAAATGTAACGACTTTAACAATCAATCATAAGAAAACATTTTCATGAAATCGATTCAAATTTATACCCGACAAAAGTCATGCATCGTTAAGGGTTACACCCATCCAAAACGAGAAGGTTTGTGTTCATTTTGGAAAGTTATGGATATCAAACCCAGCAGGAGATGTAATGCACTCCACAAGAAGATGGTTTCTACAATACTTGTGAGATGATGGTCAGAGGTGATTCTGACTCCATCCCATTTAAAAAATCAGATATTGATTGGGTTATGAGCATTCAACATTTTTAAAAACGTTATCAGCACATTGTGGGTCGACTATTAACCGAAAATTCACCACGAAACGATGTTTGCCTCGTAATCGATTATTTTAATCAAATATCGATTTTATTTTGTAAAATTTCGGGAATTGAACTTGTTAAAAACATTAACGCAAAAAATGAACGTGTTGAATGATTTCATTTAAAAACCTGTTAAAAACCATGAAAACCATCGAATTCTTTTGCTTAATTTTGCAGAATTTTACAATAACCGCATGAATTTGTGGTTTCTGTGGTTTGTTCAGTGAATGTTTCTTGAATTTGGAGTAATCACTTGAATTGGTATACTTTGGTTGCAAGAACATCAAGTGTGGGAAACCTTTTTCTGAAATGGGTATCTTGTTCCTTTGAAGAAACAAGAGGTTTTCCATTGAGATAATGCCTCTTCTTTGATATCATCAAGACTGAATGCTATCACTTTGAAATGATATCAACTCGTATTTCGATTTCAAACCAATAAAATCTTTTTAAAAATCTTTTGAAAAATAAAATTTCGGCAAGTTCAGGATAATCTCTATGAATTCGAATTGATTCATTTATAAACGAATAATTCACTTTAAGTTTACCCTATGAGCAATTAATATGAAAACATTTCAACCAGCTAATTTTGGACATTCCCGCAAATCGTCAATATTTACCCCAAAGTGTCTTGCCCCAATAACTTTTATTGCTTCTTAAATTGTCACTTGGAAGTTAGAGAGTAAATTGCTTTTATAGTCCCACAAAGTGCTGTTGAATTTTAGAAAATAGCTTTAACGATCTACTGAGAAAGTTTGTTCATTTTCTGTGCAAGTTTGTAGTTGTTATGGTTGTGCCAAGTTTGAGCCAAGATTGAGCCAAGTTTGAGAAAGTCCAATTCCAGTTCAAGGATTTACGTGTACTCGTGATAGCTTCTAGTAAATCCCTTTAGTATAAAATACGAATGCGTCTTTAAGGACTTCCTCTTTCAGGACATCATCGTTTCGAATAAAACAGAGATTATCCCTGACAGGATTGGGCTGGTCTCTGTTCTAATTTGCTCATCCTGGATTTATTCAAAATTTATTGCTCATTAAAATGGCTCGTTGGGATTGTTTGGATTTGAGCCTTTTCCAAGGCAGTAATCACTTGATCCACGTTGCGACATGAATCTAGGGACGTGACTACAGTTGAAAGTGCGTTAACATAGTTATTCGTTTCAATCAACTATCGCAATTTGTGAAACATAGGAAATTGCGTTTGGATATGCACCATCAAATCATACAAATCATAGAAAACAATTTGAATATCTACAATTTTTTTAAATCAACTTTTCCTATCATTTTATTTCCATAATTTCGTGCAAAAATTGATTGCTTTTTGTGGCAGTGGCTGCAGTTCAATTGCAGTCTTGAACTCAGCACTGGAATTTTCAACAAAACAAACCCATTTTCGGGTAACTCTAACGAATTCAATGAGATTGATTTCTTCACTCTATTCAATCAATTCAATTCAGTAGACTACGTTAAATTTGTTACAACATGATTTTAGAAAATTGTAGTGAACCTGACTACGCTTCCTGATTCATGTTGATTGCAATTCAAATGAATATAATTTGCCATTTGAAAGTTTTAGTTTCATCTCAATAAATTGAATCAATGGTGTGTCCAATAACTAGATAATTAACATACGACTTCATGCCATTCTTGTGTCGTCACAAAGTAGACCCCCTTCTCATAACAAAGAATAGAGCAAAGAGGGATCAGGAAGTCATTCCAAGCATCAAAGAAACTCAAGCACGCACATTGCATAAATACATGACACAATGACGCCATAACTCGCTGTCAAGCCCATTTGGCAGGATTTAAAAGACATATTTTCTTATTTAAGCCTGGGATACGATTCGAGGCATTATCCTGCAATAAACCCCACTAGGATGCGTGTAAGTTCATGCACGTTTTCATTCCTAATAAGGAATTCCATATGCAAAGCTTTCTTCTTGAAACTTTCGAATTTCTTAAAGACACAAAAATATAAATGTCACGCACACACGCGGGTAATCGTTTTGTTCGACAGGCCTTCAACCACATCCTTGTTGAAAACTTGATTTAAAATATTCTAAGTTTATCTCGTTCGTGATATGGTTAACCAGCATGGTATCCTTTCGGAAATATTCTATGTTTGCGTCAGAATTGCTCGGCAAATCGAAACTGTTCAAAACACTAAAATGCGAAATATGTTTAAGATTTTATTCGCATCGTGTCAATATCACGAAAAAAGCCACGAGGATAGTGTGGTGCTAAAGATTATGATAGGTACCTAATGTTTGCGAATATTTTTACTCTGCTGGACTTTGGTTCATATCGGAAAAAAGCATTATCCTTCCAGGAAGTATCGTTTTGTTTTAACTAAGTTTCAACGGAATAAAGACCACCTTCTGCTGGCCTATGAATTCTTAAATATTTGATCAACTGGTCTTGTCCTATTTCCTTTGTTTCCCATTAACCGTATCTTTTTAAAGTTCACGAAAGTTTGCAAAATAACTTTCTGGTATTCCCGCGAAAATATTCAGGTTAAAAATTAATAACTGATTTTCTTTGAAGCAATTATCCCTTTCTAAAATTTTCCCGAATTCCAGACATCAACTGGGACGAGTTGTTGTTTAGACAAAGTATCACAGACGACACCGTGCTCAGTTGCTTACAAATTCGGAGATGAAAGTCTATAGGAAGATATCATTTTAAAAACCTTCTAAAATTTATGATTAAGAAGGCACTGGGAATACCTTCCCAATTGCAAATGTCCCCCAATTTACGAGGTTCGCTTAAAAGGCCAAATAACCATTTTGTATCACAAATAAAACAACACCAAATTGCATTACCATCAACAATCAATTTTAAACAAGAGGATATCACATTAAAAGCAGACAGTTTATAAGTTAATTACTGATACTAAAATGATATTACGTTCATTTGCGTTGGAGCTAAAGCACTATGATGCTGGTTAGCTTCTGAAAAAAATCGTTTAATGACCGCTTTTTGCTGGTGAATAACAAGGGATATTTATACTATATAATGGTTTATTAGTGCTAAATGAAACCCTGCATTTATATACCTACATAACCTTATAAAGTTGTAACGCAAATTTGGTTTTTCGTGTGGAGTAGGTATTATATATCAACTTCCTGAAACAAGCCTTCCAAAATGTGTTGTAGAACCTTATTCAGGTATAGGAGAAACCTTAAATTCTGTTAACTATATCCCAATGTGGTCACATATCAAGCAATAACGATTTTCAAAAATTTTGACTTCAACTATAGTAGCTTGAATTAATATTGTATTACAGAGAAATCCATAACTTTCTGCTTGAATTTACCATAACCTAGATGCCTTTCTAGGTTCCACAATTTCGTAACTATCGAGCAAGGAAACTCATTGAAGGCAAACTTTTCTTCATAAGTTTCGAGACATGAAAGTAGCAGTTGAAGTACCTCGGGAACTTTCTGGAATAGAATAGTATATGAATAGTTAATAACACTAAAAAGGTTTCTAATATAATTTAAATATACCCAGTTGGATTGAAAGTGCCGAAATTAATCTTTGAGCTTTACACCAAGCTCTAGTTTATACATTATTTATGAGTTTATTAGGAGTTAATTGGTTCGGAAACTTTTGACTTTGAGTGACTTTTGAACTTTTCAAACTTCTTCGATTGTTGCATTTGGTTGTATTATATCAAAAGTTGTAGATTTGATACTAGTTCATGTGACTCCCATTTAGGGGGCACGAAAATTACAATTTTAAGATGAGTCAAATATCACAAAAGTATTATATCTCATTTACCTGCATAGACTAAGAGGTACAAATATCTGGGAATGTTCACAACCCACTGACACTTGACCTCCAAACGTGGAAACTGAACTTTCTCTACTGATTGTGGATACAAAAAATTGAAATGATAATTTATATATCATTTAGGGTAATAACACGGTGGCAAATAGCAAACGTGTTCGTTTCAAATCGCGTCCGCAAGTGGCTTTTAATCAATTTGCTTGAATTTTTTGTGGAAAACCATCAATTTTCCAATTTTGTTAGTTCCTAAACCTCACCCGAAATCATAACCTTATAACGTGTAATAATCTCTGAGTGTTGTAAAGCGGCACCTGTTTGTGAAACCCTTAATTTCAGGTGAAAGGCGGAGAAATTGAAATTGAGAATGCCAAAAGAGAGAATTAATTTTCATTCTGTAATTACTGCCTAATTCTAGTTCGTTTTTCGTAATTGTATAGGAGCAAAACATCACCAGGTGAAGTACGTACTATTCTTTTCTTTGCTCATTTTCACGTAAGATTCAGCAGAACATTTCGTAGTATGGAATTTAATTCTTGTGGAAAATATTGTAATGACAACGTGATTGGTGATTATTCAGGCAGCTTTGATAAAATGAGCATTTGAATATTTATCACTTGTGATCCGGAAATCAGTAGCTTACTTTCCTTGAAATTTGACCGAACAAAATAGGAAAATATGTATCCAAGTAGGAGTGTTTATCCTGCGGAATGAGCAGAAATGCTTCTCGAGTAGTAGCCAATAACCTGAAACGTTTAAGACACATTCAGGAAGAACATGCCTCCTTCAAGAAGTATATGTATAAGAGTCAAAATATCTTCCTGAGATGTCTCTTGAAACAAAATATGCGACACATTTAATTTACCTTTAAAGAAGCTATAAACAAGTTTCGTTTTCATGAAGTCACTTCTTATGAAGTTTCATTTATAATATCCTCTCAGGAAACGTGAAAATATGTTGCATAAACTCAATTATTTACAAGAGCTTAAAAAGTAATTGAGTTCTAACGTCATTACATAATTTAAAGTTTCGTAGTTATGAGTGTGTTCTCATTTAAAATGAGTTTTCATTAAACCAGTCTGGATAATAACCCGTCGATGGTAAGTAAGAGAGTATTAAGTAGGTAAATGGAACCGTTTTGATTAAACAGCAAATCGATTCAGTAAATTAACTAACCCTCCACTTCAATGCCGGGTTAATCTGGTGAATAGCGATTTTGTTAAAGTCATAATTAACTATTCGTTCCACATTTTCACTTTGAAAACTTTTTTGAAATTGACCTAATTCCCGGTTCGATCCTGAACGGAGTTTTCAATGCTCATTCGGTTGGATGCATCTTAGTATGAGGCTTTAGCAATAAGTTACATGACTGCATAATTTGCATAGCGGAAAATCTATGAAAATCCTTCCATCCTTTAAGACTTCATCCTGCTCCTAAAAAGTAAACCTGATAAAAGCCTTTCGATGTCAAAGTCAATTTGAGTAATACCTTAGTTATCTGGAACCCAATAAACTTCAATATTGTGTATATAACTGGTTGTTATTGGATCCAACCAGTGATATAACATTTGATGGAATCATGGCGTAATTGAGTTGAAGCTTTTTATTGAAGCATATTCTGTGGATTTTCGGGTAATTGCTACCTTAAAAATGCAAAACCGTACGTTTTCTAGAATGAAAAATTATCAAGTGACATGAGGAAATTAAATCAATTAATTTCAAACGTTGTAATTAAAAAATTTTAAAGTGAAACATCATTGGGGAGGAGCAGTTTTTCAGTTATTTTTCAAAACCAAAAATCTGGTATTGATTGGCCGTCATTAATTTCAAAGTTACTTCAAAATATTTTCCCCCTAAAGGTTAATTAATCCAAGTTGCGTCACGAAAGTGTCAACCAGAATTGTCCATCCCTCGATTTGCAAATTGAGTGGAATAATTAAAGAGTTGGTATAAAGAGCAAAAGACCCACCCCACATATGCAACGATGACCTATGATTACTCATTAAGACGTGATGTCACTGGGCTTGTAATTGACGTGTTGTGATTAACCGTGTTCCAGGTGATCATGTATGATGTGGCGTGTTATCAACACAGTGCACAGTGCTGACTCCCCAGAATCATTAATGTCAACTCAATGTGACTCGAATCATTGTATCTGTTTCGTCTTTTCTTCAAAAGCATTCAAGAATACTGAATTGCGACTATTTCCAAAAGACATTTTGCAAATGTTAGCCTGCCAGGGATGATAGACAGATTGATGATGTTCAGGCTCAATGTATAGAATGCCGTCATTACTATCAACAATTCCAGACCTGCAACTGAATGGAAGTGTAAACAATTCCTTCTTAAGTGTTGCGACACAATCCTATTAGTCACTTCCATGTTGTGTCATTCAGGAACGGAATGATATCCCTAAAATACAAAGTAAAGATTTTCGGAACGTACATTGTATTGAATCTGTATAAGATAACTTGACTTGCATGGCAATTAATCATTTTGGGGTGTGTTGTCGTGTCGAACGTGAGTGGGATGAAGTTTCCCCCTAAGAACATTGTCAGGATATTGATTTGTGGTGGTCTTTGTTGATTGCCAAACCAGATTATATCCTGCGAAGGACAGTTCGTCTGGACGCAGTAAAATCAAATTTTGCAGGGAAATATTTGCATATCTCCTTCGACATGCCTCTCAAATGATTCTTTTTAGTGTCAGCTTCCGTGCATAATTTATCCTCTGTCCATTCCTCCACCAAATTACTTTCCTATGATATTTACTGATAATTGTCTGAATATCAGTCACACGAGACGCATTCCTAGCTTTCTGTGGGGGTCCACGACTCCGTAGAAAAGTCATCGAAATTCTCAGCAAGCTGACACATTAAATGACATTTCAAAGAACCACACAATTTGAATATCACAAGTTTCAGCCACACCTGGCAGTTCATTGAATTTTAATTTCAACATTTGAGTCACAAATCCGTCAAATTAACGGAATCTGTGACACCGATCGCTTGGTAATGCGGATTTTATTAATTTTTAAAATCATGTTCACAATATCCAATGAATATCAGATCATTAAAACTTTTATTTATGTTCCGAAGGTTGTGGTTTTACTTTTATGTTGTTTCTAAGAAAGCTTTTAGCAGATTTTTACCAGTTAAGTTATTTGAGTCACAAAAAGTCATATTCGTAACGCAGTGTCCCTAGAATGGAATCAGGCATCATCCCTAAATATCTCATTTCTATGATGGACACACCTGTCACATATGAGTGTCATTTTACCATCGAAAATTTCGCCACATTTAAGCCCCACACGACACATGAAAAGGTTTAAACACAATAATGCTCCAGCCCAATAAAGGATTAAGGGTATACGAAGGGTTAACAAAGTTTTAATAAGGTTCGTGTCAGAGCTCAAAAGGTCACATGTTACAAATTTTGTACGTGGCGCTTAACACTAAGAGGAGATTTTGCGCTTAATTAAACTAATTTAAATGAAGTGCCCACCAATGGGTGTACCGAATAAATATTCGATATATCAGAGAATGGAAATTTTACCGATAGTATCAAGGGATATTTGCTGGGATTAACCGAATAAACGAGCCATGATGTCGAGTGTCTGGGTTTGGTTTGTCTCGTCTCTGTTGGTTGGGACTTGAATATGGATGGGTGATTCCCTCGTTTGTGGGTTCAACGTTGGCAAACCTGCAAATGTGACACATTTGGAATGATTTTGAATTTTGAAATTTTTTGTTTTCTCAGTAAAATTGTGCAAAATTTTCCAAAATAGTACCTTGAGCTCAAAAATTCTGCCTTTTGTTTATACTCTATAACTTTTGTTTAAGTCTCATTTATTGTAAAAGGCAAGCATGGAAAAATTTAAATATATGATACCTATAGCTATATGGTCACTGACCCTGGAAGATGTGCCTAAACTGAATCTTTCTCAAATCTCTTTAAAATATGAAACAATTTCCTTATTTTCTTCCTTGCTGTGGATACAGGGATCAGAATTCGTTGAAAGCAAATCAGAAAGTCACAAATGAAGAGATTGCTGTAACTTAGATTCATGTTTTCTTATTAAGAATATTTCATTATAAAGGAATAAATATTACTACTTAATTAATTTCTTGATTGTAAGATGGCGCTGCACTTACCCAAACACACGGAGTTCTCCAACAGTAAGTCTATTAATATTGTGGTTCGGTAAATTGGGTGCACAAAGCCATCGTTTGATAATATTGAGTTAGTAGGGCCTAATTGGACAACATGATTACAAGCTTAAAAGCTTGTTGTTTCCTAGGATGTATAATGATAAGTGATATTTGAAATAAAATGCCGCAGGAAGTGAATACATTGAGTCAACAATGTAACTTGTAGGGGATGGAATTAATGTAATTTGATTTAGTGCTATTGAAGCGGTTCTATAGACTGCATGTGCTTACATTTGATATGGTTACAAGCTAATGCTTTTAAGCTTCTATCATATATTTGTATTACACCCTTACACTACATCAGGGATGAGATTTGACTACTTAATCAATATGATACAGATGCAATTTTCAAGTCTGATTTTGCGTCACGTACCAACTAAAAGGGTTTATCTGGATTTTGGTCAACTAGGGCTATCTTTCTTGGTAATAAAAGCATTAACGTCTTCCATATCTTGTCGAAGGGAATACTCCTACAAGCTTTAATGAGATTACTTGCCGATGATACAAAGCTCTAATTAAAGTTCGGTTTGTGGTCAGATTAAAGAAAATAAGTAGCTTACTTCAGTTAACCTAGATACGAAGAAGTATTTCTAAATAGTCTGTGTTAAGAGACGCATTACCTCCCACGCGACGCGCTTAACTCGGATTTATGGCACCAACCTCAGCCGCTAAATTAGAATCAAAGAAAACCGTCAAATGATTTTAATTAAAAAAGTTCATTTCCGCGACATGTGAACGTCTTTGGATATAGTAGGTGATATTTGTTTGCATTTTTGTCCTAATAAAGTCTTAAAGGAGTTAAAAGTGTTCGACATGATCATGGAGTCAGATGTTTATCAGACACGTTTCAGCTTCTATTTTCGGGATGTTGAGGAGGAGTTAGACGAAAAGCACTATCCCCAATTTATTCCTGGAATTTTATATAAGGAGTATTCCAAAGCCACAAATGGTCATCTAAAGGACGTGACTTTTTTCTGAAAATCTTTTAAAATAAGATGACGACCCCTGTAGTGAAAGGAGTTCTATTAGTTTCATGATGGAATTTTCCACGTTTCACGTTGTTAAATTATAAAACGCTGTATAGTGTCATAAACATGACAATAAAATGTCCATTTGCTAACATATGAAACAGTCCTGTAAGAACATTGCAATGACCAGGGATTTGGATTTTGTATGGATTAAGGAAACTTTATGAGGCAAATTCTGCGTTTTGGTATGTCAACGACCTCATAACAAACAAACCATTACTGGACGCAATGTATGCTTAATGATGTCAACATGATGCCAATGATGTACTTGATATAAGATGCTTGTGAATTGTTCATCGTATTCTGGACCATTACGAATTCTGTCACGATGTCTTCGTCCAGTTCTGGACAATCCGTCAAACTTAATGTTTAATGGGGCTACGTGGAACAAGGGACTCGTTGCTATTGGAAACACCATCCTTTAGGGCATAGAATTTAGTGGACTTGACTCTAGATATTTAACACCGGTTTCTTCTTTATTGAAGGGAATCTTCTAGATTCTTAACTCTCCGGCGTTTTTCTTGGCAAATGTTAGAACTACGCATTAGCTATCCAACGTTCGTTCAAAGGTGGCCTTGACGCTGCATGGTGACGTTTCTACAACACGTTGTATTTATTGGCTTCAGTCGATCGTTCTTGCTATGGATAAAAGAGCACTGCTTGTTAGTTGTCGCTTAAAATACTTTAAGGAAGGTTGTGCTCGGTTTATTGTTCTTATTTCAAGCTCTCTCCCTCTCGATAGGTAAATCGGCATTTTGGACAGTTCGACAGTGTCAAAGTTCACAAGGTGACGGATCACCGGGCTTCTACTGTACTTATGAGTGTTTCAGGTAGAATTATCTAGCGAGTTCTCTCTCTTTTAGACGTTAAGAATCATTGCAGCCTTATTTAAACTAAATTTTGTATTTACTTATACCAGATATGATTATTGCACTTTCATTATCATAGAAATTCAGGAAATGTAACAAAAAAAAGTTTTTTTTTTAGTCTAGCAACGTGAAAGTTGAAAATAATTAAATCTTAAGCTATAATTTCAACATCAGGTGCAGGGCAAAAACATAAGAGTGTTCATCAGCTTATAAAATTGCATATCGCATGCAGTTTTCGTTTTTTCAGAAGTCCATTTTATCCCGATTTTGTTCGATATTTAATTTAAAAATAATTAAATATTGAAGAGAGAGTAATCAGTGAATGTATCTACTTTGAAGTTCCTCGCAAGGGATAATGGTTATAATCGATTTGGACATACACGTGAAGCTAGTGAAGGTGTGAATGTTCCTGTCCTTACCATGTGACATGTGTCGTTGTCACGAGAATCTGACTCAAAGTACTGGAAGCTCATTAAATTTACAGGAGAACCTAGGCTATTTCAGAAAAGAAGCCTTAAATCTGTTAGTGGAAAAGTGAAATTTTCCGTTCCAAGTCTACATGACTGTAGATAGCACACAAATGGCTGATAGTGTAATACTCTTAATAGGATATTGAGAAATTCCGTGTTTCAAAATGAATAGAAAAAATCAAACGACTCTTGATGAAAATATTTAATTGGCAAATTAACAACTTCCGTGTTGGTTCCTCGAATAAATTTTCCGCGACTTTGGTGGTCTTGTTAAAAATAGCAAAAATCACTCGGCGAAGTGATGACGGAAAGTCCTGTGCTATCAATCTTCTTGACACGTGATTCGAGTGTTATGTGTATAAATGCTGTATTTTATACCAATTTAACCTGAAAATCGTCTTAATTCCAATGTGCTACAGACAAAATCCATCCCAATAAAATTTTCCTCTTCAAACACACCCCAGAAAGGTGTTAATAACTTACGAACCGACGATTTCACTTCGACTGCTGTTTGAAATGCCGTAAATCCAAGCCACGAAGTAAAAAGGAAAACCATAGCTAGTTGAAAAGTAACTCAAGACAATAACACCACCTATAGAAGCAAGTTGGCGTTTCATTTGAGTCTGCACAACGAAAGGCGATAAACTATTTTCGGAGACTCGTAAATCCAAATGCAACCTGACTTTTATTTTCAATGTGCGTGTAAATACTCCTTGTTTCGTCATATACGAGATTTTTATAAAGACAAGGGCTAGACTTGAGAGGATATTGGCACTCTATGTGACTCAAAATGGAATTAGAAATGAACAAACGGAGAAAAGTCGAATAGTTACTGCCAGGATTTTTCAGGACCTGACCTGAAGGCGTCATTCGGGCTACTCGTCCATGACGAGGGTACATATATATATGACAAATGCGTCTGTCGCGTGGGTTATATTATCATAATCGAATTGGTTAAAAAAATAAATAAAAGAATTTGTCGCATTTTGCCAAAAAGTTTTCGATTCTACGATAAGAGACAGTCGATGGTGTCCTGACTTTGTCTGGGTTTACTTTTAAAACTTTTCATGGAATTCTTTGAAGTGTCCGAAACGTCACAAATTTGGAATTTTCATGGCGCAGCTGTTGTACGGCACTTTTGAGTGATAAATTTTGAAAATTTATTTCTCCCAAACATAAAATCTCTCCAACTTCAAGGAAATTATTGTTTGGACAACTTTCATGACTTGTGTCGCATTAATCAATATTGCACTTTTCCACAGTGAGCGGTAAATTTGCATATGACTTTTTGGCCATTTGGACTGCGTTCGTTGAGTTCTTTATCATGACAGTTTGAGAAATGATCCGATAATTGAAATGGAAATTTATATTCACTTTCCTTTATTCCGACTTTGGAATTTGTGCACACCGCATTTATCATGTGACCAAATCTTATACGAACTACCTCCAGGACATGTCCTTAATTTGCTAGTGATTTGTTGAAATCATTGAAATTGATTTTGTATTCAAAATTTGACAGATAATACCACAACTCCGTATCTGACTCATGTTCAACATTTTGTTGTTTCAAAACGCATGTCAAACAGTCTTATGTCCAATGAGATCAACTCAAACCTTCGAACCTTCAAAAAAGCAATGAAGTAAGGGTTTCATCTGCAATGCAAAGACCATTCCGCGATAATCTTCTTGGGTTGACTCTAAATTTTTCCTGAATTCTGAGAAACTCCACAACCTGATTATGCAAATCGCAGCAAAATTCAATGTCCCAGCATATGTATGTACATCTTGCACTGAGTTATGACGAGAGGCGTTACGCATTCCAAATAGATTTGCGTCATGCTGAAGTCACAAGAGTATGTGCTTGTCACAAACACACTTTTGCATTGAAATGACGATCGTTAAAGAATGCACGACATGAATTAACGGCTGGATGACCGTGATTGAAATATGTATATGGGTTTCTAGTGAAAGGACACATGAATCACTAAAAAAGGTATAAGGAGGTTCAAGTTCTTCATGAAATTAACAAGCGAATTTTAAAAATTTTCATTGTATCAAGGTGGTCCCGATTTGTCTGTTTCTTTGTCAAGTTAACATTGAAAGATATCAGCACGATTTCTTTCTTCTAATCCACTTACATAGAAAATCAAATTGACATAGAAAAATCACGAAAGGCTACTTCGACGAAAAACTGCATCAATCAAAGACACAGGCTACTGGCAAGTGGCTGATTAAATTGCTGAATTCGATTACTTCGATTATTTCTTACCAATCCTAATATTGATCAAAACCCAAAACCGAATCAAGCGAAACGACACATTTTGATGGCAACCATTCTTCGTCCTTTAGGTCAAACTGATTCACTTCTTGCGGCACTTCTTACATGATAAATTTAGTCCATTCGTATCTGACAACACAGCATTTAATAAATCAAAAACAAAGTCTAGTGAATTGAACATTTATCTACAATACATTCAGTTGATTGACAAAAATTCAAAACAAAATTTGAGTTAAAGAAAATATTTTACTTTATCAGAAAAATGTTAAAATATACAGTTGGAGAAGTTCTTATCCTTAAATAATTTCTAACAAGTCCTTGGAAAATGACACTAATTATCCTTTCAGGCACTTGATGTCATTCGAGGAACTTAGCAAGAATGCGCTGATATTTTTGCATTTTCAAAAGACGTTTTCCTTTCTAGCATAATTTAAAAAGGGTTGCGTCATGGTTGTTTCGAAGATTCTTAAGGAAGCCTCACAGTTTCTTTGTGGCATTTTCATGTTTCTTTCTTGTGACAAAGGTTGCCACTACAACCTGCAGGAATAAGACTTTCATAATTTTCTTCAAGAATTATAAGTCGAAAAATACATTTCTTTGCTAACACTTTTACAAACGCAAATCTGACTCCATTTGCCTCTACGACATTCCAGGACTTCCGTTTTGTATATTTGGACATTTGTCCCATTTTATTTACATCTTCTTGAATGCGAGACTAAAATTCAGGATCAGGAAAAACTCCTCAGAAAATAATCAAAAGACTATACTGCGGAAGGAGGAAATCGCTAAGAATCAATCGGAAAACTTTTTTAAACTTTGACGTCTCCGAAAACTTTCTCCAGCAGATATAAATACAGGAAGAAAGAGAAAGTTTTAATCATGAATTTTGTATGAACAACACGGAATCAGTTCATTCGTTATCCCATGTGTAATTTAACTTTCTCTTGTATGACAATTTTTCCTTAATGTAAGCAGAAAAAAATAAATTTAGTTATACTACATGAAAAAGCACAAAACAAAGTTTTTTACGCTGATAAATTACGAAGCGGAAATTTCATCTTGTCAGCTAGTAAACTTTGAAAGTTTAAATTTTGAAATTGGATATTCTGTTTACCTT
Organism: Chrysops caecutiens; assembly: GCA_963971475.1. Lineage (NCBI taxonomy): Eukaryota > Metazoa > Arthropoda > Insecta > Diptera > Tabanidae > Chrysops > Chrysops caecutiens. Next base: position 1,630,108 of record OZ020569.1, on the reverse strand, counting down.
TTTACATAACAAGGACCTTTCCTGGGCCACGTGCTGGCTTCGCTGTATATCTAACATAGACATGACAATTGTTAATAAGCCAGATATTATATATTACTTGTTCGTACGAAGCAACGAAGGACAAGTCCTGCCAGTATTGTACTAATAAATTTGAGAAACCGACAAACGTAACCGCTGCAAAAGATTGGTCACATTTAGTAGATTCGCGTCAAAATCTGCAAAGCACCAAAATTTCCCCATTTGCCTCTTAACCATATTTTCGTTTAAGGATAATGGGAAAAGGATATAAGGGACATGACAATTTGCCAATAAATTGAACTTTCAAAGGGAGGAAATTTATGAAAGTTTTATTGAACTTATACGTGACGGTGGCATTTATATATGCGCTTCCTGTTTTCCCTGTCAAAGGATATCTAAACTTGAATTTATTTATGTTACCCGGACATCTTTTGAAATGGATATTAGGAACAGAAGTTTTCTGGTTTTTTAAGTTTTTTTTTGCTTTGTTTGGTAATAAATTTTGAAGGAATTTAAGTGTATTTCACGATTGGTGGCGCTGTATGTTACTATCAAATCGAAAATTGATATTAGACTTCCATTTCCGGGGTTTTCGGTGAAATTTAGGTCACAAACGCCAGATGAATAACTTACCCCAATAAACGTGGGGGAATAGGAATATAATTTTGTGGTTTCCAGGAAAATTTAGAGAAGAATCAATTCAGAAAGTATTGCCCCGATTCAGTTTCAACTATGGTAACACCCAATATGTTCGTGATTGAGCCATTATTTGGAGCAGCTTTAGGTCCTTAAATAACCTGAAACTGCAATACCTTTAAAGTTCTTGATGGACAAGTAACTACGAATGTGAGTTTAAAATATTTGATTGATATTCAAATGGACATCAAACTACATATCTTAGTTCATCTTTCTAGAAGGCATTACTAGGGTGGACAATTTTTAGCTGAAGAATGTGCAAAGGGTGGAAAAGCTACAGAAATGACAAATCATTGACTGACCTGTTTCCCGCATTACACCGAATCCCATAATGGCTTCCCTCAAAACCAAAAAACAAATTACTCCAGTAATATGCTAATTGTCACTTATACAGAAGGTGCTATTAAAACCTCTTGAATTATTTTGTGGATAAATTCCATTAAGTGTACCTTGTACAACAGAACCTGGGTAAGAACATGTTGAATAAATTAAAAACTTAAAAAGTTCCACTCGACAATCATAACGCTTTCAGTGTAATTGTTGACGCCGCAGGGTGAAATTAAACACTATTCGCCTCAAAACTGAAAGTCCCGTGAATCACTGATCAGTAGCTGGTCATCATGTACAACGTTCGGACATCAGACGCCTTGAAGTATCACTTCAGAATGTTCCGCTGGATGGCGATAAGTCCACCGAAGAAATTCAGGTTAATTTACTACGCGTACTCTGTGACGCTTCATGGCACCTTTAGTGTCCTGTATCCAGCGTCAGTGCTCCTAGGGATAGTTGGGTTAAGGAGCTTCAAGCCAATTGTGGAAAACCTCAATCTGAGCACGAGTGTTCTACTGAGCGCAGTCAAATTTTTAAACATTTTCCTGATGCGGCACCAGTTGGCAAAACTGATCAAGATCTCGAAGGAGTTAGACGAGAGTATCGTCTCGGAAAAAGAAGAGGCAGTACTCCAGAAAGCTGTCCGAACATGTCATAAGTTTTTCTATGGTTACTTGTTCTTGTACTCGGGAGTGGCTTTGACTGGAGGTGGCACCAGCTTATTTGCCAAGGAAAGACGTCTCATGGTGCCAGCATGGCTTCCTTTCGACTGGACAGCTTCAGAATTAAACTACGTGGCTGCATTTCTGTTCCAATTCATCGGACTGTTTGTCATCGCCATCGAGAATGTTTGTAACGACAGCTACGCTCCATTCCTGATCTACATGGCCAACGGACACTTGGACACTCTGTACGAGCGCATTCTCCATATTGGTCAGGATACAAGAAAGTCCCAAAAGGAGCACTATTCCGATCTTGTCGGAACCATCACAGAGCACAAGCTCATAATTGAGTATAAAAAATTTCCCTCAATTTTTTACCACTTCTGATGCATTCTGTTACTTCCAGGTTCGTTCGCATCCTTGAAAACGTCGTATCCGTCGTCATATTTGTGCAATTTTTTGTATCTGCCCTCAATATAACCGTGATTGGACTTTGTATCATCCACACGAACATCATACTTTCTGAAGCAGTTTTCCTCACAAACTACTTGACAGCAATCATCGTTGAAATTTTCATATTTTCCTTCTACGGAACTGAGTTCTCCGAAAAGGCAAGTCAGATGACAACCGTCCTCTATTCCTGTAATTGGATGGACCAAGACACAAAGTTCAAGAGGGCACTCATCATTTTCATGCAGAGGACTCAAAAGACTAGTATGATTCGGGGCGGACACTGGATTCCTGTGTCTCTGCCGGTGTTTTTGTGGGTAAATTTTTTCCATTTAAAAAAGTTTCCTTGTTATTAAGGCTAAGAAATGTTTCAGATTATCAAGATGTCCTATTCGGCTTTTTTGGTCTTCAGCAGCATGACTAAGAAGTGAACCTCATTAAATTGGTTCTTATAAATCTCGGCACTTTGTTCTCGTTTTGAACCAACTTGATGCAAATCGATGTCCGTGACTTGCACCCAAAAACTTTAAGTTTCCAATGAATATCCTTAAGATTCAACCCTTTCATGATACAATAAACAACAATCAAATGATTCTACGTGACGTGATGAAGCCAACAACTCAATTTGACCTGAGATTGACAAACTGTCCTTAATTTGTTTTCGGATCGGTTGCATTTGTTTGTGTTTGCTTCAAATTGACTTGAATAACTCATGAAGTTTGTGACAATCATTTGTGACTTTAGTTCGGAAGAAGTGTTATGGTAGTGTCATGAAGTTGGAAACAAATCCCCTAAAGTGTCTGAAACAATTTTGTGGCTCAACTCTTGAATTGGTTAAGGCACACTTCTCTAAATGGATAATATATCCTTACGTTTTACATCTGTATTGTTAATCAGTGAGTTATAGTACCTGCAAAGCAATTGAATTCAAGCTACAACTTTTACTTCATTGAACAGAAATGGTTTTCTTTGACTTTGGACGCATCAATTTTCAATTATTGATTTTGTGTTAAATTAGGTAACTGCAACATTCTATGATACCGTAATGGTTCCAATTAGAGACAGTCCAGGGTGAAAGGAACTATAACAAGGACTTCCTCATGCACTGCACCAGATATTCGTATTTCCCTCATTTTGATTATTGACTTTCTGACAATTATTACTTTACCTTATCCATGGCTCAAATTAGGGAGATCAGGTCGAAAACTGAAACCTTCCCTCTGAATTCATAGAAATTTACTAACTTCTGCCCAGACAGAAAGTTTGTCCCCAAAACAGGCTTACAGCATCCTGGAATGAAGTGGACTTTTATTGTTGATAAACGAGGAATTCCCTCTGCCTCATCATGGTGTCCTGCACAGGACACGGAAAACTTTTAATGAGATGCAATTCCAGGCCACTTTTTCTGTCCATTCGTTTCGTACTTGTTTTATTTTATGTTTGACACTAAATTTGACTCTACTACAATCTAGACCAGTTCAAGAAGTAGTGGTTACGTTCCATTACTTGTCCAGGTTATCCAAAAAAGGAAGTCAAACTGAAAGGACTTTCATTGCCCGACTATAATGACTTGACTTTATCGGAGTGACGTTTGTGGTCCCATAAAATTTCATGGAACTGCCGCTTCTGTTACTCCTGGGCACACTTCCGGATTTAAGGAATTACGTTATATTGCTGGAAACGGGATCAAGTTTATTCGATTTGGTCAATTAAATTTCTCTTTTTTCTGGATTTTGTCTCTTCCTCGATTTGGTGTTAATTTTAGATCTTACTTTTTGTGTACTTTTTCAATCGAAATTGTGCTTTGACTAATTCAATTGAAAGAAAATTGTTAAACGCCAAGGGAATATGTTCCCCAGAAACACCTGATGTTCGTTTTCATCGAGATAAACTGATATGCAATTTGAACTTTTATCAGACACATCATACATGACATCAATCTGGACATCCATTCTTGAGGCTGACGATTAGACACTCGATATCTCATCGAGATAACATCCATGAAAGTTTGATGTGATAAAGTCTATCATATAATTAACTTTTTATTAAAGATACGAAAGATATTAATATACGAATTTGGTTGACTTTAAATAAAATGACGTCGGTTTCTAGTGTCTACCTACTAAAAATATGAACGAATTTAACTCAAACAACTATACATAAAGGATACCTTCCAATTAAATTCCATGAAGCAGGACACAGTTTATTGCTTTTTGGTTGCCATCTTGGAAAGGAAAATATATAGAAATAATTGGATAAAAAGAAAACATTTACACTTCATCAAATCTTTGACATGTTTTCCTATGATTGATGACTTTGCTTGACAAACATTTATTTGGCATATGTCAAATGATTGAAATATTCATCAATGTGATATTGACTTGATGTTAAATGCAATTTTCGTGGTATCAAATTTGATAGGGATATTTGTATGAAAATTTATTGGAATGGATGCTTCCTTGTCACAAATGCCAAATTAATTTGACTGGAAGACAAGACGTTGTGATTTGCTGGACATTTCATGTTTTTCCCAAAACTACCATATTTGCTCTTGAATAGGGTGAGTTGCATAACATTTGATTGACGACGTTTCAAAAGGATTGATGAAAGGTTTTCTGTTCTTTCATTGCATTTCATTCAACAAGAACTTCAATTAGAATTCGGGCACAACCATTTGCCTTTGAAAGTGTCAAAGGTTTGGCTGTGGCCGCGTTCAGTTGGAAAGGTTACATGCCAATTAAAATGATGCATTTCAAAAGTTCAAATTTCGGTATGAGAATTAACTGCGGAACATTTGAAAAACAGTAAACAAATTTCAAACTCCCTTTCCATAAAAGATTGAATTTCATAAAAGACTTCCACACAACAAATTCAAAGGTACGAAATAAAATCAAATTTAAATTCAAAATAAAATTTTTCTGGATAAGAAACCCACAAAAAGTGACTCCCTAATGATGAACCATTATATGTTTCTCATATTTTTGAGGTTTAAATGTGTCTTTTCTGGTTTGCAATCTAACTAAATTAAATTTAAATGAAAACACTCGACTAATTGGCTTAGAGATTCCTTTGAGATGGTAGTCATTCAAAAAGTTTCTCGTGTGGATTACCCATGCACAGGAGGTTTTGGAAAGGATAACCTGTTTCTAGGTAAAGTTATATTTTCGTGCCCTACTTTCCCTTGAATTACAGAGCTTGCATGCATGTTTTTCCAAAATATGTGTGATACAAGCCATTTACCTTTTTCTAGTGGACGGAGCATTTTGGTTACCTTAAAACCCAGCAGATATTAACTATATACCGTTCGACTGGCCGCAAGATTTTTTGGATAAATTTTGTTGAGCTTAAGAGGATCATAATTATATAAAAAGGAGCACAGATGATATTTTCTGAGCCTGTAATTCTTATGGTTGAGGTATTCTGATAAATATCGTTCAGGTACTAAAACTCTTTTTTCTAGTTAAACATTCTAAACATTCTGCGGTTTAGTGAAGCTCAATAAATTTTGAGCTTTGACCGGAATTAATATTTGAGAATTTAATATTTTCGCATTTTCTTGCTGACAGGCTAAGCCCCAAAATAACCATATACCGGCATCCGAAAACGATATCACTATTATTTAATAATTAATTTCCTGTGTATTAGATATCAAAATTTGAAAGCTTACAGGTAATATTGTTTTTATTACCACGTGAATGTTACTGCTATGAAAAGCAGAATATGAAACGAATTGTATTTAAAAATTCATTTTTAGGATCTGAGTTTGATCCGGCTTGTGTCCAGTTCATATCTTGTTGATAAACAAATTTGAAATTTGAAATTTTTGAAAAGCCTTGTTTTGTGGTTATTAAATAAATCATATTAGATAACCCTTTGAAACAGAAAACTTTGGGATTAGCAACATCAACAAGTGTTTATCATATTCAGAATTTGTGAGAGTTTGGGATAAGCCGCAGCTGAAATTCGGCAGCATTATTAACAAGCTTCGTTTCAAAATGTTACCCTAATTATCCTGGCTTTCGATGTAATTCTGTTTTCCAGGGATTCCCTAGCATTCGACCATAGTGTTTGTCTGATTTGAAAAAGAACCTGAATAAGCTACGTTGTGCCATGAATCCACCAATTGGGAGAGATGTTGTCTATTCTGTGAATATTTCTTAGGAAACTCGTGCCTGTGTTAATGCAAGTTTCTAGTCAACCAGGAGTTTTTCAAAACTTCTTTAAATGTAACTGGAGTCATGAACCACTTCTGGACTTGTTTTTGTGACACAAAAATTTCAGTATCGTTGAGTTGATTTACGACTAGATTTTTTCCAACCGAAATGTTTCAAACTATCTCCTTGGGAGAAGTATCCGTGTTGTTCACGTGTACACAAACTTTTTCACCACTATCTGGAAATGCAAGTGTCCTGGAAACTTTAAGCTTCCGGAGTCATGTAATCAAAAGTTCGTTTTTTTCCATTTCACGTTTTTATCAAATCGAATTTTTCAGCAGCCCCTGGAGCTGTACATGAACTCCCTGTTCTTGCACTAACTTCTGGATCGAGTTGTCAAGTTAAATTAAATGGTACCCCCTAAAACTCCTGTTGACTCCTGTACTCTTTCATCTGGGCGCAAACTAAATCCCAACCATTTGCAGCGAACAAATTCCGTGGTTCTTTAGTTCATGACTCGAAACTTTTAATAAGGACAAAAGTAATAGTGTTCCTGAGGGTGAGTGCATAATGTTTTTATCCTTAATGACTTAATTTCCGTGAACTTAACGGTTGCGTGTGGCATGTTTCAACGGAGAATGATTTGACCAAACATTTTCGAACGTCCTCAATCCTAGGGTACTTTTGGAACACGGACGCAGAAAGAAATGAAACATGGGAACATATATATGAGAACTCACGTCTCCGATGCTTAGGAGTTATATCATATTTCTTATTGGGAGGATACTCTAAAGAATATTATCCGAATGTGGGACCCTTTGTACTTTTTGAATTTACAGATTGTTGCCGTACTAAAGAACAAATTACTTTTCTATTACTAATTAAAATTAAACTTTCTTCAATTAAGGTCCTTATTCATTTTTAAAGATATACAGAGGATGGTACACAATTCTAGCTGAATTATTAGTAGAATTTATAAAATTGTTACTCCATTCAAAATCTCCAACTCTTCGTTGACTCATTTAGTCTTTCGGGAACAGCAGCTTTTTTTCTCCCCGGATTTGCAGACACAAGCGCAGGTTTTTTCGCACTTGCAAGTCTCACCGCACTTTGCCGAGGTGCACTTGCATTCTTTAAAACCATAAAATGAACACAACTTTAATGTATAAAATACGGAATATTTTATTCACCTGATCCACATCCTGAGCAACCCATAGTACAATAATTTTCAATTCTGTTCGAAAATTCGCCTAAAATGTTATTTCGCGGACTCCTAAAGCTTTCACAGAGTACTCCAAACTGACTTAAAAGCAGAGTTCAGCGTTATTTATATACACACCGTTTCGACTACCAAAAATCTGGCCTCTACTAAGCCACATAATTTGCAGACCACTAAACGACCACAATGAATTGGTTCTACCAAACCTAATTAATACAAAAATTCTCGACGAAATCGGCTCTGACTGTTTTTGGGAAACATTTTTATGGTAAAATTGATAAGCGACAAATAATCTATGATTACTGGAAACCACTTAATTGAAAGTTTTCCGGAATTGAGAATCGGAATACGTCAAATTTCTAAACTTCTGTCCTCCAAAATAATTGAGCCTTAAACAAAAATACCTGGCTATTGAGGCCTCTTACTGCTCCGTGCTTCAGCTTGAAAGACGCGAACTTGGCTATTGCAGGTACATTTAATAGTGTCACCTTCCCATAAAAAAAGTAACTTTTTCATAGACACATCCTAGCGTGAAGTTCCTAGTGCCGGAAATCTGGAATCCATGATTCCCACTTCATATACGACGAGTGTCCAACTACGATACCGAGTATGTAATTACAATAGCATAAGCTATCATCATATAAGTCACCGAAGAAAATTGGTTCAGAAACTCACAGACCCCAACAGAAATTCAATTTTCTTGAAAAACAATTTTCTAGTAAAAATATGTTTTTATTCCAATCAGACTTTTACATAAAATATTTCCAGCGGAATGCGTCTCGAGCAACGCACGAATGACATTGTGATGTCAGTTCATGATCAAAAATGGAACATTATCTCTACTATAATTTAATTTCTAGTTGCTTAATAATATTCTTCTGTCCAGCACTTCATAAATTACGACTTCCCCTTGCAACATTCATCCTTTGACCCTTTCTTGCAGGAGCACTTGCAGGACTGGTCGCCCTTGCACGTCTGGCCGCATTGTTGAGCAGTGCATTTGCAATCTGAAAGCAGAAAACATTTTCCAATCAGGCAAATTTGAAAATTTTCAAGAAAATCAAAGATATTTAATAGAATTTGAAAATTTTCAAGAATCAAAAATATTTTGGTTTCTTACCATTTCCACATCCACCGCAAGGCATCTTGACGATTGTAGTTGAGTTTCACTGAAGATCAAAAGTTGAGAGACGCTGAAGTATTTTTGGGGAGTTTGCTCGGCTGAATAGTTTGAGAATTTTCTCAACTTCACTTGATTTTTCACTTCTGATGGAAACATTCAGCCTCAGTACCTTTTATTCCCAAACTTTTGCACACGGCCCCATGAAAATGTATGGGGCCGCGCCACCGCGGCGTCAATCAAACCATCATTATAGGTTTGAGAGAGTGTGCCGTGCGGAAAACCGAGGTTGGCTCGTGTGCAGTCGGATAATCTTTCTCATTGGACTGGTGAAATGCCTGCAAAGTGCAAACTCTCTTGCGCACGGTCTAATTGGTACTGAATTCGAGCCACTGCCTGTGTTCAAATGCTGTGAGTTCGATCAGATCAGATCAGCAGACCAGTTGTCTGTTTCTTATCAAACGCAACACTCCGATATCAGTTTGTTTGAGTTGATTTCGGAGCGACGTCGTCGTGAAGGTGAAATGACGATACTTGACTCTCTCACGTGTAAATGGGCTGAATATCGAGAGTCTAGAACTTGATTGATTAATTGATATTCGAACTGAAAAAATGTTTTTTCCAAATTTAAAGTTTTCTTCTTGGATCATAGAGAACCTATCCTAGATAGGTGGGTGGTTTCGCTTTGACAAGCCCATCTATTTCCATTTCTGCCAATGAAAATCAAAGGAAATTCCAAAAAAATTATGCAGGAGAGTATTTCAGAATTTATTCCATCAATCGTGAATAAAAATCTAGTTAAGAAGCCTAGAAATTAGAATTTGAATTTTATGACGTAATTTTGTGCGCCTGAGCTGGTGGTCTTGCGTCCAAGCAAGAAGGTTTAGTTCACCATTAACTCGTAAGCACGCTTATGTCACTGTGTGCCCGTATATGTATACGGATTTTAGGTATGCTGTCATATTTGGTTCTCTATGTATGATCTAAGGTTTTTGTATACCTACCTACTTCCCGATAATTTTTGGGTGATGGATGGTTTTCTTTACGTACTGCCTACAGTACCTATTGACTTTATCGGCGAAACCTCTTTCAAGAAAAACGCTAATAAGAATGCAAACCTATCCAGCTAATTTCATATTTATGTAGTATCACATTAACATTAGCATTACCTTATCAACATATTCTGTTTTTGATAAATTGGTCTCCATGAGTTATGTAGATTCTCGAGTTGAGTGGCGTGAACAATCGGCCAATTTCGGTAGTTTACGGACAAGATTCGCTCACCACTTTCGTTCAGTGACTTCTTTCCAATTTTCTACTAATTAAGGTTTTTCGTTTCTCTCATTTTCAATTTTGGGTTTTCTAAACCAGAGATTTGGCAGTAAATTCATAATTAGAGAGGTTAGCAGATATTCCCGAACAATTGATCGCTCAAAATTCAAGGCAGGTGTACAGGGAAGAGCAGGATAGGTGATGGTGCAAGAAAATTTGATGAAATTTTCCTGAGAATGCTCCACGTCGGTCCGCAATCAACTCAACACAGCGATTTGGAGCGTTCCGTCTGATAACAAACAGAAAACTAGTCTGATCATTAAACACAGTGGCTCAATCTCAAATCGAATTCAGTACCAATTAGCTCGTGCGCAAGAGAGTTTGCAGCGATTTCACCAGTCCATTGGAAACGAGTATCCGACTGCGCAGTGCGCACGAGCCAACCTCGGTTTTCCGCACGGCACACTCTCTCAACCCTATTATGTTGGTTTAACGCCGTGGTCCCATATATTTTCATGGGGCCGTGTGCAAAAGATTGGGAATAAAAGGTACTGAGGCTGAGTGTGTCCCATCAGAAGTGAAAAATCAAGTGAAGTCGAGAAAATTCTCAAACTATTAAGCCGAGCAAACTACCCAAAAATACTTCAGCGTCTCTCAACTTTTGATCTTCAGTGAAACTCAACTAGAATCGTCAAGATGCCTTGCGGTGGATGTGGAAATGGTAAGAAACCAAAATATTTTTGATTTTCTTGAAAATTTTCAAATTTTATTAAATATTTTTGATTTTCTTGAAAATTTTCAAATTTGCCTGATTTGAAAATGTTTTCTGCTTTCAGATTGCAAATGCACTGCTCAACAATGCGGCCAGACGTGCAAGGGCGACCAGTCCTGCAAGTGCTCCTGCAAGAAAGGGTCAAAGGATGAATGTTGCAAGGGGAAATCGTAATTTATGAAGTGCGGGACAGAGGAATATTATTAAGCAACTAGAAATTAAATTATAGTAGAGATAAGGCTCCATTTTTGATCATGAGCTGACATCACAACGTCATTAGTGCGTTGCTCGAGACGCATTCCGCTGGAAATATTTTATATAAGAGTCTGATTGGAATAAAAACATATTTTTACCAGAAAATCGTTTTTTCAGAAAATTTAATTTCTGTTGGGGTCTGTGAGTTTCTGATCCAATTTTCATTGACACTCGTTACAAGAAACGTTTGGAAAAGTTAGAAGAATCCCTTTATGCTGGGAAATTTGAGCTGTTTTTCCCACACTTTACCCAATCTTTGTTCTGCTGTCTTGGGGGGAAACGGAAACCTAGCTAAAAGCCAATAAAAACGTTCCTCAAATCACACTAAAGATTCCTCTCTGAATTTATTGCCACTCGTTTGATGTTATCACTCACTGATAACGTTTGATTTAAGATCATTTGGAGCTCTCTATGTTGTTCATGGAGTTTCACCAAATGTGGTTGCTTATGTAATTACGATCAATCCTGCAAGTGTGCCTGCAAATCAGGATCACTGGAAGAATACTGTAAGGATGAAAACTGGTAAAGCCACTCAAACTTCCTTTACTTTCTGACGTGTTCGCAAGGTGTTAATTAAAACTGATCATTCAAAAAATGTATTTATATCTATGACACTCAACTTTTATGGCTTCATTTCCCTGACACTTATTCTGGAGAAGCTATTCCATCATGGTTGACTCTCGTTGTTCTGCAATGATTCGATGATGCTACTAACTCTTGACAGCGACTGTACCGTGGATCAAAAATATATATCTCAGAGAGCCCATCGCCAAATAGTTTAACAATAGTAATAGGCACAAATTTACATCCTCATGACTTAAATTGAATTCCGGGCAGCATCGATTCGTTTGGACAAAGTAAAGAGTACGACTATAAGTCGCTCCCAAGGTCTCTAATTGGCTTTTAATTGTCATGTAAATTGATGCAATTAGAAAATGCAGTTACGAAACTGCACTTTTTAAGCGTTTCGAAATCTGAGCACAGAATTTTCCACACCGCACCATCGGAAACCGCGCGTTTCTGTGGTTACGTGTGCCAAGCGATGACAATATAAGAAGCAACTCCGTCTGTTGTGGAGCAGACGCAGATTGTCGAGTGAAGACTTGCTAACAAGAAGACGAACAGCCCGGAATCGGAAGAAGTTTGTGTAAATTTTAAGTGACTCAAAGAAGTTTTAAGAATATTAACCAAAAATGCCTTGTGGAGGTTGTGGAAACGGTTTGTGAGTTGTGACAAGAATTTCTGTCGTTTGTGACCTTTTCACTCTTTCAGAATGCAAATGCACATCGGAGAAATGCGGTGAATCGTGCAAGTGCGACAAGTCCTGCAACTGCACGTGCAAAACTGGGTCAAAGGACGAGTGCTGTAAGGGAAAATCATAATTCGCAGAAATGTGAATTGCGTCCTCTACAAATGACGCATATGTTGACACTAATTTCTAAATTTAATTTCTTTCCATTTGCATTCAATGTGATTGCGCAATTTTTGTAATATTCAAGTGTGTTAATTAATAATTCAAAGTTCCTACAAAAACTGGTGTGAGTTTGATTTATGAACGAAATCTATTGACAGATGACAAAAACAGGACGATTTCACCATCGTATGGTTCTTCACATTTACTAACATTCATGTCAAACGCGTGTCAGTAATGATAAGAGGATAATCTTCCAGACTATCAAAAGAACTGAGTTAATAGATATTCCTCCAGCCGGTCGGTCACTCTGCAGCTATGTCTTAGAAGATCTCTCAAATAACACTCAGAAACCATAATTCGTATTGTTTCTGGGCACCTGGGCTGGCATTCTGTAATGTTGTTTATTCGCGCATACCGCTATCTTTTGGTGAAAACAATTTGACTTACGGTTTTCCAGTTTCTGTTGAACCAAGACCTACATATAATTAATAACGGTTTGATTGTACTCGTGAATCTGCAAAACATCGTGCTAGACTGGTGTTACGCTGGGAAACATTCACAGATGACATCTTCCTGTTTTGACTCCAGGACAAAATATACACGTTTGTCAATATTTGTTGAAGTAGTTTGTTGTTATCCATATTGATTCAAGTGTAAGATATCGGAAGTTCAATGGAGCTTTTGCTAGATTTTGAAGTAGCAGATTCCTTAAAGCAGTTTAAAGATTCATATGTGGTTAATGAGTTTTCTGCTCGTCACTCCAATTAAAGTGACATTTCCAGTATAAACCAATTTCTAACAAGTCAGCTTTAATATTTCATCAACAAAACTTTAAACCATACTCCACTCCATTAAACTTCTGTTACAAACATGATTTACAAATCCACTACAAAATCCCATAAATTATTCTCGTCGAGTTTGTGCACGAGCACGGAACGTGTCCAAGAAAGTGCAGAAATTCACTTTTGGTCGACAATACAGTGACATAAATTATCATAAAGCATTTAACAGACTTTAAAAGTTTAGCGAAAAATTTTATTTATTATTCACAAGTCTGAAACTCAATGGACCCCACTTACGGCCTTGCAAGGTTTTGCCCGATAACTCCGTTGCTAACACCCCCTACTTCCTGTTTGTGAGTAGCACTTTACGAGTTTGTTTCCCTAAGCTTTTTTAAACTTTTGTTTAATTTTTTTTTTATTTTCTTTGATTCCATTGGAAGTTTCTTTCAATGCCATTCAGAGAAGTAGCGAAGTTTCGCAGAACTTTTTCTGGAACTTGATAGTTTGCGAATACGACACCACTCGGCCGTGGCGGTAAAGCTCGAGTTTCAAATTTGTGAGAAACATGACAGCCTAGTGTAATAATATAATGCCGTAATTGGGTTTACAACAAACATCATTCCGGCGATAGCCTGACACCCTGTTCTTGGTCGTAATGTGAGACCTCTGTAGCACCTAGGCCTTCTGGTATCTATCGATAGTTTTGCAATTTTAAATCATTAGAACTTCGTCGTTTTAATTTTTAGATCTAACCCTCCTACTTCTTTTTCACGGTGTGTGCCGCTGACACGTATCATTTCAATTACGTACGGTTACTTGTTTGGCTTATGTGTAAGTATTTATTGAGTTTATTTGTTTGTTGTAGATCCGTTGAAGTGATCAACTGTTATGCCCTTCATGTAGAATATTTTGATGAAGATTTAAATTTCGAATCGATTTGAAAATCTTGGAGTTTTGAAATGTTTCAGACTTATTTTGGAGTACAAATCAGTGCCATTTATAATATTTTATCTGCTTTAAGTTTCACTCGATTAATTCGATTGAGTGTGAATTAAAGTACTTCAAAATATCTTCACTTTGGATATGGGATTTAAATTTGTGTCAATTAGAAGTATCATCGAATATATGATTATGATATATCAAAGATACAGGCTGCACACTAGCATCACTGTCGCATCAACATTTCTGTTAAGGTTTAGGTTCTCATGCCTTCCATCTGCTACAAGCAAGCAAGCATGCAGGCAAGAACAAGAGACACGCTATTTGCATTCGTAATCTCTTCACTGTGGAATTGTATTAGCATTATTAATGTAATGCCATTAGTTGCATTTGTTGTTGCATTCATTTTAGTTGCACTTTTACATGCACCAAACCTCAGAGCATTGCCTCCTGCTGTGGTTCTCTTTGGGAAGTTACCCTGCTTTAATCCTTAAACTGTAATCCTCTTTGGCGTATTAGGGAATTGAATAACAGTCTAGTTATTTTGTAGCTTACTAAGAAATTTGTTTAAATATTTTAATATCAATTGCAGAAAATCGAATCACGGAAACCACAAACTGGAATCCGGGAATTCTCCGGTTGCAGTATACGTTGAATGCAATTGAGTCAACGTGTTGTTTAATTTCTGGAATATTTGAAAATGTTTTGGTACGTGATTTTGTTGTCGAGTTTAGTAAATGTTACTGTGGTTTGTTGACAATTCATTCGTTTAAATAATACCGGCATTTTGTGTTGGGTTAAATTCCGAAATTAAATTTTCATCAGGAGCAGATGTCTGTTTTCCACGGGGCTATGCAATGAAATCAATTGCGCTCTACTTGACATTCTTCTATGGAATTACAAATTCGTTCTTTTGCATCCAAAGACACGTTAAAAAATTAATTAATCATTGCATGTCTCTGAACTTTCCACTGAGTCGATGATGAACTTCGAAATATCCTTTTATATTACTTACGTAGGTACTGTCGAAAACCTAGTAAACTAAATAAAAAATAGTTATTAGTATCCATTTTTAAAATTATCTAAAAGTCCTTTTTACAAAATTTCTAGGTAGCAGCGAGGCTAACAATAATTTTGCACTCGAAAATAAGACATTTTTGTCTTTTCTAATTAAGAGTTTCGCAAGTAAAGCTAACCGGACCAAGTGGATATTCTTTTGGCACAGAAGTGTTGGAGCTGCAACTCATGTCTTCACAAAACGATATTATCTTCAGAAAAAACGGAAATTAATCAGCTTTACTAGTGAAAAGCATGTAACAAAGGTTTGATTATTAAAGTTTCAAGAATTTTTTCCAATACCATTTTTCTAAAAGGTACAAATTTCTTAGAAGCTTTTTCAGACTCATTTAAGATTTTCAATAATTTAAAATAAAAAATAATCCTTCACTTCCTGGAGGAAAAAATTGTGCAGGACATGAAAATCACTCTATTAAAGTTGCATCCGGTTTCATAAGAACACTTCCTGGCTTTTCACTAGTCCATTTTCTTGTGGCAGTTTGAAAGGCAAAGCCAACTTCAGGAAATTTTCGTAATTTTAAGCTGCTTCCGGCCAGGAAGTCCGTCATACCATTCATTTATTTTAACAAGTTTTTTATTTAATTCAGTAGAAAAACTGCTTCCTTCTTCGTAAATGCTTCCATGAAATCTAGGTACTAAAGTTTAGATCCCTCGGCGTATATCCTTTGGGTGAACTGGTTGGTATCAGGTATAGCCTAACTGAAGGCACACCTACAAAGCGAAGAACCTTCATTTTGGATTAAATTAGTACTTCTTCGGTAGCTTTCGATAGATCCATTATAAAATTTATTAAATTTCTATCCACCAAAATTCACTTGATAGCATGAGTAGATTATTTTGTACCACGATATTATATGCAAGGAATATTCTAGTGCCCTATAAAACTACTTTTCATTTGATAGATAATTGAAAATCTTGAAAAAATTGAACTCTTTTATTATTTTGCTTATACCTCGCAGTTTATCCAAATCACATACAAAATGGTTTGATTTATAATACTAACCCGACCTCTTGACCTTATTTATACCGTTCCATTGTGGTTCTTATTTAAAGAACATTATTTGAATTTAGAATTATCCTTTTTGTGTTATCCGATTCCTTTATCGCAAACAATTAGCTATAGTTTGATAAATGTTTTATGGATACACTTTATAACTTAAAATTCCCTCAAAACCACCGAATAATTAAGACACATTACTGTAACAGCTAGGAGGTTATACCACCTAGTACATTATTACTATCGAACACGTGCCTCAGATTTATGTATCTCAAGTAGCTACAAAATTTATCGTTTAGCTTTTGTGGACTGGCTAAAAACCCTGTTGTATCCCTTGTGTTTTCTAAAACCCGATCGACCAAACACTGCCTCACAGGCACTCTTTGCAGATAAGGGAAGTTTTGCGGTTTTGATAAAGGAAATTGTAGATACAAAATTTTGGTTTGGTTTTTCTATAACAGGCGATTTTCTGTTGCCGCAAATTACTCAAGTTTATATTATTTACGCCCTTTTGGGGCCGTTTGAGAAGCCGATGCAATCAGAAGTGGCTGAATTTTAATGGGAATGTGGTTTAACTTTTTATCCGTTGACCAAATTCGAGAGGATACGCTTTAAGTTTCAATGGTTTACCCATTATCACAAATGGGGTGGAAGTTGTTATCTTCGTACATGTTCCAACTATTTTACATCAAGACACAGTTTTCGGAGTTATTTGCTGGGGGTCGTTTGTTGGAGACCTATTTCTTAAATATAAAATACATTCGAAAATTTTCACAAATCCTTATAAATCACAACCCGAAAATCGCCAAGAAACTAAAAGTAAACAACAAGGGGATTTACAATAGCTTAAGAAAACTTTCAAATTCAATACATATATGAAATTGAAAAGCGTAATTCGTGCCTATGTCGTCAATCAAACTGAAGTGTTATAACCATTTCAGTTCATAATAAGAGAGAGAGAATCTCGCTGTTGTTGACGAAATGTCTAGTCATCATTTTGTTTGATCAAATTCAAGATGTCCTTAATTAAACATTTGTTAATCACAAACTGTTTAAGTTTTCAAATTTATTTATTTTGTAATGAAGTCCTACGCTTTTCCACTGACGATATCCTGAAGGTTGAGTGAAAAACAAATTGCCTTGGGAAAGTTATGCAACTTTCCATAGAACAGTCTGATAGCACAAACTCTTCATTTTCGAAGCAGGGCAAATCATAACAGCGTCTCTAGACGTGCTAGTGGCCAACAAATTATGGTTGCTTCTTTGGCCGTGGACGGCTGACAAGGATATGAACCAGTTTCAGTGGATTGAAATGGTAATGAGTTATCCCCAAGTTCGTCCTTGGAGCATTGAATAAATTCGTTCGAGAGGGGCGATGTCATGCGCAAGATGCAGTATCTGGGGAACTTAATTCGCTCCATAGTGAACACTTCCTGAAGAATCCTTTTTCGCCGGAAGGTGTTCGCAAATTGATATCATGACTTTGAGCAATCTGCTTGTTAGCTCATGAGCAGAAATTTAGTTTGGGCAGATTACAAAGCTTGATCAATGGGCAAGTTTGATCGTTTCCAAAGAACATTTATTTCAAAACCGCTTGCGTCATGACGCCATCATTTAGAAGTTGAAATAATGGAACGTCCTCCTAGTGTAAATTCAAATCCAATCAGGAACTTTGAACAGAGAAGGACTTTTAAGGATTTTTGAATAATTGAAGCATGTGTTCCTGGAAAAAAAATTGTTTTTGTTGCTTTCCATTGCGGAAGTGTAATGAGAACCACTCAAAATGAATTTTGCAACCCTCGTTTCAAGTTCAACCAATCGAAAGAAAGAAAATGGCGAAAGGGTTCTTGGATCTTTCCACTCTCATATCTTCAGTTGCGTTGGTCTAATGACAAGGAAATGAAAAACTCAACTCCCTTTTTAATTGTGCAAAAATGCAAAGGGAAAAACAATACGCACAAGGCGGGATGAACAAGAAAGGGTTAAGGATAATTATTGTTCCTATTCATATAGGGTAATGGCGCCAGGGCTGGGAGTGGGTTTGAACAAATGAATCATATTCAAGGACCTCGTAAAACCAAAATGGAAGACGAGGAAATTCCTACGACAGAGGGTTGTCCGTCTAAACATGGCTCCAATTTCAAAGTTCCGGCCTGTAATCGATACTTTCTGCATTCGCGTAATTTGCTGCTCGAGCTTTAACCAGAACCGACATTGAAACCTAATATGTTCTTACCAAAAGCAGAATAATTTAGGGAGCAAAAACTCCTTCCATAAACCATTCAAGGGACATTGTTCTTTGACTCTGAAGCGAGTGGACAGATCAAGACTGGCGCCACCAACATACATTTGTGTGGAGAAGGATCTTTCATTTCAAGGAAGAATGTGAAAAATGGTATGAGCTGCAGTGAAAAAATTTGTTCGCCGTAACATGTTAAAATAATAATATCACATAGTAGTACCTACACTTCCATGATATTTTTCAGGTTCATCCTCAACAACTATTGAGGAATCAAGAGCAAAGCTACCGTTAAGAAGGATTAAGACTCAAAATAAAGACCAAGCAACTTGTTTCCGGTTGAAGTATCTGGAATGAGTTAATTACTTTGTAGGCAACGTCCCACAGATACTGAATAGTTTCTACCACAGGAAAGCTCCTTGGCAAAAACTTTTCATTAATTAAAATCGACTTTAAAGCTTTCAAAATTGCAAATATTTGCAGACTGTTGTATCGTTTATCTGCAATCGACTATTGGTTTATTCAAGTAGACGTAAAGGTCAATATCTCGTAAAATATCGTCCGGATGAGGGAATAATTGGTTCTTTGAGACGTGGTTAGTTTACATCAGTATTTCATGCGTTTGGTAGAGGTTACAAAGAATCGTAAACTCCAACTAAAACCCTCGGTCTTGAATTTCAACCCCCACCTTTGGGTTGATAACGAACAAATTCTCTTTTAGGTGCAATGCTCGCGGCATATTGAGGTGAATAATGCTTACCAGGACACTGCCATTCGGTAATGGAGGTATAAAAGTCTTGGAAGTATCAAAATTATCATATAAGCTTTATAACTCCTTGAGGAGCTTAAACTCGGTGTCATAAACTTCACGGTTTACGAGAACTCATTTTGGCAATGCTGATGAGTTGTGTTTCCAATTGCAGCTCTTCCAGGACTGGGACTTTTTATTTACAGTTTTGTGATGTGCAAATTTCAGTTTTATTGATATATTTAAGATATCAAGATTTCAAAATGTAAGACCCTTCTAAAGTATTGCGGTTGATTTCCCATATCTGGTGACTTTCGCGTCCAAAATTGGAAAAATGTAATGCATTTAAGGTGTTTTTACGCTAATTTCAAAAGTCAGTTTGACTTTGAACGCAAAAGACAGAAAACTGAATTTCATGATTTTTCCAAATGAAACTTTTTTCGACGTTAAATTGATACCAGACAAAATCATTTGGAAAATTGGAAAATTCTTTAAAATGAAATAAAATAATCAAGTAATGGACAAATATAATTTTCACTTAGCAAAATATTTTTACAAAACTCATAAAAGTCAACTCAATAAAATATTCACCACTCAATTATGGAAATTGCTCCACCGGGGAGCAAATGTTGGCAAAGTTGGAGTGAAGGTGTTTCTGTTAAGACGAGGTAGCCAACAGTTTTACGTTCACGGAAGTCGTAAAATGTCATGAGTCCGAAGTGTTTTCGCTTTGAACTGATTTCAACGTGGATGTACCTAGTAACAGTAAAGGATTAAACCGAAGAAATCGAGATATAAAAGTGTTGCAGTTGTTTATCTTATGGCGAAACTGCTGAATCCTACACTTGTGCTGAAGGTGCTAATCAGCTTCGTCTATATTTGTTTTCTATTATGGTTCAGTTCCATAACACTAATGAATTAAGTGCTAAAATCTCCCTAATTATGGTACTATTTGACGTGGCGTGTAATTGCTAGCAGTTATTTGCTGTAGCTATGTTGATAATTTAAATTTCTTATTTCAATAATATCCATGAAGAAGCGTTTCGTTATGCAAGAAACAGTAGGTAAAACTCCTCTGACGTACCGACGAGCAAAAACATAAAGAATTCAGACAGATCAGGTCTTTTCCTTAAAGGGTTCAGTACAAATGTGACATCAATGTCCTTTCGAACCAAGGGCTCGTGAGGTTCATCTGCAGAAGATATCCGCAAGAACTAGAAGTAATGTCTAGTAACGACCTGTTGTTACATCTATCTATAACCCAAGGAAACAGTAAAACTATGTCGCAATTTTGCCGCAACCAGGGGAAATTCAGCGCCCCTCTATCTATGCGGGAAAAATTAATTAAAACGACACAAAACAAAGCAACACCAGACACGTTGCCTTCTTATCTCAACGAATTCATCGCGAAAATCCTTTTTAATTAAGATAAAATAACGCCGCCATTAATCAAGGTGGATGTCCGAAAAATATAAATCCGAAAATTTACACACTATACGTGAGTAAAGCAAAAGTTTCGGACGAGTTCAGGTGAAATTTATGTCGGGAGTTGCACAGTTTCCGAAAATTAACATGAAACGAATTGAGGAGGAACGTGACATTATCCGAAACTCGTGCCGAGTTCCCTTTGATTTATTCCCTACAAAAATTTTTTGGAAAATTCCCTAGGATAGAAAATCCCTCACTGATTGATTTTGGAAAATTTGGCAATTATGCTAATTCTGTTCGACTTTGGGCACCATGGGGTTGTGGTGAATTAATTTGTGTCAATTTAGGCTTTGGCTAGAGGTTTAGGTTTATGGGAACTTTACCAAGCTATGCAAATCACGTAGATGACTCTCGTCCTTAGAATAAACGGAATTTTTGGTGTCAATGTGAAAACCATCGAATGATGTATTGAGGCATATCTATGATGTTTTGAGTGTAACACCAAGTTTTCTTGTCCATCTGTTTGATAGGCAGACAAAATTAGTTTACTATGTAAGTGCTCTTACCAAACTTAGGGATTCTTGATAATTTGAATAAAGCCATAAAAAGAAGGTACTTGAGGCAGTGGTTGTGTCGTGCCATGAAACACCTTGATAATTTTAATGGCATAAGCACAGTTCCGGAGGTGAAGTTTTAATGGACAATATAACTACGAATAAAATAAATTGCCAACCAAGATAAAGTCATTCTCCAATTATTTTTTATCAGTTCAAATCGAAAGAATCAGTTAAATGAGCCATTACCGGCGCAAATTTACACTACAGTCAGTTCGAATTCAACAATGGCCGTCCGGTTGTGGGGCTATAAATAATTTTTATTAATCAAATAGAACGATCCAGGACTATTTCCAACAGACAGCAAGAGTCGAGTAGAGGAAGGATGGCTCGTTAAGCTTTTTGAACTTTTTCAACTTTTTGAATTTATCAAAACAAATGTGGTTTGGTCAGAAAAGAATATACGAAGTAGAAAAGCAGATATTTTCATATTCAACGTATTTTAAGGACGAAGGAATCGAAATAAAAAAAATTTTTTTGTCACAAGAAAAACGCTCGTGGCACAATCGTACGATGAGGTGCAAAGCTGTTTAACCTTTTATCCTGGCAAAGGACGAATCGAATGAGAAGAATTCTGAACCACGACAAAAGGACATCCGATGACAATGACGTTGTTTAGTCTTGGACCAGACAGACGAACTGAAGGAAGTTGCTGAAGGGAAGATCAAAGATAAACGTCGTATACAAATAAAGTCATTACAGGACGCTTTGTATCTTATCTGTACACCATTTGCAGAAAAATGTCCGGAAGCTGGATATTATGTCGTCTGACGGAGCCGAGTCCTTTACTTCATGGTATAGATCCTGTGGACGCAATGGTCGCTTCAATTACATTTTGAGGTTTTAATTTAATCGAAATCTCAAAAGAAATTTCCATCCGAAGGCTATTTGCCTTTTAATTGCATTCATGTCTGAATCATGGCGAGAGCTTGTTACGTGCTTGCAGAGGTAGACACACGTGGATTGGAGGCATCTAGTGGCAGGTGAAAAAATTAAAAACATTTTTTGACAACATCCCTTATCAAGGACTTTATGAAACATTGAAAATGTACACTCAGTAGTTTTATGAATTTTAAAACACTCAGAACATATTTACATTATCAGGCATTCTACTGTTACAAAAAGCTCTTTGGTTCAAGAAAAAGTTGAATGCTAATAATATTTCCTGAGAGAAGAGTGTCTCAAGAGTGTCGTCGACAAACAACATAACCAGGTGTAAGGAGATATTAGTTCATTCTTCACAAATCTCAAAAATTCAAGTGAAGTCAAATATTTGCAATACTTGCGATTGCCTCATTAGGAACAAATTAGAGCAAGATACACTGAGTGCTACCAGCCAGCCGGTCTAAATTCCTCCTGAAATAAACCTAAGTCAGGTAGTGTTAGATGTTTGCATCACATCTTATTACCTTGTATAGGTATATCAATTTGTGAAATTATTTAAGAGGTGGTACATTATTAAAAAAATCCATAGGTGCCTGAACATCATCTTACAATGTTCTCTACCGAGGACCTTGTGAAATATGAATGGAGTCCAGTTGGTGATATCATGAAATTGCAAAAACTGAACTGGAGTCTGGCAGTGTCTGATCTATTGCGCTCTGCATCTCCCCAGCACCAAGGTGCAGTGAATAAATGAATTGGCAACGTAGTTTTCATTCACTCAAAGTTATTACTTCCGGTCTTTGATAAATAGCCTTTCAACACATTCGTCTGGTAGTGGGTTTTCCGCTATTGATGTTTTCGATTTTAGTGTTGTGGCACACCCCAACACCTTGGGAGAAATGCCTTTGTACATAGAACTAGGGAATTTGTGCTGAATCATTAACCAAAGGTTTCCTATAAATCATTTGACTTTTGTTAACCAGAACATCTTGTCTAGAGGTTCGTCCTGGGCAAGGACCTTTGCTTGTGTACATTGCAATGTACTGGACTGCAATGAGTTCCAATTTACAAAATACGAATATTCTTAATGCAGTTTGAAGGAAGAATTTCTTCGCTTAAGTGAATGTTTGCTTTGATTTATATTTCCTTTACCTAAAAGAAACTTGCAAATCATTTAACCGTTGCATTCAATCCTTGAGACACCTTAAAGATCCAAATTTCCATTTCAAACCGGCAAGCTGTAAGCTCTCAAGAGATATTTGAATGCAAATATTTTGGTATTGAATGTGGTTGATGATGATATCTCCTTAAATTGAAATTGGGTTTAGCGTATCATCATATTCCAAGGAAGGACATTATGTATCTTATGCTTGACAATAAACGTCACGACAAAAACGTTTTTTGAAAGTTGTTATGAAAACATATAGTCATCATGCGATAAGCATAAAGTGCAGAAATCGATGTGATAACAATCTCAAAAACCTGATCGATACACACAAGAACCCATTTGATGTCATCTCGCGTCACATGGAACAAGTTCTTGGTTCTCTTTCATTTCGCGTTGGGATGGTGTCCCGCTGGTTCCAAGATGCCAATTACGTCTTTTGGAAAACAAACTCCACTCTATCACGAGTGTTCCCTGGATATTATTCATTGAACGTCTCCACATGTGGATATACCTGTGGCACCATAGAACGGAGTGTCTTCGAAGTGATATGTGGTTCTAACGAGGCCACCACTTTCTGTGCAAGTTACCTACCCAGCCCGGTGTCTGTTAATGATAAATTTGTGCTGATAGATATTGATAAATATTAAATTATTTAAGATACACAAATTCTTGTCCATAGAGAATCTACTTGGACATGTTTCCAACGAAGTGAAACTGGTTTCTAACAAGCCATTTTACATCGTTCTTGTGATCGTAGGTGTCTAGAGGTGCCTTAATGAAGATGGATTTGACGCGTTTAGATAATTTCATAAAACAATATTTTTTGTTGTAATTGTTAAAATGTTTTTGAAGGAATTTTCTTGATATACAAGTGTTTACCTGCAAGTAGAGTGAATTAGAGTCACAGGTTCATGACATCTACAACGCTTTATCATTCGACATCATGAAGACATTAATATGCATATGATGTTGTTATTACAGAGGGATGTCATGATTTGTACTAAATTAATTACGAATATAATTCCATGTACATTTCCATAACAGACAAGAATATTGTGAAAGGGCAACGATTAATAGCATCGATTATAGGCAATCCCAAATTGACAAAACAAAGCCCCATCGGACAATGATAATACTAATGGCGACGATAAGCCATACTAAATCCGATAACATAATGTCCATCAATTGGTTACATTCGAGACGCAAATGTCTAGAACACGTGAATACTAATTACGAAACATGATAAATACATGACACAAATTGAAAAATCAGGATGTAAGAAAAAAGGAAATTCTTTCATTAAAAAGGAAATTTAATTGCAATAAGTGCATTTGTAACAAAATGCTTCTATAACTAGAATAATCGGTTTAATATCCTTTGTCATATTTGCAAGTTATCCCTTTTTGTGAGTCCTTTTCCACGTTCTGGGAAATGAAGTCTTTCCGCTTGAGGATGGACATCCGGATGGAATAATTTTCTGTTGAACAGGATGTGCAAGTCCTGGTTAGCTTGTTAGAGTTCTCATAAGGTTAAGGATCGGAAGGACTTAGATTCTGAAAGTCAGAAGATAGTTGGGCAATTTTTGTGATATAAGTTTCCCAATTAAAGTGTTTTGTATACCTAATCTAGAATTGAATCCAGTTTCAAGACAAGAACTGCTTTTTCTATTGTATAACACAAATCACAAAGTGATATTGTAGGTAGATACTACAGTTTATATCAACCAAAGTTACATTGAAGTGTGTTTGTTTTTGTGTTATTGAAAATGTTATCTTTCATTTTATATTACAAATACTTTCCCAAGTCGATAGAGTTGAAGCTATATCTCATGCAAAAACCTTAATGGCTGCTAATGGACTGGTCAAATCCATGCAGCAGATGTGACCTGAAAATGCACTGTTCTATAACACCATTCTGGGTACTATAATACAGTTGTTGAAAAATTGGAAACTCATTTTTTTGATAATCACATTGCATTATGATAGGGTTTTGCAATATTTAGATCAAAATGAGGCATGTACTTACGTGACTAAGAAGAAGACATTTACATGGTAGAGTAAGAGAGGTTATAGGACGTGGACAATGAGAAACTTTGAGTGGTTCATTAATTGAAGGGTTATCCTGAAATTTCGAATTATCTCAAGTTCTCATATTGAAAGCTGAATTCCCGTCAAGTTTTCAAAAAATTCCACGAATCAAGTAAACCTGGTTCTAGCAAAATTTGTAAACATTCATTACATCTCTTGAACAAAATAAATACATATTTTGTAGAGTGGTTTGTGATATATGTAGCACTAAATATGCTTACACTTTGGAGTGGCATAACACTTTGGAAAGCTGTTCTCTGGCGCTTGAACAAGCATTGACCCTAGATTCTAATTGCAACCACCCCAGGTTTCAAGTGCAGCCAAAAATGAAACACTTCTATAATACGTACATGAGGTTGAAATTTTTTTGGAAAAATGGAGTTTTACAAAACTAAAAGTAAAAGGAAAGTGCTGAAAATAGACGTGGAAAAATCGTTGTCTATTATTTACTTCGAGGAGCATCTCAGCGAGAAACTCTACACAAATTGAAGAAGTTTGTCCTTAGCAAATTTACACAGGAAACAGAACACTCAAGACGAACACGAAGACGAAGAGTTGAAGAAACAAGGGAGAATTTCTCTAGATTCGTGGTTATGTCAGGAACACAGCATTAGGGACGATCCTTATTAGTGCAGCTCAGTGTCAAGTACAACTGCACACAATGAATCAACGGCCAAATGAATGTCAATGTCCTTCAAGGATAACACTTTAGAGGTTGATGTGCATATTGATTTCGCTTCAAGTGTTTGGGAAAGGTATTAATAAACCAAGAAATAAGATAATTCCAAGAAGTTTTATGTTAAGTAAAAAATTTAAATTTTAGTAACTTAAATTAAAGTTGTGTCACAATCATTCCGTTTTACACAAAAAGCTCATAGATCCACTTGGGTTATATGTATCTCCAGCCCCACAAAAACTAAGAACTGGAAAAAAAGTCCAGGTCCAAGGAATTCATTTGGATCTGTGCAAATGAGTCAATCGCATTGTAAGGACATCAATCAGGAGTCTACGATAAAAAATTGTTATCCAATGGAGAATTTGTGTGTTCTAGTAGAACTATATCCTAGTAAAAAAATCACTAGCAATTTCACGCTCTAATCGCTCCAAATAGCTTTTTCCCTATTTTCCGTATTTAACTCCTCTTCACTTTATCCGGTCTCTGGTGTTGTGTGGCATCCGAGTCAGAAGCTTTGAAGTTCAACAATCGGATGACATTTTTTCCATAAGGTTCACAAGGTTTAAAGGTATAAATACTTATAATCGGTGCCTTAGCCGCTCAAACGACAAAGTAACTCCGCCTGATTGCCTCGCTTTGTGTCATGGTTCAGTTTCAATTCAAACAAAATCGCTCCACACATTTGTAATTGGAACTTGTGAGTGTTTTTGTAAGGGATATAGACTTGAGAAAAATTTAAATCAAAAGCTTGATAGTTGTAACGAAAACGCTCGTTTATGGTTCCAGAAACAAATATGTTCTAGGCCAAATCAATAAATCCAGATATTTTGGAAATTTCGTTGACATCGGCATCAAAGGAGCCGATACCTACTACCATACGCAACAAGACGTAAGAAATTTCTACTTCAAAATACATGAATTTTTTATGACAATGATGCTACAAACATCCCCCCCATACGCAGACATTATTCAAGCCTGGTCCAAGTAACAAAAAATCGTTGTCCAGTTTTTGACATCGATATAGCAGTACCTACAAGCGGATTGTTGTACATACATTAATATTAAACGAATTGTTGCCAAACGAAAATCTTGTCGAATCAATGATTGAAGATTATAATTCGTACAATAATGTCAAACAATCATTTATGGGACTCAAACTTTTGTAATGAAATTCTTAGGTCTGCTTAATTCTGCGGTCGAATTTGAGACACGTTTCAAATATTAAATGACTAGGTACCACTGGTCCGAAAGTTGTGAGATTTTTCCATCCATAAGCCAGAGCGTCATGCAGAAACAGATTGACGGATATTATAGGTATACCACGAGTTGGCACACGTTGCTCGAAATGTTGCAGGAATATCAAGTTTTTGATGGACACTTTAGAATTGGTAGGGTCTGTCTCTGTAGTCACTTCATAAATGAAAATATTCCGGAAAATTTCAAATCCTAAATCGGTCATCGAAGTGCCACTGCAACGTGTGAAAATAGGTTTTAATGGAGTCATGTGTTTTCGAACGTTATCATGTGAGATTATCACGGCCAATTAGTAAGTCTCAAAATAAATAAGAATTCAAATTAAATGTTTAATTATTATTAAAGTAACAACTACAATCAGTCAAAGTAAAAGGTTTTTAAAGGTTCACTAGAGCATGAATGTCCACTTTGTGTCAGATGTCAGCAATTCCACTTTTGGTTTGGGGTGCATAGGACACATTCCAGTTTTGGAATTCAATATCAGGTAAACATTCAGTTAAATTGGGTTAATTGAGTTTGTGAAAGATTAATAATTCACGTTCATATTCAAATACATTTGCAACTGTCCAATTAGCTGATATGTAGCCAAACGTATAGGGCTCTTGGCTTAGACTGGGTCTGGTGTTGGAGATTGAGAAGTCGATAGAGTTATTATAGACAAAAGTAGCGTTAAACGTTAACGGAAACAAATGGGAGTGATTTTAGCTACAAGATAACGTTCCTTTTGTGTCTATTCAAATTCCTCTGTAAGAAAAGTGTCCCCGTCGTTATGTTATGTCTTGCGTCATGTAGGTGTTCGCATTGCTAATCTAGTCATTCTTTCAAATTTGGAAACAAAAGTGATATCAATTCATTATCACGTCGAGAATTCTAAAAACTGCCAAAATTTCAAAAATCCAAAGAAAAGTTTCAAAGACTTTCAAGGGATTAGCTCCAGTTTTCATGGATTTCATTTTGATATCAAAATTATGGCTAGAGTTATAATATTATATACTTAAATGATAAGTTAAGTGCTTGCTTTAATTTATTTAACACAATTTCAAATGTTATGCAATTAGATTGTAATAATATCCTTTGCCAAGCTGCAGCTGTTGTCGAGGACCCATTGACCCATGCTAGAAGGGATTTATCTAGAAATGTACAGGAGATAATTTAAAGAGATAATTTTTGGAAGGAAACAACGTCTGTTGCCAAAAGGGATAAACTAGGGACAAAATAAAATAGAGATGTAAGGCTTAGTAAATATTATATCTATAAGTAATATAAACTGAGTTGCTGTCAAAGCTGATTGACCGATGATAGGTTCTACTGAATCCTACGGAGGAAATGTGCTGTTCTATAACATCTAAACACCTGAACAGTTCTAATTTTGAGTTTTAATAAAATTGAACACCACCAGAAAGGTACTCCCGTGGAGTCCTGTAATTTGCAAGGACGTTGTGTCCAACTAATTAAATTGTTTCAGCTTTGGTCGAGGTTTCGTTTGTGCAATGTGGCAGCGAATGGCCTTTGGAGCATTGTTGACTGGCAAAGAATTTGATTTTGGTAGCTGCTTTCATACTTGGTTTTCGTTTCCCAACTTTACCAATGCATTATCCTATTTAAATCGGGCTAATACATGTGGATCCAGACGGATAATAGCAAATTCATGTACTTTCTAATCCACTTTCCACTTCCAAGCTTCAATTAGCCAACTGAATTTGTGCGAAACGTACGATTGACAAGTATTCATACGCTGGACAACCGGACATTATCCTCAATTCAATATGACGCGGTGAGTCCCACAAAATGTCAGCTTTGTGTCATTAACGTGTCACGAAACTATCACTAATTAAAAAGCGAAGCTTAATTTCTATGTTGGGTCTAAAATCCGACATCAGAAGTGATACCTTTCACTGCTTCAAGGGATTCATTTCATCTCTGACCCATCGGCTGCAATTTCCTGGCACTGACTCAAGGATAAGCATTAAAATGATGCAATTGTCAATCTGGTTGATCAGGTGAAGTAACCAATTGTGACAACTGGTCAATTCAATCACACACCAAAAATTTTCATAAAGATATACTCACATAATCTTTGCTCCCTTATGTACAATTACGTTTCTTCATAATGCATGTACCCAATGAACGTTCTTTAAATTGACATAACCCAAGTTTGACTCAAGTTTAAGTGGTCTTTGAGTAGTCTTCCTATCGAAGCCAATGCCCATTTTCATAATCTTCTCCCTTCTTCCATCAAGAGTTCAACAATTGGACTTGTTCCCGACAAGTGCTTCAAGACTGAACCGGTGGAGCTCGTTACGGAAGGCACCCTCGATGTCGACAATCTCCCAAGTCCCCCCAATGCGGTTTTACCCGATTTTTCCGGAGAATCATCCTCATTTCTTTTTATCCCATTATTGTTCCCTTATTTACATAACCCACACACAGATGTTCATGACACTCACATATGACATACACATGACTAACATTTGTGCGTCTAGAACGAAAGCTGAGGGGATTATTGCATTTCATCCTTGCAACATGACAAGATGCATAACGACGCCATTGAATTTTGGACTGTTTAGTGCAAATGTCCATGGTTTCCCTCGATGTTCACGTACACAATCCTTAGCATATCATCCTTGTTACAACGGAAGATGGAATTTTGCATGATTGGAGTCCCATTCGCATAACCATATTCCCTTTTATAATTTTTCCATACTTTCGACATACCTGCAGATACCAGAGCTTCAGCTCCTTCATCCTAAAAGAACATACATATGTGCCAGGGCATGATGAAATTAATTTTGTATGCACCTGCTGTTTGTTAATTAAAGTTTAAATGAAAATTGTAAATCCAATTTGCCATATTCTGAGTTAAATCGTCGGAAAAAAAAATTTAATTTCTCTACACGGTTGGCAGTAGTGCTCAAGTTTCCATTTCCTGTATTTCAAGCACAAGTTAAGGATTAGGTTTCCAGATGACCAATTCAAAATGCATTTCAAACGTCAGAAACGATCATCCACGAACAAGTTGACAAAACTAAAATTACCCTATCATAAGCTTTTTACCAAAGCGCAAAGTTGAAGAAAGATCATTTGGCTAAAGCTTCGACTTTGAAAGAGAGCTTGCGTACGCATATTTTTTGTATGGAAAAATAAATTCCTTCAAACTGTGTTTTGTTTTCGACATTTCACAATGGTGTACTCTGCAGCCGTTCACTGTGACATCAAAATTAGTTTGACATGTGGTGCCAAGTGCCAAATTTCTCAGCTTCTATCTATCAGAAACAACTTTGAGCTTCTGAGAACGGAGCAGTGTTATATTGGGAGATTTCAGTTGACGCTACATGCGTCGAGAAATTTATTTCTCTCCATAAATTTGGTGTCAACCAATTTTAAAGTGCTATTCACGAAACTGCAACTTCACGTGGACAGTGAATTCATTGAGCGATTATTGAGTTTTGTTGCGAAAATGACATTTTACGGGCCGAGCATGACATGTCGCCGATAGTGTTGTCGTTGTTATCATTAGCAGGTCGTGTGTCCATTGGAGCCAAGTTGTGTTTTAGCCAGAATCACAATAAACTTGAATTCATTACGTTATGCGGACCAGAAAGGGCATTCATCGCCCAAACCACGTAATTCGATTAAATTCTGATTCCAGCCTCCTTCCGTGGGTGTCATTGTGAGCCAGCAATTAAAGGGCGCCTTGCACTCATTAGACACGAGGACACGAGTAATATCACGATGGTTCCTTGTAGTAAGTTACCCGAAACCAGGAGCCAATCTCGCAAAGAGTGGGTAGTCTCGAACAGAGTTCTAGTGAACCACCAGTCCTCTGGGCTTGGGATAATCAAATTTCATGCATGTTCCGGGATTTGCAGAAACAACAGTCTGGATGTGTAATCGAAAACCATCCGACTAGCTGATTAACTGGGTAAAATAAATAAGGTCGAACAATGGGCCGAGTTGGGCACAGGACTCAACAGAACTCAGCATGACTAGCCCTTAGAAAACGCTGACACTAAATATTTGTACACAATACCTTCCCTCGATTTGGGTACGTGAGGACACCTTCAATGTCGCAAAAATCAAAGGATAAACGATGTATTGGCTGCACTGCAGACTTGTGCAACATGGCTCCTTGGATTCCGTCCCTTGGAATGGACTGGCTTTTGTAGCATTTACCCTATTTGTGTTGTGTTCGTTGAAGTGAACCAAGAAACATGGTTGTTTTTGTTTCTGCAGTACTGCAGGATAATGGAAATGTCTCGTTTTTAAGAACAAGAAGGCTTTCGAAAACCGATCGGAAACAATACAGCCCACATCTGGAAGGTTCCTTACACAAAACGTGCTGTTGATTAAATTAATGTTCGTCGACTTCAATTTGATGTTTTCACATATGCCGACAAAAGAGCACTGCCAAAGTAATGTACCTCAGAAATTTGGCAGCATAGTCTTTCATTTATAATACTTTCAGAACAATCCTTATAGATGGCCTTAGTTCAATAAATATAAAATTGTTTAACTTTCAAGTCAATATTTGTGCCGTTTGTGAATATTTGAATACCCAAAGACAGAGAAGTCATGTCTAAAAATATTTTTTTCCCTTTTATAAGTTATTCACCCACGTTCAGGGTAAATTGCGAGCTTTGACGTCTAATTAAGCATAAAACACATTTACCTAGAGGAAAGTCTTTCAAAGGAGTAGCTTTTGAAGCTGACCAAGAATACTATGGAAGAGTATATAAATTCTCGATTGAACCACTTTCCCTGAGTCAAAACTAAAAAAAAAGTTTGTGGATTATCAAGGATTGTGACGGTGCAAAATTAATTTCGTTTTCTCAAAAACGAGGCAAGTTTAGGGAAAAGCTTTAGGGAGCAGAAAATCCTTAAGTTTTTTTCTTTTTGTGGAAGCTACGTTTTACATTATTGAAAACTTAAAATTAATAATCCATTATCCTGGAATTTTATAGCATGTACAAATTCTGTTTAAATTACAGCAACCGTTGTTTAATGGTCCTTGACTCGTAATCCTTGCCATGGTTTGTATGATTTCATGAAATATTTAAAATATTCATCAATCCGGATCCTGAACCTTTAAATCCCAAATGATTCAAATGAATCGCATCCTGCCGTTGAAATAAATACAAATTTTGCACTGTTGAAATATTACAAGGACTCAGAGGTGTCTCGCGAATCCTGACAGAGATTTGGAAAAAAAAGAAGTTAAGTGCCCAATATTTTACCTATTTTAAGCCAAAACTATGTTATAGAAGCCAATTAATGTCGACTTGAACGAATCCAAAAATGGCGTCCCACAACGAACGTGACTCCAGGTAAGAATTTTCTAATTGAGCAGGACACGAAGACGCTGGTGGAATAATTTCCAGAAGAAGATTGATAACACATCGCCAACCGCATTCCAACGTAGAAAACTTCTATAGAAGTCGAAGAAAATTTACTAATTTTTCACTTCACATTTCCCTGGAAATTTATCATCCATTGGCCACTGGAGAAATGGAAAATGGCAAAAAAGGTAGAAGTGATCCAAGGTTTGCGGTGATGTCAGGAAATACCTTGCTGCCCCAACATCGTACTGAGAAGTAGTGTCACGTCCGGGTAATATGTGATAAAAAATGGAACTTCATTTATTTTAGATTATCCTAAATATCAATTATGAAGGACTTCTTGTCCTTTGGAACGAAGGCGACAGACTCCAGCACTATGAAATTTTTTTGTAGAATACGTGAAATTTCAGGAACCTATATTTTAAAAATAAAATTATTTTTTCCTTAAGGCACAAAATTTTCCAGGTTATACAACTTTTTTCTCTCATCATTTTTCCTCATTTTCCGGTCATGGGTAAATGAAACCCGATGGAAAATTCCTTATGATGTTGGATTAATATTTATTTTCGTGGAATAATAATTTCTGTTTGAGTTGCGTTGAAAACGTGTTTGGACTGCTAAACCGGACCTACCCTATTTCAAATGGCAACACATTTTACAAGACTTTTGTGTTATATGTTTTTGGAGCAAAGGATTCACCGGGTACGCGTCCTGGTTTTTAATAAGTTATTCAATTAAATCTCACATCAATTGGGTTTTGTCTGGTGAAGGCTGGTGGTCGGGACGAACTATAGTGATGTACATAGTTGAATTTTATAAAATTATAATTACGTAGCTAACCAAAACCTTCATGCCTTGACGACACGTTCCCTGATAGACATTTTATTGAGTTTACCCTGAGTTTCAGACCATCAATTCAGGGAAGTTGTGTTTTTTAACCAACAAGGAGCTGATGCCTCAAATACCCTGAATGCCCAGAGTGAAAGTTTTCCGTTGTGCCCCATCAACTCAACTTTGAATCTATGCGTTCCCTTCATTTAGTCTGGTTTGCGTCTGCACGGTTGATGGAATTCTATCCGGGTATGGGCAATCTAATTTCAAGGAAACTTTCAATTCATTGATCGAAAATTTCCAGACAGGATGCACTTGTAGCTTTATTCGATGGGCCAGACACTTCCGGTTTTTTGTTCTTGTAAACAAATTTAAAAGTTGATAAACAGTGACTTGTCTTTCGTCGTTGCATTAAAGAACGATTTTAGCCTTAGTTTGAAATTGGGAAAGGATTTTCCTGATGCTAGCCTTCTGATATACACCAGAATATCGATAATAATGTGTGTGTGTGTTTCTATTAAAACAGGAAAATATTAATTTATTAGTTGAAAATCATGTCTTGAATATCAAATAGATATCATTAACATGTACTTATACCTCCATTTTGTAATAAAATGATGAAAATAGGGTTCACAATATCATCCTGCTGAAGTAAATATCATCCATGTTCCAACCAAATCGTATTTGAACAAATATACCAAGAAAAACCAGATGAATTGTAACGTCAAGTCAAAAGCTTATTATCGGAAAAGCTGTTTTTGTCACTTAAAATGACAATCTTTTCTTCACTATCCTGTAAAGTTCTTGTGAAGGTTCACACTTTAAGTTCACGGAAAAGAAGGATTTCACCATCATATAATTCAAAGGAACTCAATAGTAACTGTGTAAACACCTTGTTGACTTCGACTTGGCAATCAATCATGTTGATAACCTTATCATCGTGAAGCAGTTTTGAAGTTTCCTGGAAATAGTTCAAACTCCTTCAAAGCACAAACTTGTTCTGGAAAAGCATATCTACGTTTGAACCAAACTGAATTTTGAAAAACATCGAACCACTACAAAGGTAGGTATCTGAAGGTTTGGGGTGAAATTGTCGTTATTGTTTTGATGATGGACGTCATTATCGCGTCCATTAGTAAACCCAAAAAGGAATATGGGCTGATGGGTGCAAAATGAAAAGTTTATTTTTTATTTACACAACCCTTTTCCATTCGTGCATTCCATTAATTTGGCCAATTTGGGTATCAGCTAAAGCCATGAGGCGCCGTCAAAGTGAGTCAAATAGACGTGACGATATTGACGCTCTAGTAATTAAAATCTGTTGTCTCTCTGGGGACGATTTTTGAACGTGTCACATGTAAACATGTAAAACTATTGTCTAGGTGTTTGGAGTGGGCGATCAGCTATCTTCGTGTAATGAATGTATTGGGATTTTGTGCGTCTTCTTATGAAACATTAAAGTTCCATCAATGCGAGTGACATTACTCCCTAAATCTCCCGAAAAAAACTTTTGTGAAATCAGTTTTTGTGCGTTGGGTCACAAACGTTTTCAGGTTTCGCCCCGTTATCGATTTCGGTACGCCTTTGGTATTGATTTTATTGATTATGTGCATATCAATCGAATGAAGGTACAACGTCTCGTCAATGCCCCCGCCTGGAATTGGATGCATCTGGTGCAGTAATTCCGGTTAACTCGACATCATCTTGTCGCCGTGAATCTTGTCTTCTGAAGACATTCATTCCATCATTGTCTTCTTCATCAGATTCGTTTCAATGATGAAATGAAGAAAATCGTCAACCAATTAAAATTGAATTACGTTCAGTGCACTGGAAATGTTCCTTTGAAGTTCGACGCAGAGACAAGTAAAAACCGAAATCGAAATTCTCCCTTTTAAGGAATAGAAGGGTATCGAAAGTTTTTTCCTCTCAAAACAGTTGCCCTTCTAAAATTTTCTTTTGACTTGAACTCACCACCAACTCACTCACTCGAATCAATCCTTAAAAACGTCGGAACACACAACCAACAGACTTTTATTTCCGAAACGTTTCCTGGTTGGAGGTTTTATACGTATACACAGACACATCTTTAATATATAAAATCCTAATGGTCGTGAAGCAGAAAATGAATTTCATACACCGGAGAATAGGATTCAGTCTCTGAAAGCTGGAAAAACTAATTTTATGTAGATCGAACACAGAATGAATTTCTCTCCGCTTCCTAGAAATGAATTTCATTCACCGGAGAATGGGCTTCACTCAAGCGGGGAAAATTCATTTTCTACGTGACATCATAAATATCTATCAATTTTGATTTTTTGACCGGGCTTTTTTTCTAGTATTTATCATATTTTTATACAGAGTTACACATGGGTATCTGGAATCGAAGCCTCAATTCAAGTTTTGTTTCGTAAAAATTTGAATAAACCCCATCATTGTGGTAAAAAAACAAAAATTGTTGATAATATAAAAACATAGTGATGCAATCATTAGGGCATTATCATATCCATCTAATTACAAACGAGGATCCACAGAGGAAAGGTTTGCAATGCCTGCAGGAAATTTATTATTAAAATACTGGCCATAACTCAGATTAGGCATAATAATCATACACAATAAGTGGAGCTAGGTTTGCCCCAAGAACCTGAAGCCATGAAGAGGTGTAGGCGACCTAAACGTGTCTGTCCAGCTAAATGCGCCATTTCGAACAAAGATTGGCTATCGTTTGCTGAAGAGGTTCAGCGTAATAAATAAAATGCTTAAAGAGTAACACGGCCAGGAGATGGTCGTAAAAACCTTTTAAGACTTGTTTCTTGTAAATGCAGCAACTGAGCAACATTGCACAACGCACAAATGCACTTATGATCGGACAAGGTGCACTAATCCCAGAAAAAGAAGAAACAAACGTCTTGAGACACTCGCCGAATAATCTTGCATCTTGTTTGAAGTGGAGCTTCGTGTGCTCGTCTTTGGGGCTATTCCGGGCAGATCTATTTAAATTCCAATAAGTGATCTTGGACAAAGTAGAGAGAAACCTTGTCCGGATTGTAATGGATACAATCAACAAATGGAAAGATGGGTTAAACAGAATGACTGGTTCCAATTGAATGGCTCAAAACAGACTCACTGCAAGTGGAGTCTTAGCGCAAAGGGGAGATCTTGATCCACCACAATGTTGTGTTATATATTGCTCGGCTATTAGCGTTCATGATTGTTTTGCCTTGTTAGCGGTGTGTTCCAGTTGAACTGCACGCAAAAACGCAACTCAACTGTGGATCACTGAAGACCCTTTTAACCTTAACATAAACCTAGTATAGTTGGAAACATTGACAGAACCTGCATTCTTTGAATATCAAAAACATCTGAAAAAGTTTAAAAATCAAATTCCGAATCAGAATCACCTTTGATTGGTGATGAGTGACTAGCATTTCTTTCTGGATATTCCATAGATACATTGAATATCAGTTGGATTATTATTATCAGTTTCAGAAAAACACCGAATCCCATTCGAAGAAATTATCAAGAAACTTGGTTCCAACACGATATCATGTCCAAGAGAAAGCCAACGAATAGCTTATCAACTTCAATCAAGTAATTTCATCTTCTTCAATTTCCTTGAACGTTTCTTATCGGTTCCCCATCGAACGCATAAGGATGTGACAAGCAAACGGTCATAAATTCTGAAGCACTACACTAAAAAGCCCGCAAATCGACCAAAGCTTGAATGAAGCTGTAAATAAAATGTAAACACATGGAAAAACTCCCAAGATCTTTTGGTTATATGTTTACGAGGAAAAACTTTTACAAGGATATAAGAAAACATAATAAATCAAGCATGGAAAATTTTTATGATAGGCCATTTGTTATCAATCCAAGAAGGAGCAAACAAACAGAGATTTCTTGGAAAAACAAGGTTCATGTGCGGAGGTGCTGATAAATTTTTGGAAAAACTCGTTTGGAATGTGGGAAGGTTACTGTAAAAACGGCAAAATTCCATCTATTCGTGTCTACGGTTGAGGAAGAACCTTTGTGTACCCACGGTCATTACGTTGATGTCACTTTCATAGGACTGTTCAAAAGGACTGCACAAAAAGAAGTAATATTCCGAATAAATGTCATGAGCTTTACACGTGTCATTGCCTAATTCTGCTCATCATTTCTTATGATTCCAATTTTCTCCGAACCTGAACGGTGGAATTATCGGTTAGAGTTGAGAGTCAAGGCATCCACACTCAGGATCCAGGAAGTTTTTAAAGAGAACCTATGTTAAATTTCACGTAAGCAAAATGAAAATGTCTCAAATTTCATAATTAATGCGTTTTCTCAACATGTTTGAGCTGGATTTCATACCATAGAGCGAAACGTGACAAATATTCGTTTTACACGCAATTGGTGTTATATTTGAGACACATATTAGACTTGTATTTCGCTGTAACGAGTTGTAATTTGACAGTTACACAAAACTAACTTAAAACTGTAAAACAAATATCTAGAATCTTGACCTGGAAATTCAATCGAATTTTTTAAAATCCAGGACACTGAACGACACTACTAGGTGCTCCATGTAAAGGTTCCTACTGGATCTTTTTATCAAGTCAAAGACCAGTGAAATTCAAAAGAAATAATTCTTTGTTTGCTTGATTCAAATAAGTGGCATTTCCTCGAAGATGATATTTAGGATAAAGTTCTTTCTTGGAAGAACGTCTCGTGCCGGATTCGATTAAGATAACCCGCCCCCAATGGTCAGCTAATTAAAACTAAAATTATAAATGTGTTGGAAAAATGCAAGTCAACATTAATTTTTATGTTATTCTTGCCAACTATAAATGTATGAGAAGTGATAAAATAGTGACAAGTACTTCCAGGAGGACTTTGTCACATTTCCAAGTGACATTTCTTATCGGAGCATTCGTTCATGTCAACTATATGAATGTGGAACTTGGGGTGTAGGTGGGTTAGTTGACTCCATGCATGCAATAATATGCTTCCGAGAGGTGTCCGCTAAAAACCTTAGTTGCATGCAAACCCAACTTTCCAACTTTCCACAGAGGAAAGGGAGGCACGTAGATGACTTTTTTTCTTCAACATTAATACATTTCTTTTCCAAATGGCTTTTGAACGCGCAATTTCGCGATAAAAATTCTAGGGAAAAATATTCTTGGAGACATGATTAGCTCTACTTTTTACTGCCACATATTTCACGTGAAAAAATTGCAACCTTTTTCACTTTTATTCAATAAACTTTGCGCAATTATTTTATTTCTTAGTTCCAGAACCAAGGAAAGTTTTGTTATATGTATTTCCAGATTGTGGAAAAAATGTCGTGCTTTATTGCCACAAATACGGAAAAAAATTTAAGTGCCATAAAAACCCGCAGAAAATCAGAAATTACATTTGAAACTTTGAAGGGATATTGCGAGGCGAAAATATATCTTTATGGAGCAGAAGACATTTCTTTGTATTGAAACTCTATTCTAGAATTAACTAGTTACTAGTTCATCACAATTATCTGGAACTCATCTGACATAATCCCCATTCCAGGTGACACCAATAGGAATTGTGTCACATTCCTTTTGAAACTGAGTAACTGAGTTGAAGATTCAAGGAGTAATTGATTGTTTGTGGTAGTACCTTAAAGGCGCAGAGAAGAAAGAGAAGTCAGGTCACTTCGTAGATAGAAAATTTGCACTGCAGAGAAGGTGGGAGACGCCAAAAAGGGACAATAACTACATCTGCAATAACTGACTGCTGACTCTAAGTTATGGCATCCGGTCATAAATTTTGTCAAAATTGTTTCTCCTGTTGGGTTAACATGCCCTCAACGACTAGGCCTTTGTGTAATTCCAGCAACTGGGATAGATTCCGTCCGTGCCCGGGATAAACAACTCCGAATTCGAATACCATGAAAGAGAATGCATTTTGTGTTGCAACAAAAATGCACTTTTGTTGTGCATTTCCCATTTCGAAAAAGGGCTAAACTTCAGAGTCAGCATGCAAATTACAAACTGTGCACTCGTCGAGCGATAGCATACGGTAGGGCCATGTTATTTCCATCGTATTCGGTTATTTATGCGCAATCCATTACACTGACAAATGGTTAAATGGTTAAATTGTCTTTGGGCTTTCAGCCGAACGGAGTCCTCTGACGTTCCTAGAGATCTCCAGAGAGGCATCCACTTCGAGTTCTTGGATAGGCAGTTCACGTCTTTGCACTTGGCTCACCTCTCAAGCCAGCGCTCACTAATGCGTGAACGGAAATTTTAATTAGGCAGTGTTTTGTTGGCGACTGTTCTTGTCCATTCTACGACTGTTCTTGGGGTCATTCCAATTGCAGAATTGCACCTTCCACTCCGCATTGATTGATGTTTGACAAATGGAGCTTTAAATTAACACTGACATTTCTTAAATTTCATGCAGGAATGTGTCCACTGTATGTGAGCAACTCCACTTTGCCGTTCAGAAAGGATTCTAAAAAGACTTTATTTTGACCCTTATATGCACCGTTTTCACAACACAGCATTTCAATTAACGCGCAAAATTTTGAAACTCTGCAACTCGTGAACGTTTCAATTCAATAAAGGTGCGTTGATATAATTTTCAAAACGAAAATTAGTTTCTAATAAATTCTGGATTAATAATAGGGTTAAAATAGACCTGCAAATTTGCACCTAAACCACATTCATTCACGCTACATGGCAATTCAATCAATTT
This sequence comes from Chrysops caecutiens, assembly GCA_963971475.1. Lineage (NCBI taxonomy): Eukaryota > Metazoa > Arthropoda > Insecta > Diptera > Tabanidae > Chrysops > Chrysops caecutiens. The sequence continues at coordinate 1,589,977 of OZ020569.1, read as the reverse complement.
TGTTCGATAGTAAATGAGTTACAGACGCAATTAGCCAATGAAGCGTTTTCTAACCTCAATTTTAGGATTCTGTTATGGTGTTCTAATTTTAGGGCATATAGCGAAACAACATTTTAATATAATTATTCGCTCTAATAGTTTTTAACTCTAGGATATGATATCCAAAGTATATACCTTTTAAAATCATACGTTATTCCAGTTGAAACTCGCAATTTTGTTAAACTTTTACTTTTACATTTTAATAGGCATAAATGCCACAACTCGTTATTAGTAAGAAGAGGTTATGAGTTATGTCTCTAGAAAAAAACCATCACTCTACTCCTCAACTTCGTGTCACAGTGACGTCTTGAAGGATTCCAGCGTCAGCCGCCAGTTGAGTCAACTTTGTACAAAATTTATGCCATGACCAAGAGGCACAAGACAATGGAATGTTAGTTCCAAGTCCGTGAGGGCATTAGCCATGAAGTGATGTACCAACTCTTGGATAAGGGATCCAAGACGAATATCAAGAGATGAGAATCCTTCGCATTCAATATTCAAGTCTCGTGTTGCTGAAATCAAACCGATAAATCGTAAATCTTTCATTTTGCGGAGTTTTTCCGCAAATGGAAGTCGAAAGGAAAAATAAAAAGAAGAAGAAAAAGATGTTGCTAATATAAAACCAAATCCAATATGCAGTGCTGCAACTTAAAAACAAACTTCCACGACATTGAGGTGCTGTCTTGACTCACATCGAGTGTGAATGTACAAGGGAACGGACACGGCAGGTCACGGAAAAAAGCGAGGACCACAAATCTGGACTAGAGGAACCTAAATCTGGAACGTGGATAAATCCAATCAATTCCATTCAACGCTGATCATGAATCTTCTTTCTCTGTCAATTCGAGTGAGCTTTTTGGTTTGAGAGAATCTAATGAAAACATCCATCGCCTGGAGTTTTTGCCACAAAATGGAAGAATTGAAATTGTCTCATTATCCTGGCATCTTTCAAGGATAATCATGAGAGTTTGAATCGACATAGAGTTGGGGTCACCTGGACAATTTTGTTCCCCATTCATTGTGAAACACAGACTTTGTAGAGACATATTAGTCACACTTGTGGAAACAATGCGTGTTTATGTTAAATTTACAACGATTCATAACCATAACTCCAGAGCCATACCGAAGTGTCAGTTCAGTAAAGGACGCAAGCACGACTAGGTTTTCGGTTTAAAGGTTTCAGTCAATAAATCTTCTAGACGCAATTGTCACCCAAAGTCGGTTGATATAAACAACAAAAGGTAGACAATGTCGATTAGAAAATTCCAATCCAGCACTATGCAATTCTGCAAATTCTGTCCACCCACTCGTTATGTCTCGAAGGCAAAACTCGTCGAAGGTATGGTGTCACGTGTATATAGTATATCTGGCCATAAATCGCATTCTTGTTGCACATATAGTGTCACCTTCATTACAATTGGTCATTAATCGCTGTTATTGTCGTAGCTCCCACTGCGTGTCGTTACCTTTAACAGATTCGTAGCCTAATGAAAACCTAAATTCAGTATCAAGAACAGACTACCTAGAGACAATTAAACAGAGGCCAAATGGCATGCAACTGATACTGTCCTCGTTGCAATGGATTCGAAACAACGAACCGATCAATATCAAATTGAAATAATTAAACCTAAAATGACGACAAAACTACAATCACCTCACGAGCTACAGAAAATCTCCTTGCTGGTCGCAAATTACTTAAGAAAATTAAATGAAAAACTCTAAATCTTTAAGGAAGTTTACTTTTCATTTGAGACGTTAAAGGCACAATTAACAGCTGCACAATGCTCGGTCACGCCACGTAGAGAAATCTACAGAATCGAGTTTTGAATCGTTCTCTATAGTTTCCCAGTGCTTTAGTGGTTTTGTTTCGAGTTTTGTGGATTTAATTTATGTTTCTACCTCATGTGATCTGGGAAAACCAATCTTTGTTGAAAGATATTTGATTATTGAATAAATTGCCTCTTTGCATTCAACAGGAACAACTCTCGTCTTCAAGTTTTATTCTTATACCTTTCAAACCTTTAGAACTTGACCATAATGAGCTCTTCTTACATTTTGTTTTTGAGGCAGATGAAACTTTGCAAAATAATTCAAATTTTTAGGAATTAAACTAACTTTGTTTGTGAGTCTACTAGATGTAATTCAAATGTTTCTAATTAAACGGATCAATGACTATTGCATGTATAATCTTGGAATTTGAATTAGGTGTTCGGTTGTGAAATGAAATTCTACTGAATCACCGTCACTTCCAAGTGATATTCCTTAAAAACTGTATTGGAATTTATGTTTCCTGTTTATTTTTCGTGGTGTATGCAAATAATATTGTTGACGCTTCTCTACCATTTGAAACCATTTGCGCTGCAAGCCTTTTAATCCTAGTATGCTCATAGCCCGGAATTCCTTTTCTCAGTTGCCCCAACACCCAATTGCCGGAACTATGCAAACAATCGTAGTGTCACAATGCCCCCAATTGAACGGCGAGGCTGTTTAGTGTTCGTTTTTTAGCGATTTCCCTGTTACTAGCTTTGATAACCCTTTTTTCCAATCAACATTGCTGTGATCCTTGCAACACAGTGTGATTGTCCGGAGATATCCCGGTTCAAAAAAACAACATCCAAACACAAGACTGTATTGGCTTTTTCTCGACACAAGTTTTTATTGACTCCAACTCCAGTTGTGTCTACATTCATGTGACACTTGCTTTGAAGTCAAAGGACATTCCTCAAACATATCCAAACGGGATGATCCCTTCTTTGTGGACAATCATTCGCCAGGAGTCAAAATTCTGAACACTGAAGGGGACGACCCTTCTCAATTGTATATTTGTCATTTTTGATATTAAAAGTCCTTTTATCCTTCTTAAAACAGATTCATGGCGTCGTTACAATTCAAGTGTGAACTCGACATGCTATTGAAGCTGTCTCTGACTTATAAACTCGTATATATATCACTTTAATTGTATCATGCTTCAATGACGATTTTTAACCGTAAATCACCTTAACTATCTATCCCCATTCTCAAGAGATATTGATTTTGGATTTTGTAGCGTCTCAAAGGCATCGCGAATCACGACCCTTCTAAGATGACACCAAGCTGGACTTATTCAAGAATAAAAATTTGTATTACTTAAAAATCCACTTAGACTTCTTGAAAGATCATGTCCAGTTATTAGTAGAATGAATTTTCTAATTAAAAGTTCTAGAATTCCACAACATGCGAATCAACAACTCATCATGTTCATAACCTAAGCAGAATTCTTGACTCCTCATCCACATAGAATCAATCAAATACTTGGAATACCTCTCAATTAGTTTCCACACCTTCTTTATCTACGGCACTCTGCACTAGGTCTCACCTGCTGCTGTTGATTGCATTTGCTGAGAGGCTTGGCAAACCCGCATTTCCGCAGTCACAGGTAATCAACGGCAAAAATTTGTTCTAGGCTTTGGCTTAGGTTAAGGCAGATTAATAGGCCACCGCCTAATGGGTTTCTTCTGTAGGAAGCCATTCTGTCGCCGCTTCCCATCCATGGCAAATTTCTTGACGCTTCATTACAGAGTGTTTACAGAAGTTAGCGCTCGACTTGACGAAACTATTGTTTATAGGCACCTGGTGCTGATCATCAAGATCCCTCAACAGGTTCAGATTTTTTTCCACTTCAACTTTTCCCGTCTCCGTGATGAAAACGCAATTGCGAATGTCCGTGTGGTCGCAATTATTGAGTGTAATTACAAAATGTTAAACTACCCATGGCAAAGTGTTCTCTTGGCAATTACAGTGTCTTGTCTTGAATGTTTTTACATAATTTTCCTGTTTATTCTCGACTCGAAAAAGTGGACAGAGTCAACTTGATCCCGATTTATGATTGCTAGACATGTTGACCACTTCAAGGCAACGTAACACCTACACTCATTGGACAATGTGCATCACTACTCTCATTGCCTCATGGAATGAGAATGAATACGAATCCTATTCAAGATATCCTGCTTATTTGGAGGTTTCCCCGAAAAACCTTTCCCAATCAATCACACTAATTGCCTCTTAAGTCTCATCATGGCCGCAGATGCCAACCCCAAGACATCCTTTGCATGTTCTCAAGGTCCGAAATTTATTTTTTATAAATTCCAAAACTTAACGCAACGAAGATCAGCAAGAGGATCCAATTTGCTCAAATACATAAATATCAATTTGCCCAAAACTGAAGTGAGGTCATCGTTTGGGTGGTCCAACTCTTTTGGACGCAATAATGACGCATGTGGAACGAAAACGATTCCTTCTACGTGACTTTAATTTCACGATGTCAGAAGCAATTTTATGATTACTAATCCCGGAATGATCCCGGCTCGAAGGTACGACCGTGATTACTGTAATCGTTCTGCGAGAAAATTGCCGTTCTTGCGATATCCACTTGGCTACCGATATTGAGGTATGTTGATCCAAAGGCTCTGAATGGGATTTATTGAAAAATGCCGACACTAGGTTATTGAGAACTAGAATTCAAAGTTTCAAAGACCTACATCAACATAAATTTCAGTGAATTTATGACAGCCCCTAAAACGTTTTCTCACCCCCTGAAGTCAACTACAAAAGCGTATCACATCCCAGTCAACTGAAAATCAATAAACCGATATCAATCACTTTAACTGCAACATTATATACGGAAGTTTCAGCACTGATTTACCCTCTGGACACATTTAGGTTCCATTAGGATTCCAGAATTGTGCTAAATTTGTAATTTACCTCACGCACGTACCACATTTAGTGCCACGAAGGTGTCAGGTGTTGGTAACAATTCGAATGGAATGTATAAAGTCTGGGAATTATTTCACACTCCTAAGTTTTATTGGGTTGTAGTAAATTATTTTTGCGATTTGTTTAGTGTTTCACGTATTAAATAACTATATTTTTTAGCTTAATATCCTCTCGTAAATCTAAATCCACTCGTAACACTTCATGAAGCGGTATGCTTTTTTAATGTGGTTCATTCATATCATCTTGAAGCAAAGTGGTTGTTGCCAAACCATAACATTATCATTTATTTTATATAAATTAAATTACATGACGCAGTGTCATCCATGTGTCATGTTACATGTTGAGGTCAAAGGTCACGTAGTTTTTATTATTTTTATTTAATGAATTAATTTCTTTTCAAGCACACCAACTCAATTGACATTTAATTAAAAATGCTAATGGATTGGAAAATGTCATCCAGCAAGGGCATTCCAATCATTGATGAGAATAACACAGTTCAAGGGTCATGTGTTAATTGAACATTCCTCATTAAGTCGAGTTTGAATTTCGATTCATTGGGAAATGACCCGGTAAATTTGAATTCTTTCCTTTATCACAAGACACTTGGTACAATTAAGTGTCTCACCTTTGCCTCAAGTGATTGATGTAATCTCCTGGAGGGAGTCATCAAATCAATCAGATAAAGACAACAAATTTCCAAGGTGTCCTCAGGAATTTCGTTTAAGTATGAGACGGGAATGAATCTCGTATACCACTCTGGACGGTGACAAATGAGTGTCAACTTGTAAACTATTTGGGTAACGATGTAGAAAATTGGATATCCAATGGAAATTGCAGAAGATTTCAATTTCTGCTATTCGTTTTTGGTCAACCATCATCACTGAGGTTACTTGGAAGTCGTGAGTAGATTCGATTCAAGAATGGTAGGCTTATGACAAAGAGATGTCGCTTGATCGAACTCGCTAGTTCTATATCTCATGTGTCCGTTCAAATAAATTTGTGATCGCCGACACGAAAGTTTGACAACAAGAGTCCTAAATTGTGGTTTTTAAAGAAAAATATCTCATGTATGGTATATGAATTGAAAGGTATTTTTAACGAATGATATATGGACATCAAACTTCATTTTGCAATGCTGCTATTTGCAGATCCACAGTGGATCATAAATTTGCACCTCTGAGAGGAATGTCTGTGACGCCAAGTTGGCACGTCTCCGATCACGAAAACGTCTCGGCGATGTGCAACATTTGCGTCATGGAATATTTTGTTAGTTATAGAATGAGAGTCTTGCAACACTCGCGATAGTGTTTCACATTTGAAAGTCACTTCACATTCAATAGAACACTTTCATAGTGATCAGTCTTCCTCAACAAACCTGGCTACAGACACCTCGTCGTGACGTCTCATGACACACGAGCTCATGAAGGTTTTGGTGCACGATTTTTTGGAGTCCGTAAGAACCTTTTTCAGATTCCGTATACTCCAGGTTTTTTCGAATTTCCAGTACGGTAATTAACAGATAACTTAAAAATAACCTAGAGCCAACTTCAGGTTCAAGGGATCTGAGATGGGGTATCCTTATCATCCTGGAACAGGCTTTGCGTGGCATAAATTTTATGAACTTTGTCAAAAGAAGGAAAGTTTGTATTTTCTTAGGATAAATAAAAAACTTCCCTATTACACATGTTCATTTCCCAGTTTACTCAGTTCAAAATGTAAACGAGGCGAGGCTTGTGTTAAAATAACAGCCCGCCAAAAATTCAAATTCAAATATTTTTTCCCTTTTTCTGGTATTTTCGTTCCGCAAGTGTGCATCGTTAATGCGACAGAAATTCTAGAAATATGACTCCAAAAGTCAAGTTTTTGTTGATTTTGCAAGAAATTTTCTTATGAGAAAAATTTTTGCTGACAAGCAAACCATCTTGAAGATGTTCCTTGCATTTTCTTCGCCTTGTAAAAATAACTTTGGAAATGTTGTTTTTGTAAATATTATCACAACATTGTCGTATCTAGAATGATTCTTAGTTGGAGTTACATGACTACAGTTTTCTTATCAAGTGTTCGCAAGAGTCTGTGGATTGTGGTCGTTTCTTTTTCACCTGCACCATTTGATATATCTCAAAATGACATATCGTTTCCTCTCAAGGTGTTGAAGGTGTTGAAGTGCTTTAAATCCTGTTTAAAATGATATTCGAGAAGAGGGAAGTCACATTAACGGGTTGCGAACTAACTTAGCAACCATGGGCGAGATGGTTAAAGGGTTTAAAGGATTCGTTTAGTCAAACAAATTATCCTTGCTTGGCTAATTCTTAAATTTACCTTTGCTTGCTGGGGGCGTTTTAATTGAAGTGCGAAATCTTCTTAAGAAAGTGTTAAAAAGAATCTGCTACTTGACATGTAATACGTTCGGTGCCTTTGATCTTATCCTGATATGACGCAAAGTGGCATATTCAAGGATATCACCTTCTAGATAACTCCGAGTGTCAAAGGAGTTAATTCAGTCAAGTCAAGCTTTCATGGTTTCACGTTCGTTCTACAATATTCAGGCAGCTGAGGACGACCGAGCTATTGGAACGTATTATATCTATATGAAGAAGTGTAATAAAATGTTTGTTAATTTGAATCGTTTTAACAAATGACATGTGAGTTGGATTTGTGTCAAATTCCAAATCCGACACAACCCTTTAACCAATTATTGCTGAGTTATATTTCTGTCAAATTCAACTCGGAACCCAAAGAACAACCAAGCGATTAGTAGGTGATTACGCTATTGTAAAGCATGTGCCACTGGAGTTATGTCGATTCGTGTCATCAAGAGCAGGTGGTTGTCGCCAATTCCCTTATGAGCGAATTGTGTCGTTGGTGTCTTGACGTAGCTAAGAGGGACGCCACACGTTCAAAGGACATGAACAGGTGGTCGTGTATTTGGAAGAACACAATTTCCCAATTAATTCCTCGCACTCGTTTACTTTTTAGCGGAGCTCGGCTTTGCCTTATCCCGAGATTCATCTCGAAACCCAGCTTGTGTTCTGGACTCCACTGATTCCAAGACTGTAAAATTCCCTCTGCGCTCCATTTCCCTCGCTAACTCCTTTCCGTTTGTTCACCTGCGGCGTTCTTGGATGCAAACTGGGATTTTGGCTGATGTCAGACAAGGATTCTTGACAGGTACAATTTTTCACGGAGCCTTTCTTTTTTCGGGGACTTCTCTCAACGATCACGTCGGTCATCGTTTGACCAAAAATGCTAACACAAACCGACCCCATACTTGACGCAACGGATTCAATTCATGTGTTTGTGTCATGAATTTAGCCATTTAAAGTTGAATTTTTGAATACTTCTCTGACATTTTTTGAAATCAACTTGACAGCGATTTCCTTTTGATTAATTTTTACAAAAATTTCATAATTTTGCCTACGCATTCTGTCAAGTGTCATTTTGATATACGTACATAGTTGGCCGAACTTTGGTGAAACATTGACCCTTGCATGATGGTTATCAGAAACGAGGAATAACTGGAATCTCGTAGTGACTTCGATGACACTAATGACAACGTCAAAAAGTGTCATCAAAATATTTCTAGGATCAAAAATGAATGTCTTGAAAGAACGTATCCGAGAATCCCCTGTGATGGAGTCGGAAAGAGCAACAAGTGTCCACCACACAATCTTCAGAAACTTCCATGTTTTCTTGGTTTGACGAAACAACAGACAACGTGGAAGAATCCACCATAGAACAAGTACCACAAAACATTCGTCAAGTGTCCCCACATATTCCCCATCATATCACCAAAGCTCTATCATTTATTCTCGAATTCAAGACAAAGCTCCACAAGATGCTTCATTCTCCCCGAGTCTTTGCCCCATCGTTCATTCCCTTTTTCGGTACTCTTTCGTGCTGCTGATGATTCCCCACCGATGGAGCACAATTTTCTTGACGCAAGTTTTTGTGCTCATGACCCAACGTTGGGGAAATCGAATTCGATTCACATGGGGCTCGCCCGGCACCAGCCCAACTCCAAACAAGTTGGTGTAGTTTTTTGCATTAACCGGCGAATTCGGGACTCCATTTTGGCCGGTGTTGGAATGTAGTTGTTGTTGTTGTTGATGTTGTTGATTTTGTTCCTGTGCATTCTATGGAAACTTAAACATTTGTTTTGCTTCTTTTGCGTCAAAATATGGTTGTAGTTGTGTCAGTTATACCGTCGCCAGTTACTCTAAACTCTTAGCCAACCATCAAACCAGAGGCAGTGGTAGTAGTCGTTGTATTCAACTCATTCAACCGGAGAAACACGTTTTTCCCTCGACGTGTCGTCGCTTTTAATTGCCCACAGTTTCGTTTTTGACTCTACAGTGGGAGGACGTTTGTCGCGAACGTGTTTTCTAAGTGATTTGTTTGTGTTATTCGTTTATAAAAATCATCAAAAACCGGAAGGGTTGCTTTCGGAAGTGAAACACCGCGAATAAGGGTTCTACGGGTCACGCAACTTACTACATTTCCATTGTTTATGGTACATGTTTGCGACACAATTGAATCCTTCAGTGGTGGCGTGAAGTTGCCGCCATAAAATTTCGGATACTGACCCACCACCACCAATGCTTACACGAATGAAAATGCCGGGACCGGGGACTGTCCGAAACCAAAACCAATTTTAGCCTCAAACCCTGCCAATTTTCAATTCCTGAATTTCATTAACAACTTGTAGGATTTAATTTTTGGGGTATTTTCGGGCTTGTGTTTGTATCCTTCCGGTTTCGAAAATTCGTAGTTGAATGTGCGTTTCCGTTTCCGATTTGTTTATGTTAACGTTAATCGATAAATTTGTAAATTTTACAATATATACACATGATGATTTTGTTAGTTTTGCAAGCGGATAAAGTGCAACAAAAATTTATTCGTTTTGTGTTAGTTCGTTTTGGTTTTGTTTGAATTTATGTGGGGTCGAACCTTTCACTGGAAGGTCACGTTATTTACCAGGCTGTACTACAATATATGACAGACCTCTTGTGCATATCACCGACGATACAAAGTGTGGATTATATTTTTTAGTTGGATAATCCGTGTCAAGGTGAGTTTAGATTTCATTTACTAGATTTATAAAATTTGTTAGAGGTCAAAGCTTCCAACTGCTACCTCCTTAAAGCTCACTAACTTGAATTGGTGGTGGATGCATCTTGTTGCACTGAAATGCAACCGGTTTTATCTGCGACGCAGTAGCATGCTTCCAGTTCAATCTAGATGAGTCTCAGAAGATTTGGACACTTCTTTGGGTCTTCATTTAATTGTTTCGTTATTTGTTAATTCCTCCATCCTGGTACATCTTACTTTAAATGTGATAAACTGAAAAGCACTCAATTGAAAATTGAGTCTTTTACATGAGTGCCATATTCAGGCACAAAACTGCTAAGAAGGCTACTCCAGAATAAGCTCCATTTAAATTAGGTTTTTCACTAGTTTGACTCAGAGTTTGTGATAAGCATTACGTCTTTCTCATGACGCATTTGCACTACGTCTTTCTACCATAAAATCCTTTTCTTTATAACAAAAAAGAATTGCCTATTAGCCTTTGCATTGTGTCACAGTTGCCTAGGCATAGGAATAGAAAGCACTGAAAAGTTTTATTAAAAATAGAAGGACCTGAACTGGCCTTTAAAAAATGCTGAAAGATTGTCCTACACGGACAATAGACTTTTTAGAGAATTCCAAGGATTCCCATCATTTTGTAAGGAAGTGGAATTTGTGTCTTTTATATTAGAAAAAATTTGCTAATAGAATTTATGAATACGGTCCATGGATTTGTGTCGGTCGCCAGGACCTATTTCAACATGTTTCGGTTGTGAATGTGGGAACATTGATACAGAGCCGCAATGACAGGATCAATGAGGACATTTTTTTAGGTTCCAGTATTTGGATTTTGGGCCAACTATGGCTGTAGATACATATTCCCAAGCTATTGAAATTTATTAAATTTTTATGTCGACGATAGAACTTTGAAAATTTTCAAAAGCCTCCTCGGTTCTATTGTCATTGAGCTCCATAAAATGGAACCACCACAAGACACATGACACTAGCTTTAGTCAAACATTTTCGTCATAGAATTCAAGGAGTGTTTCATATGGAGATTTCGTTATTCTTGCCAGGGACCGTGATGTCGACAAATTTATGTAAAGAATATTACTTTTGTGGTCATGTCGGTGTCCTTTCATCTGGCATGGTCCGGTATTGTTGAGAAATTTATTCATATGTTTCAGATATTTCTACCAAACACAATAGAATGTCTATGAACAAACATTCTGCAGTACAGCGAATATCTTCAGGAACAAAATATCCTTGTTATGTCCTGGTACAAAAACTACAGTCGACGAGACTACTTCCAGAGTCAAGTCACATACTTCGCAGTGTCACTACGAATCAAACGAAATTAGTGCCTTCAATATCCTTCTAATTAGGTTTCGCAAAGGTTTATACCTGGTTCGAGTACAAGGCTCAGATTTAATTGCTGCTTTGTACATTGTCATTTGCACTTGTAATTGCTAGTTGTAGTTGAAAGTTTGCAAAAGCTCCCAGTCACTTGCTTCAGGTATATTTAAAGTGAGGTTTTTGTTGGGACTTTGTGATGTTAATGTCGCTTTTGAAAATAAGGTCGCGTGACTGCAAGTGTATAGAAGTGAGCATGCCTAGGAAAGGTGACAAACAAATTTTCTTCAATTTAAGTTCTGTGGAAAATTATTCACCCCAAAGTGATGGTCTTTTAAAATTCCTGCTATTTAAGTTAACTTACCGGAAGTCAGTTCATATTGTAGAGTTCCGGTTCTACGAACATCTTCTTTTTACAGTCAAATTCAAATGCTTTTCTTAACTCACATCGAAACGAACCAGGTCAACTGAAGTCCAGCCTTTTGTCCAAGTTCTTGTATAGTCATGTAAATGTCCTTGCAAAAGGGTTATGGACAAAAATACTTCGGACAACAAAGAGAACCTGTAAACCCTTAAGGTTTCTTAGGTTCGAAGCACAATTTTGTTGAATCCGTGTCACGCAAACGTATGACTAATGAACTTTCAACTTCAAGTTGTTTTCCAGACCCTTACGTTTTTCTCGCTGTCATTAATTTTCATAATCACACTCGAACTCTGTCAAGGTTTCACAGTTGAACGATGGACTTACAATGGAAAGTTTAATTCCTTTGTTTTTCTTAGAAAACTCCAAGGAAATGACGATGGTAATTTATAACCCAGGATTCTGTTTACAAGGTATCGTAGCTGAGACATATTTGTTAAAAGGATTAACACATTTTTATTGAACATGAGGAAGAATTGAAGCGTTCACGATACCTCTGTCCATCGTGCAGAAGACCCAAGTTCGCATCAAGGCGGCGACGCACCTTCCTTGTTATGCTCTACTAGGCAACGATACTGGTTCCTTAAAGATCTTTTATACCTATATACATGTTTAAAGTTAATTTTGATGGAACATTTTAAAAATCCCTCAAATCGAAATTTCTCTAATCTTGCACATCCAAAATTGATGATGAAACCTCCAGGTGTGACACAGGTGTCACATCAGCAGCATGACTCAAAATTATTGGCGATAAAGTTGTCCTCATTCCGGTGGATTTACGGGTTCACAAAACCCGATCTAGTTGAAATGCGTTAAATTTGTTCAACCAAAAATTTCGGGTTATTAATTTTTATGAACAGTCGACTTTAAAAAATAATTTCGTCCATTTCTCCGACATCTTGTTGTAATGAAAGGGTCAAAAATTCCATGCGGGTGTAATCCATTAATCCGGAGCTAAAACTGCTGACAGACCATGTGGATGGATTGATGGGAACTTTTGAATTTTATGATCAATTAAAAATTATCGTAAAACAGATCCGTCAAAAATATACGATAAGAAATGCTTCTGTAGACGCTGATTAAGACATTTCGTCGTTTTGGAATTCGAATAAGAAAGTTTATCATTTGTAACACATTTTATGAGTTCATTCACTTTTAAAACTACATTTTTATTGAGTGAGAACATAATTAAAGGTCGCGTTGAAAGGACACCTCGAATTTTCAAGTTTTGTTTCTATTTCAATATTAAAAACTTATTTAAGTTCATGAATTCGAATTCGAATGATAACAAAAAGTTCACACAGTCCTTCCGAAAAAGAACCCCTTTTGGGCTGAATTATAAAGTCGACCCTTCTAATTGTGGTCATCCCGAACAACAATAAAATGTCCTGGACAAATTCGGTCCGATATCAATTAATTGCACCAATCGTTGTCTGGCCACATATTTGTAAGAAAACCGGTAAAATTTATTTTACCATGACATTGCCATATTGGACTTGGGTTCAATTAAGATTTTAAACGTTTTCACGAAAAATTGCTCATGGGGCGACACACAAACAGGAAACCACTGGGCAATGTAAATCACAAGGAACGAAAGGATTCGACCCCTGCGTGGTGGAGTTCCTTTATTACTTAATAACTACCCGATATCTGGAGGACTATGCTTCGAATCCCTGCTGGAGGTTGCCCTGGAATCGTGTGTCTTGTAAATGAACACAAACAGGACACTATCACTGACATGAATTGGGTACATTTTTTATCTCCTTTGACCAGGGATTCGGATTAATTCCTGTTGAGAAACCTTTTTTCAAATTGAAAATTAACAACTGCGAGGTTGATAAAAACATCCTTATCAGATGTTGAAGTTTAGTTATTTTGTAAATAAAATAAAATGGTAAAATAGCAGTGTCCTTTACAAAAGCATTCAGTCCAGATGTCCCTCGGATTCTGGTAATCATTTCCAACCCATTTTCAAAGGTGTCACGAGGCTCATGCCCAAGCCACTGTATTCAATTTTGTTCCCGAATTTAGCTTGTAAATTTCGCTACATTTTTTAATTGTAAAAAACTGTAAACTTTCAACATGATTTCCGAAAAGTAAAATTCCGGTGGTCAGTTTTGGCGGAAAATTAATTAAAAAAAGAATCCAAAATTAAAATGGAATCGATTAACTCAACCTCCAACTTCGTTAATAGATTAATTGTTATTTATAAAACATTAACATAAATGAGTTGGTAATTAATCAAAAATTTTGAATATTAAATCAAAAAATTAATGAGATTATTCATTAAAACCACAAATATTTGCCATAACAAAATTTTTCTTTCACCTGATGTTGCGTGCCTCACGACGATTGGTGGACATTAATTACACAATACAATGAGCTTTTCAGGACTAATTAATAATTTTCCTTAGTGGTGACTCTATCAATAGCACACGTTTGATTTAGGACGTTTTGTGTTTCATTAGAACCGATCAATCCCTCGAAAATTTTAAAATTTCATTTACACTTAAGTCCAGTATGACCTAAATAATTAAGGAAACCATTTTAATTTTTGGTAAAAAATTAAATTTGGTCATGTGTAGATACAAGAAATTTCGAAAAAAAATTCTGGATATTCACGTTCGTCTTTAAAAGAAAAACAAAATTCTTTAATTAACGACTCAACCTGACAAAGCGAAAAATATCCGAAGAGAAAAGTTGTTTTGATTTCCATAATCAATTCACAACGCCTAATTAAGGAATTGGTGGCCACACACAATGGTATAGCTCCTAAATCGCCTTAATTACAGGTTTGTACCTGAACCATATCGGGCTTGAATCAGTAGGAAAACGGGAAGCAAAAACAAAACGTTAACAAGACATTATCACCTTTTTGACTGCATCGAACATGGACAATCTGGGTCGGGTTTCTAAGACAAGAAAGTGAATAAATTAGGGACAATGTCCCGGAAGCTGGTGACAACGTTCAGTTTTGTAGTTAAACTCAAGATAATTCGAAGAACCGAAAGATGACTTTGGCTTGGAGCTTCCAAATTTGGAAGTTTAGTCTTCTTTTTTTGGGGAACATTCTGAACCTTGTGATCTTTGAGTTCATTGCCTGATGATCTCTGGGTGTGTCTATCGAACATTTTCGATACAATCGATTGGAATCTGAAATTGGTTCATGATTGTATAGCGCGGTATTTGACACCGTCAATAGCACTTAATGAGGCACAAGTTCGAAATAACCTATTAAGGTAAATATTATGACAGTTTTAGTTATGTGATATTCTTGTATATGGAAATGTGTTACAAGACATGCTTTTGTGTCAGATATTTCCTTTTAATGACAAAGAATCGAATGCATCTGAAAGGTTGATTCTGACTTGAGGTTCTTCTTTAATCGCACGGGTTTTGCAACCTTTTATTAGGCTCTTAATTGCCTTTAATTACGAGTCAGACATAATTCATATCGAGCTCTTGGTCTTTTTGATTTTTAATTTTTTGACAATGAATGGAGCGAATGGGGCTCCACAGAAGCCCCCTGGGGCGAGGGCCACCAGGTTCGCAACGTCTTAAACCACACTTCTTTGACGTTCGAATGCGGAAAACGAAGCAACACTTTCGTGGCCGAATCTTCAATTCGAAGTGCAACAAAATTGCAATTTTACTCCTTGGAAGATTCTTAATTTAGGGTTATGGTTAAGGTGTAATTAAAGTGAGTGCCTGAATTGGAAACTATCACTTAATGAAGGGAACACATTACAGCAAGCCATGGGGGGCTTCCAAAGCTATACTCAAGACACAAACTGTCATAATGTAGAGACAAGTTCCTTAGGATCTCTAAGAGCTAAGGTATTCACTTGGAATGGAATTAGCAGAAGAACTTGAAGTTCAATATGATGATCTAACTTTTTGTGAGTGAAATTTTGTGCAGGAAACCCACATTCGCAATTTCCTTAAAAGTGAAAATTTCACGTCATGTACGATTTTCAACTTGCCTGATATTGATGTCAAGTGAAAGCTGATTCCTGTTATTTGAAAAACTCCACTGAACGTCCAGTAAATAATTTAGTAAGCCCATGTACCCCTCGAGGTATTCAAGTAAATTAAGCGGAAAAATACAAGACACGAAACATCAAGTACCTATCGCGTAGATCCACTGAAGGATTGATGCATTTCTCTATAAAGAAAACAGGCAAAGTGACTTCACTTCAAACGGTGGTGTCATGTTAATTATAATACGATAACACTAAGAAGTTGTAAAGTAACACTAAAACCTTTCACCGCTTCTAGGCGCTTTTATCATGTTACTGTTCTTTGAAGTTTTGTAATTTGATATATATAAGGATAAGACTTTGTAACTTTTAACTTTGAACAGTATCTATGTCCGTTTTATCGAACGAGCGTTTCTAAATTCTTGGATATCGGTATGCAATTTCGCTTCTTTGATTCCAGCACTTGAGTAGTCTCTATGAAGCGTCACATCTCTCATAAACTGTCCATTAACCCAATTTCAGAATCATAAAACTATTTGCTCCGGAAATCATGGGTACTAAGGGAAATAACTTTTAGTCACTAATGACTCCTTAAAACGAGCGTTTGAGTTTGATAGATATCTTATCGGAACCACTTTTAATAAGCATAAAAATAGTTTCATTCCACAAACAATAGCTAAAACTGATGTTTAGTGTCAGCAAACAGTACATAATCGTTTTGCAATTAAAAAGGTATAATCATAAAATTTTTAAGTGTATCATTATCATTGTTTTGTTTTAAGAAAATAGTCATTCCCACAAAATCCCGGTAATTCGGGCGGTTTCAATTAAAACTTTCAATTTGCTTTCGAACCAAGAAGAGTCACAATTGTGTCAAAGTTGTGTCATATGCAACACTGGCTAGAATGGCTAGAGTATACGAGTATGGCTACTTTGTTGCTAGGAAATGTTGGCATTCTTCATCAGTTTTGGCGGTTTTGGAAAAAGTGGTTTTTGGTGGATTTCAAATAAATGTCCGTAAGATTTATGACACAACCATGAGAGACGTGACACTTAGATAGCACAGCTTGGGTTACACGAAGGAATGAGCTCCTAATCCACATCATATACAACAAAGTTGCTCTATATAACACTTGGATATAGGTTCCACACATTCTTCATGGGGATACTCGAGTTTCTTGTGAGTTATAAACATCATATCCAATGTCAGTCCTGAACACCTAAATTGAAAACACGAATAAGCACTCAAACGTGATGATGGCGTCCGAGTGATGTTTATCGGTCGATAAAATGGTGCCTTATTGCGAAGTTGCATTGGGACAATGCTTTAAGGACTTTTTAAAAATATGAAATTCACTTTAAAGCATTTTGCGCGATTCAGACAGTATTTCAGTTCTTTCAGTCAAAACGTATACTTTTTGGTGTCCACATTTGCCTCATTATTTATAGCTCAAGACACTTTCACTGCCATTGGATACGCTCCAAGTTGAAGGTTCTTTCCAACATCCAGCCAACTCATGGCAATTAGTAACGATAAAGAAAGTGATGAAGCTTTTTCTTGAGTCGTTAGCTTTCTTTACCCCATCACAGCTGATAAATCAACTTGTTTCCTTGACTAGAGAAAGCAATTAAAATTCAATTATCATAAAATATAATCTTTGATTGTATAACAGATTATTTTGTTACTTTAGGAAACTATAAATAAACAATTCTTGGCAAATTGACAAAAACTTTCTAGACAACTGAATAAGGGATGAAGGAATTTTCAGTTGATGGAGGTAATGACTTCGGGATTGTACGCGAGTTTTGTCATTAGGAGAAACGTCTGAGACATCTGTAGCTTCATCTAATCGGTATGAAACCCTCAAAATTAAAATTTATTACTACCTGTCGTTCAGATATCCATGTGAAATTATTTTTTACATTTAAGGATAATTGAATTTTGAGTAAAGCTGAAAAAAATTTTGTTTCCATCATCACACTTGTGTAAAACAGAAACTACCCTGAGTTTCGTGTCAAGTAAAATGCTGTGACTTGATTGAATGTTTTGCTAAAAAATTTGACATGAACATTCATCAAGTTTCTTCAAGTGAAATTCTTGAATGATTTGCCCTATGACCTCATTCACAAAACGCCATTTCAGCAGGTTATCCTGGTGTTGATGGTGTAAATTTCGGCAATAGGTTTTACTCAGAAATCCACCTGTTGATGGGTTCCTTAGAAAGTTAAATCTGACGAGGTGAAAGTTTTCATACTGTCGGAAGTATTTTCCATAAATAACGACTCCCCAACATTTGTGAAAATTTCATTGGTGTGCGTTAGATACCTTTTATCCCATATCGAGAAATCCATTTCCTAAATCGGGAAAATAATTATTTTATAAAATATTAATTTTTTGATAATTA
Organism: Chrysops caecutiens; assembly: GCA_963971475.1. NCBI lineage: Eukaryota > Metazoa > Arthropoda > Insecta > Diptera > Tabanidae > Chrysops > Chrysops caecutiens. Next base: position 1,571,963 of record OZ020569.1, on the reverse strand, counting down.
TTTCGTGCACGAGGGTTATCCTTGTGCCAGTTTGAGTTTTCTTTAACTTATTTCGATTTCGGATAGCACTGGTCGCGATAGCTGTGCCACCTGCCTCCTATCGTATTATACAATTATAATTCCTGACGAAAATGGAAATTACCAAATGAAAACTGATAACTTCTCAGGAAAACGTAAGTTATACAAAGGTCATCGAGTTATTGAAGGTGAAGAAATTTCAATTTTCTTGAGTTTGAATGAAGCTAAATCAATTGAAACTTACATGACAAGTGCGACTGAATTTTGTAATTGATTGGATACAAATCACAGGTTCTTTGCCAAGGCACAAGGGATTCATCTTGATGTAATCTTAAGATTCATTATGTTATCTGGCGTAATGTTCAACTTGGAGCTTGGAGACGAGAAAAACAATGCCATCAAATTCGTCGCTGACCCCTTCGACCTGAGCGACCGGGTTAATCACAATTTCCACGACATCAAAACAAGGTCGTTGAAAGTTAAAATACTTTTTAAAACCTTTCAGAGACGTCTTCAAACTTCGATGCAAGGACAAAACTGCACAGCGACAGTCCTTAATCTTTATTTAAAATCTTAATCTTGGATTGTTCATTTTAGTTAAGAAAGTACTTTCGAAATTGGAAGCGTTTTTTCGTATTACAACTTTTTTTCTTAAATTTGAAAAAAAAATTAAAACTTGGAAATTGTGCGATTGTGTCACATTCAACATCCACAAATCGAACAAGAGAACGAGAAACGACGACCAAAACAACAAGGATACCCCGATTCCACGGAGGAATAAGAAGAAGGAATGCAAATTTTCTCAACTGAATTTTACATTAACTCGACGGATTTCTTTATAACAACTGAATTTCATGTGAATCACAAATAACTAACCGAATCCGGGGAGAGAGGGTTTAAATTCAGAAGAGAATCAACTGGAAAAAGAATTCAACTTTCATCCATAAAAGTTTCGTTTGGTAAAGAAGTCGAAGATTGTAAAAACTTTTATCAGAAAATGTAACAGGACTTTTTCTTATATTTTTCTTCGTTTTTTGTGTCCTTTCAAACATTCTTTAAAAAGTTTTTGTCGCACTTCACGTAAACATCCTTTCAGAACCGATCCACATCCTCCAGATGGACCCAGACGCCATGAACTCCAGTCATCTCGTGTCCTTAATCAAAACAACTTATTTTCGCAACTGATAACAACAAAATTTAAAAAAATTAAATTGAAAAAATATTATTCACCTTCTCAAAGGGTTTTCAGGGTTGTGAACTCACCGATGAGGTTGTGACCAATACAACACAAACGCGTCATGACGTTTGCCACTAAAACAAAGCTTCCCAGTGAAGTCAATTTATTGTACGTTATTCGTAATTTGATAGAACTAACTTCGAAATTCTCGAAAAACATTCCAAAGCTGATGAATATGTATATTAACGTCAAAACATCTTTCAGCTCATTGAGTATGTACATTGGTAACCAGTCTAAATTTCTTGTGTAACAAAACACAGTTATATTTCAATCACTAATATCGCAATAACAAAGGTTGGGGTCACAGTAGATAGAGCATATTTGTACGTATTTGTTGTGCAGCGTTTTTTTTGCCCGTAATGTCATGGTGCAAGTGTAAGCGCCTCCGCGTGATTGTTGTTAATTAGCGTTGGGTAAAACTATATATTAGTGTAGCTTGAGAACGCATTTATCTAGGACGTAGATTTGGATATCATTGTGAAGAGTTTGAAAAGAAATACCAGGACCTAAAGTGAACCAATAAATCTATTCGCCAAAATATAAGAAAGACATCGTCTCATATGAGTCGTAAATATGTGCCGGTGTAAATAAAACGGAAATCACAGAAAACTAACTTTATTCAAAACAATTTTTTGTCTTTTGATGCCTCTCTAAAACTAACTACTCGGAAATCATATACTTACTAAATTTTGAACAACAGATGTCTCTCAACAGTGTGACTTTGATTCCTATTTATTTATTTGTGCCTGATTTCTAATTGCGTTCGATATTTTTCAGGATAACATGTTGAATCGGGAACAATAGGCGGAAGCATTTTTAATCTCCAATTTTCTTTTATCATTGTCCTTTGACTTTTGATTTTTTAATATGAAATCACTTTGTGAAGTTTTTGAGCATTTGAACAGATTCACGCCAGAATTCAGACTGACAAAATTGCCAATTCATTTAACTTTATGGTTTCTCTTTAAAATCGAAGATATGTGTCGAAACACATTCAGGTTTATGAAACTCTTCATTCCCTCCATCGAAAAAGTAAAGTACCTCAATTTGAATGTGCAAATCATGTTGGATTTGTGATAGCTGCGGAATTTGCAATTGATGTCGCTAAGCAAACTGATTCTAATCTGGATAGAGCTCACGATCATCTTAAAGAATGAGAAGAAGGAGTTGAAACAAGACAAGTTGAAAATCTCCATTAATAGAAAGCGAACAGAACCCGAACTCATCATGGCCCCGTGCGAAAGAAAAAGAGACGGAGATGCATTTGTGGATTTGTTCCGTGATTAGTTCCTGCATTATGAATCGGAATGCACCAGAAAGTGCATCCAACTGATTCCAGAATGTGATAATCTTATGCAGCTAAATTGCAAGGATATGTCATTCATTGCATTCTGTAAATATGCATTTGGAAAATGTACATGGCGGTCATGTATTCGTATGCAATTTGAAATATGCATTTCGTTGCATTTCTTGGATCTTCAAATGAGAAGAAATGCATCTTTCCGTGTATGAGATTTTTCTCAAAAAAATCGACTCCATTTTGAATGTAATTCGCTGAGACACGATGACTTGTTCTATGGCCATTACGTGAGATGGTTTCTCTGCGGAATGGTAAAATGGTTTCTCTATGCTGTGGTCGAATCTGCGCTAGATCATGATAGATGAAGTCTAGGTGAATCTGTTCGTTGTGTTATTCCTTCTTGTTTAAGATGTGTCAGGAACGGAACAATCATGACTAGTCAGAATAACGACAGTTCCTAAAGAAAAATGTCTTAGAAGAAATCCAAGAAAGCTCTCAGATGATAGAACCACATGACGTCTTCTGGACATTTCGCTTATAAATCACGGGGAATGTGGTGACGGGGATGGGGGCATCAATGGAAATTGGATACTTCATGCCAGATTTGCTGATTTGGTTTGATGGTTTTCAAATTGAGTTGGATCTTTTGCATTCTGTCTGGGTGGAATTTGCAAAATCATTTTCGGAAACAAGGAAAATATTTTCCTCGATTTTGTTTCTTTCAAAAACACAAAATCAAACTTAATTAGCTTCAAGACACTTCTAGCCCGAATCACATTTCATCAAGTAAGGGATTTATTTTCCGTGTTCCTGAATCCCCAATTAGTACCACTTCGTGATGACGATGGCTGAGTGATGAAAGACAGGAAGTGAAAGTGAAAGTACTTCCTGTCATTCTGTTTCTAAATTTACTTGAATTTTGATGACACAAAAAGAGCACAAGCAACTTGTTGCTTTTCTCAAAACAAAGTCTATTTTGAATTTTGAGAAATTTGCATTTCTTCAACGACAAGACACTTGTCTTATTCTTGAATTTCTGGATAAATGCCAAACAAAGAGAAATCTTCAGACTGCGATATGTCAAAGGGTCAATAATACAACGCACAGTTGCCTGAAGACATTTGTCTCCTCACAAATCATGACATCCTTGTGATTGCCTTATGACACTTCTTGGAAATGAAAGTATGAGCGAAGGACTAACTAATATAAAACTATTTTTTTCGTTAGAACACTTTAACATCCATTGAAACAGAAAGTGTATGTCAAAATTTTGCCTAGAAAAAAATTATTGTTCATGTTAACTATGTATAGAATACCTACTGATTCAAGAGAAAGTAAACGCCAGGAGTAGAGATTTCCGTTGATCACTGGCCCAGAAGAAGAATAGGGAATCAAGGGCTTGAGGTCAAATGGATAGTTAAACGAAAACAAGTTCTTCTCTTCAACAGGGTTCAGGCAAAGACTAGCCGGCGAAGAAGGAAATGAAGGCGAAAGAACAAATTGTTTTATTTCCAAAACAATAATTTTGTTGAGGCCAGGTTGGCGACGCCGAATGAATAACGTCGCGACACTTTACTATGTGGCGGTTAACAAAACCGTCATGGAACACGATCCATTATGTGGTCTTAGATCCGGCGGGATAAGAAAATTTCCATGTGGATTTGCCAACACCATCAAGTTGCAGTTCAGTTTCGTGTCTGGACGTCGCCACTGTCTTCAGACCAACAATGAACCCAAGGCTTTGTGTATTGTAGTCAAGAGTTGGATTGAAAACGCCATCACAAACGCCAGCATAAACGCCATCTCAATACAAAAGGGAAGAAGTATCCGGGAAGGTTTCTGTCCAAAGTGTCTGAATCTCCAGATCGTGGCCACATTCAGACGCAAGTTGGACATTTCTATGTCGCCTCCATCTTCACTTCACTCCACTCCATTCCACTCGAGATATGATCAAACGGGTGAGTAGTTCTTACCACTCCCCTCGTGTTGAGGCACCTTGATTTATTTCGCCCAATTGAAATCCTCAAGATGTCGTCGAAACAAAACCAAAAAAGAGTTCCGGTGCCAAAGTGGAAGGAACAAGATGGCGCAATGTGGCTCATTGTGGGAATTGGTTTCGATTAAATTAGAATTAACCTGGGAATAATTTGTTCTTCTCGTCTTTCAGCCAATAAAAAAAATTACCATCAAGTCGAGGGAGACTTGACAAGGTACCAAACCTTCCTGAACCTCGTGAACCTCGCCTCAACAATGCGCCATCACTTGGAATTTTATTTTATTTCATTTTTTCTCTGTCGAGTTCCTTTGAATCAAGTGTGGAGGTATTGACGCAAAGGAAACATCAAACGAATCCATGCTACACAACCCTACACAACTACAGGCATGTCAAGCCCAAGGGTTGAACCCTTCGTCCCGTCGAACCCTTGTGAAAAGTTTATTTTAATTATAGTGTTTACAAAGGACCTTTCGTTTGGTGGTATTGTCGGCAAATCAAGCCAGATGTCAAACGGAAGGACATGAATAAATTTCTTGGATTATTTTTTTTTTCGTTTCCTCTATGGCTCTATGGCTCCATGGCTCTATGGCTGTAGAAGTCTTCACTTCTATGGAGAGGTTTTCGAAGGATAAACGAAAGTTTACTTTCATGAATTTTTAATGTCTGGAGAAATGAATATGATATTTATTTTGGGTGAATTATGCAATCAATCCATGTGTTAAATTATAGCATACGAGCTTTGTATCCCTTCTGGAAAAGGATATCATCATGATGATAGCAAATATTCACTTTTACTCAAAAGATTTTGTCCTGAATTTGTCTTTGCAAATTTTAACGATCAATATTATGTCAAAAGTGTCCTTTTAACTTAGATATGAGCCAGTCTTTCAATTATTTCAAAGGATATCATCCTTTTACTTTCATTTCGTAGATGGCATTTTCAACATCTGAAACAAATTCAAAATTCATGTATTATTTCAGATAAAATTGGAAACGTAACAACTCAATGAAAAGCAAAACTTTCATGTACATATAAGATATCTAGAAAATTTAAAACCTGGTCGAAAGTTCCTAAATTTTAATAAAAGTCGAACGACGAAAGTGAGACAATGGATGGATGTAAGAAAATTATGGAGTACGGTGACGTTTACAATTTGATTAGATATATCCCATAGTTATAGCACATTAATAAGGTGCAATATCGAGTATATTACAATATCACTGACCTCATAGAAAAGTCTAAGTGACGGATGACGATCCTCACTGTCTTGTCTCTCGAAACTGAAAAGTGTCGCTTTGAGTTATAGCAGAAATGTTTTTCCAAGAAATTCAGTCATAAAACTCGATGATCGCTGCAAACTCAAATCAGAAACTGTCCAATGGCGCCTATCAAGAGGGCGATTTGCATTTCAATTGATGCATTTGTGAATTCCGCAACATTTTTCCTAATAAAATTTGTAATGTGCATTCAATTTATAGACCCACTTCACATACAATAAAATCGGATATCTCAAGTCACGTCCACGGCATTCGAGACTGGTGTCAGAAACTGCAGTCCAAATGTCTAGTGCGGGAAACAGTTTAGAGCAAAATGTCATATATGCAAATTAGACACATGACTCCGAAACAACGATGCATAAATCAATTATAATTAGTTGAAATAAATTTAGAAAATTTGAATGTTCATTTGATAATGAAATCACATAACTCAAAGTTTAATTGACGCCAATTTAAAATCGTCGCCGTAAATCAGCAACAGTTCGCTGTTATCCATATGAGATTTATTCAATGATTCAATTTCGTTGAGTTCGATTGGAGTAATTGAGGAAACATTAAGTCCAGTACAAACGTTCTTCTTATCTATTCATCGAATTTGATAAGTGATTTTGCAGCACTTTGCGTCATCAATAAGACTAATAGTTTCGCCAAATAAGACTAATAGTTTCGGTCTTGGTCTGACTTGCTATGGTAGTTACATGAAATCTTGTACATGAAATGAGAATACTACATGACACCATCATGACTCGTTCAGTTTTGGAATCATTTAACTCTGTTTCAAATATTCGAAATTTTCTTTTAAATCAGATAGAAAAGCAAAATCATCTTTTAAGGGACAATATTTTACCAGAAAACTCGGATACGTTCATATAGCTGCGTCCAGACATCTCGACTCTCGAAGTGGGATTTTCACAACATAATTGAATGCGCATTTTTCTCAATAAATCACCCAGAAATTGACACTCCGACCGGGGTTTGACTGCACTGACAAAACATTAGAAACGATCAAAGTAGATTTGGGATAGTTACGTTTATCTATGTCGAATTTGTGCTATTTTCTTTCATGTTTTATTTGTCAGATTTCCATATAAACCTTAATTGGAATGGATGTGTTGCTTGCAGTCATGAAAATTGTCGTCAATTATGATTGATGGCGTCTTACATACAAGATATGGAACCAATATGATGTCATATATGATAATCAATTGCAAGATATGACACAGCAAAATTTACAATTTTTCCACATTTTTCCATGGAATTTAATATAATCGACACGAAATCATGTGTAAATGTATGACATCGTGGACGTCATAAACGGTGTTTGCTATTTTTAAGCAAACTTTCCAAAGGCTAACGGAAAATTTTTCAAGCTTATGATTAATATGATAACGATTGCCATTTCCGAGGTTTGATGGAATAGAATTTAAATTTTTTTTATGTTTTTCTATGGAATTCAGCAAAATTTATACACAAATTTGACTCATGACATGGCGTCATTGGTATGTCAACGCATTTTGCAATTTCTGTCGATAATTTTTGAAAAATTGAAAATAAGTCTTCAAACATGAAACAGAAATAATGACAATAGGCAACTGCAAAATGTAACAAAGTAAAATTGACAATTTTTCACTATTCTACAAACAGAATTCACAAACTCGACATGACTTTGACTCACGAAATGGCGTCATGAGTTATTTATGCAAAGTGACATATGTATATGGACGCGATGAAGGAATTTATCAGTTTTTAGCAATAGCAAGTGATAATTTGAAAGAAAATAAGTTTAAAAAAATCTCGTTTTTGTTAATGAAAAGTGCATTTTCGCCAAGCATTTCCACATTTCCGGAGTGTCCCTTCATTACATGAAGAATTAATCAAGTTAAAAGCGCAGGAACTTCTTTAAAATTTCTTTTATTAAAATCAATATCTTAAATAAGAACATGTGGTTTTTCTATAAAAGCAAGAAAGGCATTTAATGAGATTCACGAAATTTATCGTTTCGCAATTGATGGGTCACTTCCGTTCAATCGGAAATAATTACACACTATTTGTTTTTTTGACCATCTCGGCATCAATCTTCATCAATGTAACCCGAAATGTATCGTTTTATAGGAGTCGACCCATTTAACTCAAGCAGGACTTCACATGACGCCAGTGATATCCACACAACTCCACAAAAATCTCACTCGAATTGTCACATTCCTCCATCAAATTGAAGACGTTCTTCCCGGGGACAATGATTAATGACTCCAGAACTCCACATGTCCATCTCCATTTCCGGATACTCCCAAAAACTATTGATTTGGTGTCATCAACCAAAGACGATTCTACTGCGTTGCGGGTGTCAACATTTGAGTTTATCTAAATTTTCGTTAATTGTTCGAAGATATCCACTCATCTTGAAGAAACCAGAAAGAAATAGTTGAATTCATCAAACACAAAAATCACGCATATGTCGTAGGTGGGCGTTGAGGGCTATCCAGCTGCAGTTGAGGGTTTACCTCGAAAGGTATATCGATAGATTTTGAAAACCCTCGATTTTGGTTGATGAAACGCACTCGAAGGCATTTATGAATATGCTCCATTGCACTGCGGGGGCGTCAAGCAGTTGCATAAGACTTAGCTAGCTTGGAAAAGTCATAGAAACCATTACAACAACGCAATTGATCTATACATCCACCACCCACACACCTCTCGATGGGGTTTAGTCTTGAATCTTAATTGAAATCATGCAAGGCATCATTACTCCTTTCACCAGCACAGCTTGACCTGTGAAACATCATTAGTGCTGAATGCAGTTTGCAAAGACGTCCAAATTGCACGGTTTCAAAATGAAAACCCCTTTTTGATTAACGTCAAATCAACTAGCTATGAAAGGTACTTTTGTGACCAGTAATGTTTCATGGAAATGAAATAAACCTTCCCTCCACTCACAGAATTAACCCAAATTCTCATGAAACGAAATTCATTTGATAACATCATCGCTCCATCGTCTGTGATACCTAGAAGACATTTACAACTTCAGGTACAAAATCATCTAAGCACCAAATATCATCCATCACATTCCGGGATAAACCAGCTCTTCGAGAAATGGTGCCATACATTCACAACTCATAACTCAACGTTGTGGAAGTGTCATCGTTGAGCCAAACTGGGACAACCGGAAACATTGACAAATTTGAGGATTTTCAGTTTTCCTCCAACAGAGTGTCATGAAAACTTGTTGACACTTTCGTGTAAAAGTTTTATATTTCGTCCGGATTTTTCATTTAATTTAGGAACAAAATGAAATTTGTTTAAACATAAAAGAAGATACAAAATTCTTATTAACTTAAATAAATTTAAACGTTATCGTCGTGACTTTATTACCATAATTACGAATTGCGGTGAAATCCAAGAATCCTTGTACAACATTCCTTTGCTGTGTCCTTATTTTGTTCTACACTTACAATTTATTATTCCTTAGCCGCAGCTTGAGACGTTTCATAAAGAAACGTTCAAGACACTCGCCATTTTTGTAAGATTTTCCCAGGAACACATAAGACGAGTTACAGGATTATTAATGTCGTCGTTTCATTAAAACACCTTAAGGAAAAATTTTCACCTTTCGTTGTCAGACTGGTGCAAATCTTCTACATTTTCCAAGAATATTTCAAAAAATGCTATAAATGCTACAAATATTTATCACCTAATCTCAGATGCTTTGTAAGTGATAAGACAAACAGCGAAGGGCTTAATACCTTTAACACTTTTATAAATTACAAAAGGTTTAACATTTGCATAACTCATAAGGTGTTCACAATCAGTGATTAAAATTTGCAATAATTTTAATTACACAAAAACGAACATGACACTTGAATGTAATTTTTCCTGTCATACTTTAATTTATAATTGAAAAGTGCAATTAGAAAATGATTAGCGTCTGAAATACGGCGTCAGAAAGGATTTGCAGACAAAGTGTCTTAGTTCCCAGAGTCGGGTATTTTGTATTCATAAATCGCAACATGATTTGCAAAAAACTTGGTTTCCTTTATAACAACCCGCAATTATAAATCATTAGTTGCAAATATTTAATGTACAGGAATTTTGTACGTGAATACCTCAAGACCTTCGTGGAGCAGCACCTCGGGCAAACGTGAACAAACAATTATTCATTGAAATAGTGCCACCTAAAGTGGTGATTATTTAATATTAGAAATCATACAAAACCATGAAGGTATTTTCCACAAATCACAATCACAAATCGCAAATCACAAATCGCAAATCACAAATCACAAATCGATGAATTTTATTTTGTTATGGAAAATTTTATTTCATGGTGTCTTGAAAAAATGGAAATTAAATTGACCCAGAAGACTCAACTTGATCCATTCACTTTTCCGTAGATCAATTGAAATGGTTTCACCTGCCGGTTCCGAGTTAACCTTTTTCACATTCAAATCAATTTCCATTCCTTACCGGGTGCACACCCAAGCTCGAACCGTACCTTGTCTATAGCGTCTTTGGAAATTCCAACAAACACATAGACCAGAAACGTCGTGTTTGTTGTTTTTTCACGGGCTCACTAGGAGTTTGGGTCATACCCATCAACGGGATTTTACAATTTCCATCAGAAACCTTGGCGTTCTCTTGATTTTTCCGTCAGAATTATACTTGCATCTCACAATGAATGCAATAAATTAGAATTTATAATTAAATTTCTTTAATAATAGTATTTTAATTACGCAAAAACAACTGTTCATTCCACGATATTATTCTAGTTACATGAAAATTTCCGTTTCCGGTAGTACAAAATCTGTAGAAGCTTCAAGCAAAAGCTTCATTGATTTCTTGTCTTCTTGATGTATAATCAACAGAACGTCGTTTACTTGAATCTAACAAAAGCTAACGTGCAAAACGTTTACCTGCATGTTAATTACGTTTCTTCACATACCTTCCAGGTGCTCATAAACTATTCCAGGAGCATGTTGCACGAAGTTATTTCAATAAGTGTCCATTGTGTGTTTACATTGCTCCATAAACAAATAGTGCTTTCAATTTGTGCAGAATTACTTGTGTTTACTTTGAAGCTTTGAAAAAATAGAGTTATGCAGGAAGGTGGTTATGGATCACGTTAAGCATTTTGCCAGGAGGTGATGGGATATTGATATCCTGTCAGAGTAGTTCTAATTTCGAAAACTTTGTTTGAACTTCGAAAACTGAAATAGAGGCAAGTTGATAGTTTCTTGAAGAACCCGTGGTTACATGAACGTCTATGAACGTTTTCCAAAATTTCAATTTATAGCTGAAATTCCCTGTCGACACTGAAGAACCAATGAGAATCGAAAGCATTCGCAAATATCTGAAAGACCACTTCACTAGAGCTAATGATATCAATGTAAATGAAGGGAAACTCCCTTGAGGTGTAAGTACTCCTTGTCTCCTTCATCATATAAGCCAATTGCCACTTAAAACTGAAGTTCCCTGAAGCCTGAAGATCATCATCCAAGGTAAGAGGTTGGAATCAACAGAAGGAGCAAGAGCCAGAGCTGAGAGTACAAAGGGAACGAAACTGGTTCTACCAGGATAAGAAGACTTGAAACGAAAGATCTATACATACATGCAACGACAATTTTTTCAACGACATTAAAAAAAAAATATAAACAAAATAAAGATGGCTACGTAATGGCAAAAATGAAGGAAATATTCTAAAAGAAAACCCAAAGAAAACATAAAGGCATAGAAACCATTAACCGAACAAATGAAGGGAAATTACAATTTTGCAACAGTAGCAAGAGACTCAAACTGAAACTGAAGCTGAAGCTGAGTTGAGTGTCGTGTATGCACCAGGAATGGTTCCTACCTGGTTCCATGATTCAATCTCCACTTCACTCTTCTTAAGTGGAACCGAATCAAAATAAGAATAAGAATTTTAAGTAGAAAAACAATACTGAAAGTTGGATGCTTCATGTGCCATAGAGAACAGAGGGATTCAGAAGTGTCCCAGAGTTGGGCATTGGAATTAATAATATTCCCAGTTGCATGACATTTACTCCACGGATGTGTCTTTGTCGTTGGGTCCTTTTCACTCTGTTTTCTGTTTCGGTGAATAGATGAACCCCACAACTGTCCCCCATCTAAAATGACGATGCTGTTTGACGACAACGAATGACTTAGAGAACGTTGCACGCGGATTCTTCGTTCTGGTGGAATATTACTGCTACTTCACTTGTGGAATCTGTTAATTTTCAGGCACAACATTTTGTTGCAATGGCTGTCCTGCCGAAATCCTTTGCTAAAATTCATAAAAACATTTTTTAATCAGCTCATTTTTATGAAAGTTCTTAAGATCTCGGAAGAATTCAAGATATCTCAAGACTTTTCTTGAGGATAATGAAGTCATGTCATACAAGAAAAGGTTGTTGAAACAAAAATTTTTCCATATGAACCAAAGTCAAGTGTATCGTCGTCTCGTCTGGAAAGTTTAGTGTTTTTGAATATGCTACCAAAACTCATCTCATAGTATGAAAACAAGATGAAGAAGAATAAGAATTTTTGGGACAAAACTTTATCAAACTTCGGGAAATCATTTCAAGTGAATTGTAACAACAATTTGACTTTGATTAAGACATGGATGTCTTATATAACTTTCCAGTTGTGGCATAAGCTTAAAACTTAATTCAAATTAGCTAATAATATCACCAACGATTACAAGACGAAGAACATTTACGAATAACTACTTCTTGAATTCCGGAATGCCTTCATACTCGTAGCAAAGAAGGACTTTTTGGCGAACTAATACCCTACAAAATTCCTTTGGTTTAATTATCTCCCTGGAAATATTTCAGGAAATTAAGACCATAATTCCACTTACTTGTCCTTCTTCTGGAACTTCATTCATTGATGAAGGTTTTATACACACAACTACTTTTGAAATGGAGGAGAGTTATAGGAATCCTGGAAATCACATAGCTCGAGTGATAACCGTATAAGATATGTCGGTTGTGGTTTAGCACTGATGATGATTTCAAAATCTTCATCCTACAAAGGATCATGGGATCAAATAAATTCCTGCAGTTTATGGGAAACTTTCACACAAAATTCGAGAATTCTCATGTCTTTGGCTATATTTGGACTCACAGTTTCCAAGAGACACAAAACTTCAAATCGAAATTTATGAGTTTTAATGGATTTTGATATTCAATAACATAGACGTCTAGATATTGTGGAAAGTGTTAAGTTGTTCATGATGTTGAAATTCACTTGATGGACACCTGCTTCGAAAAATGTTACTTTCACACAACTATTAGGGATCTCCAGTTGTTTAACTATACTTTACCTCTAAAGTCATGAATTTCATGGTGGAGAAGGTTTTGATTGTTTAAAATTCAAATTGATCAAGAGTTTGAAATACTTAACACATGCCCTGATTTAGGCTACACATCTGCTCAACCCAATCCTGGTGCTCTCAGTGTAAAAAGCATCACTCACTGTTAACATGACACCGCGTGTCATTTCTTATCAGCAGAAGTGTCACAACGCCTCCTGACACGGATTTGTACTTTGTCGAACCATTACCCCATTCCTGGTTACAGAAGTCACACTTTAAGCAAATCGACAACTCTGCATCTCTGATCCCTTGTTAGGTAGAAGCTATTTTTGGAGCCTCAAGGATAACGTGTGCTGTAATGCATGGAAATCTAGAGTATTTACCTTGCCTCAGGCATATTTTGGAATGGAAGCGATTTTTGTGGTTCGAATGGAGGTATCTCACAGGAAATGAGGACAAAATAAATCTAACACACAAAATTTATGAACTTCTGGAGTTGTGGAGATGAATCACCGATAGAAATTTTTTTTCGATGGTTACAGAAAATTCAAAAAATGTACATGACTTCATTAGAGCAAAAAATTTAGGATACTTGAAGGCTCAAGATGATTGAATCATAAATTTAATTTTTATAATTTTTCCACAAGCAAATTTAAAGAACAAAGTTTACAAATTCAAGTGCAACAGGATATAAGACAAGAATAGAAGACATGTGCGGAAAAACAGAAAACCTGGTAATGCTTCATTAGTTACACTATCATTAGTTTATCTAAATCAAGGATTGATACTTCGGTGAAACTCATGGGAAAGTTGACTACAAGAGTGATTAAGTCACACACCCATAATTCCAGTCCTTGCTGGGACAGCTTCCAACCAAGGAAAAGCAACTTTTATACACTTGTCACAACCGACTCAATTAATTGAGTCTTTCAAAATGATCAAATATTCCTCAAATATTTGCATCATAGAAGTCACATAAATCAAAGCGACTGGAAACAAGAACCGGACAAACGGACAAAACTTTCGAAACCCCAGAGTCATGAGCTACTGTCAACGGCATCACATGTGTCTGAGAAAGTTGCGTCTACAATTTGGTTTGGCTGCAACTACGTTGAAAGTAAAATGTCCCCAACATAAGGTCAAGCAATCAATAAAACTGATTAAAATGTCGAGGAAATAAATTATTCCATAGAAGTCGACGTAGATAGATAGACCGAAATCCGTTAGAGTTGCGTCAATTCGCGCGATACCTCACTAGGTACATGACTCAATTGTAATGAGACGTTTAAGCGTTAATTACACTACATTTGTAATATATATGACAGGTAAATGGAAATTTAGCGGCTACCCCTTGGTGATACTGATGCAAATGTTTCTTTGAAATCACATTCGCGTAAGTGATATAATTTATAAATCAGATGGAGTTCTGTAAACTCCTTAATTACTTAAGTTTTATCACTAAACACTAACGCAAGTTTTTGGTCTCTACAATCGAAGCAGGAAGTGTTTCTAGTCCGGATTGGATTCATTCTATCGTGACTTGGTGTTCCCTCTTGATTCTTGATCTTCCCATAGTTGTGGAGCACGATGCAGTACAGCCAATTTAAAATAATTTACCCATTCATCTTCATTTCCAGCTTTTATGGCGTTCCCCGTTTTTCTTGAATGTTACCATTTGAGGGCACTTTCCCCCAATCACTTGGCCAAGGAGGCGCTTATCTCTCGACTCTGACCAAGATGGATTAGTTCTATGTGATCGACAAAAAACGCAAGATATACGACCGCTAGTGTTTCTTTGAAGACCAAGTTTCTGCACTAGGTTGCCTATCTGCATGCATAATGAATCCGCTACAGTTCTTAGCGGGATGTTCCCTTGTTCACTCTCACATGACTTTGATTTGAGTTAAATCCATGTGGCCACGGAGGTTCATGAATTTTTAGCCAAATTTGGTGCGAGTTTCAACGACAAATGACGACGTGCTCCGTTATAACTCTCATTTCTAACCCAAATTCAACTTCCATTTGACATCGATTTGACTTTGACCAATTTTATTTACTGTGTACAATTTTCAAACAAATCAGTTTCAAATACCTTAGGGTTAGGTTCCCAGAAACTGATTTCCACTTCTGGCCCCTAATTCGACACTTTTTATCGAAATCAATTTAAACTTGTCTTGTTTCAACTAAAAAGCTTTCCGACACTTGACTTATGTTAAGGTGACTCCTAATTGGAGCCGAGCAAAACAACAAAGCACAAAATTGAAGCCACTTTCCAATTTGACAATTTAAATTGGTGGCGACAATGAACGTGACACACCGAGGAGTCGTGGGAAAATTGGCCCCAAGAAGAGGTGCCTCAACTGAGAAGATTAGTCAAGTGCAGAGGGTGACAATTTTCGAATCATAACTGGCAAAATGCACCAAATTGATTGAAATGAATCTGTACTTTCAGTGCATACAATAGCCGACATTGAAACAACTTGGGTCCAATCAAAAATCCATAAATCACTTGGCAATTGTGATATCCAAAGTGATATCAACTCGGTCCAAGTTCGAGGTTACTTGGAACCTCTCTGGGTGTTGCGGGGGTAGAGTAATCTTGTTATTGTTAAAGGGTCCACTTCGATGGCAACTTAGACTATTGAATCTCTCAACTAACGACTCGATTATTTGATTGAGCCATCGTTGAAGAAATTTGTTCAGGTTCAATTTGTATGAGGAGCAAAGCATTCGACAATATTGAATTGGAACTTATGAATTCACTGGCAATGCAAAATGTTAATAATAAACTAAAGAATTTTCAATAATCCCCGTAATTCCTTCCCTGTTCTTGCAAGCTCAAGGCAGAAGGGAACAAGGATTAAAATGAACAAGCTTTAGAAGGGAGGACAACATCTTTGATACAGCGAAATCGTAAATAATTTACTAAATTTATATCATGTGGTATGAGATATTTCATCATATGTAAAAGATGAGCTTGATGGCACCAAGAAATATTTTTCATAACCGTCACCATGAGCTGAACTTATAGAGGTATTCCTTGTCTCCATGGCATGTCATCAACGACGACAATATTGATGTTTCAGGAACAGTCACATTCTCGATGGCACCAAGTGAATCGTCTTGTCCATAGACGCCAGTTGGCCACGTCGTCAAGAACTCACGAAAGATGGTATAAATTCTTGGCTTAGAAACCGCAGACAGTGAGGCTGGGTTGCGACTGAGCCTATCCAGCCAGATATAAATACCTCAAACGATACGGGTTCATAGAAGCATGTGGTATGAATATTTTTGCGTATAAGCGATGAAATTTTTCGGTCTCGTATGTCACATATTTCACGCAGAACCGACGTCGGCATATGTTTGGAGAATATCGTCTCCATAATTTTTTTTCATTTGTCTCCACATTCTATTTTTTGTATTTCAAGAATCTGCCTCAAGTGGATGACATGAAGACCACCCGTAATTTGTAGCGATTTTCGTTATTTTTTATTACCCTTTTATTCTTGAAAATTTGACTGGATAATGTCATGACTTCGTTAGGGCACAAGATGGCATCTTTTGATCATATGTCGGTGGAAGATGCCTTTAATTAAGAAATTCAAAACGCCACTTTACAATTCAAGGAAACTTCGTCAAGCATGGACAATTGACTCTCGATATGCGAGGGACGTCTTTGGGAAATTGGGTAATAGAAAACCGATTCATTATGGATGAAACATTTTTCCTAAGCTTTTTATAACGAAATTTAAACGAAAACCATAAAAAAATTTAATACCACTCGATTTTGATGGTTTGAATGTCACTAGAACGACATTAATCTTTTAAAATGCCACTTGGATTTGGGTTTTTTGATAGCTTAATTAATCGCGATTATGCGAGCCTAATCAAAATGGCGCCGAAAAAAAACCATAAAAAGTAAGTTACGACTTGTCACGCCAATTTCGGAATCATGACAACTCCCCAAATTCTAAAGATGGATGGTGAATGATTTATCTATAGAAATCTACGAGTATTTTATAGATTTTAACTGAAAATCTCATTTCCGGAAACCTCAGCGTTAGATTCTCTATATAAACCATTTCCATACTACTAAAATGCCATTGACATACTATGAGCGACTGCATCATATGACGCAAGAGGGTGCTGTGTCAGATAATTCGTCCGTACTCAAACAATTTCCAGTGCCAATTTGCTGCCATGTGAGCATGATTGAGAACGAGCAAAGGCAATTATGCGCATTTATGTTTTTAATTTTAAAATCATCGTTTTAACATGACTCTTTTATAGCAGTTGAAAGTATTATTTGGTTACGAGGAATAACCTTCAGTATCATTTGGATTAAATCCATTTTATCGAATTATTAAAAATTAAACGGTAACGAATCAATATGGGTAATCGCATACTATATAACCATTAAATCATTTAATCACAATAACAAGCCAATTTTGATGATGGGAAACAGGCCAAATTAAACCTTTGACATCCAGCGACCATGGAAAAACTACACTCGAAACAATATAGTAAATACTTCGTAAGGGTTTTATTTGTTATAAACGATGTGTAATTCAACTAATAACAAGGGAGAGAAAACATGTTTAATTAGTAAGTTTTAATTAACGCCATATTGTTGCACTCATTAACAATGACACACGAGAAGGAACCTAGTTGCTCGTGTAACAATTCATCAGTTGAATAAAGGTTTCAAGTTAGTCAACTTTTTTAAATAAATAAATTTTAGAGAACACTCCTGCCAGCTATAAATGCAGCCATTTAATTTACAAACAACCTTTAAAAGTCATTCAATACCCCCAGGTCAGTGGCAAGCAATTTGCATGCAATGCAACTGGTTTTCCCTTATGCATGTCCCTGTAATGGACATCGATGTCTGGAAGGTTTTGCAAGTACCCAATACTGGACTTTTGTAGCGTTTCACGTGAGTTATATGCTAAACTAAACGTAATACACGTTCCATAATCGGTCGATAAACTTTGTGTTTGTATTAGTTGGAGTTATACTAGGTATTTGATGAAGTATTCATTTTCGTGTATGTAACACTTTTAAAAGAAATGCAACAAATGGAGCTTTTCTGGAATTTCCCTCAAAGCCAACAAAACCCAATTTATCACGAGATAATGATACCATCTTCATCTCTATAATTGATATCTAAATGAAACATTACAAAATATAAATTGGTTTTCGTTGAATAGTTGACATTTATTGATAAGGATAAGATGGAGTCATGTTCTTGGAAGACACCAAACATCAATCTTAGGAGTATCGTTCCGGTCAATTGTTCAAAATTACAAAAAGTCGTGACTTTATTTAATTGGCGATATTGATCATGGAATTTTTCATATTTAATGTATCGCCATAAATAAAATTTCTTGAAATTATTTGAAATTTCTTGATTATTGAAATAAATCCTTAGCTATTGTGAGGAAGCCGGAAAATATGATTTAATAAATCCTTTAAAACTTCCTGGTATCAATTTGATTAGATTTCTTAAATAGTTATTTCTATAAGTGATTTGAAAATTTATTTGATTTGAAATCACCAGTGACAGCAAGAAGAATGTCCCTAAGTTCTAAGGTATTGTAGTATAACGCAGATCACAAGAAGGGTCACATGCTTGTGACTATACTTAAATTAGCCTCATGAATTCATGAATAACTTCTATGTGCAATTAATAACCTTCAGCAAATAACAGGCGTCAGTCAGGTAAACCGCCAAAGCGATAAATCATTCGCGTGTCACGATCTCAAAATATTTTGGTGTCATTAAGAAATCCCTCAAAAACGGCGTGAAAACGAAAAACAAGGAAAAAAGCATTGTAAATGTGGTCAAGTGTATGTTGTGTCCACTGAACCTATTAACAGCAATCACGATTGTGGATATTTGCACTTAAGGCGATATCCCATCGAATCCATTACAAACTTATCGTCAGTTAATTGAAATCTTGGTAAGAAGGAAACCACAAAACCAAGCTTGGACTCAAGTGCATGACGCCAATAACACCTCAAAGGAGAATCACAGATCACTATGAAACCCTGGAAGGTTCCGCCTTGAGCTGGCAAATTTTCGAGAATCGTGACCAGAGAAACTTCTTGTAAGTGTCATTAACAGTGACATCGATCAGAGTCAGTAAAACTGGATATTGATGGCACCCGTCAATAAATCGATCAGATAAAGGTTCGATGATCGGCTAATTCGAGTGTTCCACAAAAGTCTGACTTATATTTAACTTGAATTCAAGAGATTACCTCAAGGTCGGGATTGACAACCTTTCAAAATTTTCCATGACGCCAACGTTGCATTGATTGTGATATTTTTTGAAAGGCAGAGAATTTTTTGTGCAACATAGCATGTCTGATTGTGAAACTGTGGCTTTTCCGGAGTCTAAGATACGTATCTTGCAATCTACTATAACTCCTGATGTTATATATAATTCAATAGATACACTGCATTATCAACAGATACACTGTTTTGGTGAAAAATCGGAGTCAAATTCATTCGATTTGACATCGTCCCTCGTTTTATTATAATAAATTGACATTTTCTTGGTACCTCGTTTACATCGGATCTGTTGTCCTGAGAACGCTTTTCTTTTCATCATGTTAATGTCAAATGTACATGCTATTAGTTACCTGTTGGAAAACTTTCACTTTCCCGGTAAATACCGGGCATAATCTGAACCTAAGCTCATACTTGGTTCATTGTTCTATTGTTTTGGTGTTGTCTCTTTAACCTATTTACCTTATTTGGAGATAAGACATCTTGTTTGCTGAACAATTACCATTGAATCAAGGGAAATCTTGTGATAAAATCAACAGAATCCGATACACTTCCGAAGTAATACACGAAAGTCAATTTTCGTTTGTGTCGCAACTCAAAAGTAATCAGACCAAAATTACTCCTAGGTGGTAGTATCTAGGTTTCAGGCTTTTGAATATTTTTTTGAATAATTTATTAAAAACCAACGCCTGATGGAAACTTAAACAAACATTCCATTGACATTAAACTGCTTTAATAGAGTTTTATTTAGCTTTTCGTGAGAAAAGAAGAAGCCCACGATAAGAGCAAAACTCGACATGGTTATGGTGTTTGAAGAAGCCCTAAATCATTTGATTTGAATTATAAGAAAAGATAATTTTTTCCTTGAAAGATACGCCCTCTAGAATGTCTTCAAGGACTAGGCGTTCTGACACGTCCCGATGAGAATTTATTGCGTCTTATCTAGTGTCAAAGTCGAGTTATAAATTCGAAAGTGTTTGACAGTAAGTCCTAGATTCATGTGTCTTGTATAAACATATCAAGAAAATAGTGTTACAATTTGATCCTTCGTGATGATAGAATGTTGGAAAATGCGGATATATATAAGAATTGTAGCAGAAACGGACAGAATTGACCTTTGAAACTCGAAATCTCAACAGCCTTCAATTTATTACAATTTATTTAATATTATAATCTTAAATTTGTGATAGATAGCAGAGCGTGAATGATTTAAGAAATTTTTATGATGAAAATGTCTCGGAAAATCATTTACAAAAACGATTGAAACCATATACCTACTACTAATATTCAACGCGTTAAAGTTAGTTCGTAGAATATCATGTTGCTAAGATACATGTACTCGTATGTAGTATGTGATAAGAATTATAACACCTTCTCAAACTCATGACTTTCATAAACATGTAGTACAATTTATTCCTTTTAGTGGGACAAAACATGGTCCAATAAATTTCGATAATCAATGGGCGATAATACAATAACCTATCAAACACTATTAACACTGCAGTGGATGTTGCTGAAGGGTTTGTTCCAAATATCTGGCGTCTGATAAACCTCTTTCGAATGAAAATTTGGGCCAAAATTATAGAGATATATAGTGGATATTGTAATATTCAAGTCGGTATGGATTCCCTGACCGAACAGCTCTTGTGGCATATAAATTATGTGAAAACATATCCCAAAAAACTATTTGGGAACTGCTTTCGCGGAGTGTTCCTTATGTGACCCCCATTTGTAAAAAACGCATTCCTGAATTCAAACGCCCAAGAACTATTTTGATGTGTTGCCCCCTTTGTACTGTAGGTACACTCTGCAAACTGTGGTGAAGTTGCGAATAGTTGACGCTCACTGCATTGAAACCTTGCATGAGGAACTTCTAACTGATTTTTATATGCAATAATGTATGGCAATGTAATCCACTGTCATCTCTCATTTGGGGCTACATAAGATGTTAGAAGAAATATAAATGATGATTTGGTTTTGTGAACGTATTCTCATGATTTTCTTTTCATTACAGATCGACATGAGTCAAACAGGCCACTTCTAAGGTACGTAGGCGCATTTTAGTTGCTACCTTGAGTAGGTACCTGTAATAATATGAGTTTCACATCAACTTTAGATAAGAATCTCTTATCGCAATAAACCAACCAAAGAACATGATCGTTTTAATCGACAACTAGCTATAAAATTGTCAGGAGTCATTTCGGTCCCTGTAAATTGTCAGAAAAGTGCCATCATCCAGACTGGTTTATGCGAATATAGCAAGAATATTTCATTACAACATGTTATGATGATGATGTCGATTATATCACCTTCGAGTAACAAGTAATTCAAGATACAAATCTTATTCCATAGAGAAGCTAATCAGAGATAGAGCTCCAAAGAAGAACGAAACATTTCATGCTTAAGACGTTAAATTTTATTACTATTTGACAGTGATTAGCGATGGTAGCGTTATAAGTTTGTCCAATCTGGATAAGTACGTGATACAAATTTGTTTTTATGGATATTTCCATCGGGTTTTTGATAATCTCAAATCATCCTCCACAGATAATCATCCTTCCAACTAAAACAGAAAATTCAACGAAATAATTTCATTTTACTTTTTTCTGTAATTTTCGCAACAGTGTTATTATCATGTCAATTTTAAACGCAACAAGTTCTTAAATGTTCATCTGAAAAGTATCTACAAAATATTATTATCTTTTTATGGAACAACCAGCAAAGGTGAATGTTGTCCAACAACAGCGAGAAGAGAACGTACAACATTGGAGTCTTCATGGCATTCACATATCAATAAATTTCAAATATTGTCTGGTGCAGAGATGACTCCGAATGATAACTGAGTGGACTGAATACTTTGAGCTTGTCCCACGTTTCTGCTGTATTCAGAAAAGGGTTCCAATCCGTTTAGATCATTTCGTAACACTTCTTGCAATCCAGCGAAGCCCACGAAACCATGCCGTTATAACTTCAGGGTGATGCTGTTAAATCGCGAAAATACTGTTTTCTCTGTGGGTAATTAATAATGTCCCTTAATTGTCAAGATGGACTAAACCCACCATCATCAAATCGTTTGTAGTTGTGGTGAATTCCGGCAGTAATCCTGAAATATGATGGAGACTAACAGAAGGAATAATTGCTAAAAACCTGAAAGTTTCAGTGACCACATCAAATATGTTTCTAGGATCTCAGGGTTTCTAGGAGAATCGTGATTCTCGGATGATTCTAGAATTTTTGTGCCAGAACGTTTCTCGTTCAGCAAACACGGCACTGAATAAAAGCAACCCGAAAATGTATAACAACTCCGGATGATGTATCCCGTTCAAGATGCATTTGATATAGCCAGAGATGGAACGTACAAAAACCTATAAATGACCTGAAGCAACAGGTTTTTCGACTTATCGCAATTCTAACGCCCCACCAACCCGAACCTTGTGACTAGGTTCGTTTTGCAGAACCTAACAATGCATGATGGTTTGAGTGGTGGAAAAAACAGGTTGAATTGCAAAAAGTTTTGCGGATTTTTCTTCTTGCATCGTTTTCGTCATTATTGTCTCTCATTTAAACCTGGTCAGAATTCTGCCTTCTGGACACCACTCGTCCACCTCTACGTCCTCCTTCGCTTCATTCAAATGGAGTCACTTCAATCCTAACCTCAAGCTCATGTTCCTTGTCTGGGTTTTCTGAAGAAACGAACCATGAAAGGTTCTCGTTACCGGATGAGACCCGATACTTGTTCTGGATTGAAAAGGGAAAACGTTCAATTTGAAGGATTTCAGGGATTTTAAGGATTCCTTTATTCCATTTTTTGTGTATCCCAAAATTCCAGATTGACTAAAATTTCGAGTTGTCACAAGTGGAATTCCATTAAAACAATTTAATTTTTTCCACTTTTTTCATATATAAAATTCAATTTTTAAATTTCTGAAATTCACTTTTTCTTGTTGAAAAACAAAAATATTTCTATATTAAAAATTTTATGTTGCTAACCTTTTTTCGAAATCTACATGTATTCCAAAGGGAATTTTGTAAGTCATGTAAATTTTAATTCAACCACTCTCAAAATAAAACAGAATGCAATTTTTATCAAACTTATTTCAGTGCTTTTATGGAAACCCGAAAAACCTTTCCTGGTTCGTTCTTCAATTCTCTAGAGTATCCACTCGAGTTGCATTCGAAAATGCACCAATTCAAGTTGCATGGATATAGAAAAGGTTAATGAAAATTTTCTTCATTTCCTCCGCCATAGAAATGTTACAAGTTATAACTAGTAAATGTGACATGAAATTTTGTGGTCATTTTCTAAATTCCAGACTAAAAAAACATTCATTGAAATTATTAAACCCGAATATTTTGTTGAAAGCACAAAATGTATTACATATAGTATTATCACAGTGAAATTTAGTGGCAAGTGGCAAGAAAAATGCAAGTTTAAAGTAGAAGAAATAAATTTTCCACTCTGAATGGCCAATTTAAATGCACTTTTTATATAATAATTATTTTTAATGCGATTTAAATACCCAAGGAAAATTTAATGCACCTGAACAACCTAAGTGTTGTTGTTAATTAAATCACCCCACTTAAGCATCGTACACTGAATATGAACGCAATTTAATGAACAAAATTATTTTTAACAGTTTAAGCTTGTTAGGCATCTTGCCATTCTGAATATATACCTATATGAAAATAAAAACAAAAGTCACCATCTCAACAGCTCAACAGTCCAGGAGCTATGCGAAACAAACAACGAGCTACAAACATGCAACCAGTTGATGTCAGGTTAAGTCTTTAAAGGACCAACAACATTTCCACGTTCCGGAATTAAGTCCTTAAATACCCGGAGTAGTTTTTCCAGTACAATTGCATCATGCATGTAGAGTACAACAGGAGCTGTAGCAAGAAATATGGCAGTTACCCGTTGAATCCGGAATATTTTATTTTTCATTCCACTTGGGTACTTCATTACTCAGTGTTACGTAGGCAAATGAAATTTCATACGTTTAGTTTATTACATTAAAATTAGTTCGTTTGGAGTGGAAAATACCGAGGTATTTCGGGAATATCCTGGTCGGTCAATTTCTGTGACACCTCGACCCTTCTTCAAGGACCAAGCTGCAGAAAATTTAAATCAATCAAAAAGTCAATTTTGTCTATGTCAACATGAGTTTGGTCTGGGAAGATTCGAATAACGTCGCCCAGAAACCAATTAATTTCATTTCGGGGAAACTACGGCTCCAGGATTTCAGTGGCCTGGAAACAAACGTGAAACTTCCTCTTTCCTGCTTTCTATTCCGTCCTATAGTTAACCTATTATAGTAACGCTTTGTTTGATTTGTATAGAAAAAATGTTTCCTCCTTTACCTTTTCACCAGGAATCGATTCATTCACTCCTAAAGACCGGACGCCATGAAAATGTTATGAAAGTTTTCGATCAGCTTCTCAATTAATTAATGTTAAAAATTCAATTAAGTTTAATTGTTCATTGGCGGAAGTACAAGTTTACTTCCGCAATTTCAATTGAACTTCGGTTTTTTGATTAACTTCAAGGTGGTGTATTAATGAAAAACTTTAATTGACCGATGCTTTTTCGCAGGAGTTTTACTTGTGCACGATTTGCTGCCTGAACCTAGAATTTATGCAACCCATCGAATAAAGTGTAATTTGTTAAATTTTAGAAAGTAATAGTGCTTCATCATGACTGTTACCTCGAATGAGCAGTCATCATAGGAAAATTCATTTAAAGGCTGTTTGGGTCATCAACCCCCAACCCTATGCAGCACACAGCTCATAGAGGGTTCTCATCATCATCATCATCAGAACAATCTTCGCTATCGTAATCGACGTTCCCATCGTCATTTGATGGAAAGTAGCTCGACGAGAGGACGTTTTTTTGTGCTTCTTCTTGTTCTCCTTGATATTTGCAGGGTTGTGTAATATTTTTAGAAGTGGAGTTGATTACCTTGTTCTGTCAAACCATTTTGTAGCTGCAGAGTTAGCTTATAAAAGAGTGCTTTCAAAGATTCACGAGATAAAATACGCAACCCATTACGTCAATTCGAGTCATTCCGCTTGAACTCAAGCAAAGGGCTCAAGTTCCGCAGCATTAAGGAATCCCTTTTTTTAGAAACGCCAACAATGTCCTTTAAAGGATCCTTAAATCCTTTTTCCTGCTAATTCATCCTTTCCTCGTTGGTTTGTTGCTTGCTTGCTTTGGCTTTTCAGATCCCTATCATTCGCAAACATCGACTCCAGGATCGGGACACATTTTCTAGGATTCATCTTTCCTCCATATATGTATATAAACGCACATCCCCTGGTGCAGAGCCATTCATCGGGTAAGAGTTTGCCGTGAGGATTCCCTATGGATGGATAAAACTCTCGTCACTAGAGAGATGAAACGATGCATTTTGTTTAGGATGTTGTCCTACACGCATGCATCATTTAAAAGCGTTAATTTGTTGGAGCGTTAATACCTTGAATAGCTTAAAATCCTCAAGAAATATTTATTTTCGAAAGGTGGATTCGCGAGAGACGCTAATAGAATTCATGGTATTGAACGTTTCGTTTCATGACTCACTGATGGTAGATACGTGAGCGTCGTACCCCTTTCGGGGTCAAGAGCTTCGGAATTTCTGCCGCTCCTCTCGAAAGCATATAATCCCCTTCATCCTGTTGTTTACATTGTATACGTTTGTGCGTTCATCCCTCTTTCGGTAAGAATACAAACTAATTTGCCAATTGACAAACACAAAGAACTTTGACTAATTTAAATGCAGGGGAACCACCCGCTTTGTTGATTGATTGATTAAAGATTCATCCTATATGCGGGCTAAGTTCGATTGTTAATGGTACCTTTGCTTTTTTACATTATCAGATATCAATTCTTGAGTTTATCTTGTCGGCGCCTTTGAGATTGATTGGCGTTAGTGATAGGCTCATTGTCGAAAGAAATTTAGGCATGTGCCTGTTCTTTAATACATAACCAAACAAATGAGTCATTTGCGTCAATCACTAAAGGACTAATGACGAAATCTTCTTTATAAAATAGAAAATTAACAATCGATGACGATTTTTTAAGCATCAAAGGATCTGAAATTCCTCAAATAAAGTATTTTTATTTGACTGGACTCCTGCAGAATTGGGGCATTTTCAAAAACTTAAAGGAACTTTTTTATGCCGAATTTTTCCACATTTAAAAAATGTCGCTTGGACTCTGTCCGAATTCACAAAATTTTTCGGAATGTCCTTACGGAAAATGTTTCTGCGAATGAAATAAATTCCTTACTTTGTGATGATATTCCTTGCATTCTAATTAAATTGAAATTATGCTTTTCACAACTTCAACATCATGTGGTGAATGTCCTTTGTTGTTAGATAATTAATATGCAAACATCGTTTTCTCGAAAACAAATTGAAATTTTTCGTTATGAAATGCCAGTGTATACGTGTAAAAATGAACTAAATACGTTTAAAATGTTTAAAAACACGCGGATAAATACCTACTTTCCGTTCATAAACCCAAAGTAAATGTGATTCATATCGTTATCCTGGAAGTTCTCGGAACAAGGACTTTAATTTTAAAGTCATGTGATTTTATTAAATACTCAGAAAATTCATTGTTTTCAATGTAAATAAGTTGAGGGCTTTAGAGCTATGGTGCGCGTCGTCGTTGTTCCAGTTTTGTCTTATTCAAATACCTACATAATAGATGGGCAAAAAAGCAGTTGCAGCACTTTCATCAGCAAATATAACCAATCATAGCATTTTCCTAGGAGTTCCTGAAGGTAAACGCTTCACACTTTTCCAGGTTGACATTGAAATTCGGTTTTGTTCAATATACCAAAAGTTTATTATTATATAATATTATATGAATTTATTGTTTTCTTGTAAGGAGTCAGTGTTTTAGTACGACAAAGCATAGGTAGGTCCATCATATTCAAAATTCAAAACATTTTCCTTTCATGTATGAATGTCAACAATTTGACTATTGATCAATAAAAGCTGAATAAAATTCAATGAAAGTTTTCTTGAACGAAAAGTCCTAACTTCATTTTAAGAAACTCAATTTGTCTGGAAATAAAATTATTCCGAGTATTGGATGATTTCCACCAAAAATTTCATTCACATTTCGATGTTATGTTTACCTATGCTCAATTTGGTTTCAGGTACAGGTTGTGTATAGCTATTTTCATAAAAATAACATCCACAGACACTTAAGTTCCACTCTTGGAGTCCCTCAACGAATTTCGACCGTTGATATTGACAAATCCACTTTATTTGGTCTACCTTTGGTTCAATTTGATGTAAATTGGAATCATGTTATGTTTATTTGTGGTAAAATTTGCATTTTTTCTGCCATATCTCGGTTGGAAAAAATATCATGTCGCGTTCTATTGAGTCATAGCCAACATGAACTCCCCGAAGTTAAGGATGTACCAGTTGGCAATATCAATAAAATATCGAAAAAATATCACTACGTGTATATTCTATGAAACCTGGTTATCGATATTACGTTCGTGTTAGTGGGTTTTTATGTATCAAACGCCGATAACCAACTAAAATTGATATTTTATCGACTTTAAAAAATTTCAACTCAGCACAGAAAAAATTGACAGAGCAAATTTTATGCAAATCAATAGTAAACATTTTGTTTAGGATTTCAAATCGTTGCTGATTTCCTTAAAAAATAGAAAATATTATTTGATGATTGATTTGAATATTTTGCTTTCAGAAACTTTTAGACTACAACAGTTCCCAGACAATACGGTGAACTTCCCACAATGTGCAATGGAGACCTGTTCCGGGGCTCGCCGTGGCAAACAAAAAGCACAACACCAACATCAGGTCATAGAAGAAACACAACTTCATTATCCCCATCAACAGCAACATCATCATCATCATCATCATCACCACATGCATCCTTTACAACAATTACAAGAACAACAATTTATCCAACAACAACAACAACAACAACAACAACAGCAACAGCAACTCCAAAAACAGCCCCAACAACAGCAGTTGATGTCACAAAAGCACCATCACACAAAACCGATACAAGCGGAAAAGTACGGATTGAGCGTAATTATGCACTCTGGGTCTAGTACGCGACAAAATAATTGCTCCCCAACGCCACAACAAGCATTTCCACATTTCCCACCCCCACCAACCTACCCACCCCCAGGGATAACTTTGTCCGGGACCAAACAACAAGCCAATGCATCCGGGACACTTGTTACACCTCTTGGTGTCATGAATATGTGCCCAGGAGGAAGCGCCGACAGTGGGAATAGTAGTAGCGGCGGTGGTGTGGGGACAATCATCCCCAGTAGACGGCCAGTGCATCGATATCCGGAAGATCTTGATAGCATCGAGGTGTGTCCAGAACAGGACTCGCTTACTGTCAAGTCATTTCGTAACAGAAGTGGAGGGAGTAACGGAAGTTTGGATGGAAGTTCTGGCGGCGGAAATGTGGGAGGCATGGATAGTGGCAGCAGCACCCGCAGCACTGGCAGTCATGGTAAAATGACGATTGAGTCGCAGGTAATTTTAATCATTAAATACTTTTAGTTACGTCAACATTGACAAATCTAATATCCTTCCAGGCAAAATGGTCTCGGAACAATATATCCGCGACGATGGAGAAATTCCCTCAATCACCTTCAGTTCCATGTGGACCAATGTCGATGCCACACGCTCACCAGGACTACTCGTACGCATACTATGAACCCGGAGCGGCGATGAGGCACTCTAATATTCCGCCACCGGAGCAAGTAGCTGGACCCTCTAGACCACCTCCCCCGAACTCGATACGAGCTCTCCTATCCAAGGGCAAGAAGAATAAGCTATTGGTGTCGCCGTCCACAAGACAATCGTACCAGACGCGGTACGGGACACAGGAGAACTTTTATGAGGAAATCGCTGGAGAGGAACGGAATGCCATGATGATAGCAGCAGGTCACTCCTTGGCGTCCATCAACCAGAGCATGATGGAGGAGGAGTTCCGTCGTGTACAGAACAGACACAGAAAGGTGTTAGGTGAACTGAATTTGTCCGTTGAAGCCATGCTCATGCCTGAGACTCCGCCGAGCAACAGCCCAACTGAAGATGAACCTACAGACCAGAGTTCGGACAATATCACCGAGCTGCTGAGCACAGTAGGTCCAACGGACGAGCTCCTGTCTCCAATTAGCAGTTCAAATCCAGCATTTTGCGGCGATCTAGACAGTGGCTTCAGTGGAAGCAGTGGCGCCAGTTACATCGGCAGTCTGCGGTACCACAAAACAAACGCGGCTCTCTCGAGTCTCATGACAGCTCGCAAATCAATGAAGTCCACATCAGGTGGAACTCACAGTGGAAATGCATCCGTCACAAACAGTTCTAGTGGTGGAGCAAGTGGTACTCTTGGCACAATCAGTTCGTTTTACAACAGCAACAGTTGCCGATCGTCGCAACGCTCCCATGACGACGCAACTGAACACAGCACAGCACTTCTGGCACGTGCTTCATGTGGTCGAAGCATCGCTGTCAGCAGCTACACAAAAGTAAAATCAGCTGAAGATCCCGGGCCATCTAGTGCCACCGAATCCAAAGCAAGGAGCTTCTGGAACCGGAAGGGATGGCGAAAACTTCCTGGTTTCTCCAGCACATCGAGCGTCCATCAAGCCGGCACAGGTAAGTGGCAAATATGGGTGACTCCATTTTATTTTAATTTTTGTCTGCTACCAAAAAAGTATTCCTGAAAAATTTTCAGTAACCAATTTCAAAAACTCGTGGACACATAAATCAATCTGTCGAACTGAGGACGTAACCCGGAGGTTACCAAGTTAACCGAAAAAGTCCATAATTAATGGAAAAATTCAACGTCCAAGCTAATTACAATATCGTATTGTTAACGTTTATTATATATTTTATGTGATATACAACCAATGTTGCTCATATAAAGTACACAGTGGCGGCAACAATCAAAAAATGATAATTTCAGCTTGTTTGGGTTCTTAATTGAAACCTTTCAATCAAACCCATCAAATTTCACGACCACGAATTGTTTCCACATTCAATATCTACTTCATGTCGGTTATAACATTCACCAGTCAATGTGATTTCGATTCAGGCATTTTAAATTACCGCATTACCTCAACCTGACGTTCGGGATGAGTCTCAGTGCAACTTTACGAACGTAATGTTTGCGAAAAGGACATGGAGTCATCATGAAGTCATGGCGACTTCTATATACGGAAGTGACCCGTAGTCATAAAAAGCCAATTTATTGGGCAGATTCTGATGTTATCGAAACAGTTAAAGACTTCAACTCGGCTTTAGCTATGCCAGATTGTGATTGGGCCTCCTGGCGTTTAAAGTCTTTTGCCACCATCTCCAGATACGACCCATAAGCCATACATAATGCATGACGGATGTTTCCCGATATGGGAATCGTTTCGTTTGTGTCACAGATATGAAATGTATGATAAAACGAATTGAATAAATTTTTCTTC
Organism: Chrysops caecutiens; assembly: GCA_963971475.1. NCBI lineage: Eukaryota > Metazoa > Arthropoda > Insecta > Diptera > Tabanidae > Chrysops > Chrysops caecutiens. The sequence goes on along the minus strand of OZ020569.1, from coordinate 1,541,039 downwards.
AGCCTTATTTTTATGTGCTACGAAAATCATCAACAGATCATAAACAGAAAGTGAACGTTTAACTTGTAGTACATCACCTTAAGTGCAAATGCAAATTCGATAATCTCTACAAACACTATTGTATAGGAGTAACCCTGTAGACCAACATATTATCCTTGGAATCATGTAATTTGTGTCGTTTCTGTGAAATGTTTTTGGTATTCTGTCTGCGAATAATCCGACTAACGTCCAAAGCAAAAAAGGACATTTTCAAGTCCTAAACTTCATTCCGAAATGTAACTAATTCCCTTATAACTTAATCAGATTGTGAATATCATTATAAATACGTAATGAAAATATGTAATATTTTCGTAAATCTCAGATTAATATACCCTCTTGTATCAAAGTCTTATACGACGACTGTTTATACTTACCGTAGTTTAGTTACATTAAATAAGTGCCCACTCCGTATTTACTCTTTTCTAAGGATATACTCGTTCTTGGCTGGTTCTTGGAATTCATGCGAAAATGGCAGCGAATGTCCAAAAGAAGGATTTAACGCTTTATAATGAGATCATTCAAAAGAGCATCCCCGGATTTCAATGGTAAATCATGAAATCAAATCTTTCTTTAGGACTTTTTTGGACCTTTTTCAGATACACTAGTTGACTCCACTGCCATGTGTTAAAAGGAGCAAGTTGGTATTACTGGATTTCTACCCATCCCTGGCACTAGGCGTCAGTTTTAAGTGCATAATCATTGTTATCTCTTTAAAGTGCTGCAGAAACAAAGCAAAAACTTCAAATCCTCCTTCATTCTCAAGTGCAAACTTCATTATCCTCTTCATCGTGGCAATTGCAGTGTCGCCAACTTTTAAACAAAAAAAAACAAATTTAAATAACATGTGAAAAACTTTATGAAAACTCCAAATCTCATTCGTTTAACTAAAACAAAGTACTCAAAATACTCAAAATCCGAAAGCTATAAATCAGGATTAAAGTTTATCTGAGAAAATTGAACGAAGCTTTCTAAGTGGGATCAGAATGATTTGCAAAGCAAAAAAGGGATAACAATTTTCCTCAAAAATTGTGGATACTTGCAACAAACGATGGAGAAGCTCCAGAAGAGAGATTAGTATTTACTGCTTGTGAGGGTATTTCTCTAGCCTGGATTTATCAACCCATTAAGAAACAAGTTGCGGCCACAGGCGACTGTGGGAGGTATTAAATTTTAGTGCTCCACTCTCGTCCCAATAAAAATGTATCTCTACAAACCGCCAAACCGACTCTCTAATTCGCTGATTCCTATCATACTCATTTGTGGAACCAGAAGTTAACGAAATTCCTATAAAAGACTTTTATCGGATTCTTAAATCAAGTTTCTTGTAATCAAATATAAAAGAATTTCATTTTATTTTCCCTCTGGTACTCATAAAAATTCTTGATTATAAGCGAAAAGTAATTTTCCATTTTTTTGCGAATTTATTTTTTTCATTTTTATCATTTTTTTTTAACATTTTTTACAATTTTCGGGTTGAGAAAATTCTTTAATGTCGTAAACTGGAACGTCTTCGAGGATGATTCTAGCCTCGGGACGATTTACGTTTGCTTTAAAAAAATTCAATTTCAATTTGACTTACAGCTTAGAAAAATATAAATTCATCCCAAATTGTCACCTTGGCCAAGTAGACATGATTCGAGAAGCTTCGGGATATTTTCCGCATTTGATTTGGTTTATTTTCCAAAGAAGCATTGGACTTGTGTCTCTGATGAAGAAGTTTTTCTCTTAATCCGGGAAACCAATATGAAATGTTTGTTAACCCAATTTCGATTTTTAAGGCTAATGGCAAACAGATGTCTCTATTTTAGCTACTATGTTACAATTCATGGTTCCATTTTGGAAGTGAGGCTTTTGACAGACAGACGTCGGTAGAAGTGTTTACATAAGTTGTTGGTATCATACTTGAGGAAGAATGTGGGACGCGGCTGGGACTCGAATTCAGGTTTTCTGCTTCCTGGGAAGATTTCTTTTTGTCGACAATTCCACGATCATATGATATGCGCATGGTTTCCTTCTATGTCGGTTCATTTGACTTCCTTTCTAGCTTTGGTTTCTTCAGCCTAATTGAATATCTAAACTTATTCAAAAATATTTATAACACAAACCATTTTTGTGTGAAAATAGGACTGAAAGTTGAAACAAAAGGATATTTGACGACGAAGGTTATATGGAACGGCCGCAATTGATAAATAACACCATTAGCCGACCAAACAGTAACGTAAAAAATTAAAATAAGGATACTGCGGGTACGTACTCAGTCCCACTAAAATAGAGGTTTACTGAAATCCTTTTATACAAGAGCAGAGTTAATCGGTTTGTCAACGAACCAAAACGAGCATCGATTCAGCAATCAATGGATTTGTCAGATTAGGGACAAAGGCAGTTATGGATTAGGTAGGTCAGGTTGCATTGGTCGAATTCTTTAAATTCCCACTTCAACTGCAATGCACCTCGATGTCAAATTTTATTTTTATCGATGAACGAAAATCCATTAAGACCTGCACTTTTTATTGGCAATAATTCATCGCTGATTTTTGTATTTCCTCTTCCTGATTCATTACACCCAAACTTGCCCAAACTTCGTATTTCCAAAATGCATTTTGTCGGTGCAATCATCACGTTTTGGTGCAGTGCAAAGTTGATTGAGTTAACAAAAAAAAATTCACATAAATCAGTTTTGCACGTTTGTGCCTTTTTCGAGCTTTAAACAGGAGTCAAGATCGAAATCTGAGCTTCGACACTCCATGGCCGTCGTGGCTTGGAATGAGTTAATGATTTATAGCTACTGCTACAAAAGTCACATCACGTTTTATTTCTTAAATTCAACTCTGCAAATGTTAAGAAATTCGTTTTCTTAAAAATTAAGAAATTTGGCGTCGATTGAAGTTTCAACTTCTTTGGATTACTTCGTGCGAAACGAGTAGCACCTAGATATGTCCCGAATTCACTTGAAGAGTCGATTAGCAATAACTCAATCAACAACTTGTATCTACTGCATTCTAATTTACTGAATTTCTTTATCCCAAAGGTTTGTTTCATGACCAAATATATTAACAGACTGAAACAAATGCTCCATTGTCCTTTTGATCGCTGAATGGCCTGAATCAAGTCACTGAGTGTGGTTCCACCCGTTCCCAAGGCATTAAAATTTTTGGTCATATCTCAGTAATAAGCAGATGTGATATAAATAAAAATTGCTCTATATGCTTTTAAATTTTGAATTTTGTGTTTTTAAGCTTTCTGCTTCATGCTATTACTCACGTTAAACGATTTTTCAGCCTTGTTTCTTTTCCTTGGGTTGCGTCGTTCCTATTATGGCCGCTAACACGTTAAAATGTTAGTGCTCATGGTAGTTCAGTGGTTGGAGCATCTGTCCGGCAGAATGTCTAATGTTTACAATACCATTTGCGATTGTCTCTCACGGCTAAATTATTGGGAAGATAATAGTCGTAAACTTTTTGCTGATTTCATAGGCAAACAGACGCCCCATTCTCAAATCGAAACTGACGAATTTATGAGACAAGCTGCACAGACATTGTAACCAGTTACATAATTTTCCATTTTCCTATCTTAATAACGTCTCAAATCGTTATGACTCAGCTCAGTCATCATTAGAAATTTGTGGCCTATTATTATTTTTCATTAATGATACGGCTTTTCCCCTGTCTGTAGCTACAACAATTTATTTGTTTTGTCGTTTCGTATCAATCGAATAATAAGTAATTGGAAATTTGATATCTTCGAAAAGTATCACTTGCTAAAAGTTCTGAAAATAAAACTGAGGCTCGTGTTTGCCATAGCCGCAATTTCTCTTTCTCAAGAAATTCTCGCTCATTATGTAATTCGACTTGATACTTTCTGATAAAAATATACATGCTTTTTCCAAATTATATAAATAATTATAAATTCCGAATGCAAATTTCATCCTTTTACAATGACAGCTCGTCTTCAACTACCAACTGACAAGTCGTCCTTAACTTGATGAAATTCCTCTTCAACACGTGGTAATCGGCAGTCTATGCTTTATCACCAAATGCTTTGTGTAACAATGGAGATATGGCCAACACTTGAAAACATCCAAAAAAGGACATTCATTGTATCTCATTTTTGATGTTTAATTTCTTGTTATAGAATAAAAGAACATCGACTTTATCACCGTGTGTCCTTGGTGTCTATTGATGTCCTTTCTTAAAAGTTGCGTCTCGTGTCTGTATGGACAGGATAAGAAATTCGCCTTCAAACACAAATACGGACGATATCAAGCATCCGACTGTGAATGAATTGAATCCTTCGAAGGATATTTACAATCAATATCCTGATCTTGTATCCATGAACAAGGAAAAAAAATAAAATAAAAAAACACAAGTTTAATTGAGGATTTCAGATGAAGCATCTCAAGATTTAAGGATACTGTCTTCGTAGTTATCAAGTTCTTGTTGTTGGAAATTCTGTAAATATTTTTGCGAGTTATTTTTCTGTTATATTGCTTTTGATCCTTAGCAAATTCCTTCATCGTGTTCAAGGATGTCCTTCGCATGCCAAGTCTAGAGTGTTTCTTATATTCGTTTATTTTCTTTATTGTTTAATTGAATATTTTTTGAAGACTTGAAGTAATCAGGATGTGTTTCCCATTCTGAGTCAATCAATTATCCTTAAGATGTTGACAAATTCCAATAAATTTCACAAAAATTGCCAAAAACGAAAAAGAACTCGTTAGTATGTGTTGATCACTAAGTGATTTTGAAACGTCTTAAGATGTGTCACATGAATTTAATCTTATTTTTCTTGTTGACTCAAGGAGAGAAGCCGATAAGGGAAATCATATCACTTGGAATTTTTCTTATTTTTCTCTAGCAAGTAAAATGAAAATAATGTGACCTTTGGGAACCTTTTTTCCCATCATAGAAACTTTAGTTAATGAACTTTTTAAAAGTAATTCAAAAATATTTTTGTTTCGAAACTTTAATTGCTGACTCTGTCTCTGGTGGATTTGTTCCACGATTTACGACTTGAGTCATCTAAATGTTTTCTTCAAAACTTTAAACTTCATTCCATAAACTTTACAAAACTTTCTTCACGTTACAACATTTACAACAACAACAACAACAACAGCAGGAACAACTAGTGACAGGAACAATCTTCATTAATATAATATTAGTAATTCATGGTTTTGAATGAAAAACTGAAAAACTTAATAACAGTCTAACTGAATTTCTCTGCATCATGCAGCTTGGCTGCACCTGTAAATGCTTCAACGTTTTATCTTGATTAAGCTCCAAATATGGCGGAGTCAATTGCACGATTTAAATTTTTAATGGATATTCTGAAAAACACTTCAAATTAGCATTTAATGCGAAATGGATATTACTTAGAGATAAGACCATTTTGGGTTATTAACTAAACAGCTAATGAACTCAATAAATGTCAGAATTATGATTCTGGAAAGTTTTGTGAAGAAGATTCTTGTCATAATATTTTCTAGTTTAACTACATTTTACTATTTATCTACTTGAAATCAGTTTAATTAATATTAGTTCATGTTTAATTTATGCTTTAAGTAGCCTTGAATCGTGCTGCTTCTGTTGTCGGTAATACGAATTTATTTTAACTATGCTCATTGAAAAGTAGTAAGAGAAAAGAGAATTCAATAGCATGTCCTTTTGCATATGAGAAAGTGTAAACCAGCAGCTAAAAATGTACGATAAAAGTTTTAAGCACTTAAAATGCATTGAAGACACAACTGGCATTTTGGATGAAAAAATTTATGCAAAATAAAACTTTTTTGTAGCACTAGTGTTTCCTGACAACTCGAACTTCAGTGTGTCCTAGTTAAGGAGAATAAATGACGCCTTCTCTGTATCCTGAAAATAAAAGTTTCAAACACTCTAAAAAGCTGCAATGCTTTTGCAATTACTCTCATGGCATAGTCGAAAAAAGCAGTAGTAAGTTCATGGAGAAAACCTTAAATATTCAAGGATATTTTGTGATTCCGACAAAAGGGAAAAGTTCATTGTAATTCACACTTTTCCTAGAAGTTCACACTTTCAAATGAAAGGGTTTTTCCTCTCGAATGGAACTTCATAAGTGCTCAAAGATGTGCTTGCTTTTTCTGGAATGCTATTGTGTCCGAGTTTTCGGGCGGCTTCTTGAAGAAGCTAATAGCACAATAGTGACTTCCTTCAAAGGAAGTTTCCCAGAGAGTGCTGAGACGAACCCGACAAATGCCTCAATATTTCCGAAATGTAGAAACATGTCAGTCAAATGACCCAAAGTTCATGGAAAGGATACGTTGTTCCTAACATTCGGACGTTATTCTTTATAATGTTCATGATACTGTTTCTTAGTAGGGAAATTCTAAGATCCGTGTCCAATTCAACATTCAACACTTGACGCAAAAGCTCAAATTGATAATGGGCAATTTGCGCCAGAAACACAGCTTGAGGCCAAAATTTAAATTTCTTAATGGAATTTTCGAGAGCCTACCGGTATAAATTAAATTTTTCTCAATATTTTTTTTCAATTATTTTTTCGGTCATGTTTCTTAATTTAATCCGCTCTTATGAGCTTAAGATGTTGTCATTGGAAGAAATTTATGTTAATTTTTTAATTTCCTTTCCATGATCATGAAGTGCGTTGACATGACTCTTTCTCCAAAGAAGAAGTAACGAGGTTGGCTTGGCCACAGGACATCGGTTCCAAAAAAGCAAACCAAAGCGAAATTCATACATGACGGCCCATAAATTCCGGCAACTCTTGCAGAGTCTTCTCGTGAGGTGGAGATGGAATTCCGTTAAGAGTGCGTTCTTTAAAGAAGACTGGTGTCCAATAAAACGGAACGATTGCGCCTTGAGTCGAAATGGAACACAACTCACGACGTCGGCGACGGTTGTTGCACCACATAATTCGGGAAATGCATTTTGTTCATGCGCATGCAACTACAAAAAGTGCACTTTGTGGTCTTATGTTGAGTCTTGTAGTCGATATTCTACAGGCGGAAACTTTAATCCGACTGTTTCTCTACATTCCCGCCTTCAGGATTCTTGGAAGAGTCATGTATACGTGACCTTTCCTCCGGTGCATGAACAGTAAAGTTACATTGTTGGTTAAAAACAGCATAAAATTGAAATTCTGTTTGAAATTTTTTGAAATTTATTAATTTTTGTTGAAACAAAGTTTCTCATAAAGCACGTTTCGCCCTCGAGTAGCAATGAAGTCTTCCTGGTTCGTTTCAGACTCACATTCTCGGATCATGATTGGTGTCTGTGACAAAGTTGTCACGAGAGTCACAAAACCGAAAGAAGGCCAAACTTGAGACTTTCTCTAGATCAGATCGAAAACCATCATTACGATCATCATCAGAAATGACACTTTAACGACTGCATCTGGATATCTAGGTCATAATGGGAATCTTAACCTACACACCGGTTCAGAGGTTGGCTATGAGCCATATTTGGAAAATCCGTTTGTTTTCTATTTGAAGAATAAACCTTCAAGGTGCGCTTCTAATACCAGAGTGGATTTATGTCACATCCATCTGCCGAGCATAATTTCAGTCGTTTCCAATTACCAAAATTATAACATTCTTTCCACATGAAATAACCATATTTGAATCGTTATGCCATAATACATTAGGACTGAATACGTTCTCCCAGTTTTACCTAATTTTGCTAAGAAAAATGCAAAAATTCGTCGCATATTTCAAATGATCGCGGCACAGAAATACAACCTATCCGTGCACAGTACACGCTGTTCACAGACTGAACGAGAGGCACATATGTCGGTTTGCGTGGGCGCGAAACGAGCGGAACATGTCAGCCAACACACATTACTCGAAGCTGGCATTGAAAACGGAATTGAAATGTTTCGACATTTTTCTGATCTAGTTTCCTGTTGTGATCATATGCGGTGTTCCTACAATACTGTACGGGATCTCTTTGTGTTTGGAAATTAAAACGTTCCGAACCAGTCTTATGCAATTATCTACTGTTGTCCCTAATTTACTTCTTTGTAAAATTGTAACAGCATCGATAAGGCAGCGTGATCCTTGCTTAAAAAATCGCATGCTTCTTCATCCTTATTTTGAATTGATTTTAGAGTATATCTTATACTACGCAGCGGCCTTGAAGTTGTCAGACTAAGTAGAGCTGATTGGTTAAACAATAGCTTTGAATAATCAATCGCCGTTTCAAAATTGTTTGCATAGTAGGAAAAGAGTAAGAGCTTTCCTTTTAAGTCTACCTGAATGTACTGAACTCAGACTCATCTAGGTTACGACCTCAATTGAGACGTTGCGGAGTTAGAACATGAGACGATTGAAACTCCATTCCCTCCAGGGATTCATATTATAATTATTCAAGGATATGAACAAACCTTCTGAAACTTGCTCACACCTTACCAGCAAACGATAAGAGTACGGAAACAAGGTAAGTTCAAACATTGTTAGTTCTCGGTAAGTTTTAGCAAGTAACAGGTAAACTTAATTTAACTTAAACACACCCACACTCAAAAAACACATGTGATTGACTACCCTCTGGTGTGTATATATACAATGAACTCTTGAAGTGTAAACGAGTGTAAAATATGAACATATTCGCGGTTGTAATTTTCCACAAAGCCATAATTTCTAATATGAAGTTTCACTTGGAAGTTGGTGAAACAGAAACTACTTTTATGTTTTTAAATATGTGGTAGAACCTAGAGTTTAAGATGGAGTTTGAGTTGGAATGAAGTAATAAAATATTTCACAGTATGAAAGTTTCTCTTCGCACATCCTGAAAGATTCAGTAGATCCTGCAAGTAACTACAGAGAAACTGTTGAAGTTTTTCTTTTAACTTTTCATAAAATCTAGAGTAAATAATATTATATCAAATATATAGGATTATAGTTCAACAATAATCTTCTGGTGTTACTCTTTTGCATACACATTTCGAGCTGATCTAGGGCTTTTATTATATCAAAAGTTTTCTTAAATTATATCTTGGTTGAAGGTGTTAACAACCTGATTTATCCTGTAACATAAAAACGAAGAAAAGTATAGTGACCACACAATCTACAAGCTGACATTATTCATAATGTCAAGGAGTTAATCCTAGAAAGTGTCTCGAATCACAGACACTATTAACAATGTCTACTGAATCCTAGTAACAGTATCACATCCTAGTAAATCATAATCGTCCTGTTGTCTCTAACGTCATGACACCTTCATGAAGAAGGAACAAGGTGAATTTAAAAGGTATCATGTGCCTGGCTGTTGATCCAATAATCAATTTATTAAAAAAAATGCAGAGAGTCGACTTCTGTCCTTAAAGGAACACTCAGATGACTAGTATCCTTTTGAATCCACCCCAGACTCAACATAAATCTAGTTATGTATGCGTCCTGTACATTGTTTACTCAAAGTGACACAGGATAACGACAAGGATAAATGGAAGAAGTTATGAAATTGTCGATACCATAAAGGATAGCACAAACATTGTTATATGCTAAGTCATAGCTCGTCTTCTGGATTTGTCGACAAACAAATTTTGTGTTCGGATTCTGGATAACAGTATCAATCTAGGACGATTGAAAGTTTCGCCTTAAGGATTTGATATTTACTTATTTTTGAATTTTATTTTGTCAGGATTATATCCAATCCATTTGTCAATTTATTATTGCACAAACAGATCAAACTGCCAAAGCAGAGTGAGTTCTGTGATTGCTCTGTGTAAGTGGATGATGTCCTTTATTCGTATCATGGCATTGGTCCTGGTGTCATGATAAATTCGTTGTGTACTCGAAAATGTCAACTCAAAGATGCTACTTTCATCATTTTAGATTCAATATTTGAATATCTCCTTATTATCTTTTGTCAGACTCGACTGTTCCTTATGCATGGTTTGGAAGAAGAACGCAGAAACGATTTTTAATTCAGTAACACTATAAGGGATATATTTGATGGTCTCTCTGAGGGTGAAACATTTTATCTACTGTCCCCATAAACTGTCTTGAATTTTTTAGTGTCTTCAATTTACTAGTTTATGAAAGTCTTATCAGTGAGAGTCATGAACTATTTCAAATTTGAGGACGCGATCCAATCCTTCTTGATGTTCAGTTTGTTGTTAGTATTTACGAAAACAAGCCAATAACCTCATGACGTCCATTAACTCAATGTAAAGTGCTAAAGTCATTAGTGAAGTTGTTTATTAAAAAATACAGCATAAAAATACTATCTTTTTGAATTGTGTGACATGTCCTGTTTTTGTATTGTTAGGGAAAATCCTTATTTTAGCGATTATAGCTTCGTAAAGCTTTCAATTTCCACTAGAACACATTACAAAAGATATTACCCCATTAGCGTTATTTGCTTTTATAAATGTTTTGCGAGTCAACAGTGAAAAATACCATTAAAAATTTATATTTTTTATGTTTAAAAACAAACACCCGCGTTTGTAATGCTTCGATATCGTTTATTCCAATTATATCCTTTTTCTGGTAAAGCTCTGAATGAGCTTTTTTATTTGCCGTGTTTTCCCATGAAGACAAATTATGATTTTCCACTGGACTTAGTTTGATAATTTTGCGAAAGAAAAAAACAGGTCCATGTCGGGTAATTTCAGGACAATTTAGTTAATGGACTGAAGGACACCATGCGCGAGGATAATTTGTCTGCAAACACGAGATTTATGAACAAACATCGGGATCACTATGGTCACACGAAAGTTTAACAGTTTCTAAAATTGGTATTCGTTCAAGATATCCAGAATGTGTAGCATGACAGAGGTTAAATTCTGTTGGATGACTTTCATCAATGACCTGAATTTTCTAATTTCTGAGAAATGTTTTGATTACAAGAAATACCAAAATCAATTCGAGTTGGGTTCTCAATCCGTTTGCAAATTGAAAATTTTCTCATTATCCTCAAAGCGTTCTTGAGCAACCCAAAGCAGTATTGCTGTGCAATTACTAAGAACTCAAAATTTACCTTTGAGTAGAACGTTTAACACAATTTTCGTATTCACTTGCAAAGCTTACTTTAGTAAAGTTTGTGATATTGCAGAAATAACAAGGTTACCTTGCTAAAAAAGGACAGACCTCAGTATCGACTTTTGCAATAACAAACAACAAAACAGCAGAATTCCATTCAGATATCCGGAGTACTGAAATTATCGTTTCGTAAAGTAACAAAAGAACTTCATCAGAATTCCATTTTCATCTTAATAGAAGAACCCATTCATATCGGGTAAACGAATCCTTCCTCCCTTACATCATACCACCGCACACCATTTCCATCAGAACATCTATCCAGTTCTGTGATTTGCGACGAGCTATTTGCATTTGTAGCAGTGACCGGATACGAAACCCATTCCGGCAATGCAAGTGTATATTCTGTTAAACTTTAATTGACAGTAACGTTGGTTCAGTTCATGTATTCAATGAAGAAACTACAAACTGCTGGACTCTGGGTCCGATTCAAACATTGCAGTTGCAGCCAATTACTCATTGCTTTGTAACTGCACCAGGAATAACCTTCTCGAGGATGCAAACAAACCTTTCCAGTTGTGGTGCTTCTGTCTTGAAGGTATCGAAATGTTTAATGAGTCCGAAAGGAGTCAGCCTTTCAACACCGGTAGAACCGGGTAAAACTAAGTAAAACCAAGTAAAACTCGTAAAAGGTTTGTAAATTTTCCTTCCAACCATACAACAGTGAACTGTCTCTATTTTGCATATCTCAACGTCAGGACCTTCCCGACCATCACATCTGTTGCATAGTTCCATAAATGGGCCCTTAAAGAGTTTTGTTTAGCTAATTAGCATACATGACGTGACACCAACCTATAATTTCACTTATTTAGAGCAAACAAAGTTACATGAGGTTCCATGTCTAGCCACAAAGTGTGTATCCTTGTTGAGGTAGTATATAAGTTGCTACCTGTTACCAGAACTCTCCTCTAGCTTCGAAAGTCCTGGCTGTGTATTTGTGTCTGATGAAAGTCCTTTCATTTCCATGTAGCATTTTCAATTGAGTAGATAATATCGTCCACGTTTGACGCGTACCTAGGCATGATTATAGCTTCAAGTATTGCCTCCATGCATTGTAGCAGTTTGATGACCAGCTATTCGGATTAGGCGACGGTGGGCAAACCTCATCTCGACTTTGTGTTTGTGTTTATTTTTGGACTTACATAGTCAGGTATGACGAATTCAATATGAATATCTAACACAATATTTGGTTAACTCATTGACTATGGGACACTCTTTCGTGTGTCAAAGGGAAAGTTCCTCTTCAAAAGCTTCTTCTTGTTGGGTATCAACTTAGGCATGGCGAATCAATAACATGCTAAACCGTCCTATGAAATTCGGTAGTTTCTCCACAAATAATCCTCCACATTAATCCTTAATATTGTACTGTTCCTCATGAATCCTGTTATTATTTTCTGGGCTAAAATTCTAATCTACTTCAGAGAACCCTGAGGCTTGAGGTGATGCACTTGGAATCCAGTTTAATTTGTTAATAATTCATGTAATTATTTCGCCCCCAAGACGGCATTACAGCTTCAGTGTCAAAGTTAACCCCACCAAAGTGGGAGTAAAAAACTTTTCAAGGACTTTTGTAGGAAATCTTCGGTTTTAGTTGCCCTTTTAGCAATAAATATTTCATAACTTCATTTTAATTTTGTTCCAGTATTCATAGTTTAAAATAAGAAATATTGAAAAATAAATGTTCTTCTAAAAAGTTACCATTTCTTTTGAAGAAAGAAAAATATTTGCTTTCTTCTGTTATCCGCATTTTCTTTAGATGAAAACTTTTTCCGTTATTGTTTTGAGAAAATGTGTTTTAATTAAAGGAATTTTACGAGGAACGTGAATTATAAATTCTGGATTCTGGATTTTCTAAGAAATACTTTTCTTATAAAATTTTCTCTAACGACTCTATGGAATTTTTATGGAACGTTTATTTTGTATAATTTTGTTAAATTTTTGCCATTGACTTTGCTTCGGGCGTCACTTCAAGTTTCTCTTTATGTTTCTTAAGCACACTCGGTTAAAAAAAGGGAAAATTAAAAGCTTTCCTTCATATTTATTCGTTACCATTTGGTCAATTCTTCAAGGGCAAGTAGCTGAAAGTTTTCCCGGTTTCCTTTACATAACTGGTTACTTTGTCCAAACGCTTCTTTGCCCAGTCTTCGTCATAACCTCAAGATTTTATTTGTTACGCAATTACTGGGAAATAAATTTCAACTTAGGGTTTTTCTACAGTTTTCAGAAGTTAACATGTCCTTGGAAACTTCATGATTATACAACACTACAATGTATAAAATGCTTATATTGTGGCTTTTATTAAAGCTTCACGAGCCTGTCGTTTCTGGAACTTCTCTGATTTAGTTTTGCTTTAACTCTCATACTGTGTTATTCTTACTAACATTTTACAAACTTATTACTTAAGACGATGTTTGTCATGTTGTACAAAACCGAATCGAAAATGTGTTCTATTCATCCGTGTTGCCACAAACCCTTAAAGAAGCTTTTCTGTCCGCAAAGAATGAGGAAAGCTAGATGTCCTGCAGTTTTCGTTAGTCAAGCAGAAATTTTCATTTCATTTTAAAGAACAAATTACATGCAAATAATTTTCATTGATTATTTAAACTAACAAAGGCACAAAAATTAAATAAATTCTTTTCTTTCGAATTCAGTCAAGCAAAGTTTTGTTTCGCTTTTCCCCGACATCTAGTGAGGAGAGCTGTAAGTGCCATACTAAATTGTACTAAATTTGTTTTATATGAAATGTGTCTCGGATAGAACTTGGCATAAAAGCACACAGAAAGCTGTATCTGAGACACACACCAGTAACAAAAGTTCTCTCAAGTTCCGCATTTGTCAAACAGGTGACGCCGCTATCGGTAATTTCTTTGTTTCAGAATTATACTCGCGTTCTTTGAAAACTGACTACTTAAAATTGTTCATTTTCTGAAATTTAGTTAGACACTATTCCGGGTATAACTAAATAATTTAGCAGTTTTTGTTGTGTCTGTCGTTATTTATATAACAAATAACCATTAACACAGTAAATAGTATTGCAATAAGAGCTTTTGCTTCAGACGTTGGGTAGTCAACGTTTTCTTCCGTAAAATCAAATTAATAACAGTCTCATATGCTTGAGTTTAAGTAAAATGAAAGTCAATTTTCTTGATAGATTCTTTGGGAAGAGTGAATTAAAGAACCCGATACATTGATTGATTACCTTGTTTCAGCAATCCTCGTTTTCTTGAGAAGGTGACTGTGATTTTCAAAATTTAAACATTAACAAAATATTAAGAGAAACTTCTACTTGACATTACCTAAAAATTTGTCACGACTTCTAAGGCAGTTGTGTCATAACCACAAAACAAACTTTTATCAAAACGCGCCACAATTAATCGTTAGAAATTACTTCCACATGGCCACAGATTTATCAAACAATTTATGAAAAATTCAGAACAAATAAATAAAAATTTCACATTTTCTCCACAAATAGACTTCTGAGTCTCATCCGGCGTGCTCAGACAAATACGAGCTAGTTGTGCAAGTTGTGTACTGTTCCCCAAATGAATGTTTGCCTACAAAACATTACAAAACCATGTCAAGAGTTTGAAATTGAGACTTTTCCCTGTCCAAGTGCAACGAGTTCTGGAGAAACAGAAATCTGTTAATTTCGTCGTATTTGTCAAAGACTTTCGGGTGCCATTTAACTTTTAATGCAAACATAGCTGCTAAGTTCAAATAATTTTTCAATTGAATTTGTGTTTGATCTAAAAATAAACAGCAGTACGTTAGGAAAACACGAAAACTCCATTCTGTATGTCATCCTCAATTTACTCCACTTTTAATTTATTCAACTACATTTTCACAGGTTCAAAGCTTCAAAAATTAAAGCAAATTAAAAAGCGAAAATATGATTCAGAAATTTCCTCTTCGCGACTACAGTACAACCTCGATAATTGCAAGCCTCGATAGGCAGTGTGTAAGGAAACCCAGTTGAAAATTTCCGATTGTGTTAGCAAGGAACAAGGTACCTACATGTATTCGTGAATAAGTATGATGCATAAGGTCATAGTAGAAATACATGTATAAAATAACACTATGAATGTAATTGCGTCACTTTCTTTCTTCCTTCCTAACCATTGAAATGTGTTGCTTGGTTATTGCAAAAGACACAGTTTCCTTTAGTTGCGTTTATCAAGGTTGTACTGTATAATACATTATTTGATAGATAATTGACTCAACCTGAAGGAAAATAGAAAAATCTGTATGTCACAGTACAAAGTTTTCTAGATATTTTCTTTTCTTTGGTTCAGAGTTAAAATGTTACAGACACAGAAATGTAGAAAATTTTATATTCGTATAAATTCCAAACAACTCGAACATAAATGTTTTTCGATGTTCCGATTAATCCTCAAGTTGTGAAATGAAAATAAGTACGAGAAATGGAGGGAAATAGTTTTGAGATGAGTTGTGACTCATTAAATTTCTGATTAATTACGGGAGAAATTAAAGAATTTAATTAAAATTAGCGAGAAAAATTGGTTCGAACATTTTCTGCTCGCAATCAAACGCCATCGCATCGAATCGCGGTGATCAACAGGCGATACGCAACTGCGATGAAATTTTGCACTAACACCAGTAATTTACGTTCGTGTGTGGTTCACGTGAAAAACGCTGCTAACCTTGGAAAAACTTGCTTGTGTAAGTGTGTAGATGCATCCTGCACTTGTGTGTATTCATTGCACATGCAACCCGTGGTCCATTTGCGTGTCCGAGCGAACAAAAACCGTCCAAACTGCAGTTGCACTGTTATCACGAACAGAGCAGAGCGGAGTGTGCGTTACAGCACTTCACAATTTTGTATCCACCAGTCCGTTGTCGTGCGTTTTCTCCCATACAAAACCACCACCGCTTCGAAACGGACCGCAGTAACGGCATTCGGCCGTGACTTCGACGTCTAGGTTCGATGGAACTGCGTCCGGTTGGTGTTGTCAGTTGTCAGAATCGTGACGCGCGAGCGGAGTGTGAGTGTTCGGTGCGAGAACGAATTAATCGTGATTTTTCCTAGAATTTCCCGAGTTTTTCCTCACAAAATTATTCTCACACGAATATATGTTGCTTGGAAATTTCCCTTTTCCCATCAAATTCGGAAATTAACGTGCAAGTGCACTTGTGTTTACAAACAAAAGGAAATTGTTGCTTGTGTTTGTTTTCGTTATTTCTTTTGTGTTTTTTCAGGAATTTTCCGTGGAAAATGTGAATTTTGTGTTTGAAATTATTGGAAAAATTCAATTTGTGTCACTTTGATTACTAAAATATACAAAAATATTCCAAAAAAGTGTTTTGTTTTGAAAAATGTTCGTTCTGTGAACTCCAACAAAAGTTGGACTGGGAACTAGTCCTTACCCGCCATTTTGGATAAACAAGGATCACATCCGGTGGAGACGAAGTGAAAGAAATCAAGAACACACAAAAATGCTGCGATCTTCAATGGACGGAGCCCACAATGGCGTCATTCTGATTAAATGTGAGCAGACAGATATTTTGCAAATTTTGTTTATTTTTTCAACATTTTTAAGAAAATTTTTTTATTTATTTGATTTGATTTTCGGTTTTTGAATTATTTCCGTTTTGTTTATTTGTTTGAATCGAAAGCAGTCGGTGATTGTGTAGCGGAATTCGATCGCGGATCGTCCGCGATTAATGAATGACATTCCAACAGTTGAACTTATCGCGAATTTCTTAAAATATTTATCTTCAAATTTGCAAAAATTAAAAATAATTACGAATGTGATGAAATTCAACAAATTGAAATGTTCGCATTATGAAATTATGTGCATTTGCTAATTGTGTATTGGATAATGTGTATTAGCTAATTGTGCATTTGGATTCTGACACATCCGTTTTCCGTGTGCAAATTTTCGTGCAAATACTGGTTGGCATATAAGTTTCATTGAGACAATCTTTTCACGTTGTGATCAAGACGATCTGACCTCGGAAAGCTTCCCTAAACGACGCGCCCCACTTTTTCAATGCCAATTTTCTTGACCTCAGGAAATTCCCTGATTTTAACAAAATATTCAAAAAATGGAACACAGCCCCTCACAAAGTTGAAAAAGTTAAAAATAGAATTATTCTGTTAATCATACTACACGAAAATTTTGAGGTTTTTGTTTCAAATTCTCCGTAAATCAAGATCAAAAACAGAAAAATTTTGGACATTTTTGACACGTGAAAGGGGACGTGACACTAATTTTTGAATTATAACTCTTAAAGCTCCTTATCTGCCTTGCCTCAATATAAAAATAAACTTGAAACTGTACTGCAAGCCCGGAACTGTCCAGAAACGACTTGCATCTTGCGTCATTCGCGGGAAGCTTCCCACATTCCTTGAAGAAGCTTTGAGTCAGATAATTAGCTCATACTTTGACGACTCATACTTGATTCTAGTGTCATCGAAAGCTTGTGACTAAGAAACTTGCATGGAAAATGCATCTTTAGAAACAACAAGGAGCTACAATTGTGAAGACAGTTGTCTTGCATAAAGATGTCATCAACCAGACAAGTTTGTGGCTTTGCCGACTCCTTTGCAAGCCGGTCAAATTCGTATTTGACCGTCTCTGTAATGTCGAGTCGTCCAAATTGGGAAACTCCGTGACTAATCGACCGAAAAAGGTGCAAATGAACAGGTTGACATTGTTAGAATTCTGTCTGCCAAAATAAGACAACTCGCAAAAAAAGCATCGACCTCAACAAATTAAAGAATTACGAAACTTCTAGCGTGATGTCCAAATGCTGAAAGTGAACAGTTAATTAAGCAACAAAATGTCTGGAATTTAGGAAAATGTTTAATTAATTTAATTACACGCTCTTGGACGTGATGCTGGAATTGTCACTTTTTAATTATCTTCATTTGGCGCAGATGGTAATGAGCCGAAGTTTCCTTATTAGGTAATGTCATGAAATTGACCGAAATAGATAAGATTTTCGTGACGCAAATGGGCACAGTATATTCCCTTAACCTAATTAACCCTAACTGAACCGTAAATAGGCCAACATACATTTTGTATGGTTGACGCCCGTATCCTGGACGTTTTTGACCACATGCTGGTGATTCATGATGACCTAATTCGATAAATTTACGACACTCTAGGGATAGAGAGTCCCTTAATACAAGGGATAAACCAGGTACTCAAGTAAAGAAAGGATTCAGTCAATGATTTGACATTGTCAAACTTGATTTACTTAAAGTACTTTATAACGTTATACTAGTTGGGAGTATCCTGTTCTTGATACAAGGACGAACTTTCCATTCAAATGAAGGATGTGTAGCTAAAATTACGTTGCCTCCCATAACCGAAGTAACCAATTTAAATTGGGGTCAAAGTGCCATCACGACGTGAACCCTAGAACATATAGAAATTTTTGTCAATTTGAATCGTTGGCGCTAGATACGATCTCTGGGCATCAGCGCGCCCCGAATTGCGTCAATATCGAAAGGGGTTACAAATAGCATTGATCGAAATCTCTCGCAAAGTACATGGAACCACTTGAATGCCACGTCCCAAAGTGACATGTTGCTAATATCAAATGTAAACCCAATCGTAATATCACATTCAAATGTTCAGGTGTTTTTTGCTATTCCAGCTTCTTCCCAGACGGTAAGCCATCGCTTGATCGTGTTTACACGTTCGGATTTGATCAATTATTTGAGTTAGCTTTGTTAGATGGTATCGGAGACAACCTCACCTTTGATGGTTACTATCCAAAATCGAGTACATTAGGAACCTGGAATGTAGCAGCTGTTGTCGCTTGTTAATTGCTTTGGGATTCATGGAGGTTTGCGTTTTTATTGGTCGGTAATGGCTACCGAAAACGTGACTTTACTCTAACCTGTAGAAACCTCCTCTTCTGTCGGGGATCAGGGACTATGCTAGATGTAATTGCACTTCGCCCCATCTCAAAGAATGCCGCTTTCAAAATGTCTGAAATGCCTCACCGTTAGGTTCCTCTGCTTCAGGTCATGATGTAACTATTACAGATATTTGTCTTTGGCTTGTGTCAATTTGCTTTGTAAACCTACTCAAAACGTCGTCCGTAGTTGACTCAAGAAAAACTGTGCCTCATCTGTAGTTCCATCTGTTGACATAATTTCGGAACTAAACTGTTCTCACGAATCAAGTAGTCCGTATGTTAGTTTGCGAGGGAAGAAATATTTAATGTTTTCAAATCTCAAATATCGTGATATCCTTGAAATTTGTAAAGAATACAATTTAAATAAATCCGGTACGTGATAAAGAGGACTCTTCGCATCTTAATGTGATTCCGAATTCAGGTGTGGGTAATCCTGATTTACGGTGGTTACAAAATTCAAAGTAAATCCAGATTTTAAATTCTAGGATACACGAACATCCTTCAGAAGGGCTCATTCCAACTAAATTTGGAATTTTAAGACACTCAAAACTGGATTTCCGTCATAATTCGATTTGAAAAAAATTAATTTAAATTTATAAATTTATTGCCTATAGATTGAAAAAGCATATAATTATCATTCTTATCATTTACGACTGTTTGAGGTTTTGCGTTGTGAACATTTTTGAGACTGATAACAGTGAAATGTTATCAGCTCCGAAAAAAATTGTTTCATTAAAAATTTATGAACTTTCGCTACGAAGCAGTGTAGGCATTTGTAATCGAAATGAAATGATGAAAGTGATATTTGTGGTTATATCACCAAGCGTTTTGCGCTAATGTCATCGCCCAAATCAAACTGAGCGACTAACGCCCACTGTGACATCATTTTGGAATGTCGTGACACCATTACAATGTGACAACATGATATTCCTTGTAGGGATAACTACGGAACATGGTAACGCTCTTCAAGACACACCTTCTCTTGGACCAATCCCTGGAAACGGCCACGCAACACTGTGCTTTTTATTATGCAAGGCTTTAAGCAGTGTCCAAACAAACTGGAACAGAATGAGGCTATCAACCATTAAGTCAAATCAACATTGAAACCCGTAGTTAACATTTTGTCAATGTGTCATCATTGAACCGGTGTCGCAATAGCGTAATGTTCCGGTCTGCTGATAGGGGTTTACCAGAAGTCAAGCTTGGTCAAGTTAGTGAATAATTAATTTTTTTATTTTGTTTTGACGTTCAAGTACGCCACTCAGATATTTGGCCAATCAACCAAGGTATTGGATGAAAAATTGAAGCACAGGCCGAACGTATCAGCCTCCTGTAATCACTTTCTGCTGACAGACAGTTGGCTTGAAACACACGTGAACGGGTAAAGTGTTAAATCCCAGTTGAATCGACCATTAATTCAACTTAATAAAGAACCCAGGGTTGAGTTCGTGGAAAATTATAAAAAATTATAGATTTACACTGACCCATATCGACCCAGAGGGAAAATGGGATAATCACAGAGTGCTAGTCGGAATCTTCGGAAAAGCGTTGCATAACCCATGAAGCCATCTCCACCTCCCGAAGAACAAAGCCTTAAGGTTTTTTGAAGGTTTTGTATGGGAAAAATTGGAAAAATTCACTATTGTTGGGTGTTGCGTTCATGATTCCCCTTGTAGTGTCGTGGGAACGATTCTGGTTTCTGGTGCAATTGGCAATTGTTCTCCCGGTACTGATTTAGTGGACAACGTTGTACGGACAATGTTTTTAAAAATTAGAAACGCTTTCATTAATAATTCTTAGAAATTACATGGCGAAGTGAACTTTACAACATAATTCATATGAAAACTGCATAAAGATTGCACAAGTGAAATTAATGACGTGAAATTTTCTGTCATTATTGCAATTTTTCATATTCTCTTGTTGGGGTAATTCGTAATTTGATGCCATCAATATCAGTTTCCTGTGGGACTGCATTGCCTCGGAAACCTTTTCGATATGCGATCATTCAACCTTTTATTTTGGAATTTTTGTATTTTGCTTGCTCTTCGTCGGGTGACACCGGACAAATGATATAATAGAAGGTTTTGAGGACACAGTTTTCGTTCCATAAGGCAGAGTTTCGAATCGTGACACTTTCCTTTCATTTCAAGCTTGATAATAAATGTGAAGAAAACTTCAAAGAAAAATACTTAAAAAACAAACATAAAACATTTGGGGATAATGATAACCTAATGTTACATCCACGCAGTTCTGTCATTGAAATCTCCTTTTGGAAATCGGCAAAAATTGTAGATAAAAAAAAGATGAAATAACACGAATTTGTATCATGCACTGGGGGATCATGATATCCTATTAACCTATAAAATTGTAACCTCTTAAGAAAAGTTTGAACTACCTTGTTAATAAACATATTAAGTGTTTCATATCCTATTTGTAAATGTATCTATATCACGGAAAATGTCAATCGAACTTCGCAAACCCCCTATTGATCGCATTGCGTCATGAAGGTATAAAATCAAAGGGATCTTCAAGAAGATATGTAAACGGATTTGGCTTGAAACCAATAACATATAACTTGTTGATGTAATAACAACAATCAAGTGTAATGTGATAAATATAGCACAAAAAGAAACACGTTAAAAGCACCAATCTGGTCCAAATCGCATAAAAACCCGTCGCACTTATTTCATCAAAAAACTTCGTTTTTGGTTATGTTTACCACCAACAATATCACATAGATATGTATCATTACGCGTATATGGATACAGCAGAACTGATTATCCA
Organism: Chrysops caecutiens; assembly: GCA_963971475.1. Lineage (NCBI taxonomy): Eukaryota > Metazoa > Arthropoda > Insecta > Diptera > Tabanidae > Chrysops > Chrysops caecutiens. The sequence goes on along the minus strand of OZ020569.1, from coordinate 1,519,300 downwards.
AAGATACATCGGAATCATCAAACCATATCGGACTGAGTTGGAGCTAATAAGGTGTTCCCCGCTGAGTCACAGCCCCAAGTCGATATCAGTTGCAGCTGGAATTTATAAGGCATTTTTTGCCTCAATTGTAACTTGTAGCTTTATGGAATTTTGTTTTGTCCAATCATTGGGAGTACATGGTCACTCATGCAAGTCCAAGTCGCTGCTTGAATCACACAAGATCGCAGAAAGATCTTGCAAGATCTCACCTTGGCCATTCTGGCACGTAGCCTGGCTGGCACGAATTTAGTGTCGGCACTATCTTAAAACAAGAGACTACTGAATTCCTAGGATGCCAGGTTACGGACACTAATTACGTTTTCCAGGCATCCAGACGCTTTAAGTTTATCACTTGCATATCCGCTGTGTCTCGCAAGTGTCGCAACAATATGTCCCTCAATTCGATTTCAATTCAAATTCGGGTCAATTGTTCAATGTAAATGAGATAAATCAATTACTTTTTTTCGGGTGTACCCGTAACAATTTAATTTAATTTACTGCTCCGATTCCGGCGAGTAATTTTTGTTAATCAAATCCAACCCAAAACGGCTTAAATATACAAGATGCTCGTTCGAAATGTCGTCTGTTGAAGACGCAAGAAATTCCATTGAAAATGTTTTTCTTTTATTTATATAAATAACTATATCCACGTTTTCATTGTTCCTTCTGTGATTGATTTGAGTTAATTTTACGCAATTTTACAAATTATTTCAATACCCAATTACTGGAAATTGAACGTGCAAAACATGCTCAATTCGGCGTCAATTTACAGCCGCATTTATCGTGAAAGTAGTCCTTGGCTGGGACCAAATAAGGTAATATTCTGCTTTCCCTAATTACACAAATTTGTACCTGACATTTCCAATTTCGGGTAGAGTTTTTTGAATATTTATAGATACTCCTCTTTGGGGTTGGGAAGTTGGGGCGAGTTTCTTATTAGTGTCATAAAGTGTCTTCCGACAATCACAGGTATGAAAATCAAAATTAGCTGTAATAACTTTTGTGAAACATATCATTACGTAGTAAATTCATTAAATATTTATTTTTTGGAAAAACCAAATCCTAACTAACGTGGATTTGCCCAAAACTCGAAAATACCTCACGGAAATGGTTCACTCCATGAACTTCAGCTTTTGCGGTTCAATCAACTTTTAATCAACTCAAAATTAATTAACTAAATTTTTTGATTTTTGACTAATTCCATAATTAGAAATTTATTCAAATTCACAAGAAAGGGCAAAATTAACTGAATGATTTTTCACCGATTGTGCAATTTGTGAGAAGAAACCTTCGTTGAATAAGAAGCGGAAATGTGTGTGAAAGTGTCATTTTGAAAATTTGTTAAATTATATGTCACCATGGAGAAAATATTCAGACTAATTTACCTAGATTGGAGGAGTTACATTGGAGTTACATCCTTTACAAAATTTTCCCATGATTCTGCCATCTGCTAGAGGTGTGAATTGAATCTTTGGGACTACGACGAGAAGATGGTGTCACCGAGATTCCTATAGATACACGTCCAGAGAGGTTTAGTGGATCCATAAATCATGACTCGTTAGGACTACATGGGAATATTCCCAGACCACACGTCGCTGAATCACTGGACACTGCCCGCATGAGTTTGGTGAATTGATCGCGCGATTAGTTTCTAACTTTGGCTCACATCGCTTAGTCGCATAGTCGCCTAGTTGATTTCATGAATTTTTAGACAAATTTTGTATGTGCCGCATTTCCCAGCAGGGGCAACCAAACTAAAGTTGAGGATAGGACACTTTCATGGAACGTACGCCATCTCTAGCTGCGGTTTAGTGTGCTGTTTTTAAATAGACGCGCTTACAAACAGTGCAAAGATGGAGTTGGAAATATTTTGACGATAAGCGGCAGAAAATTCAATAAATTCTTGAAGTAAACCTTTTTTGTCGATTGCCGTCCAGTTCTATCTTTAGATCCAACTCACTTTGAGTCGGATTTTGGTACAAATATACACACGTGTTCAACTGGGGCTGCTGCTCAGCTTTAAATCTCGAAAAATTCTTCGGGTTTTGCTTATTTATTTACCCAGCCATGAATTTATTGTGTTTATTTCTGAATTTGATATTGTCCCCCTTTGAGAGAATTTATTTCGCTGCACTCTCGTTGCAACTGCAGTCGAATGCCATGACGCTGAAAATTTCAAACGCCGCAAAAAGTTTACTTGCCTTTTTCCTTTTTCATGATTTAGGTGACACTACTGCGTGTCCGGTCTGCACTATTTCCTTCAGTGGTACATGACACATTTCCTCGTTGATTTGCTCCTGATAACTGCACTTTTTCAGGACTTTATGGAGTCTGGATAATGATTCAGAACAGTTCTTTGAGTCTAAAGATTTGAAAATTTAAGCCTTTTGATTATTTGTAAACATTTTTCATTTTGAACAACTTTATCACACTCTTCAGTTTGTTGAATTTTCCGGCAAATGGTTAAACGACACTTCATCCACAAACCTTTTAAACCCCCTGAAATAGGGACATTTCATCCCTTGTGCAATTTGTCTTCTTTTCCCGATATTCATGGCTGTACCCAGTTGGTGGAAGTTGCTCCTGATACATCGATGGACCGCCTTGGAGCAACTTTGCACCTGGAAAAAGCCATGAAATGAATTGATTTCTGTACAAGACAATTAATTAAACTTCAAGTTACGCAATACCGTCATGTTGTTGTGGCTGAACATGACGGCAACATAATTAAGAAAAATTTCCAACATTGACACATGGAATAATTTCTGCTGACGTGGCTATGAGGCTACAACCAAGTTGTGGTCTAAGAAACCACCGATACTTGCGGTAAAACGATTAAATTTTGTTTATTTTAAAAACACTAAAACTTGTAAAACATAAATTTTGAGGTAACCAAATGTTTGGCGTATTTTATTCCGATTAGCGTCATAAACTCTTGAGTTGATTGTGAACATTTTTGCGTTCACTGAAAGTGGAATTTTTTGGAAAATTTCAAAAACACAGAATTCGCCAGGTCTTGAAATTGAGGCTTCGTGTGGGTACTTGAAGCAATCCCGAAATAGAATAAAATAAAATGATGCGAAGGAACCATTCAAGGCACAAATGAGGAGGAGACTTGACGCAAACACGTACAGACAGGACGGAGATACGGATTGCTGGGATTATTTGGCAGACTTGAACATCTGGCTTTGTTCATTTTCGAAAAACGCATTTGAATTTCGTCGGGCAGGTTCCTTTTGTGTTCTACTTTACTAAAGATGAAAGAAAGAACCTTCCAGACCTTTGTGGCATCCTTTCGCTTTACGGGAAGCTATCAAGTAGATAGGAATCAGCGAGAGATCATTTCCTCCGAGTATACTAGTGAACCTGCTTCTCAAACCTGCTTCCTAAACCCACTAACATCATGATGTGGGCAACACACGTATCCCTTGAAGCAAATTAGTGCCCCAAAATGTTTTCAATTCTCGGTCCCTCGTTCTTATAGCAACCTAGAATCATGACGTTATTTTCATTCTTGCTTATGTCTTCATTGAGTTTTGAAAATAAATTTCCAGTTAACTATTAATTATTTCCATGTTTTTGGAGAATTCTAAATATTTATTAGATACAACTTAAAAATATGAAAAGTATTTTGATTTAATGCTCTTTATTTTTTTTTCAGGTGAGTTCTAGAACCGATCCAGGTGAATGGTTTTTGCTTTGAATCGTAAAGTTATGTCCAGAATTGAGGTAAACATATAATCCTCAATTTTATTCTGATTCAATATTGTTCTTCCTAAACTCGGAACGCGTTCTAATGGCAAGTCCGTTAGTTATTGTTAAAGAACTCGGACAGTCTGACAGTCAATGAACAATCATCTGCAACCTGGTTTCTTTGACCCTAACATTGCTTATCCTGCTTCGAAAGTCTCTTACGCGACCTGACTTTCTACACCACTTCTTAATTCAGTGCAGACAACAATCTACGACATCTTGAATTCATCCAACCATTTTATGAACAATTATTTTGTAATTTATCCCGAAACCAGTTGTCCAAGAACAGAAAATTACCTGGAATTGTCCACACAACAAATTAGTCATTCTGGAGTTGTGATGACCGGACCAGAGGTGAACCCAGAAATTATCTGCAACACAAAATCCATCATAAACTCATAAGAGATTCATGACATCAACATTTCAGTTGCATCTGACAAGTTTATTGTTATTAACTAAGAAGAAAAATTCAAAAAGATATAAATAATGATTGCAACTTTTTAGCATTTTACATAACTCAGAACATGATACCACTTTATCCATTATCATCAGCTGCTTTTGTAAGTAACAAACAATTTAACAAAACCCTGCTAACAAGTTGTATGTCTTGATTGCGTCTTGTTTGTGTGTCGTGCTACATGACGCTTGGATGCTTACTGAGTCAATGAGCGTCTTGAGTTCTTTGACCGACAAAGAATCCAGTTTCAGTCCAATGGCTCTAGGCCGAAACTGATGATAGTTTGCTGAGATTCGTTCTGGGTTAGAGTCAACTTGAGATGCACTCAAAGCCCTGAAGCAGATTTATGTAAACGCAGTACTCCACATATTTTGGCCAGTCATTTTCAAGAAACATCAGAAAGAACCCAGTACTCACGTTTCTTGTGCATGTCATCATTTTGTTTTTCAGACTGTAATGTAACCTTACATGAAGCGTTGAGGAGAAGAGGAACCTTCAATTTTCAAGTAGGCAGTCTCAAATTTCAATTGCAGTCTTCACACGAATTGAATCCGTTTCATCTCAAGAGGTATCTTAGAATCCATCACATTTAGAATTGATCTTCATTCATCGTTGATGCTACAACTATGTTGAGAACATCATACTAACATGAATGACTGGAATAAAGAGCTCTCGAATGAACAACAACAGGTAAATGAAGGTGAGCTAAAGCCTGTGCAATCCAAAACAATCTGCCTACGCATCAGTGAAGGGCAAGCCTCCAGCTTGTTCACACGATGACAACGAAAAGTGGCTGAATCTGACCCATTTCTGGAGCTGAAGTGGGTTTGAGACCCTGAAGTGAGCGCCAAGTGGATTAAGATTCAAAACAAAAAAATGTCCAACCCACTTGACCAACTCGGCTAAAACCTCGACCAGTTGTTTATGATTCCATTGTTAATGAGACGAAGTGTCTTAAGAATGCATCTTGTCCATGTCGTAGCTCGTTTCTCAAAATGTCAATAAATTTTTTCGAATGAAAAGAAAATTTCTGACACGTGAACATTGGATTGCGTGCAATAATCAACACTGCACGTAGCTCCTTATATTTTCTTTTAAAATTTATTTGCGGATGAGTTAATAAATTCGTGCCCCTTCCTCTCAACATGACGCCAGAGAAAACGCACTTTGATGACGCCGATTATCTCGGCCAGGGTGAAGTGAATAAATCAGTTTTTTTTTAGCCAAAATGATTTGTGATTTTGCCACAATATTACTGAGAATGAGTGATATCCCAGCAAATTTTGTATTTATTAGACAAATTACAAAAATATTACAAGGAATTCAAATTAATTGAATTAAACCGCTTCCGGTCAAGGGAAGAAGCGGACAAATTCCGGAAAAGGAAGATTATATCTGGATGATTTTTAACAAAATCCTCTAATATCATTAAATGACTAAATGATTAGTACTTTATGTTGATTTTGGTGGAAACATTTGAAGGAAGTTGCATCTTGAAATTTCTTCAAGATCCAAATTGGACAGTGGAAATAAACTCTAAGAAGAAATTTTGAAGTTCTGGCGGATATCCGGAGATCGTCCTCTGTACACCTGCAGCCTGGAAATCTCCTTTTCTTCTGGAACTATGATACATTTGAATTTCGTGTGGAAACAGTGACTCATTTGAAAATCAATTGAAAAATCGAATAATTCGATTAAAATCTAAAGCATAAAACGAACTTATGGTGATAACCAGAACGAACTGCAAGGAAAAGTTAAAAGAGAGATAAAATCGGATTGAGGCATAAAGAATGCTTCCGTTCTATATAAAAGAATAAAAAACATTTTATGCAAGAATCGTGAACTTAATATTGGTATGATTCACTTTAGTATCATTCCGAGGTTCTGTGAAGTTCATAGATTCATGAAGTTGATCCAGTTTGAAAAGGTTTCTCTACGTTCTTAGTGTCCCTTAAAGATGGATAAAACTGTGTGTTTTGCTATGAATCTACACCTTTATCCTCTGCAGTAAAAGTATAAATCCCACAAAACTTCATTCCGAAGTGGAATCGACGTTGAGGTTTTGTGGCGATGCACCATGGAACGAATAAGGCAATATCACAAACTGATCATGTTCCAATGAAGGTAACAACACCATATCACTAACATCATCTGTATATCACAATCAATTTCAATTTCATTTAATAATATTGATTAACACTTGAGTGAACCGCTATCATTCCCAGAAGATAATGAAATCGTGTTCGCGTCATGAATTCGATTCATAGCAAACAATGCAGTTCCCATCGTTTTTGCATTCGATGCACTTTCAGTTTAATGCACTTTCCATTGCGAAAGCTGCATTAATATTAGAGCTATTGAAAGTTAATTGTTTCACCATAAATTCTTCTCGAGAACACGCCTCATTTGGTTTGTGTCTTGATGATTCCTCGTGACTCTTGAATCGTTTCTTGATAGCTGGCTCTCCTAGGTGACTTATGAATGTTGGAGTTCTTGAATTTTTGGCCATTCCATCAGGAGACAATTGGGATACATCATCATAGTGGTCAGACTGTATACAGTTGCGGCCGATGATGTGTGATAAAAGTCCGAAGGAAATATACCATACGAAGTGGTCCATATTCTGTGAAGTCTTGCAGAGTTCAATTTTCACCATCCAGGTGTAACCTACGTGTCACGTCCAGCAGGACCGTGACCTGGAAGCTCAGCACAGATTATAAACAAAAGTGTTATTGGTCGTGGTCCAGATGAAGATTGCGTGCAATTTCTCCGTGATTTCTCCAGAAAGCTCCAAATTGAAAATCTTCATGGTTCCGTTTTATGAATGAATAGATTCGAAAGTATCAGATTCTGTTGATTGTGAATAGTATCAATAATTAAATTGATTGTAAATCAGTCTCCCCGAAAGACTTGTTGCACTCACGCAATCCACCAAAACGCCACTCTCGGTAACTAGCCGAGGCTGTGGCGAGCAGTCAGTGGGCAGTAAATCGATTACAAAATGTAGGCAACCTTTGAAAGTTTCTAGTTGGAACGTTTTTAATCGTAAATCATATTGCATGTTTCTGTTAAACGTTTTGATTATAATTATTGTAGAGAGTATCTTAATTACTAACCAGAAGCACAGGAACCACTGGAAACCATTGAAAGACCTGGAAGCACTAAGAGCTGGTACTCAATAAAGATAATAGTTTATTGATAGTGTCTCGTGGACACAGTGCGTCGTCGTTTTGAGTTATTTCGAAATGATACTGCGAGTAATGAAACTTTTTAGTTTACGCTTTACAAGAGATATATACTTTATTTTCATTATTTTGATGTGCTATTGTTCAGTTCAATCCAAATTCAAATCTTTGTGTGACTTTGAATCGATTTCTGCATTTATTTGAAACCAGACGAGCTAAGATGGCTTTAATTAACAGCTGTTACTTTGCACAAAGCCGATCGATGCCAAGATTATTTCCCACGCACACGTCAAATTTGTCCCTCACACCTGATATCAGCCTCGTCGGAAATTAGTATTCTACCTGTGTACGTTCAGCCTTTTGGTTTGACGTACTCGTCGACTTGTGAATTAGTTGAAACACATACAAGACACCAAAAAATGAATATTCAAACAAAATCTTGAACCTTTTGTACCTGTGAACCTGAGCAGGTTTTCCTATCAATCAGTTCCAGGAATTTATAACCTTCAACTGAGTTTACTGAAATACAAACGGAAACCCGTAGGTGGATGGGATTTTTTATAATTCTAAGAATGTCTTGGAGGATTTTCGATGTCTAGTTTCACTTTAAAATTGATCCAAGGATGCACAACACTCGATCCACATGTTGTCAAATTTTGATATATCAAAATCAACCCACACTCTTGATGGAAAACCCATTATAATATTTCTCGAGATAAGAAGCTTTAAGAACTTGATACTAATCCAGTTCTATCATAAACACGTCTCTTATCCCACCTACATGCATTCAAATTCAAAAATAAAGTTTATAAATTTAAAGTCTTATAAAAATTAAATTGACGACGCATCATTTACATGAATTTGACAGATCCAAGGAATAAAATATATTGCTTCAAATTTACTTCATTTCCCAATGGACACTGGTATTTGGTGTAGTTAAAGATGAAATTAACAATCTTGAAAACGAAAACACTATAGGTACATATAATTTATCAACGCCATCTATTGGGAATTGAAGTAAAGAAATTGAAATTCCCAAAATGGCCAGTTTTTCCCTGTTTGATCTGTAATAAATGTAATTTTTATTGAACACAAGATGTTACCATAAAATAGATTCGGTTATCAAGTTTTTGTTAATGGTGGCTTTGGGCGCCATTTTGTTTGTAATTGCGTGGGCATGAATCTTTAGGGACTAGCCCCAGAATTAGAGTGATCTTTTAAAAGTTTTAGTTTTTATATTTTCAATCAAGACATGACTGTGGAGGCGTCGGAAACATGTTTATGTTTATTTCTTTCTGGAAGACGCATTTCCTCCATTTTATGGTCATAGACCCCAAATCTTTGAGTGACACTTCAGTGGATCATCATCTATTCTTCAAGATATTGTATTAGAATAGCACATTGAGAATATATCTTGGCCACTGCTCAAGATTTTGAGTAGAACACTGCCATTGAAAACATGAATGAATGAATGCAACTCTTCAAGACCCCACTAGCTGCCACGGGGATACATGACGCCATTGAATTTGAATTTCTTCAATGTTAATTGTTATTCTATAGAAATGTGGCGCACACATGTTCCTCTGATTGACGATGGCAGCTTTTATGAAGCGAAATGAACGTGATCAGTCCTAAGGTCTTAGTGATTCTCCTTTGGAGTCAATGGCTTCCGTTTTGTGGCGACACCAGCAGACGTTGTGGCTGGAATTCGATGGATTGGGTTTTGTGTTTGTTTGAATGTACGCACGAACAACCATTGGGGGGCTCTAGGGAATACTTAAAACAAATTCCATGGAGCCATCAACTTTCAAACCAAAATGGAACTAACAGCGGAAAAGTTATAAACAAAAAGTGCAACTTGCGTTCAGTATGGCACAGAAATTCTTTGTTCGTGTGTCTTAGACATGTCCAGGTTCTTCAAACAAAGAACACTACCGAGAATTCTAAATAAGCCGTTCTGGAGACGAAGACGACAAATTCATTATGGCCAGTCAATGGAACCAACTCGAGCTTTTTCTGTAGATCTACAGAATTTTTATTTATTTTGTTCGTCTTTGTGGGGACCAGCTGGGTGGCCGTGATATTTGATGGTTAGTTCCGCTGTATCCTGATCATTTTGTCCAAAACCAAAGTGAAGACCTCCCCACGTTGTGGATTTATTTCTTGAGGAATCAAGTTCCTCTCCACTATGACGGACTATCTTTTTTGATGGGAATCTGAGTCGCCTAAGAGATGTTACAAGTAAAATCACTCAATCTGTACACGTGATTCATCGTTTTGTGTCAAATTTTTATTCAAAGTTGTTGAACTCACAGTAGCTCGAATCCTTAATGCGCAATTTTCGTATTGACGCTAGTAATCTTGTGGTGGGCAAAAGGAAATTTAAACCTATGTAACAAAGTATACATCATGGTACGTAGTTAGTTTGTGACATTTCTGTCACATATGGCGATAAAAGTAATAATTTGGGGTGTATGCGAAACGATACTAAATCTAAATCTAATTCATTGGAATCGTTCGTTCGTTGTGTGAATTGGTTTGCTTGTCTAAATTTTAACGTCATTAACCTGTTTTTCTAATTGTAAGCCGAGGCCAAACCCTTTTCCTATTTTCATTTAGAATAAGTAGTCTAGTAGTATTAGTAGTAGTCCTATTTCATTCTGCTGGCTCTAATTGTGGGACATGTCAAGCTTAAACTCTTGACCTTCTAATTGTTATCGTTCAAATAATATCGCTTCATCAAAGAATGACTTCTGCAATGTCTTCCTTGTAGTAAAGAACTTTCAAGATTAAACTTCGAGATGAATAACTTCCCTCCAATGAAAGTTCATTGACTCCTGAACCAATTAATGTCTTCGAATTAATTAAATTTCATTTAATTAACTAATTACCCTTTGTTTCAATTGTTCTGAGTGCTAGAAATGATTTTGTTTATCCAACTGCATCGTCGATATCACTTTCTCCGAATGAGATATTTATTTCTGGAAGAAAGACAATGATCCTAATTAACTAGCATTGAACTAATTGCATGCAATTTTAATTAAATTAATTACATCTAAGCATTTTTTTGTCTTAAAATCCAATAGACGTCTGATTGAAATAATAAATTTTACGTGGAATCACTGAAGCTTAAACAATATTAACTCGAACTTGAAAACTTATAATTGACGCTTTTGCGTGCGGCCTTGATTAATCCAATGTACCCAATTAATACGTGCAATTAATTAAATTTTCTTAATTGTCGTGATTAAGGCTTTCTTTCTACAAAATAATCGTTTAGCTTCATGAATTTTGAGAACGCAAATAGCTTGTTCTTGTAAATGGTCGTGAATTTGATAATTTCGTGGTCATGATCAAAGGATAACTACTTGCCACGAAAATTCTACTTGACGTCTTTTCTTCAATGAAGGAGCCATTTGACATTTTCAGCACACAGTGATTCGTTGGAGTTGGGGTCTTTTGGCGTTGGGTTTGCCTCTAGCTATGCTGGAATTGACACAATTTCTCTGGTTATTGATGAATTTGGTTAATCAATTCATTCGAAATTTCAACCAGAATTCAAATGTTTTAATTCTAATTCTAGTTTTTCCGATTCTAAGTCGCTTCCCTCTTTGATGTCTTCCGACACAGTACTCAATCAAATTCATAATTGATGGCAACACTTGTATCGATGCTCCGAAATGTCAATTGATTGTTTCCAACTGCTCCATCACAAATGATTGATCATACAAGGAAAAAAAGTTTCTTCACAATCAAGAAGGTCCCCTTCGTGTTCCTCTCTCCACAAAATATGGGTCACACTACAATTAACATTTTCTCTGGATTGATTGAAATGTGCAAATCGAGTTGGACTGTAAATTGTGGCTCATCCCAGCTCAAGATACTAATCAGTCTTTGTCCCAATTGTCTCGACAGTATCTATAAATAGATTCGTATTGGATTCTTCTTCAATTATTAGAGTCTTTATCAACATGAATAACTCAAAGTGATTGATAACAACCAGTTCAGTGCATTCCAGTACAGTGTTAAATGCGAGTGTGACTTAAATTCTTGTTATCGACTTATGTCTATCAACAGATGTCTCTGAGAACAGTGAAAGGACTGATTTGACATTCCAACATGTCCCTTGGGTTATTGTCCGCGAACACCAGAAAGTGTCATGGAATTTGTAAACTTGCGTTACATTAAAATTCGTGTCGTGTTCCCAGTTGTATTTTGTGAGACTTTTTGGAACCTCTTAGAAATGATATCATCCCGATCTCATATCTAGATGATTCACAACTAAGGTGAGTTCAAGAAAATATCTTTATTAAGCCGTAAATCAAGTCTAACCTTGTTTGGCTCAAAGGTCGGGAAGCACCTGTTACGATTCAACAAGAAAACGTGCAATTTGTCAGAAGTGTCTTGAATTGCATAAATATTCATTTAATAAACGAATAAACAAATAATTATTTGAATTCAAACAAATGTCAACTTCATGGCGAACTGGTCATTAATTTCACAGGCCCCCAAAATGGGACGACACGTTCTCGCTGAGATGCGAAAAATTTATACAATTTTCCAAGACTATGAGTCACAGTAAAAAGATGACACTCCAAGTGAAACGGGGAGACTTGACTGCTTAATAGACTCCAAATGAAATTCTAGAGTTCTGTTTCTGTTTCTATTTATGCTACTGTTTTTGTTTGTCTTATAAATAGACAAGGGTCTAAGATGACACCCAGAAGGAGACAATTCTCCATTTAATGGCAAGTCTCCAACCACCGTGATGATCTCATCGTGTCACAGAAACGTGACTCAACATTGTGCGTTTTTGAATTACATAACTTTCAATGGCCTTTCGGACATCTAGTTCGGTCATTTAACTGTGACTCCTATGCGGGAGTAATTAACCCAGTTCAACGAGTTTTTGTGTCCAAATTCGAAATCAATGAACCAGCAAATTGAATCGATTGAACTCCTATGACCGATCAATCACTATTCAAGGCGAGCTGCTTTGGAGGCGATGTGGAGACGTATGTACTATAAACATATGTCGCCAGATGTGGAGAGGTCCGATGTTGGTTCACACTTCTTCTCAAGTTGCAAGACGATTTTCCTTACAATGTTGCTGTGACAGATCACCCAGATCTACCTGACCCCAACTTCAAGCGTCCTCCTCTTCGTCTTCATCTTGTTCTGGTCTGATAACTACGCGATGGTGTCACGTACGCCATTTGGAGCTTAGCTAATAACATGGTTGAGCATCAAATAGAATGTGTAAACAAGATCCCAGGTTGGTGAAGCTATTCATCATAGTTAAATGGTTCCCGTATGAGATATTGCTTACATTCGCAATAAATTTTGTCTGATTTATGGGTGTCAGGATCTTGAGAAGTGTTTTCTTGGAAATATTTGATGTCCATGGCTGTTTATCACATCCCGTATTAGATATTGACCCATCAGAAGTGATAGTGTCACCTTTCTCTGTAGATTTTTGTTAAAATTACCGTCACTTGAAGGAACATAAAACATTCGAAACGACATCTTCTTTGGGGTATAGATGACACACCTCTTAAATCTCAAAGGAATTTCTTCTAGAACCTTAAGACGTTGCGAAATTTATCAGGAAAAAGAAATGTTAATCATGACATAATCCCTAAAGATGATTGTCTGTCATAATTTTCTACGTATTTTCAATGTTTTCTGATGTTTTCCCGAAATGTTAAATTACATTCGATTCATGTCCAACTCAGTACGGAAGAAATTTCAAACAAAATCGGCTCATATTCAATTTCCGTTGGTTGAAGAATAAAAAAACTTTCAATGAAAGTCCTTTATTCTTTACTTGATTGAACATAGCCCAATAACATAGGAGAAAAATTATATTTCCGAAATCATAACCCGCAGAGTAAACAAAATTATTTCAATCGATTGGAAGAAATTTAATATTTTTATTGTTTTGAAGGTTTGCTTTGATATGACATTAAAAACCTTTTTGAGAGAATGAAAACTATTGAAGCTAAACTCTTTAGTATTGACTTTTCAAATGTCAAGCTGAATTTTTGTGTTATTCCTTTAACAATAAAAGCATCAATTTATCGTTTATTGTTCGATTGAAACAACACAATTTGTTCAATAACCTTATTATCATGTCCTGTAACCATGAAAACCCCACAAAAACCTTTTCAATAACTTGTTGTTGACATTTGTGATTGATTGAATTTGGGCAGTCTAATAAAAAGCTCCAAAGGCTGCAAAGACATCTAATAGAGAGACGATAGTCGGGTTATGAATTTTGCATCTTGTATTGGCCTAAAGTCCCTTAGGGTTGGAGGTAAACCCACCTGATTATGATGTGATATTGGGCGCTATATATCTCCAGGACGAATGACAAGATAATCATTTGATATGTTTGAGGTGATTCTAGCCATGAAGAACTGCCATTTAAATGGGAATGAAGAAGGAGAACTACCTCTAGGCGATGATTCTCTTCTAAAGGTTGTTATCTCCATTGATCGATAATTAGTAGTCTTAGGAAGGCTATCCGAGACGAGTATATCTATATCAGGAATCTGTAGAGAGATATGTTAAGCTGATATCTCTAGAAGGATATCTGGTGGCTCCAGACAGTTCAGTTTCTCGCAGAGGTAAATTGATGCCTTCGAGGTTATCAGAAATGTTTATCTTAATTGAAGCTATTTACCTGATATGAAGTCGCCATCCATGCTGGATTCAGGGTTAGCAAAGTGTGAATTGATGTTCTGATAGGAGACAGGCAATTTCCCTCTTTGGTTTATGTAACAATTACCAGATCAAACAATTGTCCGTCTCGTTGTGGCGGTATTTACAATGACACGTGGATGTGTCCAGTTTGCACTAAGATCTTGACTGAAGGTGCAGTTGAGCTCTCGGCATTACATAAATGTTCTCCATCAGACACATGATTAAAACAGAATGTAGTCATGTTTGAAAGCTCATTAAGCTCAGTCTTGATTTATGCAGTTAATTAAAACAAATTGACTTCGACAAAGTCCACACAAGCATTAACCGAAACAAGAGTCACCTGAGTCATGTAACTAATCACAGCTAAATGAGGGTGTTGCATTTTCATAGCCAATACACGAGCGCTTTCATTTCTTAGTCATCTGGAAAGCTTTTTTTATTATAATTCCGTAAAAGCTTAAATATCATAATAAAAGATAAATACATTTTGTTTGTTTTAATATTTTGACATTTCCCTGTTCGAAGTGGAATGTATTCAATTCCTTTCTCCACACAAAAAAGTGTGTGTGAATTTATTCCCCTACTCGTGTCGGTAATCTTGGATGGTTGTCAAAGATGAGTCAACGAAATCTGATGAGTTTTTTTCGATAGATTCAAATTTATTTATGTTTTTATTTGAAACATTTCACCTCATTGTGACTGGATTGCTGCACTGTTTTCCGTGGTATAACTCTTCTTTTATTTTTTATTCAAATTTCATTCACCTTTTAATTTTGAATATAATAACTTGTACATATCACACGAAAAACTTTGTGAATGGCGTGAGTTTAGCATCGTCATCCATATATTTTATAGTTCATTTTGAAGATCATTTTCGTAAGATGAATTTTTCTTCAAATTTGAGTCATTATCACGACCATAAAAATTATCCAGACCGGATCATTTTACTCGAGATATCATCTCTCGTAACGGTACAAATCTTAAATTATTTTTATGTCTGTTGCATCTTCTTTCTTGTTGGAAGTGTCAACTGTTTTTTTTGTATAGTAAGATGTCTTATCTTCTTAAGAATGTGTTACTGTCGCCGCTATGGTGTCTTCATCAATTTCCATGTATCTTGTCTTCTTGATGCATCTCATCCAAAAATATCATCAATTTTTAGGGATTTTTTAATTATCGTGACGACATTTAATTATACACATACACTGGAGATTTGTTGAATTCTTGTGGATACTTTTATGCCGGAAACATCAAAAAATTTTATTGAAGTTTAATTAAATGCAATTCGGGATTATTTGAAACGCTTTTTTTGTGGGATTTTCTTGTATCTTGTCGCTACTGCATCATGCCTTTAACCCCATTCCAATGTTTAATAACTGAAATGGTTTGCGTTGATAGTTCGTATCGTTAACATGTCAAATATATTTTGATGAGGGCTATGGTCACACGCAAAAGTTCATTGACATTTCCTCACTTTACTCAAATATATTATAAATTTGGCCCACTCCTGTAATTTCGAATGAATCTCTGGAAACTGGGAATAGTTTTCTGAAATTTCTTGAAGTTTCTTATAAAATCATCTGTCCTACGAAGCATCGTTACCTGTACACTTTTGCACCTTGTCTCTCCGATGCTGCTTCTCCGGCAGGTGGTGGGTCCAAAAAGTATCCGATTCCATATTTCGGAATCATCAGCCCAGACAAACAAATGAACATCCAGAGAAACCACAAAAGAAGAAATTAACTTGCAGATGTTCCCTTTAAAGACATGACATCTAATGGATGCAATCGTCAAAACCGGAAGTCGCTTTAATCTCAGTCAAGAAGGGTCTGGTCTGCAGGCCCAATTGTTGGTCTGTGATTTTGCATTTAATTTTCTGATTAGAGTAATTGGTCGTTTGATTTAGTCCCTTGGGCTAACAGTCAGATTCTATACCCCATCTCTAGGTTCAATGAAACCAGCAGTAACCGCTTCTTCAATCTCAGCATCGTTTAAAGTGAGTTACAGTGGACAAGTCGCGATGACTTGTCTACATAGCTTCTATTAATGGAAGGGGAGGAACCGGTTCAAGTGTTGGCTAATCCAACGCGTGCATCTAATTTCCCTTAATGGAATTTTGTGTTTAATTTAGAAAATGCTGCTTAAAATAAATGAACGCTTTAAAAGGGGTTGCGACCAGAGACTCGTCATGCAATTGCAACGATTTTTTAAACGACCACCCGTATTCCATGAAATTCAAGGTTTTCGGAAAACTTTGACGATTGTGTTGGAAAATTCTTTCTTTGAGGGATGATTTCGAATTAAACTTCATGCTGGACTTTAAATGAAATTAATTGACACAAAGTGACTTGACACTTCAGCTACTTGAAATCATCTTCTTGGTTCAGAAAATTTCTTGACGATCTCCGAGTGTCTGCAAAGGGTAATATTATGGCCCTGAAATCATGAATCCATTGAACTTCTTAGCTTCACTCTACGCTTGTGACGATATCCGCTTAGTTGATTCACTGCACTTTTTTTAATAATATTATTGAACTTCAAAGTTCTAAAGCTTGAAAGTTAAAAGCACATTGGTGACAATGCTATGACATCAATCAGTGTACCACCTCGGTGTACTAGTCATAGCGAGTGAAAATTCAGTGTTTAACCAAATAGCATTTGATTTTATTTAACGGCCAGTGGGATATCTCTTAGTTCAGCTTTTCCCGTTTTGTATAAATCCAAGGTTTTATTTTTTAAACGGAAGGTGTATCTTTATGTTTTCGTAACCGCTACTATTCTATCTCCTTGTATTGGTGAGCAATTTGCTAATTTGTTAAGTTTATTTAGCGAGGATCTTCAATGGACAACAGCTTATAATTCCTCATTGTTTCCCCAAGACATCATGTCTACCTCACTTCCATTAAGTTGTGACACTCATAAGACCCATGTGAGCATGATGATGTTTGAACATTATTTAATCTCCACTAAATAGCAGGATCTGTTTCATGATTTCCAAAAATGTTGCAGTTATCCTTTATCCGCTCGTAAGAATGTTTATCTTTGTTGACACAGGTTTAATATTACATTCCTGTTAAAGCTTTGTAAATATCCACTTCAACTATTACACTTGCGGTAACCGAGTAACAAGCAGAAGGAGAAAACCATGCTAAGTAGATATTAGAAGCTTCTCTGAAGACTTCAATTTATCTAAATGGCTCCAATATTGATTCTGTAACCCATAAAGGTTAAATACATAAATCTTCTTTCACGTAGGAGATATTCAAGTAATATTCAAGTGTATGAACCTTCTACGTTTTCTTTACTTTAGTGTTATACGATGCTCGTGAAAAAGTTTAATTCATTCGACGGTCTGTTGTACATAAAGGTTATTTGTTAGCCCATTGTGTGTTTGATGGGTTAACCACTTACGTAAATTAAACGGCGATTACTTTCAATGCTCTAAAAGAACCTTGCAAGACCCTCCTTAGTACAAGTTGCACAATTTGATATCTCTAACGACTGACCAGTTGTAGCACTCTCAGTTTTTAATCCATCAACCTAAATGGCAAGTCATATTACAAAACATGGTCATATATACTGCTTAACATCTCAAGATCCATTGCACCGACAAACTGCATCGTTGCAATCTAATTAAAAGTGCATTTTAGAAAGGAAAACCAAAACCACTTTTCAAATGAAAATTGTCCGCGCTTTGTACATTTCCAGAACATTCGTCGACGTCGAATTCAACGTATCTCAGTCTACTACGCCACCAGGAGGCTTCTGGTAAATGCCAGATGTCTCTGTTTAATCAGGATCTGGTTTTGGGCGACCCAGAAAAGAGTGTAACATAGAACCTGCACAAGGGCGCAGTCACAGCTCTATTTCGTGATTCGTCAATAAAAGTTTTTCCATAATAGCGTTTCTCAATTTCAGGAACGACAATCTTGCAGGCCAAGAAATATCGTGCAGTAACATTCGTTCCGTTTCTCTTATTTGACCCGGGAATGAGTCGAGACGGAAGGAAGTGCATGAAGCTTCAAGGGCGAATGTTCTAACCATTGAAATTGCATTGTCGCCATATTGGTGGTGGAGTTGAAAAGGTTCTAAAGAAAATTTCGAATTATAACGCAATCTGAATGTTTAACTATAAATTACTGGACAATTAAATTCAATAGAACGCTTTGAAGGCAACAAATGTATGACATGACATAAATTAATTACGTTATTAATATCATTGAATTTATAGTGATATATCACCTAAGCAAGGTTTAGTTCTAGATCAATTGGTTCTTTGAATGTGTCACAGGTGTTTCATAAATCAAAAATATTACATTAACAATTAACACGATTTTAATGTTAACATAACATTGCACTCTATTGACTATGTAGTTCCGTGGAACGAGTGTCAAAAGAATTTTTAATCATTATTAGCATTTGTCCCTCTTCTTTCAGGTAAGTTTTTGCTGGTCATTGAAATGACAAAAGTGAATCAAATTCCTTGTAGTCACAATTGTTCGTAACGTCACAAGGAAAGCAATTGGCGAACTCTTCTGAATAATAAAATCTCTCTTTTCCACTCTCATTGATGGGACTTCATCAACTATTTGTTTCGGAAAGTCTCAACCGTACAAAGTTCATAACATAACATTAAGCTTTGAAGTTCATTCCAATTCATAACTTCGTCTCGAAGCAAAATTCATTCAAAAATTATTTAACTTTGACATTGAGTTCGAGCGTAATTTCGACGTCATTGAACCTGAAAAACTCAACGTGAAATTCAAGGTTTAGGTGAAATAAAAAAGAAAATTGATTTATCGATTCGGTATCTTTCGCAGTTGTTGATACAAGTGTTTGTAATAAGTATTAGGAAACATTGAGTTTAATAAGTGAACAATTAGAAATTGTGTATCACTCGAAGATCGGAAACATTCTTCACCTTGAGGTAAGCTGACCTCGTTAATGGCTTTCTAATTGGAATTCAAGACCCATGATTGAAACACATCAACACGTTTTGTCTTAGGAAATTAAAAAACTAATCAAGCTTAAAGTTTTAAGAACAAATGCCACTTTAGATCGTCTTCATTCTGTGAAATTTTCATCTGTACGGCCTGTCGCTAGAGATATGGATTGAACTGAGTATTCAGACCTCATTAACTTGGAATATTCAAGAACATATTAATGTAACAATTAAATAAATTATCTCAAATCTGACGATATCTTGATTTTGTCCTGGTTATGGTAATGTTAAGTAGCCTGAGCTTTGCTCTAACCTTACTTGAATATGTTTTGTAGAAAACGGAGACCTGGCTAATATTTCGCATGAGATACATCCGGAAGTACCAAAATAGATCCATAAAATTGTATCATTTTTAACGTTTGCTCCACAAATTTAGTTCATCTAGAGTCCATCTTAAGATCTCGCTGGCAGTGACCTCAGGAAAAAGTGAATTTTCAAAATCACCGGAAAGTTTTGAAATAAAAAATTCGCTTTTTTCCACATTGAAAATTCCACAAACTTATTTTAAGACGTTTCCAATGACTTCGTTTTGCAGCTGAATTTCTTCAAGACTTGAAAATGTTTTTATTTTTGTGAATAATTTAGCGTTCTCGATTTTTGTTACGTCATGACTCACATGCCTCACGCTGAGATGAAGTAACTCTGGGTTTTCAAATTTACTTGGAACGTTTCCAGAATTTTGAAGAAAAGAAAATTATTTTATTTTGTTTTTGTTTTCGCTGGCGGTTAATGAGCCTTGAAGAGCGACGAATTGAAAAATCGCTTAGATCCAAACGCAAATGTTCCGCTAACTCTAGAAGAACTCCAAGACGAGGATTTGTGCGTCGTCATTGGCGCAACCATTTCCGGGGGTATGATGGACTCCAGTCGGCGTCAATGACACACAAAATATGTCGTCGAAAAAGGACTCATGAGGACCCAGTTGATACTAACAACCACAAGATCTCTTATTTCAGTAGTTCCTTCTCTTCACCATAAGATCGGGATGTAGCTCTTTGGAAAGACTGTCTAAGATTCAGCTCCAATTTCACTTTGAGTCAATACTTCCTGCACTTTTCTCATCAAAATAGAATGAAATTGTCATAACAATTCATGAGTTTAATGTTTGTGTTGCATAATAGTGCACTTGATCAAAAATGCAAATTAGTTGCTGCCATTTTGTGTATGTAGATTCAGTCAAGCCATCAAATTGATCAAATTTTAAGATTGACTTCTAGAGGAATTTAACTCCAAATGAGTTCTTCCGGTCAAAAGATATTTAAATTAAAATTTATAGAGATTGTCATGAATTTCCCTAAATGATTCTTTTGATCAACTTGAGTCCATTCGATCTTATCAACAAAAATTCAGAAGAGTTTTCCGATTGTTTTCCAATCAAAATTTACCAGAAACCGGTTTCTGGTGCAGAGATTTTTAACTTTTTTGGTCCGTGTTTTTCTTTTCTGTCTGTGTTTTCGGTTGAAGTTATCTTCAGTTGGTGATACTTATTCATTTTTAAAGCCGACACTTTTCTCAAATAAAATTATTGTTACAGAAATTGTATTTGTTTACATGTTATTTTTTTAACAAAAACACTTTCCATTGCCATGGAATTCCTTTCAAATGAGACACGCATTCCGCAAAATAATTTCATCGTGATTAGTCTAGCGTGACAGCCCGTGACCGTCAAACAAAATGGAGAATTCGCATCATTTGTCAAATTTTTGTTCAGAAATTTAAGTCAAAAAGAATTTGCGTGTTTTGAAAACTTACTAAACATTAAAAACAAATTGTTAAAATTTTTCGCACCTTCTCAAAAAAGACTTGAACCTTGCCGAGGTGAAACACGATTAATGCGTGTTAAACGGATTTAAATTTATTTTATTTTTATTTATTTTTTTGGAAAAATTTCAAATTCTTATCACGTCACACTTGAAAGTAGTTAAAAACTTTAGTCACGTTTTGGCAATGAAAGTTCATTTTCCATTAAATCTTGTTTTTATTTTGGCTTTTCTTATTTAAAAAAGAATTTATTAAAAATTGAAGAAAATCATGCGAATAAGCCGCAATGTATGCATTTATCTCGCAGACTGTTAATTCAAGTAGATATACTATAAGCTAGATGTCGGTGAAGAAAACGACTATTAACTCTAAAAATATACTGTCAATAGTAGTTTTAGTTGGTGCGGATGGAACGATTACATGTTGTTTGAATACAAAAACATTAATAAATATAAAAACAAACCACTTGAGAGACTAAATTTGTCCTTAAAATAAATAAAAATCCAGTAAATCCTCAAAAAGCATTCAAAGTGTCACTTTGGGGCAATAAACTCCACCGGGCATTTTTTATTTGACAATAAAACTAATTCCGGCACGCGACATCAGGATGCATGACAGACATTTGACATGCCAGTCTCATGTGAAACGTCACATGAATGATAGGGCGGTCCCAGTTTTATGAGCACATTCACCTTGTTTTTACGGTAAAACTATGTTAAATGTTAATGATTCCAGGTAAGTTACATGAATTTAGTTCAACAGATGTCTGACACAGAACTCACAAGGATTAGGTTTAGAAATGGTTCAAATTAAAATTTTTATTCAACATTCAGGTTCACTGGATATCAGTGTGCTGGGAAAAAACATCCATGCCAAAGATGGCTCATTATAGAGCGTCAAGTCCATTTCTGTAAGTAGCATTTCCTTTTGTAGTTCATAAATCAACTGGCGCCATCTATTCCTCATCCAAGTGTCCGATGCGATTAGAACCGAGATAGGCTAGAGAAAGACTCTGACACAGAAACAACAAAGTCGGGTTTCCAGTTTCACGTCCTATTTTGGTCCTCATTCTGGCCTATGATGTATTCAACCTGACTTGGGATGTAATCTCAAAGATAGCACAATTGCCTGTTTTGAGAAATACATCTTCCTCCTCCTCCTCCTCGAGGGTTTTTCTCAAGACACTCTTTACATTTTCCTCAAGTGGTTTCTGTATGTTTGCCAACCTGCATTTGTGGCTGGGTGCAATGTTGTTTTATGATAAGTGGAAATAAGATACGAAAGAAAATCTTTGGAGAAAGAATTATGCTGTCTGTTACGCAATGATAAGACGCCCAGGCGAATGCAAGCCACAGATGCTTTTCTCTTTGATGAAAAAAGGCATCCAGGACAACCATTTTTAGTTTACGGAATGAACTTGGCAAAGTAATCTTTCCTACAACCCTTAAAAAATCCGAGTGCGTAGTGAAATCGGATCAATTGTCCATGAAACATTGACTCGTCCAGCATACTTTAAGGGTAGTTACGTGAACTGAATTTCTTGTTTATTTGTTGGAAAACTTCTTATCTACTCCTCCATCCTTAAGACAAACATCCTAATCTGTAAAATATCAAATGACACTCATTTGAATTCAAATAAGAACTCTCTTTTATTTTATTTCCGTCTCAAGCCACACATCCTGTTTGGTATGAGGGATTTTTTTAGCTTCTTACGCGATTAATATCACACCTCCTTGCTACTCATGTCCTTTGTAAAGTGTGGGTTGCCGAAAACCTAGAGTTTTTAAACAAAATTAAAAGTCGGTATTCTGGGTAATGACTTACAAAAAAGGTACCGCAGCGGAAGTCTTTAAACAATTTTCTAATTTTAGTCGTTTGATAAGCAACAAGAACTTTGACAACGTTGCTGATGGAATTTCATTCTTATTTTACATGAGAAGCAACAGCTAAGCGATGTTGCACTTTTTCATAGTTAAAACTGTAGTGTTCCAAACATCTTTAATAAATTACAAGCCCTAATTTTAATACCTGGGGACAACCACAGTAAGTAATAGCTAGTGATAATAATAGGGAAAAATTTGGAAACATTTACAATTTCGATTTAATTTGTAATTCTGGATAATATTTTAATTAATGAATTTTCATTTCTGTTGTGTGTGTATAATTCAAATTATTGCAAGTAATAAACTGTTTAATTGAAATAACTCGCCTCAGTAACTAAATTTAATAACTTAACACGTAAAACATTTTGAAAGCTCGAATTACCTTGAACTAGAAAATTGAATTTGTTGGAAAATTCTGAATGTGAAAGGAAGAAAATTTGTTAAGATTATAGTCTCTCAATAACCGAAAGTCTTAAACACTTAGTCCAATTGAGAGGACACGTTGGTTCAGTTTGTATCAAATTTTTGTGACGTACGCAAAAACAAGTCTATAGGCGAAGGAGGCAAACACGAGTGAAAATGTTATCTATTTTCGCTCGCGAGTGAATGTAATATTTACACTCTCACCCGACAAAAAGAAACATTACTTCGCACGTCGATAACGAAGCGAGAAGCAGAATTTTTGAACTATTTATTTTAGTTTTCATGCAAAGATGTGAATGTTGGAAAATTTATTAATCGTATTTTGTCACCTAAATTCGTTTTAATGCCCTAAAATTTTGACAAACTGCAGATGTTGCATTCAATTGAATAAAACTTCATGGCGCAACACAATTCTGGACAGGATAAAATCAGCTCGTGGGCCTTGTGTTCTTTCCCCTGAAGTCTTGCTTAATAAAAACAATACGGACCTACCATCGAAAAAACTGGGTCTCAGTTGGTCGTGGTGTGACCAATCATCGTGATAAATTTGCATCTTCATATTCATTGGCGTCACGAACCAGCAATTTATGGACTGTTACTTTTAATTTTTCTCCACTTTATGGGACCCTCAATATTTAATTTATTCATCACGACTGAGTTCTCGGTGAGTTGCGTCCATGATGTGCCTGGGATACCAAGTTGAAATTCTAATTCTAACATAAACTCAAAATAAACACTTGTGCAATTTCACGAGCACTCCAAGGAAGATTGGTGTGTGGTATTTTGCCTATTGTGTCCGTCCCCCATAAAATGGGGACTTGTAATAAGTAGAAAACTAATAACAGTAATAACTGAAGCAGTTCCAGCTCCACTTGTGCCATGGTTGCGATCAGTACTGCCCCATGTTGCTTGTGGCCGCTGGGGAGTATCGTGGGTACTATCAGGGCACCTTATCTCTGTTGTCTTTTTTGTTTTTCAGTGAGCAAAATGAGCAACCGGGTTCATTGCTCCCGGGTTACTTGGAGTCGAAACTTCTGCTTATCTGTGATTCAGAATGTCTGTTGTTACCCACAATTTCTGTCTATAGTTTCCTGAACAAAGGGAAAATGTTCCTTCACCTGGTAGAAGAAGACACTTTTCTTTGTAGATTATCCAGTCCATGCGTCCTTCTCCGGTCGATAGAATGCACCGGAAGGAAGAGGTTTCATTATTTTGATGTATCCAATTTTTCTTGTAAATGTTGTGTTTCGAAATTTACTATCAACACTGAGCTATTTTTGATCCTTCCCCATTTACTTCCTCACACCGGATGATCTTATCTAAGTCAGGCAGCTGCATCTAAAAATTTATCCCTCCCAATTAAAATGGCACCTACTCCAAGAAGTTTTAAATTTCTTCCACCAATTTTGACTTCCCTAAATCCAAAAATAAAACTTTGAGGGTCACATGAATCACGAGTTTCATGGGGGGAAAATTTATCGAATCACTTAATTCAAGATAAATGAAGATTCTGACGTACTGCAAGGGTCGGAATCTGTTTGAGGCATCTGAGCCATTCTCGAAGCAATCGTGGCTCAAAGCAAATCATGAGAACCCCTCAAGACGTTCACTAAGCCAAACAGAAACTGTACCTCTTGAAAACGTCGACTTGGTTTAGAATTAATTGCGCCGGTAGTTGACAGGATGAGTGGAGGATTTAGTTCCGGTGTTAATATAAAACTTCTAAAACTCAAATTGAAGTCGTGAGGGAGTGCCATGACACTTTTGATTTCAAGATGTCCATTAAATCATACCTCAAATAATGTAATGAAAACTGCATTCTACTCACACATCATCGAGGCGTCAAGTGCATCACGATTCGTTCATATTTATAACCCGTCAAGAATCTAGAAGCCTCCACAACAAACATGAAGAATGTGAAGGGTAAAATAAGACACTTGGTAGATTGCTGATTTCAAATAGACAGCCTCAAGAACGTAGATAGACCTACCGCAGTGTGAAACCTATTAAAATGGAATCCACATGAAGAACGTGAGAACATCTTCATCCTTCGCAATTCCATCAATCCCACTACAGGCGCAGATACTCTACCTTTCACCTTCAATAGAACATTTTCCAATGTATCCTTGATGATGATATCCAATAAAACTTTATGGGAGGTTCCGGGTTCATTTCATATCGTTGTTTTTAGAGCATCGCACGTGGAATTGTCTTCTCATAAAATAATTCCATAAAAAAAAGGCTGACAACATTCAAACATAAAAGCAATATTAAATTCAACAAAATTTCAATCAAATGTCAAAAAGTCGGTTTAGTGACTCAAAATGGCGTCACTACCAGTGACTCGATGGGAGTCAACTGTTGTGATTCACAGATGAACAATTGAAGCGCAATATCTCGTGATTTTTGACGCGTTAAAGATGCAAAATAGAAGCTTTCAACATTCCAATTTTGCGCGTAACTTTTCCTTGGAAAAACTTGTTTCCGGAAATAAATTCCCGGATACTTTCAACGCCGAGAGGAAGTGCGCACACTTCTACCAACACGCAGTCGACTCATTCATAATTTCACCACAGATAGCGTCTGTTCTGTGTCAGCGCTTCCTGTAGATCTTTGAGATGTAGAAATAAACTTTTTCCATAGAAAAATTTGTTTACCAAACAAAAGTTTTTGCGATTTTTCACTTTCTATGTTCCACGCGAATTTTGGACTCATGGGGAAAGGATTTTGTTGAAAATGTTGCAAGGACATAAGACATTGAGACAAAATTCCAAAAGTCAAGAACCTCCAATTTTTGCTCCTCACTTGGCGTCATCGAAATTTGCCCGGTTTGTGGAATTTATTTACAAAACGTCAAAGCTTCAAAAAAGTTTTCTATTTTTGGAGTTATAATTGCGTTACCATGTAGATCAATATTGACATACAAAAATTACGAAATGCTTGATGTAGAGCGTCTTGCTATCAAAACCGGAAGAACCAAAATGTAAATAAGAGGACGCACATTTGTAAAAGTGTCAATAAATGAAAATTCCCCCGAAAAATTGCACAAGTTCCTTGTTTGCCTTTTTGGAGACTTTTGGCGCCGGCGAGATGTTTGCGGAGTGGATGTCTGTGGAACACAATCAGATTTGCTGAGACTTGCAGGTTGCATTTCGGGGGAATTCTTGTAAAGTTTCGACGGAAATTCGAGTACAGATTTTCCAGACACAATGCAAGATTCCAAAGTTACCAGACTTGCTTGTTTGAAAAGAAAGGATGTTCACCAGTTATAGAAATGTGTTTAGTTCCTGTCTTCCTCTAATAACAATCAATGCATGTCAATATTACGCTCGATTGAATTTGGTAAGCCTTTGCGACGCTCTCGTGCCTTCTCTTAATTTCTTAGGCTAAGGTTACTATGCACGCGAATTGGTACGAAAATTTGTTCTGACGAGTTCTGATGAATTCAGATCAACTCGTGCGAAGAAACAAATCCCAGATTGGCGATGCGTGTGGTTACAATGGCAGCGAAGAAAACGTCAGAAGAAATTGGACTTTCAAATTGGTTTGATTTTTGACATCTCTATGACATGAGTGCCAGTATATACTCACTGGTTAGAGTAAGCCCTATCCCCACCCCTGCCTTTCTTTGGTGCAGGCAACCATGGTTCGTGCTAGTACCTATTGAGAGGATTTAGCTTTCGAATTACCGAAACACTTTCATCTTGCATGTGCTCTAAAACACGAAGACGAGGAAGCTAGGTTGAAGCACAGTTGAACGTGTCTCCAGTGACTAGATTTGAGTGTCTTCGTCTTAACAGAAGAAGTTGGTGTCTCTCACTAGGAACGCTCTTCGTCATTCTGTACAGTGATGGCTTTTGTTTTTACATTTTTCTTTTAAAATAAATTAAATTATTATAATTTGACGATTGTATGATTATTATTAGGTTATTGTCCAAATGACCATCCCTCAAACCCTTACTTGCTTAAAGTGAAAATTGTAGCCCCATGAAAATCGCTAAATTCGTGAATAGAATTCCATCAAAGAAACCCTCAGGGTGCTTCAAATTTTCAATTATTAAATGCCAAAATTCACGACAAATTATTGCCCTTAAATAAAAATCAAATTCAAATTATATGTTCTGTCAAGCATATATTAGTTCTTGGAGGATATTTCACAAGCATGGCATCGTTTTCAACCTCAGATAAACGCGCGTCTCATGATTTTGGGTAACCAAATTCCTGGCCTGAAGGTTCAAACCCATAAACCACCTTCAGAAAATCAATTATAGGTTGTGGGTTTCAAAACATTATATTGCATATTTAATGATCGCAGGTTCTAGACAAACTTTTGAAATACCTCAAGGCACCGAATGAATACCTGATTTATGTTCTGTGACTGAATTCAGACAAACGCGACGTTGACCCTCTAACCCTTGTCGGAAAAATTATTAAAAATTGTCCTTTAGAAACGACACGCGACGGACGGTCATTTCATTGAGTTCACTATATTTGAATGGACCTGCAAGGTTTCTCAGTGTCTTGTTTAGACACTTCTACTTGGAAGGATTCGAACTTCGTCTTTATTTGAATTACTGAAAATTTAAAGGAACGTTTACATCCCAACGCCAACCAGAAAGTGATTTTTGGCCCCTTCCTCACATATACATATAGTGAAAGAAACACGAAAATATCATAATTGCTGCGTTCCATTTACCTACAAATTTCGTTCTCAAGTGCTTGCGAGTACTTAGACATGGGAACACAAATTTCGGTAAAGTGGCAAAATCTAACCTGAATTTTCTCTGTCAAAGCGACATCATGTTTTTTTGGTTTTTTGAGTTCTTGTTTTCATTTTATTTATATTTACTTTGTACATTTGTTCTGTCATTTGTTGACTAATGTCTATATTCTTTTTTTGATGCTCCTTCGGGCTCATACATTAAAAATATTTCCAAACAAAATATTAAAATTTTACGTTGTTCATAACCCTTAAATCAGCTTGGCCATCTAGGGGATTTTTGTGAAACAAATAGTGGTCCGTCGAACACATATACGAAATTTTTACAAAAAGCATACATCATGTTGGTAGTGGTGCATATTGGTTTTTTCGGATTCCAAGAAAGCTCTCGCATGAAATCGATATGAATGAATTGTCTTCATTTAACGCAATTAGTTTTCTGCCGGAAGCAATTACACCGGCCATATTGTTGCAATGAGACTCCTTTGAATTGATGCAAATTTCATAGCAATCAGTATGAAATTATCGATTGTATTAAGACGGCACACAATTGCCGCATTAACTTTCTCTCATTTTGAATTCAATCAAATCGAAATGATCATTTCTTTGGCATAACAGCAGCCAAATCGGCTGCTGAGTCGTCGTGTGATCCAACCGATTGTCGATGGCTTCACGTCCAGGTAGCACGAACGATTTGTCTTTCACCTTCCACAGTCTTATCTTCTTCAATTCCGTAAATGGTTTCTTTATCTCATTCGAGTGATGCAATGAATCGTTTTATCTTCACACCAGAAGGGTGTCCCGGAAATCAAACCCGGTGTACTATAACCCTACTGGACACAACAAAGTCTTTGACAATGCCAAAGTATGGCGTAATGGCGATTAATTTGCGTCATAGACGTGCAACAAACATACAAGGATCAGACACCTTTCCCAGATCCATTACTCATGCTAGGTTTCTCACATTTGTCTACATGACGACATGACTATGTGGCCATGTGGTCATGTGACTAGATGACCACATAATCATTTATTTGGCCTGACATCGTCTGAGGCTCGCTAATTGTATTCAGCTAGGAATCATCGACTGGCACATTCTTGACTCCATCTTGGAGTTTCCAGTTTGAGTTGACCTCGACCCTTCTGTGGAAAACTCATCTTCGAAAGGTTTTTCTCGATTGGCCGCCATGTTGCCACGTAATTTATGTCTTGTTTTGTGTGCTGATTTTATTATTGCGCCATTAAAGTTCGCTTATTGCAGCTCATACGCCCGGAGGTGTTGTATATCATTGACTGGAGATTGAATCGTAGGAAGAGGCGTCTTGACTCTTGCATAAACTTCAGCACTGCATAAATCATCGCCCGCATAAGATGCGCACGTTGTGTGCCATCTTGTCTTCAGGATTCCAAAGAAGACATATTAAACAGAGAGAGCCCTCTAGAAACTAATTACTGGAACTGGCCATCGAACTGGACCCAACTCCTAAAAATCGTTCCACGTCTCATCTCAAAGTCTCCCACGCATTCTAGGATATCGAGCTCTAAGCAAACCCCCTGCAGGTCTGAAACTATTTTATAAGGTTGACGCTCTAATTGCTATGAATCTTCAATTGTTCGACTGATTTTGAAAAGCAGGGATTGGATACCACCTTGTCTTCTTCAACATGTGGAACATGAACGGAGAAAATGTTGAGTGCTCCGTAACCGGGAATCGAACCCGCGTCCTTCTGCTTTCCGGGCAGATGCTCTTACCAATGAGCTTTCCTTTCATGTTCTCACATATTTGAGTCGCCACAAACAATATTACTCTCCTGCCATCTCTGCCTCAGTTTAATGAAAAATTTAAAATTTTACAAAACGTTTCCTTTACTAATACATTGTTTTCTATTATTGTTTCAGGTAAGCGCACATTGGGTTTGACAGGACGAAGAAAAATGTTAGGACTCCAAAAAATGCTTCTTGTAGTAAATATCACCAGGAGAATAATAAGTCGTTTTCCCCAAATATTTTAACCCCATGTTATTGAATGAGTTCATAAAGTCCAGAGTAACATAAAGGACATTATAAGCTTCTTTGGAAAACAAGATCAGTTTTATATATAATTTTTATATAACACTGATTCCTAGCATCGAGTGGTCCTTATGGCAACCTGTTCTGTCCCTGGTCCTTGAGGTAATTGCCTTATAGACAATTCACCGTGAGAAACTGTTGCTTCTATTCCTTCCATGAAAAGATCCGGTGAATTCCGCCCGGGTTTCCACCTTGTTCCGTGAATACAATAAAACCCAGAGGTATTCCCCTGGTTTCCGGTACTGAAGGAAGAGTGGTCACAGAGTCTCCTTGGAATTTGTTACAGGAATGTCAGACCGTGAAATTCGCAAAATGACAAGTTCACCCGAACTCGAATCTGGCAACTCGCATGAACAATACACGCAGAACAAATGTAACAATTGCATTCAGTTTGCATTGAGTTGTGTTCAGTCTCTTCTCTTCATTCTGCCCTACATTTCTCTTGAAAGTTAGTTTTAAGAGAGACCTTTTTGAAAGAGAGTTTATCCAAATCGGAATAAAAATTTAATTTCGTACAAGAGTAAAGCGCAGAATGTACTAGACTGCTGTCATCTGTCAACCTAGTGAAAGGAATGAAATTTCATCGCGTTCTTTGATTTTTGTGAATTTTTGTGTAAAATCTCGTGAATTAATTTATAATTTTGTGCAAAACTTATTTAATTAAATGTTTTGAACTTAATTTTCAATAATACGAGTGCAAATTACTTAGTTTAGTGGGAACATTTACAATCCAAACTGCTGGGGAAACAAAATGGTGGATTTGTAGGCAAATGGTGTCTCATGGTAGCTTCTAGTGGTTCGAACAAGGTAATATTTCCCATAAAACCACTTGAATGTGAAATTAACTTTAAGTAATTGTAGATTGGATCCGGATTAAGTGAATTTTAAATTTGAAATATAAAAGACAACAATATGGACGCCAAAGAAGAACCTGAATCGATTTCTGGACGAGAGAAACTCGAATCGTGGCTTAACAAAGTGTTCCGTGTTACAATCACGGATGGAAGAGTCTTCTGTGGCACATTTGCCTGTACAGATAGAGATGCGAATTTGTTAGTTAGAGATTGTATGCAATTTGTACCGAGGGAGGACTGTTGGCTTGGACCGGAGAATGTTATTATCCTCAAGAAGTTTATTTTGTCCATAGAACTTGAAACTGACAGATCGTAAGGATTCACCAGTTTCTCTATAATTTAATTTATGTACATAGCTTTTAATTGTAACTAAGATTAAGTACTTACTCATGTAAATTGTAATAGAGTCTTTAACAGATATATTGTGTGTATAGAATCATTGTGAATTTTCCAACTCCTCCTTCAAGGATTGTACTTTAGAATTACTACTCAGTTCAAATCCTCTTGTAGGAGGGACACCGACTTTTCTCGTGTGAATTAATTCACCACTTTTGAAAATTTCAAGTTGATTAAGCGCACAGACGTATCATCGTCTCTAATAGTGAAAAATGTCAAACAAACACGCAAGAGTTTCCTTTTCCTAGAATTACTTATGTGCCTGATGGATAGTCACACATTTGTCTTAATTAAACGGAAACATGTGTTTCTCGGATCAAGTCGGTGTCGGTTCTGGGTGCTCTGAACTTCAAGAAAACTGAGCCGCACTGTTTGATGTGTTCAAACAAAGAAAATTTTGTGCTATGACGTTAAAGTTTATTTGGTCAGCCGGAATAGCTTCTCTGGATCAAATGACTTGATGGTGTCTCATTGGAGGCTTCATTTACAAAAGTTTCAAATATTTTAATTCAATGACTTTCTTGAGATGAAGAAGACAATCTTTTGACTTTCAAATTGCAGGACATCTCAATCTGACTTTTATTTGACCAAGAAAGTTAGGGAACATACCTACTTTCAATTGATAGAAAATTTTGTTCCACCTAAAGGGATTTCAGAGACTGTTAGATGAGTTGCTGTGGTCAAATGCAAAAGGTAATCTTGGTTTTTTGGGGACACGACCCTTCAGGAATTTGTCCCATGGTCCCCATTGGATATGGCAACCCAAATTCCACGCCATGTGCGAATCACGTTTTTTAACTGTAAACAAAAACAAAAATTCCATCACATCACTAGCCGTAAAGTCGATGACGAAGACATTTTGTTCGTGATGAAGAGAAACTGCTCTCATAAATTGCATTTTAGTTCGTTTCAAGAGAGAAATTATTCTCTTTTCGAGTTTAGAGATTGATTTTAAAGAGAAACAACGCGAATATATGTAATTGAAGAGAGTAAACGATTTCTCTCGTACATGATTGAACTTTGTACAACTCGAATTCAGTCAACAATTTTCACGTGAAAACTAAGGATCGCTTTGCAGCTGCTGGTTTCGGTGAATTTCTGTCGGTTTTAGTAGTTTTGCTTGCAGCGTTTCGTTTGTTTTAATTTCCTCAATCGAAAATAAAATAATTTCACAAAATAGTATTAAGTGAATAAAAAGTGTTTTGTGAAAAATCAAACTCCAAGAAACCGAATTTTTCAAAAAGAACATTCTCAACTTCTTCGAGGAGTGAAAGTGTCTGTTTTTGTCTTGGACTTTTGTACCTTCTGTTTTTGAAGTTTCTCGTTCTGGGCATCTTGATTCTTGACCCGGTCAGGTGGATCGACCCGAAGTGATTCAAGTGAATTTTGTTCTTTGCTTGTTGTTTCGTTTTGAATTTTGAGATTTCTTTCTGGCAAGAAGCTGGAAAAAATTGCAAGAAATACAAAAACCCAAAAAACGTGATTCGTCTCGTGTTTCTTAAAGCGAAAAAAAACCTTTGTTGTTGCCGAGAAAAGGTTCCTCGAAAAAGGTTCTGGTGGATTTGAATTTAAAATTTTTTGTGTTGGTGAATTGTTTTCCAAAAATTTAATTTGTTTAAAATTTCTGAAATTATAATTGTTTTTCTGTTTTTGGTGTTATTAAACGAAAAATTAATATTGCTATTAAACTAAAAATTGAAATAATTTAAACGATAAGTGCTCGTAATTTCGTTTTTCAAGATTTAATTGAAATTAGCGTTTTTCCTGGATTACGTCGTCTCTCGGACGGGTTAGCCAATTTTGGAGCAAATGTTTCTATCTTATGCGTAAGTAAATCACAGTATAACCTCGATAATTGCAACCCTCGATAAACGCAACTAACTGTGGCCAAGCACATAGAGTGTAAGGAAATGCTGTTGAAAATTTAGAATTTTTTTAGTAAGGAATAAAATACATACATGTATGTGTATGACAGCCAGTGATAGCAGAAATATATATGTATAAAATGGCACTATAAATGTAATTTCATGACTTTCTTTCTTCATCCCAGCCATTGCAGTGTGCTACTTGGTTATTGAAACAGCCACAGTTTCCTTTAGTTGCGTTTATCAAGGTTGTACTGCACATAATGTGTAAAGATTCTTGAATTAAGTCTTCAAATGTCCTGGAATTGAAACAATACTCTGTGGGATGTAACCCGGCTTATTTAGTAGTTAAAGTTACTGAATCACTTGTACTTGCATTAAATTTGGACCATATGTCTTGTATAAGAATGCATCTCTCGTGATTTTAGTTTCCGATATGAATTCGAGGAAAAGTCCCTTATGAACTATGATGTTTCATAAATAACTTTGACAAAGAACTCAATAACGAATTTCCAGAAAATCGTCAAAACTACTAAGAGGTTTTCCATATCATCTCCATCCTGAAAACTGAATTAAGTCCATGAAACTTTCATACGTTTTAATTCAAGTATCCACTCCTAGAAGTGGAAGGATGTCCAGTTTAGTGTTGCCCAAAAGCACTTCCAACTCAAATAAAGGACATATTTTGACTGTCCCACCAACAGTCCCTAGAAAGTCACTTTAATTTTATAGTAGTTCTCAACCAGGATGTGCTCGGTTTGAATCTAGATTTGGACATAAGTCAGACGAATCTTCTCTTTTTAATTAAAGAACCTGCTCAAGTTATGAGTTGACTCGCTTCGTTTTCTTGTTTCTAGGAATTACATTAACAACCAAAGACTATTCAAACAAAACAAAGTCTCATCTGGGATTGACCACAATTTTGTGTTTGCATTAGCAACATCCGTTTCCAAGAAATCCAGCCAAACATCTGCTATCCATTGGAAACGTTCATCGAGGCCCTTATCGGGGAAAAGCCCTTCCACCCCTGCAGTAGTAGACAGTTGCTTGTATTTCCTCCTTCGCCCGGATAATCATCTGTTTATCTTCCCAACGAATTCATTATCACCCTAAATCCAAGATGCTGAATTCTATCTTTCTTCAAAACTTGAACGCCATCCATTTCCGAGGCGTGTTTCCTTTCATTTCCTCTTCAAGAAGGAAATGTTTCGTGTTTACTTTAAGACATTACGACACAAGATACATATGACACAAATGACATGACATACTCGTGACAGTGTGGCGGTAATGTAGAGAAAAAATCATATTTACAGTTGCAACGTTTGTGTCAATCATTTGAAGAAAAATTCCTCCTCAAGTTCGAAGACATTTTCCAAGACGTTTTCCAAGCCCGAATTTGAAAACAAAATAAGGTACTGTCGAGTGTCATATTTCGTTGTTTTTAAATTGCGTAATTGATGAATTGGAAAGTCCACAAATTTGACCTTTTGACCCTTTCGTCTACAGAACATTTTTAATTTGGCAACTAGTAAACGACAATCGATTTCGCGATCGCACTTGCGTCACAACACTGGTGTCAGCGTAATTCAATGGTGGAAAATAAATAAAATAATTAAATTTCCATAACTCATCAATTCCAGTTTGGGGTCATGAAGAGGTCACTAGACGGATTTCATGCAATGTGATGAGCTTTGAAATGTCCTGCTAACTGCAAGGTTTTCTTTCACTTTTTGATTCCTCGATTTCCTAGAATTTCCTAAAAACATCTGGATCCAGCCTCCAAAGTTCCACTTGGAATCGACTGGCGTCATTGGTGGGTCTTAATAAAACGGGGTGAGTGCCGCGAAATGTCGTCATGACTAACGCACGAATACCCCGCGGAAGTCAAGACGTTTTCAAACCAAGCAGAACGTCTTGAAGTTGTCGCCAATTAATTAAATGGCTGCGATTTAATTTCGCGCTCATTCTTCTAAATGAAAACCCTGCTGCGTTCATGAGACGCACTTTAAACGTCTTGCGTCTCTATTGTGGGTTGACTCTACGGAAAAGGCCTTGGATTGAAATTAGTTTCATAGTGCGTCCAAAATGGCTCGGTTGGAGTTTGTCAGTGAGTCATGAACAGAAAGAGTCTGTGATTCTTCTCGTCTTCTGTTTCCAACACGGAAATGCCAAACTGGAAGAATTTTCTGTTTCTCTAACACTTCAAATTTGGACCGAGCTTTGACCTCTGCCAGCTGATGACCACAACGAAGCGTCTTGTGGACTTTAAGTCCAGCTCCATTAATTTCGAGCTTTAATTACAAAAGAACTAAATATGTTTTTGCTAATTATAATATGAAGAACCAGACACAAGTCGTTGAGGCAATTTATTGTTTGCACAACACACAATTATGAATTAATTTATGACGCTTTCCGGGCATGCTGTCCGGGTTTCAAATTTGGGTAAAGTTAACGAGTTGTTTGACCTTTTTTTCAAGACTGAACCACATGTGGTTGGAGACTGGTTTTAGTTTAGTGCTCCATTGACATGATTTGGACTGGGAAGAGTCTCAGAGAGTAAAACCACGAAAATTGGTTCATTTGCTGAAAACAATTCAAATACGCTTACCCGCTCTCTAGGATTTTACCTAGTACAACTCGCATGGATTTGATTAGTTGAAACTGGATTCTGCAAGATTCCAGTGTATTTGTATTTTGGTCCCATAAACTTAGCTACTTAGTTACACACAACTTATATGCTACATTCTGATTAGTTTTAGTCACTGATTTGCTTTAGCTGTTCTTTACCTTTTTCGCCGGACAAGAAAAAACTGTCCAAGGAGGTTTCTCTCCGGCCGTTCCTCGTATCTCAAATATTGCTTATATTTCAAAGCACAACTTCACTCGCTCGACAGCTCGTATCTCAAATATCTCGTATGTTAGGGTACTCGTATCTCAAGTTGCTACTGTATTATATTAAGAGATTTTCAAAAAAGGCTAATGACAAGAAGATGTCGCTTGTTGCGAGCAATTTTTCTCCTCTCTTTCAATTTTCATCTCAAATCAGTTTTTTGCCTTGGCTTGACGATGCGGAGTTATATCTCCAATTGATTCTAGAAAATGCCAAAACAATTGTGGAGTTGATGAACATTTCGACTAGTTCGAATGCAAGTTGTCAGTATGTAGTGCTAACACTTAAGTTTGATTAAATGAAATGGATTATATAAGACAACTGGATGGTCAATTGAGTGTCATGATATTTTCGGAGAGTTTGCAACCATGACACACCATCTGTTTGTGATCTTCACTCATTGGACTTAATTCAGTGTTTGGCATTCAAAATGACTGCAAAACTGTGGCCACCAGCATCGCAACTGAAAAACGTTGATTTCCGCACACCCGGGTCCGGGTTTTTGTCACAACTTGTCCGTCATCCATTAGTCACAACCATCATCATGTGGTCGACATCGTTTGTTTCCCCATTTGCCATGGGGACAGGAAGTCATTGCAGTTTAGAACATGTTCTAATAATAATGAAAAATAAAAATTAATTTGTTTTTGTTACAAAAAGTTCGTTGGACTTGAAATTGGAAAATGGCTGCCGTCGAGTCGGCCATTGTTTTCCATCTATGAAAGTGAATTTCTTTGGGGTTTTCAACCCGTCAAACGTACGTGACTAGAGTTTGACGAGAATAACTTTAAGACCCGCATTCCATTCGGATCTATTAAGCGACTTTATTGGAAGATGAATGACGCTAATTTATGTGACACTTTGTGAACCTTCGACGCCATTTTTACGTTTCAAATAAAAATCATTTAAAAAATATTTTAACTTCTCTTTGAAGGTTTGAAGGTTTGTGGTGAAACCTTCATCATTGATTTTCTTTATTCTAACAACACCAAGTGTAATGCAAGGAATTTCCCATACAAACGGCGTTTCTTTTCAAGCAAAAATCATTAATCGATCGACTTCCATCGATGAAGTTTTGTCGAGGTCGTAAGAAACCTCATTGTCTCAAAGACATCTTTTGTTTTTAACGATTGTTCTTTAAGTAATTTTAAACATGTTACGATATCACTTGACTTCATCACCATCGCGAAAAACAAACAAACATTTTCAAAAACATTATCGCTTCTTTGCTAACATAAAAATTTTTCATTGCCATTTTATATGTTTTTACATTTTATTGTTTATCTGTCAAATATCTGTTAATGATTTAAATTTAAAACAATTTTCAACAAAATGACTGCCAAAATCCAGATCAAATGCAAACATGGCGGAAACATGAAGGTAAACCTGATCATTTTTTTTTTTCAAATTTTCTTCAACATCAACTCACGGAAATGCTGCTTTTGTTACTGTTATAATTTAAAATACTTTTATTTACAATTATTAATGTTTTTTTCACTATAAACAAAACAAAAACGAGCAGGAAGTGTTTGCTTAAAAAATTTATTTCTCATACACCTCGTCGTAGTTTTGTCTTGAATAATTTGTTGTTTATCTTTAAACAAATTATAATTTTGATTCGTTATGTTATTTAATTTTGGGGTAATATCATATTACATCATTTTACAAGTGTTCTTTCTTGGGTAATTTGTTACTTATGCCACAAACAGATTTCGTTTTGCGTCACATTCTAATGTGATTTACAGGCATGCATATGTTATATAATTGATTAACATTTTTATAATAACCAATCAAACATTTATCCCAGACTGTGGAACAAATTTAGTTTTGAATTCAGCTTCACGATCGTGTTACACATGTGTCTCATGAACTATTGAAGAGTTACAGAAAGTTTTATGACAATTGAAAGGCTATTTTTGCAGTGATCGAACGAAGCCAGGTGACGTAGGATTTAGGAAACCTTCAAGACCTTCAAAACTCTCATTAGAAGACGGAAACAAGACACTCAGCCTCGAAAAAGTCTTAAAGTTCTGATAATTTCGGAGTGATTTGGATTAATTCGGATTAAATCGAAGAAAATGTAAGAAGAAATAGATTTAAAACGCAAATTTAATTGACGTAATTAAATTAAGAATGAAAAATGACTTTTAATCAAAACGAAATTAATTAAAATGTTTTTAAAATTAATAAAAATTGTTTTGGAACTTTTTCGGAATTCAAACTTTGTGTCTACTGAAACCGAAATTGGTAATTAAAATTCGCATGGAAAAAAGTAAATAAAATAAATTTCTGCCATAAATAAAGTTTTATGGCAAAACATTTGAAAATGAGGTCAATGCAATTTTGTGTCTTGAATATTTTATGGTTATTTGAAATATCCTTCAAGCTATTCTTGGTGTTATAGCATACAAATTGAAGATTGCCATTCATCTCTTGACGAAGGCTGAAAAATGGCGTTAAGAAATTCGCTTTCTTTGAACATTTCTTCATTTTGAATTTTCATTTTGAAAAATGAATATCTTTTCAAAATCCATAAATTCACACATGTGACAGGTGTATCCATAAAAATATGCTTGTAACTTTATCAACTTCCATAGATAGCTTAATTAATAGCCATCTCTGATTGTGAGTGGTTTCATATTGTCTTTTTGGAGTTGGAGATTTCACTGTCTTGTAAATTTT
The DNA here is from genome assembly GCA_963971475.1 of Chrysops caecutiens. NCBI lineage: Eukaryota > Metazoa > Arthropoda > Insecta > Diptera > Tabanidae > Chrysops > Chrysops caecutiens. The sequence goes on along the minus strand of OZ020569.1, from coordinate 1,480,615 downwards.
TTCGTAACTCCAACGCGGAACTGTCCACATTTTTTACAATGCTAAATCCGTTAAATTTATGCACATCTAATCAAAATGGCGGTATCCCGCTAACTTTTCCGAAGTTGGTGTTAAAATTACCTTACTAGCTGTGAAAAGCTTTTCCGACCCTTTTCCGTATTTAAATTTTTAAGATTTTTGAATCGAAACAAATTTCTCTCATACACACTTGGAATTTCCTTCATAAAATTTCATTTTATTTTGAATGATAATTTTTACATCAAACTAAATTTCAAAATGATGGTGGAAAAACGAAATGAAAAACTCGAGTGGTTCACTTAAAAAAATCATCAGATCAGGCGCCATTTTGACTATTTCTCCTTGATGAAACAGAAGTTCCAGGGGAAATGATTCGAATTTGAAGTTTGTCCGACACCCTTTTGTCATGACAGAAATTGCAAGTGTAAATGTTTGAAAGGAGTCATTTCTGGGATTTTAAGAAGTTCCCTTTGAAGGAATCTTTCTTGAAATTTCAATTTTTCGAAGCATTTATCAAATTTTATCACTTTCGGTAAAATGGCCAATGTAACTGTACGGTTATTTTTCATGAAATTACTAAATGAGTTAACGAAGGTATAGAGAGACACGATGAGAAAAAAGAATTGAACCGAAAAATTAAACTTAAGAACTCTCCGCAGTCTGACTGGTTTGTTTCCTCATTCTTTGAGTGTTTTCCAACGATTTAAAATTTAACATTTGAATGTTGGTACCGTTAAGCAGTAAATATTTGCACGCAATTTAGAAGAAGAGGAAGAATAAGAAAAAGAAGGTTTTCCTTAAGAACACTAAATGAGATCGCATTGTGTGGACATTTTGAATTTTTCCTCCAATTACAGAAGCATCAATTCATGTTTCTTCATGTACAAGAAAGTATTAAATCACGATTAAGAATAATAAATTTTGTAAATTATACTACATGTAATGGATGCATGCGCTGGAGGAGAATTACACAATAAAAACGTAAATTTTCAATAAAAATGCGTTGAAGGTATAATTTTTAACCTCAACTCAAATGGAATATGAGTCAACGCCATTTGCATGCATTCGGCATAGTTAACGTTGAAGAGGGCTTCTGTTGTGGAACGTGGGAATCACAGAATGCCAGAAGCAGAGTCACTGAAGATCGGCATAACCATGGAGAAGAGTGGTGGTGTCAAGGAGTTCACGGAGACCATATCAATTATCACGTCGTTTAGTCTAGACTCGTCGTTTCGTTGTCGTTTTGTGTATATCCTTTGGACGTTTTCGAAATCCTAATCACGCTCTATGGAATTCTATGGAAAATGATGTTAAGTCGGAGTCTTGTCTCACATATGTCAGACTGATGACTAATATGACGAACCATCATGTCACGTTCGCTTGTGTGTCTTCGGCTTTAACTCCACGTGTGTCACGAAAAACGTTTTTAATACTATTCTTTTTTTCAGGTTAATTAAATGTTTCTTAAAAACTTAATTGTTTTTGTTCATTTTCCACAACAAAACTGTCTTCATTCAAGAGTTGTCGACAAAACCAGGTCAAGTGTATTTTGTGTGAATTCTATGGTTCAAGTTGTGTTCCTTCTTTCGCTTATTTTATTTTCTTCGTTAATTCAATTAAAACTTAATTATTACTTTATTGGTTTTCGATTTTCAAGATTATGTCATAGTAATGTGTCAATTAGTCAATTCTGTTGAAGTTTTCTTCTGTCACGCGAGCTACAGTCTCAAACGTTATTTTTCTATTTGAATAGTGTTGATTATCAACTGATATCTATTATTTGGAACATTTGGGAGAGGATGTTCCCAAGCATTGTGGTTCCTTTTACTAGTTTCTTTACTGTAGATGTCTCTCGTAAAGTTACCGTACCGTATCATGCCACAATACCAGGACAAACCATTGGATTTGCCGACCTGAATTTGTAAGTCCTTCTCTAATAAGAATTTAAATTCCCGCAGGGTTTGGAAATCTCTATTTGGACTCATAGAAAACTAGTTTCTCTCGTAAAACTAAGTCCAGTACGTGATACATAACTACATGACAATATCCCTTATGGACACGACTCAACTCTATTTACACATCCTTCTGTTTCAAACATTGTCCGAAAAATGTTGAAACTTCCTTTGGTTACATGACAAATACACTATTTATTGTCACATTTTATTCACTTTCAAAAGGTTTACTTCAATTAGCATTCACCTGGAATTGAGAAACCTTTGTTTGATGAACTCAAACGACTTCATAAAATAAATTTGTTCTGTACGTGACACGAATCTACCGAGTCTAAGATGCATTCTTATATCTTTATCACCTCAGAGATAACATGAAGATATCATGTACATTTTAAAGAAGATATTCACAAAAACATGTGCTTCCCATGGGTGTCACGTGCCTCACATCATCATGACTCAAAGTTCTGCTGCAACGAGTGCATCCAGTACATTTGTTACATCTTTGAGTGCACGTTGATGTTAATAATGTTAAATGTTTGTTATGTAAATTACGATAGTAGAAAAATGAATTCTTTTTTGACTTTTTAGAAAATTGCAAATTTCAAATGCAACTGCATTTTGAATTTCATCAACGAATAACTACAAAGATTTCTCAATGCAACTTCACTTTAAAGTTAAAAAAATAAAAATTAAAACTTTTAAACGCATTGTTAATTATTCAAAATTGACTTGCACGTTCTGACGTCTATTTGCGTCTCATAAAACGTGACTGAATTTCAATACAAAATGGCGTAAGAAAACGTTAAACATATTTTTATTTTTCGAAAATAAAATTGACAAATGCAAACAGGAAAGTCACGTAAATTTTAAAATTTATTTTTTGAAAGAAAAGTAAAAATAAAAAATAAAAAAATCCACTTCCGATTTTTGAAAATCAGAAAAATTTTCATTCGCCAAAATGACCATCATATTAGAGATGAGATTCACAGAATTACTCGTGTAGATTTACAGAATTTGTCAGACTTTACCTTCCGTTTCCGAGTGGTGTCATTTAATTAAACCTGCAGGCGGGGTCAAAGTGTAATTTTAGAGTTTTAATTAAAACATAGAAGATAAAACCATATGTCAAGGCTTCGTGTAGAGTTTCCACACATAAATGGAGTGTTTTGCTTGTTTTTGAATTTCATAAAAGGTTCAGTTTCAGTTTTTTCCAAACGAACCTTTTCATGGCAATAGAATATATGTACACAAGTTTTTTGGTTAAAGGCATTTTTCAGGCTGTTGTTTTTGTGTGGAGATATTTTGTGTAGAGGAAAATTTTTCCAAACATTCCTTAAATAATTTTTCAGTTCTTCAAAGGTTTAAGGTGAAGTTTTCTTTCATGACGTTGAAATTCGCTGCTGAAAGTACGTTGAGAATTTACATGCCACTCTCTATGGAATTTCAGATGAAAAGTTTTTTCTATTTTTGCAACATTTTGAAATTTCTTTTATTCTCTATAGAAACATGATTTCTAACTATATAGCTTTACTCTTATGTTTTCTGTCGTGTTGAAAGTCTACCTTAATCAACTTGTACTTTCAGTAGATGTTTCTATAAGAGAAGTGCAACAGTTTGATGACATCAGTATCCCTCGTGATGATCCTTTTGTGTGGTAATAACACGAATTAGATACTCGTATCAGCCTGAATGAGGGCAAATGAGAACTGCAATTTGGTTAATTTGCCTATAACATCAGCAACATAACCCGTAGCATTAAAAGCCTAACATTGGGTTTGATGCAAAATTAAACGAAAATACACAAAATTAAGCCAAAAGGTTTTTGATCAACGTAATTTGAAAGGGTTTGGGTATAATATTTGGTCAGTTGATTAAATTCACTCGTATGTACGTTTCAGTACTCTGGTTTTAGGTCAATGCTAGATTACTAGATAACCTAGGTTTACTAGGTTTTCAAAGGTTCTACAAGTACGTGAATGTGCATTTTAACAGGAATTTCGTAGCGAATTAGGCACGTAGGCATTCCATTTTGAAAACGTTTTAAATTTACCCAGAAAACAAATTTTCAAATGTAAAGCAGGAAATCTGTGGAAAACATTTGTTTATTTTTAATGTCCGTTTCATGGCAACATAAACAAATTATCAAAAATTTGGAAAAGAAATTTAAATTCGTTAATTACAAACAACGAAGCTTATCATTCATGAAAATACAAAATTCATTCAACAAAATTTCGAAGTAGAGAAAAACGTTGATGTTCTATAACTTGTTTACTTCCTGGAGATTTTAAATTTCCCATAAAAGTCTATTTCGGAAAAACGAGTGTTTCGGAATTTTTGTTTGAGAATTCAATTTTTTGATGATTTAACCTAGAAGTAGAGGAATCCCATAGAAGATACCATCAAGTGAAGTTTAATTGCAAAATTTACAATAACTGTTCTTAACTGTTGACTATTTGTAAATTTATTCAAATGTTCTCAAACTTCACAAAAGACAAATAGGTACATATACGTAAGGTAGAACAAGTGAATCGGAAAGTAGCGGTGAATAAAATCCGACAGTGCAGTCAAAATAACAAAAATCAACTGACAACCAAATTTGGAGGTTTCTCCTGAATTCATTATGATTTTCTCTGCTCGAACTTTGATTAAAGTTCAAAGGATTAACGCTTTCCAATAAAGCGTCTCATCCGGGAAGAAAAGTCATCGGCACGCGATTGGTTTTCATCAAAATTCAAAATAATCGATTAATTATTATTGATGAAAATTCGAAAATCGTAATTTTTTTTCATGAAATTTCGAAAAAAAAAACAGTTTCACTTTTCCTAGGCAACCCGACGATAAAAAAAATTTGTTATTCAAATTAACCTTTTGTTTTTATCCATATCAGATGATTTAATTTGATTTGCTTAACGATAATCTGCATTTGTTATCGAACCAATAGGCCCCAAGCTAATTCCGGATTAACACAATCGACAGAACTAGCTTTATAGCGAGTAATCCATAAAAGTTTTTAATCGCTAATTAACAGTTAATTTTTATGTATAAAATCTATTTTTAAGAGCTCAACTCGGTAGCCAGTTAAATTTAAAGTAGAGCGAAAAGTTTTATTTGAAATTCAGCGGCAGATGCTTCCTTGCGTCTTAAATGATTGTTGATTTCGCTTGGAGGGCGTGTGTTTGAATAAGAGAAATCCTGTTGTTGGTAACATTGATTTTATTTGGAAAAATTGAAAACTCAAGTTCTTTGGAGAAAAATGCCCAATGCCTCAACATCTCCTGTAGAGGAGTCGTTCAATTAAGGAACTTTTCGAATTGAATTGGAAGAACACTCGACAGGAGGGGAAGCGTAATCAAGTCGGTGTTGTCCTCTGATTTGTTTGACACAGGCACACATCTCGATATTTTTCTCTTGTATATGACCGGACGATTTTTGTATCGAATACATGAATAATTTCGTCTGTGCTTGTCATTGTCTCACTCCTTTGGTTTATTGAATGTTTCTTCTTGTAACTGGGTTTGGCTTGCACCACTTTTTCGTCTTTTGTTGAGTTATGCTGGTGCACATGAAAACGATCAAGTATAGAAATATAACTATATTGCACATTCATTTTATAATATTATAGTTGATTTTGTAAAGGAAATTAATATTCATACTTGTTTAATAATTAAAAATATTCTTATACATAAATTTAAGTCTTCATTACAATTTTCCTCTAATTTTGATATTCTTTCTTTCCAAGTTAGTTTCGATAATGCTTTGAAAAATATATAAAAATAATTGGTCTAGGGAGCAACGCTTGTTATTTCTGATAATTAAATAATTTTTCCATCCATTATAATAAATTGTAAAATTTTATGTATATATAATTTAATAAATTAAATCAATGCTCACAATCTAGAAATTGCGAATAAAGCCCGTAAAACAATCATAAACACAATAATTTTCTTCTTACGGTAGTCGAGTTATGTTGATGTCTTCGACAACGAGAATAGGACGGTGATCGCGAAAGGGTCCGTTTCAAGTTACAGTGTCACTTAACTGTCAAAAAGGAAAGCCTTCGATGCATCAAAGAAAAGAAATTCAATAACTAAAGTTCCCTGAAAAGCTTTTCGAAACGTGCTGCTACTTGACTGTGAATACATCGAACGGAATTTGAGAGGAAGTCGTTAACAATTGAATTCGAAACTAGAATCAACTCAATGTGGCTTTGTTTTCTTTTAAAGCCTCGATTAGTTAATCGTCAAAATTGGACGCAAAAGCTCAATTTGCATTAGCATCTGCGTCAATTTAATTTAAATGCAACAAAATCAAAACTTCTCCATATTTTTCCGTTTGTTTACACAACAAGTTATTATTAATTCTCTTGTGAAAATGATTTCCGTGCCGACATCTTTAAAATGGCGTGCAGTGTTTGAAGTAATGAAAAAATGTAATAGTGTTTTTTTGTGCTTTATGTAAGCAAATATGGCAATTGTAAATAAGATTCATCGCTGCATTATATGTAATTGAAATACTGAAATCTTTCTTGACGAGGATGAAACGATTCCATAGACGCCAACTGAAACTGACAAGAACTGCTTCTCAGGTATAGTCGTCTGACTGTCTTTAGTTCAATTTAGAATAAGTCATCCTTGTGAAACACTGGCCAAAGTCCGAAGCGATCAAAATGGCTGTTATAATTCTGAATGTCTCGACGTCTTCTGGTTATTGGAACGAAACGTTTTCATATAAATTACGCTCGTGTTCTGAAAAAGGTAGGTGACCTTGCTCCGGAAACTTTGCTGGGTCACATAATGGAGTTATTAAGGCAACGGGTCGAAAGCGGCCAACGTGATGGATTTCAAAGCTTCAACCGTATCGAGAACAATCAGCTAATGTTCCATATAAGATCGATCGTCAATTAATTAAGAATAAAATTAAAGAAAAACTTCTTGAGTTGAGTTTCTTGTTTTGATGGCGATGCGTAGGTGTCGTGCGGTTTTAAGTTGTGGTTTTTGAACTTAGAGAAATAATTTTTTTAGAACAATTTATAAAGCTTATTAACTTTTCTATCCCATTCCCTCAATATCTGGTCATTTCTTTCTTAAATGGTGTCGTTTTTCGAGAAACATATCCACCCAAAAAGGTATGACTGAATTTTTATAAATAAAAGCTTCTTTTGGATGTGATGTCATTGATGTGTTGCCGTAGTGCTTTGCTGCGTTGTAAATCAGGTAGACAAGTTGATCTATTGAATTCTGATATGACTCATGAACTGCGGCCTGTTGACGTACAAATCCCTATTTTGATCAAAGCGTAGTTGGTCCTGAATGTTTTGAAAACCTTTTGAGTTTTTCTTATATTTTCATCTTCTTAGAACAAAGAAACGTATTAGTTTCACCTGAGAAAACTTGAAGGAATGGATTTTTTTGTTTTTCGGACTAATTTCCAGGAAGGTCTTTAATTAATTTTCGTGCATCGTCAAGTACTTTACCATTCTGATTATCCTTTAAACCTCTTACGTCTTACATGAGTGGTTATTGTGCAGGAGAAAGTCGTTTTTGCCATGGATTGGTGAAGATCAACAATCCAATTCATTTCTCATTCGAGTATCCAAATGAAATTAGAGGATACTTTGTTATGTACATAGATATTGCCCTCAGGATCTAAAATGGAGTTCCTCGATTCAATTTTATTTATTCACAATCGATTCGAATTGTTGCTCATTGTTTGGTGATTTCTATTTTGATTGGTCCAAGGGTAACTTTCGAATAGTTTGGGTTATAAGTTATATAGAATATACTTTTGTCAATTAATTATATAAGACACTATTGACAATAATGAATAACAGATTGGGTAAAGTACTTTGAAAAATATTCTAAACTAGTCATGGTCAATAATTTTTGGAGGATTTTCAAAATCAGTTGGTGATATTTTCCTTCTAATGAAATCTCTACGTGCTGTTTATTGATTGTTGTAAAACATGGCATACAACTCATGCTGTCTGACAAATTGTCGGTTGAAATAAAAAGAATGCGCAAATGAAGCGGTACAGGATGGCGATGTTATTTTTATTGGATTTCCTGTTCAATGGTCTGCTTGCAAATGATTCAATCACATGCATTGAGCCGACGTATTGAGCAGGTGTTTTCCATAATCCGATATCATTAATATGCATTTTGTACACAGCAAAGACATGTCGGTTACATCTGTGCTGCCATTTGGATGTCACTGGATGCCATTTTCAAAGTCTTTTTTATCGTTTCAGCAATTATCTTTAAGTTGATTTGTCCAAACGATAAGAAATCAATCTTTGCGCTAATTGAGACATTAGGAAAATCAAATAAAACAAAATTATTATGAAAATTGCTATGCTATGTCGTGACTTCCAACTTAGATGCGTCATCTTTGTGTCTGACACATTTCCGCTCTGTTCCTGGAATTTTTCGGGTTTGATAAACTCATGCTTGTCATCATGCTTACGGATATGATTCTGCAGAAACTCTCCCAAATTTCAATTAATTAGTCAAATTATGCATTCATTCTTTTCGTGACTTCGAAATTGTGCCTCCCAAATTTAAAAGACTTTTGCCAACACAAAGTGACATTTGGCGTAAGAAAATCGCAATTTTTCGACTATTACCTCGCTTGATGAAGAGGAATAATTAGTTCAAAGGTGTGCCTTAAAAAATAAAGTTAATACGCAATATCTGCATATTAAAACAGTTTCAAGGTCGAAAGTTAAATAATTTTTGTTTTAATTATTCTCAATTTGAATCGACGAAAATTATCAAATCCGATCTCGATTCACTTCAAGTTTAAAAACAAAAACAATGAATATTATCTGATTAACCTACTTTTCCAGGTATGTCATTTAGGTTAACTTCATTAGGTGCAAAACAATGCAATTCTGCTTCTTGAGAAACTAGCTTTGTGTGATCTATGACAAGATTGTGTCAAACATTAGCTTATCTCATTATATAACAAAGTGCTATTGGTAATACTTTTCATGAAAGTAGAAGAATTCGAGTGGAGTCTTCGGCTCGTTTTTGTTGGCGACTTTCCGAGCTGTTTGACCTTGGAACGGCATTCTCCATTTTGTGGAAAGGTTGATGATATCTACGCAATTTAAAAGCTTCGCTGATCTGATTGGATTTACAGTTGAGACATATTTGCGAATGCGGCAGCGCCTCGATGCAGAGTTTTGCAGAATGCAGCAGCGCCTCGTTGCAGGTGTTATAAGTTTGATTGCTATGTGAGTGTGTGTCTGTCTGTGGCATCGTAGCTCTTAAACGGGTGAACCGATTTGGATGCTTTTTTTTTTTATTTGAAAGCAGGTTTTCTAGCGGTGGTTGTTAGGTTTATCAAAATCAGTTCAGCCGTTTTAAGGTCATCAGCTGCCGTAGGGATCTTAGACGCATAATGGTTTTGGAAATTTACATGTTTGCGCTTATTTTTTGCGTTGGGGGTTTTTAAATTTTTAATTTTTGAGTTTTGTTAAAAATTAAAATTAAAGTTTTGTATTGGATTTTAGGCTTTCATATTTTCCGAGGGGGCTTAATGTTTTGGCAATTCTGAAAATTTAAATTATAGTGCTTAATTATTATTGGACCTCAGAACAAATTCAATGCTTCTGGGAAATTTAAACATCCAAAAATTTTTGTCACATTAACTTATTTATCCTATAAACTTATTTTTGATTGAATTAATATTGGTGAATTTCACATTACTCAGTGCTCTCCTAGATACTTGCTTTTTTGTTAAACTCAGTCAGATTCATTGTTTTTCAGTCAATAACCTAAAAGAATTTTGGGTAATACTTAGTGAAAATTGTGCTTTGTCGAACAAAAGCCAACAAATAACCTGGCGTCAATCATCTCAGGTCAATTTGATCAATCTTTCATCATAATGCATCAAGTTCGCAGTTCATTATTTAGTTTTTTCTTAATTAAAACTACCTTACAAATTGCACCAGTGTTTAATAATGGTGTCGTTACGTTAGCAGCTCATCGTGTCATGTGGTAATCGATTTCTTGAAGCACGACGTCGTAAACTTGAAAATTCCATTTAACTTAATGATTCCCTCAAGATGCTGAGCATCAATCGAGGGGGAAACATCATCAAGAATCACTGGCTACCACAAAATTTAATTTACGATCCAATAATCTTGAGATTCTGCAAAATCCTATGGTGCAGTTCAAAAATCCATTGAACAGAACCGGTGGCAACTCTTGCACCTGGAGTTGCCATCATTGGCCTCTCTTCGATTCCCTCGAAATTTCAAGATGAGATGGTCAGCATGTTCCCTCAGATGCGGCTGCATTGTGGATCTATTTTGTCGTGAAGCTTCCAAGATTTTGACTCCATTGCGCCGTCTGTTTGGTCTTTTGAAGAACAAGTCATCGACCGGCGTCTCATTGTTTCAGAGTGATCTTTGACTTGCCTTTATATTTTCGCTAAAAGAATGAAATTATATAACCCTTTTCCTTTTGTAACGTTCTTTCCATTCTGTACCTCTTCCGAAAAGGTATTCAAAAACCATTTTGATGCCATGTGTCGTGAAGGAACCACATTTTCTGGACATTCCATGCACTTGATCTTGTTCGAATCGCTACAAAAAATATCCTTCAACGCATCACATTTGAACCTTCTCGGAAGGTTCCTCTCGGACGATTCTTTATTCAAGATTGTTTCGATGATCTTTTGTAGCCTGAATTTTGTTTTCTTGCCTTTGAAGGCCGCCTTCCGTTCGATGGTTGCCATGTTGATGTTTGATTAAAGGTCATAGGGATTCTTGAAGATTTCCGATTGGTGCTATGAAAGGTATTCAACAGAAGGAGGTCTTAATGTTGTCACAACAAAATGAAATTTATTTTCTTAACGACTCACGCTTTGGAATCCTGTACATCGGAAAGGAATCCGAATCAACGTTCGGGATTCTTTTAAATCTAACAGCTTCAAACCTAGATCCTTTTTGTGACAAACAAGCAAAAATCTGCGAGCATGATCCATCCACCTGATGATCATTAAGGAAAAAGTAAAAAATCTTACACGTGCTCGTGGGTTTTGTAACACGAAACCCTTTGCACAACTTTCAAGATGCAACAGTTTTCTTAGAAAAAAGGTTATTCGATAATCGGATAAAGAAAGTGTGCCGAGATATTTGTGGATTTCTTAAAAAAATTCGGATTAAGAAATTGAATATTTTCGGAAAATTCAATAACTATAGATTTCTTGTTATCAATGACGCAACTGGTAACTAAGCAATTTATCAAATAACTATATTAATTCAATTCCATTTTGTTGGATTCCACTCAAAGAAAATTAGTTAAACTCAATTAAATATTTTTGAATAAATGCATTTTTCAAATAAAAATTTTATTCAAAATAACAAAAAACTTGAGATTTTCAAAATAACTATTATAAAACGAAATTTCAAGTTTTCGAATCTTTCAAACTAGAATCGAATAGAAACACATGTGGAGGTGATACCTGACTTCATCTACGGAATTAGACGTGAAGTACTATTATATCTTGAATTGGAGGTTTACAATTTTTATGTATCTTTTTAAGGGGTTGACAAAGGTTTGCAGAGGTTTGAAGGTTATCTATCCTAATGAGTTACGAGTATATTGTAGCAACTGTGGTACTTTGAAAGCATCAAACGTGGTGAGAACTTCCTGGTCCAGAGGAAACTAAAAGGAACCTTTCACTGACTCCATCATGTCACAGGAAATGTTTTAATTTAGTTTATCACTTTGACACCAGTGCTCATGGACTATTAACACAAAAACCCATTTGGAGACTGGTATTGTAGAGTAATGGGTTCTGTAGAGGGATTGGTATTCGAGTAGACATAACAATATGACGGATTCATTGTCGTCCTACACTAGAATCGCTCAGCTTCCTCCATGCGTCAAGAATTCCGTAGAAAAAATTATTTTTGTCGCTTTTTTGTGTTTTCAAAATAATAAAAGAACCTCCCATACCTAGAGAACAAGGTTAACAAGGTTTAAAAAATAATTTTTAATAATTTTTTGTGCTAATTAAGCTATTTTTCAAGTTGCTATTATTTCGTTTAATATTTTTAAATAATTTTCTTTGGCAAATTTGCGTGGAACTATGGCGCCATGAAGCCAAAGACGTAAATTATTTAATTATCCCGAAACAAAATGGTTGTTGTGTTGTCTAAAACATTTAATTAATTTTTATTAACAACTTTTGAATAGCATGAAATAACTCTATTATAGCACGTTCGCCAACTTGTTGCCCGCTTTCTGTTTTGAACTTTTATAGATACCCGATTGACGAGTTACAGTCTTTTATAGATTTGTAGAACATGGAGGAAGAAAATTTTGAATGCTTCGTGACCGGGAATCGAATCCGCGACCTTCCGCTCTCCGGGCAGATGCTCTGACCACTGATGCTATCACGAGCACATTTTCTTTTCCTTCCATGTTCCCACATATATGTATCTGAGTCGCCACAGATTAAATGCAGACTCATCTAACACGTTATAACATACTTCCATCAAAAGGATTTATTTTCCATATAATGTTTAAACAATCCAAATATATTGAATTTCGAGTTTGTGACTTTGATGGATGTTTTTTGAATAAAATGAAAGTTTGCAAAATATTCGTTTTTTGCTGAAAGTTTTAGCACATATCCTCGAATGTTTGACGTTTTGGTTTAATTTAGTTTTTAAAATTTTATGGATGCTTTAGGGAAATGTACTTCGCCGAACAAAATCTTGTTTTTGCCGAAAACATTAAATTTAGGTTTTGTTTATGGTGTCTCATGTGACATCAATGACATTTGCTGAGGGTAGTGTTTTTGGTGTTTTAAATATTATTGAGGGTATAAAATGTTTGTTGTATATCATTATGGAAAAGTTATGGTCAGTCTGCTGCTTCCACACAGTTTGGACTGACCTTTTCTTACATGTATCCAGGTCTATGAGGATGAGCTACCCTGAGCGGTTGGATCTCTCACAATGTTCAGTCGTTATTTGGGGTGACACTTTGATGAATGCAAAATCGACCTCGTGGTTCATTCGAATAGAGTTGTAATAAGATTCCAAGAAACCCACTTTTCAGGAAATACTCATAAACCTTGACTAGGTTCCGAAATAATTCAAGTATCCCTAGGAAAATATTCATTTCATTCATACTACCAATTGCAGAACTGTTCTTTGTCCAAATAATTTTGTTGAGACGCAAATTAGCAATTCAAATCGACGTATCTGTTCTAAAACCCAATTTTAATTTCCAACCAAATAAATTTTTAGTGCTGAATTAATTCTGTAATTGAACTTTGATCGGATTTTAAGTAAAGAAAAAGTGAATTGTAATACAAAATAAATTTTTATTTCATCAAGTGACGTGGGTGAATTTTATTATCATAAAATTTTACGCTATAAAACAACACTCCAACTCGGTTTGGGTTTGGGTTTGAAGTCGTCCTGAATTGGCGTGTTCTATTCGAATCCCATTGAATATTTAATATAGAAAACTAGGCTAACACTGACATTGTAAACATTGGCCCATTTCGACGATATTTGAAACAATCGAACATCGATTTTATGAACTTGAATCGATTCTTGTTTGGATAATTGAATTTTGTGTTTTAAGTAGCGGATGTTTAGCCTTTCAATATCTAAACATGTTCCACCTACAATCTAATAAAATATTTCGCGTTTTTCATTTCCAAATGTTATTTGATGCGTTTCGATGTCACTTTTTTGCGTTTTGCCATTGAAATAATTCATTCTGAACACCTACTGAAAATATTTTATTTAAGGAGGTATTCGAGGTGGATTGGCTACAAGAGAAGCCACTTTTTTAGGCTCTTGCATCTTGACAGAGCAAGAAAAATTTGCGAGAATTTATGTTTCTCTCAATCCCGAGAAGAGAAACAGTTCAGTTCGATCTTTGTATGGAGAAATGAATTTCACAAATTCTGTAGTTCCCCACTCTCAAGTAGGAGGCGTTGAAGTTATACAATTTTCAAACCCCGTGATTACGTGAATACTTTTTTCTTTTGTAAATTCTTGAAATCCATGTGGCTTAAGTTTGTAACAATGACCTAAATAATGTTCTACATCGAAGTCAATTAATATCTTCTTAAAACTCTCCAGAAATCTGCCAGTTCTGTTTAAGATTATATAAGAACAATTGTATAACTACCACGTGGATCAAATCTTACCTACATCCAGAGAAGTAGTATGCAATGTTTCAATTAATTTATGTGATATAATACTATCGATATCTAATTAATGATTAATTAATTTTGTTTCGAATCAATAAAAGGTTTTTCCAAGCATTGATGTTGAAGCGCGTGGCGCATGTGTTCAACTGGCCATTGAAACTTTACCTTTTTTGGAATTGGAATAAAATGTAATACAATCAATGTATTATAATTAGGATTACCTGATTCATTTGCTAATCAACTAACCAAAGATACTTGATACTTGTTGAAACTGGTGGAGCTGATAGATCTCACGGAGCTTGGTGGACCAGTTACATTTGACATCAATGTCGCCCACGTGCCTCGTTCATGTTGGTTCAGTGAAACTGAGTGTTTTTCGTCAACTACAATTAACAACAAGTTATCGCAGCAAAATGTATGAATGTTGATTGTTATTTATAATTAACTAACAAATCAAACTGATTTCAATTTATTTATTTATCGTACAATTAATAAATATGCATTTTCGTTGTTACAACAATTTTTTCTCGAAACGAGGCAGCTCAAAAGAAACAACTAAAATCTCGAATGAAAATTAACAACAAAATAAATCTGTCATTTTTGTTGGCTTTGTAAACCATTTATTGAAGATGAAGTCAAACTTACCTACGAATAAGAATTTGTATGGAAATGACAATTAACATAAAATCTGAAGCAAACTTATTGGACTAGTGTTAGTGATTTTATCTCAGTATCCGTGTGGAGCGTGTAACTGGAGTAAAGTACATAATTTATTTGAGGAGAAACCCTTTTTTGGTTTTCGTGAAATTGTTGCAATAAACTTGTGACTATGTAAACATTTATTGAACTCCAGTTTCATTATTGACGGACTTATTGAAATAACCAATTAAATTAAGCTTGTCGAGAATGAAGAATTCCTTCAAAAACATTCCAAATAGGTGCCTTTATGTGAATTTACACCGTTCCCTAGACAATTTTTATTCGCGAAGACTTATACATCTTTTAAACAGCGATAATTTCATAAGGGAGGAAATTAAAGCCTTTCCTTGTAGCTTTTTATTTGAATGAACTTACGCTTACGAACAAATCGCTGCAATCAATATTCAGTCCTGCGAGTTACTTCATGTCAAAGTATATAAGGGTAAGAAAGATTTTTAATTGAAAATCAATGAATAACTGAATTTAAATTAGGTAAAAAGCTTTTGTTAAGCACAATTCAAGTTTTCCTTTAAGTTTTTTTTTTAAATTGTGAAAGACACAAGTTTTGAATATGCACTCAATCACATTTGTGAGTTCGCATTGATTTTTATATCAGTTTTCCAAAGCTTTTGGTCAATCAGTTTGTCTTCGAAGGCAATTTCCAAACATCAAAGGCAACATTTTGTAGACAACTTTCGATTCTCATAAAAATTCCTCAGGACGACAGCGCGTGGCATCGGAAACATTGAAAATCTACTGAATTATCCTTTGAAATCTTCCTTAAACCGCAAACAATCTAGATGTATTGTTAACCCAATTTTCGTTTTATATGCTCCCGGAATTTCTCATTTGTGGATTTGGGCAAACCTTTTCCCCATTGACTGACTCCGAGAAACCCGGTTTTTGATGGATTGCAACCATGTGCATTTTGTATAGAACAAAAAATTATTTAACATGAGTTATTGCTATTACCCTGATGTTGGCAACAATGAGATTTGATCGAGTGGAAAGAAATTTACTTAAAATTGAATTTTATCGAAAACAAAATGGGGTATTGTGTGTCGGCATCTTTTGAAATAAGTTGTTATCTCCTCCAGAGAATCGGGTTTCTTCTCACATTGTAGTTTTCATTTTGTTATGGAAGGATTACAGTTTTTGTTGCCGCAAAACCATAGACGGATACTTTGAAAAGCACTTAACCAAGTTCCAAAAACCTCGCTGTTATGGATCCATTCATTCCCGTGATCCACTTCCACCTTGCTTATATCAACGTCAAACTGACCGGGTTAATTACATCATGTGATTACCAAACAAAGGTCACGTTTTCATTGAAAATGAAACATAAAATTTGTAACTGCCACTGAAACTTTCATTTCTCACAATAAAAGTGATTAACTTCTCGTAATGTGAGGCACAAATTTTTATGGACTATCCAATTGTTACACATAATTATTAATAAATTTTGGACGAATAACAATAATAAATAAAGCTGAATAACGAAATTAAATTTACGGCCAACTCGAATCCATTGTTTAATTTCGTATGGACAAAAACTGTCCAAAAACACATTTGCACTCAATAAAGTTCCCCTTGATAAATTTGTGGCTCCCAAACATTAGGACAATTCCCATTTAAGGATGTCCTAAGGGGATGAAATTTGTCATGAACAGTTCGTACTTTGAATTTGCATTACAAAACACTAGGAAGAAGGATTTTACACCAGACAAGTGTTTCCCATAACATTTGCTAGATGAATGTGTCATATAGAATGCGAACTTCATCGTCTATGCATCGATGAACACTCAATCTTGAAAGACTCCACATGTTGGGGGTGTTATCGTTAGTAAAATGAAAATTCCAAGAACACAACATGCCGAGGGGGTCGAGAATGTGGTAAAATGTCAAGAAATAATTCCCAGTATCTGTTATCCATCATATCGAGGAAAGGTGTTATCCATGGATGAGTTATGTCCAAATAATGCGCACATGTATCACACGGTTGGTAAATTCCTCCATTTTCATGAATAAGATTTCCAAGAAGAGGTGGATCTTTCATTCATGGCGACGATAGCCAACCGTGATCGTTTCAATTTTTATTAATAACTTTACTCGTCTTATCTGGATAAGCCGGAAAGTACAATATACGAAAATATTTTGTGCCAAATATCAATATGACTCACAATATGAACGATGATCTTTCGGAGGAATTTATTCATTAATTCGTGCCCTGCCGCCTGGACAAGAGGTCACCTGGAGGTCAGAGGAAGTGATCATGTCGATGACTTGTACCTGATTCATCTGGGAAATATGAGGATCTACTGGAATTTGAATCACATTTGCTTCCGATTAGAACTTGATCCATGAATTCGATTGATTGATTGATTGATTAACTCAGAAATCTCAAATTTATTCAATTAAAACATTGAGATGTTCCCACTGAATTGACTGAAATTCACTTGAACACGAATCTACACCTCCAAAATAAGTTAAACATTGGATATCATCTCGTAATAGCCATGTTGACATGATAACTTGGAAATCATAACTCATAACACATGACGGATATATTTATAACACATGTTATAAATTTGGACTGATTCATGCTAATTTAAGACAACACCCACGTCTAGGTACGCCTTAATCCGAGTTTATCCAGTCGATTGTTTTAGCCTTGTCACTTATAGACAATCGTTGATTATAAATTCAAACGTGTTACTAATATTACTTTCAATTAATGTCAATTAAATAAGAAAATATTTTTAATACTGTTTCCACCACTTTGTGGTTTTCCTCTTTTGGATGAAATTGATCGATTAATCGATTTGTCATTAACATTATTATAGTAAATATTAAATCTTATAAAAGAAACGTTGACGCGGACAATTCTAGACGTTTTCAGAAGTGATATAGTTATTTCAGGAAATGATACGATATAATGATTACCTTCTACATATTCATATCACATACAATTTGATATGATACCCGAGTGGATAATGCGTTTTAAATGAATTGTTTATTCAGGAAAATGGTTAAATGAAGCGCATTAAACCTTTACATAGTCATCACGAAAATTTCATTGTTTTTACGAAAATTTCCCAAACAAAAAGAACTTTCAAAACTCTTCAAAAGTTTCCAAAAATGCATTCACTCACTATGCGTTTTATTTGTCAAAATTAAAAGTCACGAACAATTTTATGCCGGTCGTGTGAAACGTTTAATGAATTTTAATTGAACAATTTTAATTATTGCAAATTGAAAATGAAATAGCTGCGGGAAATTAACAATTATTTGTAGTTTTTTACTTTTCCTGCTTTCAAACAGTCACAGAATTTCAATTGACTTTATTTTTAAGTAACGATTTATTTATCACTTTTTGCGTTGAAACGCTTTAAAATAAAAATGTGCAGTATAAAGAATATTAAGAAATTGTTAATTAAATTGCATCCTTTAAATCATCTTTTCATAATTGTGTTCTTTAAGTTTACTCATTAAATTAAAAACTTCAAAGCAACAGTCAACTTCAAAATGCCAAAATTTTGTGGATTATCGTTTGATAAACAAATACAGATACAATACAGGAAATTTCACATTATAAAAATTTCATTTTGGACTTTGAGATATTCCTAATATGTGATTTGGTCACAATTGTTCCGGATTTAGAACTAGTTATGTTTGGATGTGACTTTTAAAATGAACTTTTGAGTATTCTGTTCACCAATAGAGGACTCTGTAACTTTTCACGAACGACAGTTTTCCATGTTTCATGTTCGTTATTTTGAAATGCTCCATTAAAAATCAAAATGTCTGTAAAAGTTGTCAAGTTCGTTCCGCGTTATCATTTCTGCTATAAAGTCAATTCAATTTTAGTGACTATCAAAAAAAAGGTTATCTAACATAAACATGTTCTGAAACTGCAAAAAAAGCTCGATGTGTAGGTGTATTTGATGATTATACACTGGTTTCTATGAAGCACTAAAAACTTCCGCTAATGCAAATTGACGCATTTAAATGGCGAATCATCGACACGTTTTCCTTGAAATCAAAAATGTTTTATCGATTTCTTATTGACACAATGAATCGCAACGTCTTGAAGAAATGAAATTAATATTTGCTCAAAGATCAAGTGAATAATTCTGTAATTCGATGAACAAATCCAAACAGTTAATTAAATATTTAATAACAAACGAATTTCCAAATTTCGCAAATTCATGTTTTTCAATGTTTCATGCAAATAAAATCGTTTGAAGTTCGGCCAAGAAAGCTAACCTCAGAAATCTCTTCGAACTGGTAAACTGTAAAATATCAGAAATGATTTTCTTAAAGAAAGTCATAAATTCCTCTGTAATGAAGTGAATTTCATAAACAAAAAGAAAATATTTTCCGTGTTAATTATATTTACTTGAATGCGAAAAATTTTGTTTGTTTTTCCCGCCTCAAATCGCTCTTCTTCTTCTTGATCAAAGTCTTCCGCTCGTAAATTAATGTTTTGATTGCCTTGAGTGGGCGAACTTTGTCGAAAAATCAATCAGAGGAATTAAGTCCGTGTAATTTGGTTATGTTCAGAAATTAAGTTCATTTAATTGACTTCAATAAATCGATTTCGCATTTTCATCGGAGTTTACGTCCGTTTCTCGAATGGATTTGTCAAACAAACGCGTTTATGTTTCGTTATGTTTCCAAACTGTTCTCCTAAGAGCTACTAATGTAGATAAACTATTAAAATTATTGAAAATTAAGAATCTTTGGTACCTCATTGAAGATGATTCAATTGAAAATGCATTTCCGGTTCGTAAGGTTCTGCATAATTTCAAAAACACAAAACTTTCCAAAAGTGTGACTAAAATTTTTGGAATTGGGTTAAAAGCACTCATGACACATAAATGACGCACATTAATTGTCATTTGGATTTGAAGATTGTCATAAAAGTTTTAGAGTGATCAGTGATTCTTAACATTTTGATGGGGTGATTCACGAATATACACACGAAAATTGATAGCTGAGATAAACGTTAAGTTATATCAAAAAGACATACTACAATCCTGTTGTACTTGATCATTGGATATAATTTTGTTTGAGAAAGAAGACACTTTAAACTCAAGGTATTTCATCTGATTTTCTTTGAATCTTTAACCTCGAAACTATATATAACTATTACCTTAATTATCAAAACAAAACAATCGCAAAACTTCAGATTTTAAATAGAATTCGCCGTAATTTCACTTGTGATACGCTATCAAAATAAAGATAAGCGCTTTATCAAGGTTAAATGTTTAATGAAAGTTTTAAAAATAACATGAAGTTAAAGTAAGTATTTGAAGATATAAATAAAAATCCGAGTCTTAAGCCTGTATCATCTAGTTAATAGAGCTAGTTAACAACGAAACGAAAATAATTTCAATCTTGCATATCGCCTAACAAAAGAGTCCGTTCTACTACGCACGTTCTACTGGACATGTCTTAAGATAATCCATGTTCGGTTAAAGACCATAGCCTATTATCTTCCTGTTGCTTTCGTTTTCTGGCCTTGGTGTGCGCGCCAAATATCATGTCATTTTACTTCTTATTATTTGTGGAAAAATGTGATCACAAAAAGAAAATTTATTAAACGAAATTTTTCATGTTTCTTTCCAGGTGAGTAGCAGAAAGATGTTATGGCTATGTTCTTTAGTAAGAGGGCACTACAAAAGTTTGTCAATGCTCACAACATAGGTAAAATATAGTTTTTATGTTTTTAACAAGTTAGTAAATAAAATATTTTATTTATTTGCATGACATTAATTTTTATGTTGCACATTTTGTTAATTAATTTAGTTTTATCAAGTCATTCGGAAGTCAGTCGCCATAAATTTGTATTTCAGTTTGTATCATCAACAAATTTCAGTTTGTATCAATCAAGCATTAAACCACTTCCGGCGAGTAAAGCGTACTCTTCCAAATTGACTGCGCCCTTTTTGTCAATGTTTTATATAAATAAGTTTCTTATCAAGTATCAGTCAAAGGCACTTCTTCTTAACCGCATTATAAATTATATTCAACAAATTAAGAAGATAATCAAACTGAAATCATATTAAACTCATTTATTAGGCTTTTAAGAGAAAGTTACTTTTACGACTCTGTTGTCTGCTTTTTCTCAAAATGACTTCTCTCCTGAAGACTTGTGTCGTGAGAGAGGCTTATCGGTGAAATTCAAAACCGCTAATAAATTATATTTGGCATGATTTAACGATTATGGCAAATGAGAAATGTCACTGATATCCCCACAAGTCATTTTCTTTAAATTTTATTTTGTTCGTGATATGCGTCATAATTTGACGTTTTGTCATTTCAAAGTTTGGCAATATGAGCAAATGATATTGAATTCGTCCGTTTCCCCAAAAAAGGTAACTTTTTCAATTAACTTCAAATCAATTTCTCAAACCTAACTTTTGGCAACTGGAAATTGATTTATAACAACTCTATAACACGTCAAGTACAATAAAAAGGCGAATTCAGGTCATTTTCGATTTATATCGATAAACAACCCGACAATGGAAAACCTTTTTTGTGTTTGTTTCTTATAAGATTCGATTCTCATGTCCATTTCTTTTGTGTCTGTCAAGTCGCATTATGTTATATAAAATACCACGAAGACTTGATAGTGCTTTTGTCTAGCTACTCTCTATACCATTTCATATTCACTATACGTTATTAACTTTGAAGTGGTTATATAGCCTTGGAAATCTTTCAAACCCTTTATTATAATCCTGAAATTTATCCTGAATTTAGTTGACCTCATTCGATAACTCCATGAATATTCTTATGTAGATTTTACTGTAGTATCCTTAATGGGACAAAGTGTAATTAGTATTTGTTGTAGTAGGTTGTCATTTTGAAATTGCGACCAAGAAAACGAAATTTTGTGTCACGAAAGCACGACAGTTTTTATCTTATCTTTGTAATTAGCACTACTATTATTTGTCCACACGTTGTTAGTGCCCAACGAAAGTAGGTTTGTGATAATCACATGATTTAGGAGTAGATATAATTTTAGAAATTGTGATATCAATAGAATTGTGCATGTTTCTTATTTTCGCTAACATGTTTTCTCAAATTCAAAATGAAATTTTTTTTATATCTTATCTTTTATTTTTGATTCAACATGTTTCCGTTTGAAGCTTTTATTTTTCTTCTTGTTTATCAGCTCAGCGGCTCTTTTGACACTTTGTTGACATTTCTCACACAATTTACGGTCTTACTCCTAAATCACTATCAAGCTATCTTCGCTATTTGTCGAACAAGACGATCTTGTACAGAAACGTTATAAATAAAATGGCGGCAAATGCTTGTACAGTGGTGACAACTGTCATTGAACTTTTGTCCAAATTTTGTGCAAAGAAATGTAGTATCTATTTAATTTGAGCTAACGAGAAATGCTGTGTTACATTTACCTTACAATTTCGTTCCCAAGTACTTTGAAAATGTAACGGAAAAATGACGCGTAACTACCACTGGCAATCTCCTCACGTCGAAGAGCAAGGGCATACTTGCCAGCAAACAAGTATTTTGCCAGTGTAAATGGAACGCAGCAAGAGATTGCTACTTTTCTCAAACATGACTAGATGAGATTGACATTTTGTGTGGCAAGTGTTTCAGCACAAATGTCGTCACAACAATGGAAACCCTCTGAGAATTGTCAAAATCGTGAAAATTGCAAATGGCTGACGAAAATTTTTGAAATTGCTCAAATGCAAAGTGCATTCGGCATGACATAATTAAGAAAAGTCACTACTTACATGACATAATTATTCATGTCGCGTTCTCAAAACAAGAAAAAAACAGTGTACATATGAAAACGTCGGCATGTCGCTTTTGCTTATTGGCCAATGTAATTAAGTTGCAGTTTTAAAATGTCGGCTTTTATTGGAATAAATCAATGATGGCGTCAAAGAGTCACATGTCAGTGGGATTTCACATGATCTGCCCGACATATTATTAACATTGAAGTACGTGAATTGAAGTTATTTGTATAGCAAGTCAGCGTTTGGCTCCCACGAGGCGTGTGTTTTTGTGTTCACTTGCAATTTGTATCATATTTAGATGCACTGGTGCCAATATAATATTTTTCATTTCTTCATTTTTCAAAATCAAATTGAGATCATTGAATCATCTTTAAGTGAAGCAGTTCAATTAGAGTTGATCTAAACGTAAACGCCGACGCCAAACTTGGGAACAAAAATGTTAGAGGTAGAGCCGCAATTATAGAAATTAGTTTGAAGCAGGTTTGGCCAACGTTTATGTAGGAGTCTGGTGACTAATTACTCGTTGATCAAAGCATGCAGGTATCGAAATGCATTAATTATTGTCTACGTGAATTGGCACAAGACATGCATACACTGCACTGCACTGCTGCCATCTAGCTCCGGCTGTTGTGGGACGTTGGGCCACAAGCGGCCAATAGTTTTGCTTCGAAATGACATTATGTCGGCAAGAATTAGACTAGGAATTTATCATACACTCTAGGCACAACCTCTGGTGCCTGCTTAGGTTAATAGAATGGTAGTGAAAATTTTCCATTCTGCAGAAACGTGGAAAATTGCGAAGGAGTGGTACAACTGCCATTTAAATATTCCTCTCACATGCGTTTGAACAGACGCCATGCCAGACGCCATTTTTTCTCCATTCTAGTTTATGTCAGTCTGGATTTTTAAAAATTCCTATTTAAGTGACATCTATCGGTTGAAAATTAAAAATTTGTGAGATACTAACCATTGTTGTCAACATTTTTCGCAATACTCTTATGTTAGAAAGGTTTTCAACATGATTTATATACTCGTATGTCGTCAAAAGGGAAGTTTTCGATGAACAAACCCCGCGAAATTGACACCTTTTCATGTTGAAGTCATTGAAATCGTGGAAATCATTGAAGACATTTCTTAAAGACAGGTCACTGTAAGCAAATACTTTCCTTACATATAACAACAGCTGGGTTTTCTACAAGTAGTCAAATCATGTTACCCACTCAGGAATCTGGGTGACATTTTTATATTTTGTTTTACTTTTACTTTATGCAACCTCATGTAACTTGAGCCGGACACAGAGTCATTCGTTCGGTTGCCCACCACAAGAGTTTGGCGATTTTTCATTATGCTGCTGTTGGTAGTAATAATAATTATTCATGGCGAAAATATTTATTTCACTTATTATTGTATTTTAAAGTAAAATGTTATCATAAATCAAATGGAAATCAGTCAGGCATGTTAAAGTCACGCCGTTTTAAATTTTCAATTCTTTAATAATTCACAGCAAATATTTTCGCACTTTAATATTTTGTTGAATGGCTTAATTTTTCCACTGCAACGTGGGTGTTTGTCTCCACTCCATACTTATATATATATCAGGAATTATTTTATTATATATCCACTTGCTTCTACATACTACCATTCGCATTGATTCATAACTCGCAATTTAATGCCGGTGCACCAGATTCTTATAAAAACATGTTGTGAAACTTTATCACTTGAGAAATGTGTTGAGAAACACGGAAAGTGTGTTTAGCTTGACGGTTGGTATTTTATGAATGAAATCAAAATTGTTGCGTTATACGCAAGAAAGATTCAAAATAATTAAAAACATTTTAAAAAGTTGTAGATATCAAATACCTATGTTCACCAATACAGCAAAGGAAGTGTTTTGCATTCCCAATGAATAAATAATAAAAAGGAAAGAGAAATCCACATCAGATTGCTGTTGCAAATTGTTGAATTCTATCTTTCTTGAGGGCAAAAAGAAGTAAACCATTTAAGGGACAAGTAATTCATTAATCTGTGTGATATACAGCACAGAATCAATTTTTAATATTTTTGAAAATAAGTTTAATCCGGATGAAAATAATTTAATTTAGAAATTTAATTTAGAAACAGTATCCATTCTTGAAAGGTTGCTGAACTTTTAATATGTTTCATTAATCTTCTGTTTCTTGTTCAATTGAGAAAACCGAATTTGAATTGGTTATTGATCACCAGACGCCATTTATGGAACTTTCGGATGAGATGAGACTGAAGGGAACCATTAAGTGGTTTCGAATTCAAGATGAATCGATTTCGAAAAGAATATCATTTTTGGATGTCTCTCATTTAATTATGATTGTTACTTAACATCAATGACACCATCTGTTTGTTTTGTGATAAATTACTTCCCTTCCGGTTAAGCAATGTGTTCTCAAATAAACATAAGTCATTCGTCATATCTAAGTTATATGTTGCTGATAACAATTATTTCTTCGTGGACCCTTAAGCCGTATTTTGTTTAGACTAATTCGAAAATTGACCTTTACTTCGTTTCATCATAGATTATGGATGATCATCGAGTTATTCTACACATGGCCAATTAATATTCTATCTTGTTTAAATTACCTTTTATTGCATAACAAGCCTGGACCTAGTCGTCGTAGAAACTTTGAGCTAGTCCCTATTAAAACTCGTTCTTGCAATGAATGTGAAACTTTTCCCGTGTAAATGAGTTCTATAAAATGGAGAATTCCTAGAACCACAAAGGGATAGAAATTTTCCATTTCGCAAGTAACACGGATAAGTATCACATTAATCTGGGATGAAACTTTTGCATTAAGCTTTCTAGAAATGATGCCATAGAAAATCATGACAAATGACTTCAACACGAGTGTTTTCTATGGAAATTTATTATTACAGAACGAGATAAATTGTGAAATAAGAAAAATAAATTGCACTTATTGTCTCAATTAGAGATAAATAAATCACTTACTTAATAGAAAAAAATTTAATCGATGAAAATCGCTTTGTATTACTTAATGTTATTAAATTTAATTAAATTTAATTTGAAGTAAACAGTTTGAAGTGCAAGGTCCATGACTTGCAATCAGATACAGGTCATACTTTGAAGGAGATGTTCCAATGGAAGGTTCAATTTAATTACAAAGTGATGTCCTGTAAGGTCATATAGAGATAAGTCATATCATTTCACACACCTTTCCTCTATAATTCTCGGAAGACTTACTTGTAAACATGTCGATCTAAGAGCTTTCGACATATGTATGTATTTCATTCGTTTCGTGTCAAAATGAACTTGAACAAAATGAAATATCACCTGCGTGGCCTTTAACCTTTCCCGATGATAACCAAGAACAAATTAAAGTATTACGAAGAAATCAGCGAAATTCTAGAAAATATGTTTTGGAAAAGCTTTCTTAAAATAATTATCACTTGAACCAGAAAAGACGTTACATGGTTGTTAATCTTACAATCTACCCCCTTGCCTGAAGGGGAATCCACTTTCATCATGTGCGTTATTGTGATAACTTCATCATAAACAAATTATAATATAGGATAGGAGTAGAATACTCATCAAAATAAGTTCCTTCCGATTAAATTTATTCCAAAATGAATGAATTTTATATGTATAACCTATATAATTTGAGCGAAAGCAACACCCTCCAAATGTAATTCCCATAAATCCAATATAGGAAACCTGAACCCTTAATCAAAAATTATCAAAGTTAAATTAAAAGTAAACTATAGTTAAAAAAAAAAAATTAAAATTATTTTGTTTGCTGCGTTTTCTTTGAATGTTCTTATCATTCCGTAACACAGCCAGACACAGACCTTTTTGCGCGAAAGTTCTTTGGCATTTAATCCTTTATTTGGCGACCAAACTATAGGATAGGATCAAATGTATAGGGACGCCACTGGATTTGTACAATTGTTCTTGGAATAACCGCCACGTGCATTGTGCAAAACCCTCGCTATATTACAATAAACAAACCTGAGTCACTGGAGGTTTATAGGTGTCCATTAAAAAATATTTTCTTGATACATATGTATGTGATTCAAATGTCAACGGTTACATGCATCTGTTGTCTGATATAGCTAACAATCTGATATGATGAGATATAAGGATCGTATAAGCATTATTTGATCATTGACACTTTTATGAAGTGCTTGTTATTTATTAATAGGTTTTACCACGACATTAAAATGAACGCCCTCACATCAATGGTACTTGACATTCTCTATCCAGACTTGATATAGTTAAACGTTTGTCCATTATGGAAAAAGTAACTAACCAAGTTGTTATCTCCAAAGAAAACTCCGAGAAGTTGGTGTAGCTAAAGTTGAAGTTACAAACTTGGTTAAATTTAACACCAATATTTCAATATTTCAAATATAATTTTATGGTCCACCATGTTGCAAATGTTGGACTGTCAAGGCACAAACAACATGACGGTAGCATTCACCATGATTTGTCTGATTTTCTAAGAACTTTTCAAAGATGTGTGGGCAGGTATTGATTGAAAGCATAAACTTGTTCTTTAGAAAATGTCGCGACAATTAATTTTAGAAATCAGCAAAGTGCTTTGTTTGTTGTGGGTTCATAAATTGCCCTTCCATAGAGACTGGACTGCGTCCGATGGAAATACATACTTTACCTATTTTCTATGTTTAAACAAACAAAATAACCGTTAATACTATAATAATTTAATTACCATACATTTGCATACTTAACCATATCGGTTGATATCCGGAAAGATAGCGGCAATTGTGAACAAGAGTTTTATGAATTTCTGGTTTAAACAAAATTAATTTTGCTAATTATACTTAAATTAAACGTTCAAATTGACTGAAAATTATAAACGTTCGTATCACTTCAAATGCATGTCGCGAAATTTCCAATTGACACTAATATTCTGTGATTTTGCAAATGAATACTTAACGACGACGATGATGTCATTTTTGATGTAAACTCTGCAGAGCTTAATTAAAAAATTTAAAGCTTTACTTCAAATGTCAGCATTAGAGACATTTTTATTACACTATAATGACAAGTGCGATGAGATATTGATGAGCCGTAGAATTTTAGCCTGAATTAATGTGAGTAAACTCCTCAAGCCGTTTGTGACTGGCTCCATTTATCCACGATATGTTATATAATATATGACAGAATTTGTCATAGATGCATAGATCATGCTTGTGATTTTGTCTTCGGGGTACAGATGGTGCTACATCTATCCGTCCGTGGCAACTGCACTCTATATCCTTAAACCTATAGAAAGGATATGACGACATGAAGTTTGAGACGTTAAAGTGGAGAAAGACTACTTTAAGCACAGACTATCCGCTTTAGGCTAGGGTTACAATGCACGCGAATTGGTACGAAAATTTGTTCTGACGAGTTCTGGTCAACTCGTGCGAAGAAACAAACGCTTGCTTTGTGCGATGTGGTTACACTCGCAGCGAAGAAAACGTCAAAACATGCAAGAAGTCGTCAGAACAAATTGGACTTTCAAATCGGTTTGATTTTTGACGTACACGTCAGAACAAATTTTCGTACCAATTCGCGTGCACAGTAACCCTAGCCTTAAGCTCGTAGTCTGCACGGAACCGGAGAATATAAAACCGGTTTACCAGCCTAACCACTAGATTTTCTTAAGCCAGTTTTATTCACGAGGTTAGCTATTTGCAACCGGTTTATTGCCAACTGCAGGATCAATTTCGTTTGGGTTGTTTCGGCAGATAAACCCATTTTGGCCAGGTGGTGTTCATTAAACCGCTATTTTTACTAAACTCGTTTAAGTTTACCCGGTTTAACTTTGCAAATTCCAATTGTTTTGTATTGTATTGTTTTGGTCAATAGTACGGTACGACTGAAAATAGTCCTATTATTTGTATAAAATATATATTTATGTATGTATAACAAGCATGAAAGCTTAATCAATAATTTAAATCATTTACATTTGGTTGTATTATTGTACTGCCTGGCAACCTTTCAACCTTTTTCCGAGTTCTCTTTGATGCGGTTCTTCAATTTTTCAGCTTTGAAATAAAAACAATTCGTGAATTTTGGAGGAGAGTTTGTTTTTTAAATTTTAATTAATCACTTGACTTTGAAAGGAATAAAAAATTTATGAATCCTTTCAGTTAAGTTTGTGGTTTTGTTTTTTATTTAAATTGTTACCTTTAAAGGCATATTTTCATTTGTATTTGTTGTTATCAAACAACGGGACGTTTTTCTAAAAAATAATGTGATCCCAATATTCCGAAATTTCGCAGAATTTTAAAATCATTCCACCCTTTTTTTCGCGGAAACTCTGGTGACAATTTCAAATGGAAGGGTATCATTTAGAAAAATGGTATTCAGGGTGTCTTGTTAGCGAAGAGATGTTTTAATAAAATTTGTTTTGTTTTTCGGAGAAATGAATGTAATATCTTTGGAAAAATTAAATATTCTAGGCTTTCAAATTAATTTAAACAAGTTTTTTTTCAAAAAAATGTCCAAAAATCTTGACTGAAAAGTTTCCAGAACTTTAATTTGAGCAAAACTTTGACAAAATTTCATCAAATAAAGTAAATGCGACAAATTCCTTGGAAAGCCTTCGCTTGAAATTTTCTTATGGTTTCTTAAGACTTTCGAAAAATCCTTGCACAGCTTCAATCCACAAAAAGGTTGTTCTTTGAATTTATAATAAATTAAATCAATCAAAAAACTTTCACCACACATCAGGACAAGCTTCTTGACATGCCTGAAAGGTTCTACTCAAAATGATGAGGTGAAAATGTCACAAACGTGCCTTGAATTATGATGGAGTTTGGTCAAAGTTTGATGCGATACTAATAATAACTTTGGTCAGGTGAAAAGATCAATTTTACGGGAAAACTTTTCCCATTATCGTGTAACAAAATTTTTAAATAGTTTTTCATTAGTTTATTTAAAAGCTTCCACAAGGTTTTCCGACAAATCTAGAAATTTTCAGTTGAATCAAGTCAAGTTCAAAGGCGTAGTACAAGTAGTTATTTGTATGCTATTTTTCACATAATATCGTTAAAAAGTTTTCTCATCTATTATCATAATTTGTACTAGGTTGACTAATTGTTGAGCAACTTGTTTAACAAATAAGCACTTTTTCACACATTCGAAGCACACATCTTACTCGAAGTTTCTAAATCTGTCAACAATCTAATATAAAGCAGAATTAGATAAAGAATGAAAAGATATGAAAAGGAAAATGACCACCATTTGGACTATGGAATCCTTAAACCCGGCATGATATAACAATTTTACGTGCTTCATATTAAATGAGAAGTAGATATAATTGGTATCAATTGCACGTAAGTACAAGAAAAGTGCTCCATGGGAGGTGATTCTACACCAGTTGCATGTCAGGATCTTTGACAGGAAAACTTCATTTAAGACAAGAAATTTAATTGCAATTACGTAATAAAACTAGCAAGTAACGAGGTGATATGAAATTAAAAGTAATCCACAGCATGTCTTGCCTTGATATGACGAAATGATGGACTGACACTGTTTTTAAACATTAAAAAATACGCGAAAAATTCTCATTACGAAGTGTACTTTTCATTCCCAACCCAAGGCAACATGTCTCAAATAAATTATTAAACTTTTTTTCGTGCGTGTGGTCGCATAAATATGTATGTTCAGTAATTATTTAATTAACAAAATTAACCACAAGTCCACTTTGTTTTTTGGTGTTTATCACGTTTTGATTGGACGTGATTGAATGCAATGATTAAATTTTTAGATTAAATTTAAATTCAATTCTTAATGTGATCAAAAGGCATAACTCTGTTTTTGAAATTAATTGAAAAATTTAATTTCTGTACTCACCAGTATCAATAAACAGTCCAATGACACTGGACAGTTCGTGACAGGGAAATTAATTGAAACAAAATTTAAATGAATGACAAATATCAGTGTAACAATTTTTCAATTTGATAAAAATTACATTAACAAATTAACCTTTTTGTTTTTGGGGTCTTAAGAAATGTATTTGTGAAATGAGACTCGTAAAATGTTTTGAGGCCAAAAACATATAATACGAGAGTGTTCTTCCTATACGTCGGTACCTACAGTCTTTCGACATTTTCGTTATAAAATTATCATGAAAACGTATACCACATCTCTTTCGAGTTCTACCACTTGAAACAGGTATTTGTTTGCTGGAACTAAATTGATATTTAGTTATCCTTATAGTTACTCCTTAAATAAAGGCATTTCGTTTTGCAGGCTTCCAATTTCGGTTCAAGGAAGCAACTCTTCGAAACCATATATGATTTCAGACAAATTGCGTTTATATTTTGATAAAGTATAAAACAAAAAAATATTATTTTAATTGACTTCGCAATATTGCCACGCACTCAACCTTTCGGTTCTGTAATTACAAGACACTCTGCTTGATAATTCGCTGTGTTAAGAAAAATTTTGTACTGAAATTAACACTTCATCAAGTTCAAAGTAACATCAAAGACGGTAATAAATTTTCACGGTCATGGTATATAATTGATACGATAATTTTAAGGCAAACTAAAATATTTTTCATCTCTACTTTGTAGAGTCATCATTACCTGCTAAACAGAGCCAATTAATTTTATGTAATAACAAAATAAATCTCAAGCCGGAAGTCCTCACTGAATGAACAGTGTTGGTATAGTAACAAATCAATTTAATTGAAACACGAGCCAATGAGACTCACATACGTGTGACATCTTTGATTGAGGAGGCGTCTATAACTTCCACCAAGTCCATCTCATCTTCATGACTGTCACGTTGCCTACACTATTATGTTTTGTTAACAGCTCAACCTGTTGGAAACGGTTTATCGCGTTTTTGGTCACATTGCTCAACTAATGCACTCAATTGACGGTTTTTCAACTAAAGTTTCCAATGATCATCATCATATAAGAGGATAATTAGCAAACGTGCTAAACTCACGTTTTTCTTTTGTAGCAATTAGTGCAATCATATAAATTGAAATTGAAGGCGAATAACAAGCTATGCAAAGTAATTAGAACTCATAATGAGTGTACTGTTATATCACACTTTGAAGAAACCATGGAAGTTTGTTGTTCAATCATCTTGAGTTCTAGAAATCTCTCTATAGAAGTACATTTCTCAAAAACAATCTGTAGAAAATGCTTTTCTAATTATGCAAATCATTTCGAAATGCATTTCTTCCGTGTTTTCATGAAGTTTCTCGTTATGATTTACATAGGTTTGACTTTTCTATGTCTTCTACATTATTCTATTCTTGATAGTTTTCGAGTTTGAATTAGACTTTGATTAAGTTATTTTCTTTTTATGTAAGACAATAAACTTGATGAAATATTTCAAGGAATTTCTTCATCATTTGTAACAAGATGTTGTTTTTCATGAGGTTCATGTGGATTCATTTCCATTTAACAAAGATGTCTCACTGTCAGAATGTTTTAACTTATCAGAAAGGTACTTCGAAGTTTTAATATCTCATAAACGTTGTTGTTTAATGAGGGCTTTTAGAATTCGACGTGATATATTTTCTTGACTTACAAAACTTGGCACTATAAATGGACAGGCACAAATCGAATTTTCAACCTTGATGGTCCCTCCTAACATTTTTAATACATCGAATACAAGACAATGTCAAGTGATGTCATCAACAATTAGCTGCTTGTTATATCGATGCTTTCTATAAAACATAAAGCTGTTGAATGGTATGTTTTTGAAGATCGCATGATAACAAAACTTACGTGCTGAATGATAACTATCATGAATCAAAGCTTTCGACGAATTGATATGGAAATTATAAGCAACAAAGGGGATTTACAAAATCCCAAAGAAGGTGGAACGAAAATAAGTTAAGCTATTACCAGATTTTGTTACAAGCCAAGGATTGACATCAATAAAGTTTCATGTTAACCTTTTATCCATGAAAGATATCTGATATCGAGTTTTTGATGTGTTTTGTATGTAATGCTGATTACCTCATAGTGAAATATAGAAATTAATGTTAAAGTGAATATCATGTTAATAGAAAACTTGTTTTAACTAGATTAAGAAAATTCAAATGATAATAAGAAAATAATTGCAAACATGAACTCATTTATCTTAACAAGCTAAAGCCCGTCAGCAGTAACAGCATCATATCTCGTAATGGATATCATGACAAAATTTATGGAAAATGTTTCTTTTGTAGATATTAAACTGACAATTATTATGACGATGTCGACGACGATGGTGGCAATGGTGATGATGATGATGATGATGATAGGTTTGGTGATATTGCAAAGACATTAAATCGCATAACATGAATGTGTTACATAATACATATTAAATGTAGGCATACTGGATTATGTTGTTTCGTATCGTATAAGGAGATAAGCTACCGGGTCTTAAGTTGACATGATAGATGAACTGATTCTGCTAGTTTAACCAAGTGCTTAATAATTTCGTTTACAAAGATATGCCACAGACATTTTAGCATCTATAGAAATAAGGATTATGGCACAGGAGACACATGCTGCGTGATATAAGTCAAATCTATTATATGTAATTTGGATAAAGGCAAATATATTGCATTACAGCTCAGGCTAAGGAAACGTCGCTGATGCAAATTTTCACTGCATTTATTACTATTATTTGGCGTCAAAGTCCTGATTAAGTCCTGTTTTCAAATCTTTTCTTAATACATATATATCTTACATATATTTGTAAAATGTTATATGTACATAATACAGTACAGTAGCTACCACATTTCGAGTCGAATTAGGCATGGATCAACTGGGAGCAATTAAAATGTCAGATAGATTGGGTGTGAAAGCATGAATTGAAGTTATTCTTAACCTGATGCAACTATAAAAAAAACCAGGACAAGCATTGTAATGAGGAAAAGAAGAAGATAATTGCAGTTTTAGAACACAAAAGGCATCATCACTTGCGTCACAGCAAAAGTAGATAATCTAAATATAGTCCGAACTATGTCGTGAAAGTATAGTTACTGCCCCAGTCATTTGAGTGAGTTTCATGATTTGTTTGGTGTCCATCCAACCATCTATCTTTCATCAAAGACTTGAGTGAGGAATCTTAGGATAACTAGAGAAATTGAAATCAACATTTTAACAAGGCGAAACGAAAATGGGAAATTCTCTTGTCGGCGACATGCCGGCAGGGAAATGGAAAACTGCAAATCATTAGAAACGTCTTCACGTGCAAGGACTCCTAGTTCTATAGGTGTTACATGCCAGAAACTTTCTTATCTGAAGATCATCTTCACTTTGAGCTGTTTCTAAGTCTTGTACATCTTGAATTTCTATTCTATTTCTGATTATGCTACTTCACCCGTTTTCCGGTCATAAAAGATGAAATGGAATAGCTTCAAATCACTCTACAATCCATACTTGACTGTTTGACGATGACGACGGATAGACGTCCGGATAGATCTATGGTTAGGCTGCATTTTCTGTTTTTGCTGTTGGATTGATGGAATACATGTTTCCTTACTATTACTTTCTCAGAATAACTTCAATCCATCTCAGCATTAAGCCAGGCGCCTGTTCTACACCGAAACTCTTCTCTATGGAATTCTGTCCTATTGAATTTCTTTAGATGCATCATTGCACATTTGGAATTGACATTGGCATTCAATGGAATGCATTGATAGCTGTGACGAGCGCAGTGAGGAATTCATGGAATTTATCTAATGGAAATTTCTTTTGATTCTATTGGATTCGATGCATTGACATTGCATTTAAATAGATTTCTGGTTGTCATCTCTCAAACGTGTTTCGCTCAAGTCCATTACGAAAATAGAAATAACAACTCGGAATAACAATTTCCACAAAATTCAAGGAAATGCATACAGTGTACAAGCAAGAGTTTTTGCGATCTTTGATATTTTTCATAAATTTCCAATTTCTCTGTACAGCGACATCTTTTATCTTTTGACTATATCACAAATTTTGTTTCGTCGCTATTTGTCATAAATTTTAGTTTCCAAAAACTTTGGGAATGTGGTTGGAATTTCCTTGGTTTAACATCCTTTCGTGCTTAGAAACAGAACACAACCACATGTTAATGTTGGATGTAGACATGATATTTTGAGAAACTCCTTCGGGACAGTCTCATATCTTTGGCCTCAAATTGCAAAGATTCTTGGATGCATTTCAAATCTTCGGAAGTTTTCTCACTTGTAAACAAATTTCCATTCAAGAAATGTTCAGTGATTTTGAAATCTTTTTGATAAACTTCTCTACAAAGTCTGCATGTGCCACAGTTACAAAATGTCATCATGTGTGTCGCCAGAGGCATTGAACCCTCATATTATGCTGATTAAATGAATGTATAACAAATAAAGAAAACATCATGAGGTCATGTTAAATTGCCTTCGAGATATGATAAAAAGGTTTCTTTTGGTTCCATTGGCAAAAATCCAAGATGGTGCAGTAAACTTTATATCAAAGAAACTACGATTTTGGGGTTCTTTCGAATTTCTGGGAACGAAATGTATGTCCTTATATATCATATTTCTTCGTCTAGCAATCGAAAAGATGGCATGATTTCCGGTACATTTAACAATCGTCGCATTTCCGCCAGCACATGTACATTTAATATTTAAATTAATAATAAAATCAATTTATTTTCAAATGCATAACCGAGATTCATTCCAATTACAAAAATTTGAACAACAGCTAAACTTGCATTGAAAAATAAAAAGTTTATGTGTTATTATTTTAAATATTCCTGAAATTAAGGTCATAATCTTGAAACGATGTAATGATAAACTCAAAAATGACTTTCCAAAATTCAAAATTTCTTTGAAGCTGTATCAAGTTGAGTGATTAATGTTGATCAAAAAGTAATTTACAGCACAAAGTCAACTCAGAAGGGTTTTACATCTCAAAGGGAATATTTTATAAATGCATCAAGTTTACTTTTCAACGAAAAACAACTAAAAAACATATTTATTCTCACTTTAATTAATAAAGGAAATGTTATGGTTATTCTTAAGAACTCGTTGCACCAACTTTCCCTAGTAATGCACTTTCGATGCGTCTTTAAATAAAGCCCTTAGGCGCCGGGTATGTATGTTCTCAAATGAAACAGTTTTGTCAATGTGGGTCAGTGCAATTGAACACCAGACCGCCCTGTAATAATGCAATGAGCTATAGCTATCACAGAATGTCTGGTAATTTTTAATTCGTGATGCCATAAAACCACTTAAAGTAATTCGTCTTCTTAAAATTTGTAATTAAATTTGACTTTTAGTTTGAAAATCCATTTTCATTTATTATTCATAAATCGAGCAAAATGAAAGTCGTTTTATAGAATGACACGAATCTACATAACCAATCATTGAAAACTGTTATCACATGTTTTTAAAGTGCACTTGACTTAATAAGAAATTTTGAACCACTTTCTTTGATAACTCTGTGCATATTTCAATACTTGCTATCAATAAATTGAACAAAATTTGATATTGATTTTAATAAACTTTTTTCTGTTTTAGATGAACCAAAACTTAATTCTGGCTCCTGGGAAGATCCGTTGCCAATAGCTTCGCCATTGACACCAACACAAACAATTACAACGGCTCAATTACATAATCCAAGTCGACGTTCAGAGCCGCTAAATTCTCGGTCATCTTTCAACGGGGTACACAATCAATTGATATTACCACAGCATCACAGTAAAAGCTGTAACAGTGGCAACACCGGAAGTGTAATTCAACAAACCGGTAGCCACAAAAGACTGGAACATACACCGTCAGCTCGGACAATAAATAGTTCGGAGGACAGTTGGTGTTCTGAACGTGAACACGACTTATCATCAGACGACGACGACGTTAGTGAACGTAGCGTCACGTCTGCTACACAGAGAAATAGCCAACTTCGGTCAACATTCAATAAGGCCAAGCAGCATTTGTCCTTTGACAAATGGCGGACAAGTGGAAGTGGCGGCGGAAACCCTGGCACACAACAGAGTCCGCAGCTTCAGCAACAGACACCAGCAATATCCGGTGGGAGTGTGAATTCAGCAACAATGCCATCGGCCCAACAAGATTCTACAACACCGGGTGAATCTCCAGGTGGTCGTCTTTCTCGATGGTTTTCAATACGACGTGGATCAACTCATCAATACGATGTTGGTGGACGAGATGGACGCAATTCATCTTCATCTGGTAGTATCGACGCTACTGACAATGCAGAACATATATCACCCAAATCGACTGGAAGTGCTGGAAATGTTGGCAATGTTGTTTCTGGCACAAAAATGCCACAGTTAACAGAGGTAAGATTCATACAGCACAGCCATACTCACAAAAGACATCATTTCATATATCTTTCTTTCCAGAATGAAGATGATTCAACTCGTACATTAGATTTAGATTTACTAATGCCACCTGGTAGCCGTGCTAATGGTACAGCTAGACCACATAGCCGTCTTATAACACCAACACTTCCACCAGCGCCAGCAGGTTTGTCTCAGCAACAACTTAAACGGCGACATATTGTTGCGGCTATTGTTCACAGTGAGAACTCTTATGTCGCCACACTTCAACGTCTAGTCAATGTGAGATTTTGTTTTTTTTTTTAGTTTTTTAATTTTAATTTATTTATTTAATAATTTTCTCCTTGCTATTATCATTTAAACTGTTCCTTAAAAATTTAATTTTCTATTTAATTTTCCTCTTACTACTCACTTTCATTTTATTTTGAAAAAACATTAACTCGAATCAGTTGAACCTGATGATATTTTTAAGTTACTACCCTAATGAAATAAATTTAAACATTAAATTGATTCAAACGATTCTGAAAATTCATTTTCCAATCATCAATATCTAGTAGTAAAACTATTTACGTATCTTCAATAAGTTTCCTTAAATCATTAATTTTAAAGCCTGATATTAAAGAGTCCTTTAGAATTATTTATGTAATTTTAATTTTTGCTTATGACAATACTTCACTTCCGTTGCAACGTTATATTATATTATATCAAAATGCTTAATTTTCAATTAAACTCACATATTTGTTTAAATTATAATTGTGTAAAGAGTAGCCGTAAGTCGTACTTACTAACTACATTTAAGAATTTTATTCTTATCTTTTTCAAGTATTCAATTATAATATAATATAATAAAAATAAAATTATGTTTCCAGGATTATAAGAAGCCACTTGAGGAAAGTAGTCCACCAGTTCTAAGCAGTTCAAAAATTTCAACACTATTCCATCGTCTCCCCGAAATTCTTCAGTGTCATAAATTATTCCGTATTGAATTAGCTGATTGTGTACGGAACTGGGATAGAGATGAGAAAATTGGCGATGTTTTCGTAGCAGCATTTAGTAAACCACAAATTTTAGAAGTTTATAGTGGTTTCATCAATAATTTTTCGGCTGCAATGGAACTAGCCAAAATGGAAGCAAAAAGAAAATCAGCATTAGCTGATTTCTTAAAAGTTAAACAAATAAGTGCACATGATCGTTTATCATTCTTTGGTCTGATGGTGAAACCAGTACAAAGATTTCCACAATTTATATTATTTTTACAAGATCTACTTAAGTACACGCCACAGGGACACCATGATCGTATGTCATTGCAATTAGCTTTAACGCAACTCGAATCATTAGCTGAAATGTTAAACGAACGAAAGCGTGAAGCTGAACAATATCAGGCTTTCAAGGAAATGCTTGGTCACATAAGTGGTACATTTAATACAAGATCTTTAACATCTTCGTCGGATGGAAGTCGTCAGAGATATTTACTTCGAGAAGACAATGTTACTCAAATGGAATTCAATCAATCTGGATTTATTGTCAAATCAAAACAAAGACGCTTGTTATTGCTCAATGACAAAGTTATTTGTGTTTCGGTTGCCCCAAAACAATCTCATGACTTTGGAGCAACAGAAAAATTATCTTTCAAATGGATGTATCCTGTAACAGATGTAGAAATTGTTGATAACAGCACATCAGCAACATTATCTAGAATACTCACTGCAGGTAAGCATGCTATTTAAATTAAGAACAATTGAAAATTTAAATTATGTTTTTAGTTATTGTTGGAACAATCAATACAAATCGTGTGTCACATTGTTTTGCTATTTATTTATTATTTCACACAGTATACCTTCTATCTAATTAAATTATCCAGATTAAGAACATGAGTTACATTTTGAAATAATAATGGATTTATAAAAGTAAATCTAGATTGTTATATATATCATATAAGCAAGAACAACTTTTGTTATAATAAGTAGGAGTTATTTCTTTTTTAAGCCTATTCCAGTCAAAGAAAGTAAGATTAAAATTTCTTGACTTTCACAAAGAAAATGAAACTTTCTTAACATTTTGCCGGCACGTTTGTTATGCCTTTCTATAGAATAGTAAACGAAGAAAAAAGCCAACTGAATATTCATTCATAACGTAGAATATGGATTGATTTGTAGAAACTTGTAGCGTAATTTCTTATAAAAACAAAGTAGAAGTCAAACATTAATACATAACCTGAAGACTAATTGCAAGGAATATTGTTCAACCTGCTAAATGTATAGAGAAGAAAATGAAATCTACGTTGGGAAATTTATGTCAATAACAAAAAGAGAAGTTGAAAATCTTCAAATCAAATTTACTTTCAACAAACTTGAGACAAGTGATTAGATATCAAGTAAGTCAATATATCATCGCAAAAGAAGCTTCTTCATGATTAGAAAATCAATTGCAAACGTTGATGGGAAAAATTGCGAAAAGGAAAATCGAAACAATAAATGAAAGTAATTGAAGAAAATCTGATCAGTAGGAAAAGTTATAAGGAATCAAAGATCAATTTCATTTGTACAACCTTACTAACAACGAACTAAACGTATTTTTTATTGTATACATATATAAGAAAATACAAAAGTAAAACCAATGATAATGATAAGAAAATAATATCAAATAGAAAAGAAATCGACCACATCATATCAAAGAAAGTGAGACGAGGTTCAAGTTAAAGGTAATCCAAGTGATATCACGTATGTAGGCTTTTAATGTGATTAACCAGAAACAGACCGGTTGAATGGAAATTTCATTTTTAGCTCTATTGGAAGGTTCAATTGTCTATAAGAGAAACAGATCAAATGTACAAACTAGAAACAAAATTATAATCAGTTTCTATGAACGGAAATCTCTTGTTATCCAGTTTCAACTTAATATATAATACGATAACATCGTCTCCCCTGTTTGATTTTACTTTGATCTAATATTGCAATTCAAATAATAAGATGTAGTTTTTTAAGTATAATAAGTATGCACTACATCACTAGCTACATGAACGTTTTATGCAGTGAAGAGGTTTTAAATTTTTATGGGATTGTCACATTTCGAATACAAAACGCCTCCCTCAATAGACGCACAAGATTTATATCAAAATGCAATCAATTGTGGGTCTGTTTTATGATACGACGCATGTTCAAAAGATCCGGTAACACGCAACGAATAGTAAATTCATTTAATCTGATTATATCATCAGTGAAGGAGTTAAACCTCAAATAATCTGCATCAATCTATTAATGAATAAATAAAAATACGTCCGTTTTAGAAGGAAATGTCCAAGTCATTGATGGTTTCAGTTTGCTGCTTTTCGAAAGACGATTATTATTTTCACTAGATTTATCCAATGAAGTGGGTCATTGGTGTCTTCCTTAGTGTCAGTAGCAGTAATAAATTCATTCATTGTGGAATTCTTTCGTAAAAAATATATTTCAAGTTGAATGTAATCCGGGTTCTCTAAGACTATAATTCAATTAACATAATTTAAAAATATGTATGTTTATTGGGTGTATTTTTAAGTATACAAATTGAAGAGTTCATATGAATGGATCCTTTAGTAAATAAATGGGTATTAGGCAAACTAGGGCAATCGTAGAGTAATTATTATAAACAGAAAATTTTAGTCGATAATTTAGTTGCTAATATGAACAAGTCATATCATTACATTAATCTGTTCAGTATATTATATTATCGATAATATTTTATAAGACCTGAAAGTAATTAGTTATTCAATTTCAGGTGTCAATCGTGGCGGAAGTCTGAAATCAAACAGCAGCTCATGCGGAAATAATGATAGTGCCACTGCCCTTACAAATGGTGCAGATAATCTTTGTAGTGAAATGAGTAATCTGATGTATGACTATGAAGTGATCTCACGTATAAATGATCTCGTCGGTTCTCTAAAAGGACACTATAAAGAATTAAATGTTGATACAACCAGAAATCTATTGAATTCAATACAAAGTTCAATACAGAAAAAAGATGAAGAAATGGCATGGGTCGA
Organism: Chrysops caecutiens; assembly: GCA_963971475.1. Lineage (NCBI taxonomy): Eukaryota > Metazoa > Arthropoda > Insecta > Diptera > Tabanidae > Chrysops > Chrysops caecutiens. The sequence goes on along the minus strand of OZ020569.1, from coordinate 1,439,665 downwards.
TTCATGTTGTTTACAATTAATAGCACGTAGTAAGTCCGGCAAAGAAGAAACCTTTACATTCCAAACAGAAAATCCATCAGTTAAGAAAGAATGGATAACTGCATTGAGATTAGCACAGTTAGCATTGGATGTTAATAACTCACCAGCTTGGGAAGTACCTGAGCATGATCAAAGACCGTCAACGAAAATGCCGTTGTTTGTTAAGGCACAGCCTGTTTATAAATCACAGCATCAAACGGAGGTAAATAAAATAGAATATTAGATTAAAAAATGATTTATTTTATAATATTATCGTAATTCTTTTAGGTCCGCTGTGGCTGCTATTATAGCATACAAAATGATAACAAATTGGGAACGGCTCGGCGACGATTTAAAACACAAAATTATCTTTGGGTATGTACCAGCGATGGAACAAGCAGCCATATTGCAGTCCTTTCACAACATCATCAACAATCCGGAGTGTTAAAAGATGTTGGATCATTTGATTTGATTGAGACACAAGTTACTAGTATGGAGTTTATAAAAGGAATAACAAATTGCACAACAAAAGATGAGCACAGTACTCTTTTAAGTGATCTTGTTTGGATGGGTATCGATAGTAAGAAAATTCTTATATATTCGGCAGCAAATCCAGAACAAGAGGAACAAATATCGCACTGCTCAATTCCAGGAGTGCCAACACAAATTGTTTATTATTACGATTCCGTATTTGTAGCTCTATCCAACTCAAACCTTTTAGTTTATCGTCGTGGATTCGATGGAATATGGATGCTTAAAGATCCTCAAGTAGTTCAATTGGGTAACTCTTGTTCTGTGTCAAGTATCCTTCCAATCAACAATAATATATACGCTGGATGTGGACACCGTGTTTATGTTTTAAATGCTGGTTCAGGTGAAGTACATAAGAACTTCGAAATCCAACATGGAAACTCACAACAAGTGAATTTGATGGCTCATTCTGGCATTGGTTTATGGGTTTCCCTAAAGAACTCTAGTATAATTTGTTTGTATCATACAGAAACATTTAAACATTTACAAGATATTAACATAGCTTCTAGTGTATTACGAGTTAAGTCCTCACCAAAAGAAACTGTAAATAATAATTCTGTTTATGTAACGGCATTGATTGCTTCAAAAGGATTGTTATGGGTTGGTACAAATATAGGAATAGCTCTAACAATTCCATTACCACGTTTAGAGGGTGTCCCTATAATAAGTGGTGGTGTAAGCATATCGTGTCATGCACACTTTGGTGCTATAACATTCTTACTACCATTGATTCCCAAAACTTATATGCCATATAAACCAGCAATTGTAGAGCAACAAATTAGTAATAATGTGATTGATGAAGTTCAATCGCAATCATCTAAAGATAACACGACAAAAAAAGATAACAACGATGAAAGTGTAGTACTTCGTAAAGAATTAGATGATTCACTCAATAGCTCTGGACAAGAATCACCAAAACGAAGTTTAGATAAACAAAATTCACTTGATTTATCATTAGCTACAAAACTCCGAGCACAATTAGCTAATAGTCCTGCACTAAGACGAAAACGTTACAGGGAAATGAGTGAATTATCAAGGATATCAAAAACACTACCAAGAGGATTGGGTTCAGCTAATTTCTTTTCACAATCGATGAATGCAAACGCAATGGCCTTACAACATAATGATCATGGTTGTTGTGATGTTTATGGACTATATGGCAAACTTATTTTCGTCAAAGAAGATTATGATGCTGAAGAGGGAGGACAAGGAAATTTAATGGATATCATGTATGAAAGTATGAGAAGATCTGATCCGGAACTAGCAGCTATACCTGGTAAAGTATGTACTTTAGATCGTAGACTAAGAATGAAAGCAAGTCGACCCAGATCATTAGATCTATCAAACTGGTCAGTAGATTCACGTTCTTCAAGTTTATATACTTCATCTGGCAGCGAAGAAAGTATGGGAATACGACTATTTGGTGGCAGAAGTGTTTCACGTAATAGTAGTAGCGCTAGTCATAAAACATCGGCAAATGGTAGTGATTTAGGTAACATTTCCGAAAATGGTACAATAATAGCTGATATGCATTCAACTACATTAAATCATGATAGTAACAAACAAATTTTATTAAACAACTTTTCTAATCAACTTCAAAACACATCAACTAACCCCACACTGGACAAATTAACTGCCAACAAAGAACAATTGCTATCAACCCCAGTGCCAACAAGTATAGTCACAAGAATAACTCCACCTACAATTGTTTCTAACATGGCTGCCGCCACATTAAAGAAAAAGAGCAAAGGATCCAGTGGCAAAAATTCATCAAATACGAATGATATGGGACCAAGAACAATGATCACTTTAATGGGTGGACGTGGCTATTGGCGTCATGTTTGGTATACAAATTCACCGAGCACCAAAAGCTCATCTCCTAGTACAATGTCAAGAGTTGCTAATTCCAACGATGCTCATATTGTAGTTTGGGAGAAGAAACTGTGATTTTGCTTACCACATTTCATGACATACAAAACGAAAGAGGATTTTTTAAGTTTGACTCTTTGATGCAGTCAAAAAATGAATTTGTTTATTTTAATTATATTAAATATAGGAAGTTTCTAATTCCTTCTTTTTTTATATAAAATGCTTTTCTTTACGTTTGTCTTAAGCCTCATAAGCCTTTGTGTAAATATTGTTAAAATGAAATCAAGAAAATTGAGACAAATTTTCTTATCTTTCTTGTTTTGTATTATTATAACTATCTTTTGATAAAATATCGATTATAAAATAAATTTTTAATAAAAATTTCTTTTGAATTCTCTAAAGAAAAGAAAAATCTCAATTTTCATTGGTTTGAATCAATAAATGTAATTTAAATATTCTTTTGAAGAAGCAAAAACACAGAAAAATCAAAATGGAAAAACGTTATTTTCATGAATACAGAAACAAAAAACAATATAAAATTTATATGTATACAATAAACTCATATTATTATTAATAAAAAGTATATTTAATTAAATGAAAAATATTTCCTGTGTTAAAAAAAGGGATTTTCACATAATTTTGACTAGTATTAAGTAATAATTACATATAATGAATATTAGTTATAGTTGAAAATTTTCTACAACAGAATGTATGCCATGAAAAACATTTTTGTTTTATTTTTATAATCGTAAAATTATTTTATTTTATTTTTCCAAAAACGTAAAATCAAAATTTCAATGACTGAACTACGTAATGAGATTTTTCATATTCAATTTATTTTTAATTCAAATTAATTGTTTATCAATAGCAAACAAATTCATTCAAATAATTTGTGACAAAGTTTGAACATAAATTAAAAAATTTTTTGTGATTTTTGAAGTCATTGAAATTTTGAAACAACAAAATACCTACATTTTCGTAACATTTCTCAAGCATTTTCTAAAAATGAAATAAAATAAGCAAAAACAATGAATTAAAACTATTTATAGTGTTTGTTGTAAGGGCGCGTATATAATTAGAAAAATTGTTAGTTTATTACAATTATTAGCAATTATCATTATTAGTACTTCTCACATGAAAATGCCAACAAAAACACAGGAGAAATATTTTCTTTCTTGATAATATATACCGTTTTTATATTTAATATTATTTCATTTCATATTTACTAAAAAACATTTTTCCCTTTGTTTAATTTTTAAAAAACTTGTTCATTTTTTTATTCAATAACATCCCAATTTATTTTTCATTTGAAAATGTAATTAATCCATATAGTAATTATTAACAATTAAGAAATATTTTTCAGTGTTTCGATAAAGAATTTAAAAACAATTATGAAAAAGATGAAAAAGGATTTCAAAGAAGTTACACTTTAAATTATGAAGTATAATAAAATTTTTTTCCATGAATTCGGAAAGAGAATTTTAAAAAGAATTTCCAACTTCAGGAATAAGTAAACTATTCGTTAATTTCATACGTTTTCATTAAAGGTATGTTAAATACATAAATGTTAGCATAAAATGTTTTTAATTCTAGTTACTATATATCTATGAAAATTAAAAATATTTTTATAAATTATCGTCAACAAGGGCGTTTAATTTAGTAATTTTTTAATCATAAAACATTATTTTCGATTGACAGCATTTTTCCAACAGAATCACGAAGTTATTTTTAAATGAATTTATAAAATTATTCATTTCGTATGTTCAAATTTATTTAAACGAAATATGTTGAAAGGATATTACATACCTACTTTTCTTTTGTTTTTTATTCAATATAGATGTAAAATATATAGCTCATTGTAACATCGCAGGAAATTAAGCAAATGTTGAATGGTTCAAAAATATATATTAAAAATCTTATAAGATATAAACACATTAGTTTTTAATTAAAGTGTACTTTTCTCCATATTTTTTCTAGAAAAGATGTTGTAATTGTAACACAAAAAAAGAAAGGTCAAAATTTAAAACTTGAAAAATTATTAATAATACAACACAAACTAATGAAATCATCTTTTTACGAATAACTGGATTATATTGTGTGAAAATGGTATTAAGAACAAAAAAATCATTAAATAGATTATATTATATAAATTATTAATGCTGTCTTTTAATTGTATTCAACGGAGTTATGTTGAATTTAACCAATTTCGACATTTCGTTCCTAAACAGTCCTTGATCCGAATTCATCATAGCTCATGCCTTAGCAAAAGTTTTCATGTTCCACTGGACCGAATACCTTGAAATTCGGGAAAATACTGAAAGTAAAACGCAAAATGGACGCTATTCCGTGAATTTCTAGAAAATTCGCGTCCACAGAGACGTTGCTTCGTTACACGATTGTTGAAACGCATTCCCCATAGTAAATCATCGCATCCTTGTATTAAATTTTCCATCGTTATATGAAGAATGCGTTGACTTCGTTCATCGGTTGCTGTTGATAGAAGGTTCTAACAATCAAATTTAATAAACACTCAAAGTTCCGCCATCGATACGTAGGTGTCGCGTCGATCGGCAGAGGTAATACTGACACTTACCCACGGAAATCGTAATCGTGCCTTTTGCGACATTTGGTGGGAACGATGGGAATTAGGTCTTGAGATTTGTCTGTGGTCTTGACGTACAGTTCCTCTAAACTATGGAATCAAAATTTCAAATTTGAATTTCCCGAACTGGATATCAAGAAACATTTTTACAAACCTTAAACAATCGTTACCATTCAATTGTCATCATATCAAATTTAATAAGCACTCAACGTAAAAATTCTCAAAGTTCCGCCATCGATATGTAGGTGTCGCGTCGATCGGCAGAGGTAATACTGGCACTTGCCCACGGAAATCGTAATCGTGGCTGTTGTATGAAACAATGAAATAGATGTCTGGTTTTTCTACTATAATTTCTTAATTTCTTCGTTTGTTTGTGCAAAATACAAAGAAACCTTTACGAAATTACAGCAACAGCAACAGCATTCCTTGTCAATTTAAACAAATTAAAATTTATGGAAACGACAATCTATTTCAGAACGTTGCTTGTTGCTGTGCAAAATATCATTGAAGAGTTACACAAAAAAAAAACAAATGAAAAATAATTAGCAAATTTAATTTTTTCCAAAGCCTCTAAGTTTCTACGTCAATGCGGCAAGTTTTTGTCCACCTTCCATCCAGTTCGAGAAGCCCCTAGACTCGTATTATCGAAAACAGGTGATCAACAACAACCTGTGTGCGAAACAACATTGTACCTGATTATTCTGTGGAACTGCTCCATGTCATAAATCTTCAGCGGCCAAATCTGCCTCCTAAAAACTCTGAAGCGTGTTATATCCACCGCGTTCGTGCCACTTTATGCAAATAAACCTCCAAACTTTGCAGTACGCGACAAATGATCATTTGACTATGGCCGCCACATAGCCACATTCGTCGTTTGCAAAATTCAAATTTAATTTAAAGTTTTATTTATTTTTTAATTTAAGCGACATTTCTTAAATAAATATTTTTTGTCGCTGGGTTAGAATGGCGACTTACCTACCTACATTCTTTCTCTTTTGCAGCATTCATCTGAATCTGAATCTAATTCAATTAATGCGCGCAGAAAACGATCATGCTTATAGAAGAAGGGGGGGCGGGGGTGCGTGAGCGGAAAATTGTTTTCGCTGGAAGGTTAGTAGTGTTAGTTTTCGTCGCTGATTGGCTGCAAAAGCTGGGCTCGTTTGGGCTTGTTTTCCTGCTAAGCAAGTTTATGCCCGATCGTACCGTAACAAGTGATATTTTTTCCATGATCAAACTTGCGAATTTGAATCATGTGGTAGTATGGCTAACAGCTGTATGACGAACGCGTACAAATATTTACGTTACTTCAAGCGTTTCTTGTTTTTCATTGTATTTGCGTGATCGTGCTGGTGTTGTTGGCGCTGAATATCGCGTGATATTTCAAGTTTACTGATAAAACGCGTTATAGTTTTCGCAGTATTCAGTGAACGCGTTAAATAACACAAAAAATAAAGACAACATGTTGACTTACGTGTTTTTGAATGATTGTTTCGATTTTTCGAAAAACACCGTGCAGTGATAAGCGATACATCATCCCACTTGACCATGCTTCGCTCTTGCTTGACTTTGGCACATTTCACTCTTGAATTAGGGAGTAAACAAATAAATGACTAATAAATGCAGTTTGAAGCCCTTGATTATGCGAGACTATCTAACTTTCACTTGGAAAGGATTGAAGGGTTGAAAATAGGATCGTCAAATCTACATCCACATACATTTCTATAAGCAGGAACAGAGTTTAGCATTTGGCACAGAAACGCGGAATTGATCGTTTGAAGTATCGCTAGAACTTTCCAATTTTTCGCAGGTTATCAAAAAGAAATGAACCTCTAACACGCGACGTGGCTACTTGCGTCTTTTCACAATGTTTACCATGCGCAAAATGTTTTTAAGCTGCACCAAATGCCGGAGGAATGTGATAATGTTATATTTTGATGAATTTGAATTGTTTGCCGCAAAATGTACCTTCAGATTATTTTATCAGTAATTGTGGAAAAATACAAAATCTAAAGCAGTTTTGGAACTTTTTTCGAGGTTTTTTCCTGCTTATCATTTGCAAACTCTTAAATCTTGGGTCATGTTAAAGGTTCCCCTGATAAATCAAAGAAAACATATTATTCAAATAAAAGTTGAATCCAGTTCGATTCAGTTTATTTTTAGCTATTATATAAAATTATGTGACATTTACCAATTGTGGCGACCTATGAAATGGAAGTCATAAGATAACGTGCAAAGCTCAATAGTCATGTGGCATCAAATGTGTTCCGGCAAATAAAATCATGGAGATGAGAAGTACCTCGGATTTGTTTCCATGGAAATTACTTGCCATTCAATTACAATTGTACTTGGAATAAATTCTGTTCAGAAGTCTGCTTGTGTCCTCATTCATCGGTTTTCGCATTGGAGAAGATGATATATCATTTGGTTTTCCGTTCCCTCTAAATAATTTTGTTATGTTGTTCCGTAGCGGATCCGGATTTCGATTTCACCAAATCATATGCAAGATCAAAAGCAATAAAAATTTTCAACAAATTAGATACCTACAAATACTTGTAATGGAAATGATTTAGCTAGTTTTTATAAAAACGAGTCTTGTGTCCAAATGCAAGTTTCTTCGCAAAATGAAAAGCGTTATTTGTCTTTTCACCTAATAAGGATCGAAAATTTCTAAAAGAACTACTAAGAATTTAAGAATTTGCAAACAAAGCTTAATCCTTCTTCATAAGCCGATACTAGGTCTGTTCACGCACAGCTTGAGTTTGCTAAAGTTTACTCGGCTGTAAATCAGCAATTGAGGGGATTTTTCTAAGTTATCTTCCGTTACTCAAATAGTACAAAAACGCATTTCAGTAACCTCGAGCAACTTCACAAACAAATTTGACATTTGACAATGTCAATTGAAGTGCATTTCCCTAGTAGCTTGAACTTGAAGTTACTTAGTGAGCATCTAGCACTTTCAAGCATATTTCCCCTCCGTTACATTTCGTCAAACTCTCTCAAAACAATTTTTGAGCGAGCACAAAAACGCCAATCTCGTGCTCGAAACATATTGCAATATATGTATGTAATATGGTAATTCCTTCAAGTGGTGGGCAATAGTCGTGTTTATTCAAACAGTTTAGCGCATTAAAGTCATTCTATTTTGAACAAAGCCTTATTCTGGAGTCACTCGAACCTCGAAGAATCAAATTGCGTTGCATCTTGGATTTGTTTACTTTCCAAAGTCTTAGAATCATCATCACATTCACAGGCTATGAACTTAAGACGTAGTTCCAAATACGCCACCACTAAAAGACGTCAGCAAGAGTTATTTGCTGTAAAATATACGAAAAAAATATGATTTTTCACGAGACTGTTTTTCTGATTTTGGTTAGAAGTTTACTTTTAGAATTAACTGATCAAATAAATGAAACAAGATCAAGTTCTGCAAGGACTTGATTCATTTGGTGGGTCTCAAAAATGAGTTGCAAAAATCATCTTTTATCAAAATGATAATATAAAAATTTTCAATTCCCAGAGAACAAGTACATTTGATGCTCGTTTTACAACGTTGTTTACAAATAGAGTAGTAAACAAAATGATTCCAGCGTTTTTCATTCTTGGAAATTATTTCCATTCATGTAGATATATAATTCTCATTTTCTGACGAAATTTTCAGTTCATTTTAACACATCATGACGAATGTATGTAAATTTATTTGCTTCGAATTTTAATGAATTCGGTCATACCAACATTAAATTATGTTTACTAACAAACGTCTACTCGGATAATCAGTGACCTCAATAATTGTATCATGCAACTGCAACTTGTTTGTGTCAATTCTCGTGGGCAAAACGTGAAGCGGCTTCAATGATAAGAAAATATGTTGTCAATGTTCACGTGTACAAACATATGTAGCTGAAACTACATTAGCTAAGCACATTCTACCAGATTTCCATTGCACTCTTTGAATCAGTTCCAAATGCAGTTCAAAAGCCAAGTTTTGATACGATACTGTCCTGATAATGACAGCTGGAACAAGAGCTTTCCCTATAGAAGAACCAAATTTTTAAGAATATGCAGTCGTCTTCTAGGACGATATAGACGCATGCGGAATCCCGGACATATTCTAAGAAACTTGCAAATAATGTGAAGAAATTTTAATAGAATCTTAAAACAGACTTATAGACGAATCCGTAGAAACATGTTTCGTGATAAGAGATTTGGAATTGAATAAGAGTTTTTGGTTTTATCTTGAATCCGTTGTGTTTATATAATGCTCACAATTATAACACAAAACTAGCTGATGTAAGATATTGCATCAGGCAGTAATATCATAGATTTATGTTATGCGTCAAATATTTTGTCTAATATAAACTAAATTGGATTTAGAAAGTTATTGTCATCTCTAGGTTTTCGTCGTTTTTTTCAGTTTTTAAGAAGCAATAATTTTCAGATCAAGGTCAATATGTTGAAGTTCCTTAGTCACTTTCCAGTTAAATCTAGTTTTTGTATCATATCTTGTATCTATATATGTACGAATATATGCAAATTTGCATTGATAACGATTTCCTTGAGCCATGCACATGTTTTACCGGATACGAGGTGAGTTGTGCGCTTAATCACAAGATAGACCCATAAAATTCTATTTAAATAGGAGGAACATTTCTTGTTTGGGTGACTGTAGAAACCCCGAAAAGAACGAACGAAGATAATAAATGAATGAAGAGACGAGACCCCTTAGATCATAGAGAACAGGATATGACATCTTATATAAAATCCGCATATATATACCGGCACAATAGCGACATAAGTGTGCTAACGAGTTAACGATTAACTATAAATTAGTTTTAGATAAATTCTAAAATAGTTTCCTGCATATTTTGTTTTTTGTGGATTTCCTTCGATTTTTATTGAGAAAACTGGAAATAAATTTGCTTGTCAAACCGAAAACACCCATCCTTTTCATCTTGGGTCACACCCATTTGTCATTTTCAGCTGGGAGCCAACTGGTGAACGAAAATTGAACTGATAACCATTTTTATCAATCAAACAAACTAAATAGTGGCTGTCAAAACATGGTGAAATTCATTGAATTTTATAGTGTTTTTCTGGAAAAAAAGTAATAACTAGCTCAAAATAAAATAAAATAAAGTGCAGTGCAGTGACAGTAACAATATTGAAGAGTGACATTGTCATATTCATGAAATACTTTAGTAATAAAATAAAAACATGTTCTCTATGATCTAAGGGAGATCCATATGGCATATATGTGGATGAATTCAAATTGCAATTGGCCTGCAATGGTTCGAATTTCCATTTTTGAAAACATTACGACTCTTAGCAAACGTAAGCTTTGAGCCGAATTGTAAGTTTTTAATATTAACGTTATATAGCGTGGTTCGCAAAAATACAAATAGGTTAAGTACTTTCAATTCGTCTCAGGTGTATGTCACATGCAATCTGAGAGATAAATAGTCATAATTCTCAGATTAATCACTAAGAAGTAAACATAAAAAACGACTAAAAAAAATACTCTGCCAAAATTTGTGGGGGGCCAATTCAATCATTGTAATCATTATTAAATGTTTGATAGCAAGAGGTATTTGAACGATTTCCGCAGAAATAAACTTGACACAAAACTTTAATGTTATGAAATTCGCCTGAAAACGAACAAATTTTATCTCTTATCAATTAAACAAAAAAATTAACAAAAATTGCCCCTGAACAGAATCTCCATTGGAGGGCCTCCAGTGAACACTGCCAATTTGATATCATACATAAATGATTGCTGGAATTGCGCGTTAAATTAACGACGTATTTTTGGAGGAAAGTTTTCAATAAAACTTAGCCTTCAAGCTTCAAACTCACATGAATACCCAATATACAAAAGAAGTTTTGTTATAATGTGTTAAACTTCGGAACTAGCTTAGGAATTAGGAAGTGATTATCACATCCAGCCGCTAAAAACCCTCAAATCTTTTGAGCTTCACACTAATAATTCAATCATTTTATTTACTAGAACTTTTTAGCGAAAGTGCGAACACGCGGTTTTGATTATATGCAAATTTGCAAATTGATGATTGCTCGAATTCATTTGCACTTAATAAATGATTACTACATGAGGCGGTAACTGTGACATTGCTGGCGTCATGTTTTGTTGTAATTTTTACGTTGTGCTCAACAAACTAATAATGAGGGGAATGGAAAATCCACAGAAAAGTTTAACCACGGCTGTGACCAATGTGATGATTGATGACTTGCTGAGTTTTCATGAGACGGTTTCTCAGGAACAGTCATCAGGATTCAGGAGGCTGATTGAATAGGAGAGGCTTTAGGGTTGTTGTAGCAGCTATAGCGTTCTGTGATCCAAAGCTTGCATACATCTGAAACTCAAAACGGTGAAAAAGGACATTGTGGCAACTCAAATGAGTCGCGCATTATGCGAGAAGCTTCAAGCCTTCGTGATACGTGGTTGATCACTATTAAACCAAACAGATAGCTTACTAGAGCCTCTGTAGTTTTCAATTTTTTCTATAACGATTCTCTACAAGATCTTATTCGTAAGTCATAACTGATTTCTAATCTATCAAATTTTCATTACTGCATTGGTGTCCAAAAGCTTAAGGGCTACCAACACCAGTCTTTAATTCGGTCTTTAATTTTAATCGGGTTAACCACACTTTTCCTGTATTCTTACTGCTACTGTTACGGCCCTGAATTTTCCCGAGATATATGTAACAAACTGGGAACAACAGTTTAATTTAAAAAAGCTTTAAACTATTTGTTCTAAATTGAAAAACGCTTGCTACGTAATTAAATTTATTTGTGTGCCGTAGAAAGTATATAAACAGCAGAAATCAAATGACGAAATTTCAACGTTGTTTTCTTGGGTTAGAAAACTGGTTTTCCAACGTGCAATTGCTGGTAAGATTTCCCGGAAAATCATGAAAAACTAGTGCCATTGATAACTACATTGCACTGAGTTGATTACAAGAAATTACTCGTAAATAAACATGAGGTTGTTGTACATTTGTGACTTCACTGTAAGTTGTACCACAGTGACGATTCTACACATGTTGTGCTGTAATGTGTGACGTAGTTATCAAGCTGATATATTCCACATTCCAGTCGGACAAGTGGTTTTCTCAAAAATAAAATCATATCAGTCCCCATTGTCTTTCAGTCCAGTGCTGCCAGAGACTCGGTTTTTCTTCGATTCGTTGATGTAACTTACAATTTTGGTTGCTGTAACTAATAACATCCAACTAAAATCACTGTTTTTCTCGTGAAAAAAAATTATTTTAGAAGAATCACTTTAGGAGACAGGATCACAAAGTTGATTTCACACAATCAAAATTCATCTGATGACCACGATTTTACTTTATTGTTAAATCGCCTTAAAACCATCATCATAAAATCCTTATGACTTTAGCAATCCAAAAACAATATTATCTTCCACAACCGTCTCGAAATTTCGAGAAGTCTCATTTCGTTGCTACAAACTTCTAGAAAATTATACGTAGCTTTCGCTTTTTTTCAAAAAATTTCAGTGGAACCTCTTTTATGCGTGACGGATAGTGGCAAAGTTCTAAAAAGAAAGACTTGAACCTAGGTTTTGAGGAAAGGAGTACATTCACAAACAACAAACTTACCGAAAAATATGTTTAGTTACGAATTAATATTTTTATACATACATATTTACATAACGATAAAATGGAAATAGATATTCAATGTGATGGTAATAATTTTGACTGCTTAGCCTTAGACTGTGCTTCACTTTCTTTCATCGCAAAACTGTAAGATCTTCTCAAATGCGTCCGTGTTGCTGACTTTAACTTGCCTTTCATACCAATCAATCATTTTTTGAGCATTGTGAAGACATCTACGGCATTTTCCATGACGTTAACAGAGATGGCAGATGAAAGAGGTTCTACTGTAGTTATCAAGAGGTAGGTACAAAAGAAAAATTGAACATCGAGAACGCGATTTCGTACATTTTGGTACAAACGTCAAACCTTTTAAATGTCATCGTGACCTGTTGCACAAATTGGAGTCTTAGCCTTCCCCTTCTACAAAACCTCTTAGTTAAAGGGAATGCAAGCTGGCAGACCTTATGAACGGTGTAACCCGCCATATTGGTTAAATAAATTTTTAAAAACTGACTAGTGATCTTCTTAGTACTTGCTCCTTGAGTTGTTAAAAATGCTGACGACTTCAACGATCGATTTGCCAAATTTGAAATTTTCCGTTGGAAAATTTTTGAGTGAGAATTTTTTGCGTTAGAAATAAATAAAATTAATTTAAAAATAGAAATAGCGAAAAAATTGCTGACAACACTATTATCTCATACGTATGCAATCCACGCGTCTGTGTGTGCTTTTTTACTTTCTTCTTAATTGACGCGATCGGAGCCAATCAACAAAATAAAAAACTCGGCACACATTGATAAGGAGACTATGTTTTTTTCTTCATAACAAGTCATACCTCTTATCAACGTATTGAAGAAGAGAGAAAAAAAACAGAAAAAGAGAACAACAGAATTTGTTTTTCACTCGTTCTCTGCTATCAATTAGTGAACTGTTGCTTGTCAGGTTTTTGTTGTCCACTGTAATGTTGAAAATGTAGTCTATAAAAGGACATTACCAAACAAGTTTTTCTCATTCTTAAAGAGATTGCTGAGACAGTAAAGAATAACTTGAAGAAGTTGTTAAGAAAAAAACTCAATAAATTAATTTATTCAAAAGAAATCAAGTCTTCGAGATAATAAACGTGAAACTGTTGGTGTGTGTTATACTATTTAGATTCGAAAAACGAAACTGTAAATTTGAATTTTTCCAAAAACTTAAACGACACTCGCTTCAGTTTTGCATCATCTTTTGTGGCGTTTGGGTGTCTAAGACGCGGTCTCTCTAGGAAAACTCGTTAATATATTTTTTATAAAAATACAGTAAAAGTGCAATAATTAATTATTTAGTGCAACATTTAATAATTTTGTTAAAAATTATTTAATTCTTTAACGTGTAAATTGCTTATACACTAGAAGTTAGAGTGTTACAAGGAGAAGGGTGTTCCTCGATACAAGTACATAAACCAAGAAGAAAATGGTGATCGGAAGCAAGGTATTTTTTGAAAAATTTTTTTGAATTTATCTAGAAAATTCGAGAAACATTTGTTGGATTTTGTAATGAAAACCCGTTAAATTTGAATATTTCTGTTTTCTATTCAATAAAATTTGTTCGACTTCATTTATCTGTTAGCAACAATAAAATGAAAATTTTGAAATTTAACAAAAAAAAATCAAATTCCAAAAAATGTGGTTTCAAATCACGTCTTGAAAAAAATTCAAATGCAAATCTCGTCCGGTTGATACAAAAATTTGCAAAATGGCAAAATTTAAATATTTGCTAAAGCTCAAAGCAAAATGATAAAATTTAGAAATAAAAACCTAGTGGTCATTTTCGGTGATTGGATATTACCATAAGTTTCTATTGACTTAAGACGATTTTCAAATTTAGTAAGTGAGACGAACACTTTGTGACGATCATAAAGTCAGTCTCAAGGATACCCAAGTGTAACCTGTTTTAGATGATTTTCTTAGGTTACAGGTAGACTTAAAAAGTAGTAAAATTTATGTGTTATGAGGTACCTCTTGGAATCAGTAAGGGAATTCGGTTTAGGTAACTCTCTGTATGTGATTTTTTCCGTTTTCTCTGTGAATAATTCAAATCTTCCTCATACTGCGCTGAATAGGTGAGGATCTTTTATTAACAAAAACGTTTAAAGGTACAATCAATGTTCGTTTTGTTCTCGAGTAGAATCCACCGGAAGAAGCACAACCTTAGCAGTTGCTGTGGATCACTGAGTCTTAGATACATGAGTTGCCTTTCACTTATTTTACCTCACTAGAGATTTATAGGCACATGAGGAAAGATTTGTCTCGCAAATGAGAACGAAACTCGAATCTTCTTCTTGTCGTGCAGATTATTTTAGCACTGACCTACCCTGTGAATATGCGTTCACGCCATGTCCATCGATCATACTTGCTGCATTCAGTTTACAAAACAAAGTACTTGGCTGGTGGCAATCTACCCTTGCTCATGTACGCGAGTAGATTGTTTTCCGCTAGGTGGACTTTGCTTATTTTGATATTTTGAATCAATCTGATTTTGAGAAGGAAGTAGCAATAATTTCACAAAAATTTAAACTCATAAATCGAAATTTTATTCCATAAAAAATTCAGATTAGCTTTTGCCATTGACGAAATTTTCGGTTAGATGCAACGCAGCAACTGTAGTCGTTACATTTAATCTGCATTACATAAATGGTAGATAGTGTTATACCTACTGGCAGTTTCTGCTCATCATCTACATTTACATTTTAAATCTATCAAGTTAG
The DNA here is from genome assembly GCA_963971475.1 of Chrysops caecutiens. Classification (NCBI taxonomy): domain Eukaryota; kingdom Metazoa; phylum Arthropoda; class Insecta; order Diptera; family Tabanidae; genus Chrysops; species Chrysops caecutiens. The sequence continues at coordinate 1,424,268 of OZ020569.1, read as the reverse complement.
AGCTTCTGAGTTAAATTAACATTTCAATCATTCTTATTGAAATTAAGAAAATTTCGAAATGTTTTCATCAACCACCTTATCAATTAATTATTTATTGTTAATTAACGAATAATTGAATTTGTTTCCCTCGGACATGTGCCAAGAGATAAATCTTGCTTTCAAATAAAGCTCCACCACTTGATAAAAACTGTGTCTTATCAATAGTGAAAGTTTGACATTGACAAGATACGACCACCTCGTAAAAAAGCATTGACGTCAGGTTAACTTTTTGTTGACAGGGATCGACCCATACTTTTCATCATGTTTAAGAGTTGTCACTGGGTTGGGTCAACTTGAGTCCATCTATCTTTTAATTATATAAAAATCTCGTTTTGAGGTGATAAGAAATGGTGATTGCAGAAAAAGCTTTGAGGAGATTTTTATAAACAATTTTTAATGAATTCCAAGAGATTATCCGAACCGAGGCGCATTTTGGGAAGTTATCAGAGAATTCCACTTTCTTTATGATAAGGCAATGATGTTCCCCATGACCTTCATGAAACGAAATAGTATTTGATATTATTTTTAATAAACAAATTCGAAATATCCGAGAAGTCTTATCGGCATAGAAGTTTCTTGATACTTTTGACATCACGTTTGATAACCTGTGCCTCAAAAATGACACTTTTTCAGTGTAACAGTTTAGTAAGCATCCATTTAGAAATAGGATATTGATAATACTAACAGATGGAATTTTGTGGCTAGACAGGAACCCATTAATATGTTTCACATAACACAAATCAAGGTGACTACCCAGTACCGCCCTGAACTTATTCTAACTCGTGCTAAGTATCTAATGGAAAGATTTTATTATTTCAATTGATAATCATAACGTACTATATTAACACAAGGCTATCTCGAGTCGCTTATTGCCAAGTTTAACATGTAAAATGGAAAAACCTTTATTCGTTCTTGTTAATTGGTGGCTGGATGCCAATTAAAAGTGAAAAACAACTATTTTTATCATCTGCATATTGTGTAAACAAACAAAATCATTACATATTTGCTTGATGCAATATATATTTGCTTGATTCATTCAAAATTTTGCTAATTCCGCAATTGAATATGACGCTTTGTAAAGCGTAGAAGAAATTTCCAAGAAACGCAGTTTTACTATAGCTTTAAAAAAGTAAATCAATTATGTACACATGAGTGTCTGATTTAGTAAAGTTCAAAAAGTTGAGGAATTAACTTTATGTGCATAAAATGCTTAAAGCTTTTGAGTAATTAAAAAAAAGGTAATGACCTACAAAGTACACGACAAACGTTTTATTTAACTGCAGCATGTAGATGCTATTTAAAAATATTATTTGACGTAGGAAAGTATTCTGAAAAAAAAATTAGTTTTAACAAGTAAATTAAATTTGAAATTATTAAGAATTTTTATTTTTTTATCTTTTAAGGACTTATGTCGCCGCGTTTTACGCAACCAACACAAACTCCGCCAATTTTTACAACAACAAATTCGTTTGTGTAGTAGTGCTTCTTTAAGGCCACAAGAAGCACAAAACGTTGATGATGAACCAGCTAATTTACTTTCGTCAATACGAGCTAACTTTATCTTACCACCAGCTCCAAAACCAGTTGTACATGAACCAGATGTTGGGCAACAATTTTCGGTAAGTTTTATCATTTTCGTTACTAATATTATTTCAAATACAATGTTTACCGACCTTGGAAATCTCGTCGCTCCACATTTGTTACAACATTTGTAACTTTAGTAATAGTTGGTAGGTACTATAAAAATAGATTTTTCGGTTTAAATGTAAATTTTATTGACAAAAAATAACGACTTCCAAAACTCTCGAAAGGACTAGAACACTCGAGTGTTTAGTGGAAGGTGACACAGTCTCATTGCGAATGTCTGCGACAAATTTTGTATTAACAATTTTAGTTATATCATTAAATCATGTTACAGTCGATTGAAAAATTGAGTTCAAAGTAAATCCGAAAGGTGTGACGTTCTCCACACGAATAAAAAATGCAAGGAAGTGACAGTTAACACAACGTCTGAAGCAATTTATTTAAGAGTTATCTTTGAAACTATAACTGGTTTATCATTAGAATCCTACATATATTATTTAAGAATACCTACTTAAGTTTAAGGATTTAATGATCGAGCAAAACTGAGCAAAATTTATTAACAAAAGAATTCACTTTTAGGCTTCAGATCTATCTGTGCGGTTAGCACCCCCAACACAACTCCAACCAAAACCTGAAGTGGATGATTTAGTATTTGGAAAATATTTCACCGATCATATGTTCAAAGTGTTCTATCACCGGAGCTTAGGGGGTTGGCAAAAGCCAGAAATAACACCACTAGAAAACCTTGTTGTGCATCCTGCCGCAAAAGTGTTGCATTATGCAGTTGAGGTAAATATTAAAACATTTTCTTAATTGTTTTGTTAAAACTAGTTTATAGAAACATAAGAATTCCAATGAGTTTATATAAATCGAAGTTGATTTGTTTTTTAAATGATTTGTTTACGAATTTTAATAACGCAATGAATGCGTGTCGAGCAGTTCAATGATAAATGCCCATTGACGTACGATTTGTTTTAATAAACAGGAAGTTTACTTAGAAATGTAAGAAATCAAATGCAATAACAAGGTTCTAATGACTGCAAATTAACATCCTTTTATTGAAAACTACATTAACAATTCTTTTAATTATCGTGGATTCGAACAACATGTTTTGATTTACATTTTTCTTTTGCGTTCTCTTAGATCAATTCTAGATGGTTTTGTTAAATTTATATTTCAGTTATATTCTTGTTATGACATTGGTTCAATAACAAGTAACATCTAAACCCGAATCAAGATCGTGATCTATTTATATAGATCAAATCAAAATTGATCAGTCGATTTTAATTCAAAAACATAAAATTTATTGTCAAAATTTTTAAATTTGTTCAACTTTTTCTGCAAGTTCTAAATTCGCAAATTTCATTCAATTGATAAAAGCATAACTTGCAAGTCTTTTTTTTTTTTTGATAAACCTACATAAGCAACAATTACTGATAACGATCCGTTTTGGAGAATTGTTGCTCTTGACACAACTTCTGTCATTGTTACTACCCAAAATTCAAGGAACACAAAAACCGCAAATTTAAACGTTTGACGCAATCGTGTTTGTTCAGCTTTAGAAACAATGAACAAAAAAGGTTAACATGAGGAGATAAGTAAATATAAAATAATTTATCAACTGATCTTTAAATTTTTCTACCATTTGCTGGGGGCAATATTTTGCAAATATAACACATGCATGTTTCTCACAACATATTTGTAGAAGACAAAAGTTTAACTGACCCAAGATCATAATTTTGCTTATATAGCATTGATTAGAAAGTAATTTGTTAATCAACTTGTTAATAATAGTTAATCAAATGGCACAAAAAGAAAATCAAAACATGTCGTGTGCATGTGATAATGGGAGAATTCGAAAAGAAATGAATTAAATGAAACAATATTTTGTTTATAACGTTACGAATAAACAGAAGGTTATCAATACATGAACTTGTAAAAGTTGAATTCACGTCATTGCTTAGATTATTTTTAATTTTAATTAACAATACTTTTTCCATTTAGCTGTTTGAAGGGATGAAAGCATATCGAGGAGTAGATGGACGTATACGTCTATTCCGCCCAGATATGAACATGAATCGCATGAACCTATCAGCCCAACGTTCTGGTTTACCATCATTTGAGGGCACAGAATTCATAAAGTGCTTATGCCGTCTCTTGTCTATTGATCAAGAATGGGTGCCACATACTGAAGCTGCTAGTTTATATATAAGACCAACACTCATTGGTATTGATGTAAGTCGATAAGTTAACGTAACTCAAATGAGCAGGTACTTATTTTTCTCGTTTTTCATTTTTAATTTTAGCCTACATTAGGTGTTGCTTCCTCAGATTCAGCTTTGTTATATACAATACTTAGTCCAGTTGGTTCTTACTTTGATCCAGGCTCATCAGGTGGTGTTTCACTTCTTGCTGATCCACGGTATACAAGGTAAATAATGCATACTTTCTTACAAACTTATATGTTAATAATACATGAAATGTTACTGTAGGGCATGGCCAGGTGGTGTAGGTGATCGTAAAGTGGGTTCAAATTACGCTCCTACAATTCGAATCCAAGACGAAGCTACAAAGAAAGGACTGCAGCAAGTGTTATGGTTATACGGGGAAGATCATCAAGTAACAGAAGTTGGTACAATGAATATATTCATGTTGTACATCAATGAAGATGGAGGTAAGATTTTACAAGATTTGAATATCGGAAACTGTATAACTCAACATGTCGTAATCATTATAGAAAAAGAATTGGCCACTCCACCATTGAATGGTTTGATTTTACCAGGAATCACAAGAAACTCCATACTGAACTTAACTAGGCAATGGGGTCGATTCAATGTCAAAGAGAAAAATATTACAATGAGTGAAATTTGTAATTTACTCAAGCACGATAGAGTAAGTTATTATTAACATTAATTAAAAAACAGAAAACAACCAAATACTTAATAAAAATTTCTTTTATAGCTGTTAGAATTATTTGGCGCTGGTACAGCTTGTGTGGTTAGCCCAATAGAAAGGATAAGCTATTTGGGTGATAATCTCTTCATTCCAACACTGGAACATTCAAATCCACTCCATGAAGAAATAAGAGATACTTTAACAGGAATTCAGTATGGAAAAATTGATCACCCGTGGGCTGTTGTTATAGATTAATATTAGAAATAAGAAAGATAAAAAGCAGGATTAATTATATTTTAGAGTATTTTGTATGATATATAAACATAAAACATATTGTAAGAAGAGAAAAAGAAACAACAGAAAAGTGCATTTCTTCCAAGACTATAAAGTAAGTTAAATTATTATCTATTAAGGTGACATTGAACTGCGAATTAATCACAATTGCAAGATAAATTAAAAATTGTTTGAATATTCCATGTAATTTCTTTAAGAACACCAATGAAGAAACATGCTATGAAAATTCGAAAAAACAAAATAGATAATGTTATACACGAGATTTTTTCTGTGATTTTTCTTATAATTGACAAATTTATTTTTTCTCTTGTACGAAAATGTGGTAATTCTGAGAAAATATTTATGTAAGATTTATTGATATATTTATTTATTTTATAGAGATTTACTATGAATTACATTTATTTTATATAAATATACCTATATTTTTAAAAGTTGAAATTTATAAAATCTGAATTTTATTTTCTATGTACAATAATATTCATCAAAGTGGGAACGTATGAAATCTCATTCAATCCAAAAAGATTTTTCGATTTATAAAACAGAAATAGATTAAAGGAAATATTTAGTAGAAATGCAATGAATCCCACTTTGAATTATACATTTATATAATAGATAGAATCAAACCAATCGGCTGGTCACCTTTTGTCGATTATTCTAATAGAATAAATGTTAATAGTTATTTCCATAAAATTTATGGCACTACTTTTATATATATATATATTTGCTTTAATTGCTTTGTATTATTTGTTTTGTTACGTTAATTGTGTAAGAAATAATTGAAAACAAAAGTAAATGTTTTAGTTTTTTGTTTAAAGAAGAAAATGTTTTACCTCAAGAAAGACTTATTTAGATTCTTTTGGTAGAATGTCGTACATTGTCGAAAAGTGCATTTCTTTTTTAAAAGTTTATTTTTTATGGGACTACTTTAGATGTGATTTAAGCTATTCATGTTGTATGTACTGAATTCGTCATTTGTAAAGGTTTTTATTGATTAAATAAATTTGTCACAAAATGAATCATCAGGTTGTTTCAACCGATACTCGACGATGTTTGGAAGAAGGTTTCTTGACTTGTTCCAGATCAGAGTGTTACTCTGGCCGTTCCCAGAAACTTTAATTAACATGAAACACTTGTTTCAAAAAAGGCTTTTCGTTTTATTATCACTGTATGTCTTTCACTATGGCAATTTCAGGCTAAATTCTATATAAAATCTTCTACTATGAGGATAGTGCCTTGTGCCTAGTATCATTCAGTTTTGTGTGAGCTTAGTATATAAGTGGTTCATTTAACTTGACTGCAGATATCCATTGGTGTCAAATGTAGGTATTCATATATCCGATAATTTATATGAAATAAATAAATCTTCTTGCTCATAGAGTATTTGTTTGATACCTTTGTTGATTCAGTAGCTCTCAATGAACACTACTTCCATTCCTGTGAATCAATAAATTAAATAAATTAATAAAATTAACGTGAACTGAATCATCTTGCAATGGTGAAAGTAGCAGATGCATGCACCTGAATTCACGAACTGTTGATGAATGTGATGGCTAGATGTCACCCAAAGCGATAGCAGGAATAGCGAGAATTTAGGCGTTTTCCAAGCCAACTGCACTTCGGCACCGGCACACCTCGGGAAGCCGACATCGCGTGGTCGTCTGAGACTGAGTACTCGAACTCAATATTCAATACTCATTCCGTAAGTGACCGTGGTGTAGAACGTTTGTGATTTGGTTTTGTGTAAAAACTTTAAAATAAGTAACAAAATTAAAATTTTCCGCACCCAAATAGTTTTTGTAGATTTCCTGTACGTTTTGTGTGATTAGAGAGTAATAAATAAAAAAATTTTTAGCATACGATAAGAATATTCCAAAAAACTGTTCGCAAAACACTGCTGCTGTTGCTGTGAAATGTAAATGTGAAAATTTTTCTATTTTTAAATATTTCACATTTCAATTCAACAGCGAGCGCGAACATTGCATGGGAACTTTAAAAATAAACACAAGAAAAAGCCGGCCCTGAGCATAAAACATCAGAAAAACCTAGTTTTCATTTTCCAACCCCGTATTTCGATAATCCGGGGGCACGTATCGTTACGAAATACAGTAGTTTTACAATTATACCGTGAGTAATGTTCGCGATTCGTTCGTTTCAATGACGTTGTGCAAAGAAAATCTGATAAAAATCGATACCAGTTGAGTTTTGTTGCCTTACTCCTTTGAGAGATAATCAGCTGATTACGGTTACGACTTCCGAAGATAACGTTATTCCTAAAAAAGTGGCAATTGTGAATTTCATCATTTTAGTAGTGCACAAGTTAGGTGAGGGTAGAGTGATTAACCTGCTCACAGTTCGAGTTCAAAACAAACCTCATGTAAACATTGTGTCAGAATTCAATCAATTTTCGAGGTGGAAAAATCATTTAGAAACTTATTCCGTCATTTCACAACTGTCAAACTGAATCCAGGCATGGGAACTGAAAACAGAGAAAAAAGCACGTGCAATTCAGACGAGAAAAATCAATGCAAACTAGAAGGGGATGGCAGGAAGGCGAAACACATTGTTAGAACAAGGACACCTTGTGTTGAGGATGTGTGTGTTCTGCCAGTGACAGTCGACGAAAATGATATCATTTCGGGGGCTAAAGAAATCTTGAGAGCTATACGACCGAAATGGGATATGGATTTGGTTGAGTTTAAGGTAAAATTGGATATGGTAAAATAATAATGAATTTTTCAGTTTACGTTTACTAGCGTTCTAAATCACCGCACTCTGATTATGGGAGCATCCCTTAATTTTTATGCATCCCTGTGCGTTCCATAATAACTGCTTGTCGAAGGAGACGATTCTAATTGGTCAAATACTTGTTTTTATTTTGTTGGCATTAGCCGTGTTTTATTATGCACTTGCACGATAGCTGTGAATACATTCAAAAATCTATTACGTTCTAGATCCGTTCTGGATCACGACTATTGTGATCAAAAGTTTTGATTGGACAAGTTTCTAGTACAGTATAACCTCGATAAACGCAACTAGCTGTGGCCAAGTACATAGAAGGCGTGTTCTTTTGTTAACGACTACGGAGAGCAAATCCAAAGTTGCAAAAGAACACACCGGACTTCGTTCGATAGATTACACACATTAACCAACTTCAGTTCACTTTCATACGAATTTCCTTCGACTTTTTTATATTTTGTTACGCCCTCGATTAAACAAATTCCTCACAACAATAACTTGAATTTAAATTTTCAAATGAAATTAACTGAAAGATTTGAAGAAACTGTAATTTTGTGGAATTTAAAGAAAAATTTAAACATGCGGTAAGGAAAATGCAACACGTCGGGGGGTAAATATTACCCAGATATTATCGAGAGCTAATTTGTTCTGGATAAATGTATGGGATTTGACAGTTCTGCTCTATTGTAGTGAGCAAAAGACTACGTCCATTCTTTCTTCCTTCGTAACCATTAAAATGGTTCGTTGGTTATTGTAACAGCCACAGTTTCCTTTAGTTGCGTATATCAAGGTGTTACTGTATTTAATTCGTTTACTTGTAATCTCGTACGGTGTAGCAGCAGTCAAGTCTCCTCAAATCAATAATTCGTGCTCTAGACCTCTAGAATTCTCTCAAGATTTTCAACAAAATTGCGACATGCAGCGGTTCAACTTATCTTAAAAAGAATTTTGTTGTGTAACTACTCTAAGGCATATTGTTTTATGTTCACAAATCCGAATATGAAAAAATTTCACTAGTTGTTTATAATAAATTCGGAAATTATGACCCTAGTCTTGCCTAATACAACCACATTTTCTAAGAAATTTTCATGGCAAACAGACAGAGTATGTAATATTGGGATTCCCCTAAATGTTGCTTTATAATCTTCTTATGACTGTTATTCGAACGTTTTTCTTTTCATTTGAACGTCTGGTAAGAAAAAATTGTTTAATGCAATCGTTTCAATTAAAATTGCTTCAAAAGGTTGTAAAAATATTACTTTGTTTACAATATAATATAGTATGCAGACTTTACCTTCTACATGCTATAAAAACGCGTTTAAATGTTTATTGATCCGGGAATGTTTACGTAATGAACGTGCAGTGTGAAACTAGAGAACTTTTACAAAAGGTTAATCAGACATGCAACAAGAACGTGAAACTACAGATTACCCACGAACCACCATATATCTTGTCTGGAACTTTTTGTGTCTAAAACCTGTACAATTTCAACGTTAATTTCGTGTAACTTTAAGTGTTTACGTCAAACATTTTTATATGAAACAAATTATATGCTTGAACCTTGTTTAAACTTTGAATTGTGCAATAAGTCATGATCTATGATAGTTTTTAAACTATAACACATAAAACTGTAATTGTCACGATTTTTAGCGTGGAAAATTTCTTAGGCGGACAGTTTCCATAGAAAGTCGTCTGGTTTTACTGGACCTTGAACTTGTAAAAACGATAGTTTGAGCTGCTAAAAAGCTGAAATGAAATTGAGATGAGATTGCTTAGCAAATCGGTAGAGGTTATATGTACAGATATGTATTCTCTTTGCACCAACAGTACTTCAGTATGTTTGTTTCAATTTCAAGATAGAAGACCATATTGGTTCATTTGCGTAACTGACTAATGTATCAGATATCTTCAAAGAAGTCCAGACTTTGCTTAGGACATTCTGTGAAACATGAATCAGCCTATCTTGAGTCAAAGAATTTACAAATTTACAAAAAGATGCAATGTGATATGAGGGTCCCAAGTAAGTTATTCTCTTTCCGGTTTCCACCAGTTTGGAGAATGCTAAGTTACACAGAATGAACGTGCAATTCGTGCCAATGATTTACATGTGTTAAAAACGTAGTTTTAATGTCTCCGGAATACATGATAGCTATGTTATTGATAAATACATTTGACATAAAGAACATCAATAAAATTCTCATGATAACACACTGATCAAATCATGTGTATGAAGTGTTGTTAAGAGGGTGTTTTTTGTCGTAAATTAGGAACCAAGTGTTAATCAATTTTGAGATTAAAATTAAACATTTTCTACCGGTCGAGATCAAATTTTGACCTTATCTGAGAGTGTATTACGTATTCGATAAGTATTCGAAATAGATAATAAGTAAGAACAACTAGAATGATAATCTTTGGAACATTATTTCTTTGATAACCTATTCATGATGTTTTCAAAATTGTACACAACTTACTCCTGAATGAAATTCGAGATTCATTTATGTATATGAAATTGCGATGCTCCCAGTCTTTTATTCGAAACTTCTAGAATTCATTGTTTTGTTGAAAGACGAGCTTTCTTATCTAGATAAAGTCTTCTCTCTTAAAATTAGCGCTCACTCTTAATTTAGTTTTTAAAAACTGCCTTTAAGAATGTGGTTTAAGCTGCAATTCTTTGTCGTTTCTAGTGTTCTTCTTTTCGCAGCAAATTTATTAACCTTCAAATATACAAGTTCTTTATTAATCTTAACGCGTACGGAAGTAATTAACAATTAAAATCTTGAAACCTTGAAGACACCTTTTAAAACCGATTTCAAAGTGCATGTAAAATCGATGCTACCTACTTGTTGGTTACCCTGATAACTCTATTGCAGTAGTTATTTGTACCAGTTATGTTCAAAGTTCATTTTGAATTTTTACTGAAAATCTACTGTTACCTAAATGCAATTTTAACATTTCTAACAATGCATCTTGCGTTATCTTATACTGTAACGAAACGAAAACAGTCTCATGGTTAGTGATAACCGATACCATCGCCTTCAATAAATATTCAAGTATTTGTGCGGGCATCGATTTTTCGAAGTTATCAATTAAATCGCAGTTTGTCACAAACTGGAAGGCTGTAGTTTTCAGGTCATGGAAGTTATGTTTTACAAAGCAATCAAACAATGACAATATTCTGCCGAAAGTCATGAAATGAAAGATGAACTTCTGAGAAACTTGAAATTGCGCACGAACCCTTTTCTTAGTTTGAAAATGATCTATATTCCGAGTCTGCGTTATATAACCACGCTTTGCTTTCAAGTGCCACAGTCAAGTTTATACGCCATAACGTATGTTATGCTACATAAGAATGTTTAACTTAGATAATTTTACTCTAGACATTAAACTCCATAATGCCCACGAAGTTTTACTCTTTTACATAATTAATTTAATTAATCTAGAACGCAAAAGCTATCTAAGAAAGAAGCTCAACCAGGCAAGTGGCATCGATGCCTTGATTAAGTCGTTTAATGTTAAATAGATCAACTATTTGCATTTGTTGCTTTTATAAGTGGCACGTGCGCATTGTATAACAGCAAATTAAGTCGATGCTATAGCCACGTTTGATACTATCAATCCTCATCAATTCAGAGTGTGACAGAAACCATTGTCGGCATAGAGGAAATAATCATCTGAATCAAAATGCGTTCTGATTTCCTTCCTGGAAAGTAAAACATGTAAATGCACGTTCGTACTTATAAACACTTTGAATTGAAAAACAAAGATGATAGACTTTATGTTAATAAGAGATTTCTTTATCATTTTAGCTTTTTACAGATGGTCTCACAAACAAGTTAGTCGGGTGCTTCCACAACACAACTCCAGAATCGGTGAAACTACCGTCACCACAAAAACAAAACGGTACCACTGATACTATAAGTCAAGATTCATCAGATGTCTCAATGTTTGCTGATAATGGAGTTGTTCTTGTACGGATTTATGGAAATAAGACGGATATGTTAATAGATAGGAAAGCTGAAACACGAAACTTTAAAATACTTCATTCTTATGGTTATGCTCCAAACTTATTTGCTATATTTCAAAATGGACTTGCCTACGAATTTGTACCTGGAACCACTCTCACACCTGAAACTGTGATTCAACCAACAATCTGGACACTCATAGCTAAACAAATGGCTCGAATGCACAAAGTAGATTGTGGAAGGAAAGTTGTAAAAGAACCTATGCTTCTGAGTAAAACTCAAAGTTTCCTGGAACTTGTACCTGATCAATTTAGCGACTTAAAAAAGCATGAAAGGTAATTGAGAAAATATTGAAAACGTAATAAGACTTCTAATTAAAAGCTGCGTAATGTTTGATGTTTATACCATTTGATTATTTCAGACTCAAAAAAGATTTCCTTCCAGTTCAAAAACTACGTGATGAATTTGCTCAGCTATACAAGAAACTGGAGAAATTAGAAAGTCCAATTGTATTTTCACATAACGATTTACTTTTGGGCAATGTAATTTATGCAGAATCTTTAAATAAAGTTACTTTTATTGATTATGAATATGCAGCATACAACTTTCAAGCATTTGATATTGGAAATCATTTTACTGAATTTGCTGGAATTGATGAAATCGACTATTCACGTTATCCATCTAAAGAATTCCAACTTAAATGGCTGAGAACTTACCTAGAAACTTACCTGGAAACAAGTGATGTTAGCAATGCCGAAATCGAGAGACTTTACGTTCAAGTAAATCAGTTCGCTTTGGCGTCCCATTTCTTTTGGGCGGTGTGGGCACTTATTCAAGCAGAGCATTCAACAATTGATTTTGACTATGTGAAGTAAGTTGCTTCTTTATTTTAAAATATGAATTATGTAATTTTTTGTTTTATTACAGATTTGCTGAGAATCGGTACTATGAATATTTGGCTAGAAAAGATCAATTCCTCGCTTTGGAGTACAAAAATTAAATCAAAACGGCAACAACAATCTTCTCAAATGGGAACATGAATCATGAACGAAAATGTATCCGTAATTAATTTTACCATTCCAAGAATTTTTATCTTCTCGTTGAACAAAATTATGATATTTTAATATTTATTTTACGTCTTTTTTGTTTCTTTTTAGTTGAAAAATTTTCTCAATTTTGTAAAACGTTGAACCAAAGTTCAAAATTATTCCGCGTAATTTCCAAAAATTGTTTATTTGTTTTTGTAAGTCCTTTAACATTTTCATGTGATAGGGATCAAAGCATGTGCTTTAACAGAGATTGTGTCAAACATGTTCTGTAAATAAAATGAAAATTCATTAAAATTATGTCACTAAATGCTTTCAATTAAACCTTGTGAGTGTAAAACTCTTAAATAATCCATAAATGTGGCAATATTTGTTTACAAAACTGTTGTAAGTTGAATAATATCAGAACCGATTAAGAGATTAGATGAAAATAGCCCAATCAAGATTATTAGTTACGTAACGTAGAGTAGGAGATAATAACTGATTGGATAACTTTAGCAAGTTATTTTGGTTCGACATTGAATCCAGTGTTATTTACATTCCGATGATATTTGCAACTACTTACATTAAAGAATGAACATCATTCTTCTCGAGTTTGAGTTAAAGATACAAAACGAACTTAGGGCTATATCTGAGAAATAAATTAAGTTTTCTACTAGCGTTTATAAATTGCCTTCATCTATTATATGATATGAACTTAAACATCATTGTGAGGTAAATTTATTTTAACTCAAATAGTTACGCTCCAAATAGTTTCCAGTATGAATGAGCCAAATATGATATAGTAAATTTTGCGCTGTATTGTCCTAAACATTTATTTCACTCCTGAACATCTGATTACTAACGGTTCGTGATGAAATTGAAGCAGTTATGTTAATAAGAGATAATTTATTCAAAAAAATCCAATAACTATAACAAATGTTCGTAGTTGAGAAAAGAAGTTAAATATATAACTTGTTCTTTTCGTGTTCAAAATTTTCCTAAATACCTATATGAGTTATGGCTGTACACATTGCACTAACTAAATTTAAAGAAATTCGTACTTATTGATTGAAGTACATAACAATTTTTAGAAAAATTTACAAAAATATGAATTTTTCATAAGCAATTCACATTCCTTAACCTTAACGTAAATGCAGATGGAAAGTCTTATGTAATTATATTTTCTTTTAAAAGCTATTAACTGAATTTTATTTGTCCATGTCTAATATAAACAAGGCCGGATGTTCCAAATATCTTTTCCAGAGGTTTGAGAAGTTGGCCATTGTCACACCATCAATAACTCTGTGATCAGCCGTCCAACTGACACTCATAACGTGTGCTTTGAATAATTTTCCTTCAGCGCAAAAGCGTGGTTCAATCTAAAACGAAAATATTTAAGGTTTTGTCGAATATATTTATATCTCATGTCTCAGAATTCATGACATTTACTTTTGTTCGTCCCATAGCTCCAATGGAAACTTGTGGTGGCACAATTACTGGGTGTGTGTAAGTCCCTCCAACCTGAAATTAAACGTTGGATTTCAACACCAAAATGACGCGATTTAGTTATGACTTACAATTCCTATATTAGATAGTGAGAATGTTCCGCCTGCGAAATCTTCTGGAGCTAACTTTCCTTGCCTAGCCTTTTGTACAAGATCGTTGAGCTCTTTGGAAATGTCTAAAATTGTCTTACATTGACAATACTTGATGTTGGGCACAACAAGTCCTTGTGGTGTGTCCATAGCAATGCTAATATTATGTGCACTTTTATAAATAATAGACTCGTGATCCGGATCTAGCGAGCTATTTAAAATTGGATATTTCGTGAGTGCTATAGAAGCTGCTTTGATAAAGAACGGCATAAAGGTTAGGTTTCCCGTACCACGTTTTATAGCTTCGTCTTTCAATTGATCTCTGAATTCGATCAACTTTGTCATATCTATTTCATCGCTGTAGGCAAAATGTGGAATTTTCTAAAATGAGCGATTATAATTATAAGTTTTATGAGAAATGACTAATTTATTTTACCAATGATTCAGTCATTGCGTTGTACATTGCTTTGCGAACACCTTGTAGCCTTTCTGTACGATCTGCTGGTATCTCCATAGGTTTGGGTGGCAGATGCGACGATCGTGGTGGCGCAGATTTTTGTAATATCGTTGGATGGGGAATATTTGTACCGGGGGGAACTTGTCCCAAAAACTCCAACAAATCTCCCTTCAGAATTCTACCATTCCTTCCTGTCGGAGCAACTTCTGCTAAATTGATTTTATTTTCCATAGCAATTCGTCTAACGGCTGGAGTTGCTAAGACTTTTGCACGTTCAAGTGCAGCTTCAGCTTGTTCTTTGGTTTGACCTTGTTTCTTTTCTTCGCCGCTATCAGAACTGGATGGTTCTTCATCCACTCCATCTTCAACATCAAAATCTACCAATGCCTTTCCAACTAATGCTACTTCTTCCACCTTCTTGTGCAGTTTAACAATTTTCCCGTCGTACCTGCTTGTGATCGTGACTGAAGCCTTATCCGATTGAACCTCACACAAATTATCGAACTGCTCAACAACATCTCCAACTTTAACAAACCTGTGAATCAGATCACATTCATTCGTACACTGTTTCTTACTTGATTGAATTTTTAACATTTACCATTCTTTAACTACCACTTCTCGTATACCTTCGCCAATATCACTTAAATGGAATGATACAACTTTGTTTAGTGCGGGTGTGAAATGCAAGCCTCTTATATGTCCGTTGTTGGTGTAAGCACAGTTCTAATAAATACAACAAGTATGAGTATAATTATAATTTTATTGTTTTCTACTAGTGATCATATTATAGCAGGGATAGTTATTTGCTTAGGAGAAGTATTGCATATTACGCATTTGAAAATTGAAATTTGCTGGCGAATATAAGTATTATTAATTAGCTGGAGTGAATTCCCATCAAATAGCAAAACACAAGATATTCAGGTGAGTGGTGTGAAAGTGTCCTGGTATAAGGGATTGATGTGTTCTCCCTAAAGATAGTGCCTCGGGGACAGATGTGTTCTCGCCAGTGAAAATGTTTCGGGAATTGATTTGTCTCGGGGATGGAATTCGGACGGATTTTCTACTAGTTATTTCTAGTTATTTAAATTGAGATTGGGAATAAACAAAGAGTTCTTTAAAGAAAATCAAAGAAATTAAGAAAAGAGTATACCTATTATGTGATTTCTTATTTTTATCTTTTTTCTTATAGTATGATAAACTGCTAGAAAATCATGACTATTTCCTACGAAATTACTTGTGATAAGCACATGAACACGTTTCGTCCGATCGTGTGGTATAGTTTTACTTGATTTCCTGCATGTTTTGCTTGTTCAATGTTAAGCGTTTTTAGAAAATTAATTGCAAAAGTGGCTCATGGAAATTGGGACGTTATAAAACACAATCTTGAAGTCTTCTTCGAGAAAACGAAGCAGCAATGTGTCTTGATAGCGTAGCAACAGAATAGTTTGTGAATGCATGTGAAAGGGAAACTACTGAATTAGCAAAATTTGGAAGAACGTGTGTTTCCACAACTGTCAATTGAACAGGAAAGTGATGTAATTTTTCGTAATGAATTGTTTTGATGTTTTCTTATCACTTGTTGATTTCTGGATTTACAACGTAAACAGATTCTCCCACCAAACAACGCACAGGGCCACTGAATACATTCAAAATCAACCCACACTGCACCGATTTCGCGTTGAGAAACATGGTAATTTACATGTGTGTAAGTAACTGAAAGTTATATAACATTAGTGGTGCGCCAAAATTTATGCAGCACACACAAATAACCCACTTTCTTTGGGTATTGTACAGCAACATGTGCGTGCGTGTACAAATCAGATCAATTAAACTGATTTTCATTGAATACTACATACTTTTAACAAATTTTTTGACGAATTAATATTTCTTGCTAGGAACTTTAGATTTCTGGATAAACATGCCATTTTTCAAGCACACCACTCTATTCACTTCACTTCAGTTCAATCCAAAAACGATCACTTTAAATTCCGACTTCAACTAAGCCGTCCTCGTGTCGATCTTCGACTTAAAGTCAATAAATGCAAATCAACCAGAACGACGACACACCATCAACAATACCGAACCGAACGATCCGACTTCTCGCTCCCAAATGCTAAGTGGCTTTCCAATATCACGACACCGGCATACGATAAAACTATTTAAGATTCAAAAATTTTGCAAAGTTGAAATTTTGTCAAATAGCTATCTCCTTATCATAAGCGAATGAAGATGTGCGTCAAATGAGTGTTCTGTGTGTCGGTTGTTTTCATCAACTACAAACCCTTCGTAAAGGAGGTGTGTAGGTACCATGAAATTCGTGGAGTACATAACTCAATCAACCTGTTTTACATTCAATTGTTTACAAGCTCAAGTTATCTTATCGGTATCGTAGCATTTACCTTGAATTTTTGGATATAAAATTGTATTGAGAGTTTAACAGGCGGACAGAAAATTCGAATTTTCGACCAGACGCTTGATCAAAAGCTCACACTTACGAAAAAATCTAAAATTAAAATTATTTATTGGATATTTTAAAATTAAACTATTTTGCAGCAAGTAAAATTCTAGTGAGAACAAACACTTTTGTATCTGGCGGGTAAAAGCAAGAGGGCAATTCAAGAGCAAACCCATGAAGTTTGATGGGAACTAGTACTGCATCGAAAAATTTCCCAAAAAGGACTTTTGGCTTTCGTCAATAAAAGAAAATTAAACAGCTGTCAAAAGCAAGTATTATTAAATAATTTCCAACTTTTGTGCTGGCCTTTAAAGTTTAGGTGCGTCCAAGAGAGTTATAAGTACAAGAAACGAATGAAAATCATAAAAATTATTTCAATTCTTTAAATTAGTAGAATTATCAGTAATTTTTTTTCATTTGAAATTGTCTGATTTTTGACAGGTTATAGTCAAGTCTGAGTCTTATGTAATTGTCAGTGTTAATATTTTATTATTTCTGCGTTTTCTTCTTTTACCAGATAGAAATCATGTTTCGTGCGCCGCTGACAAAAGCATTGTCGTTGGGCTCGCCACAAAAGTTGGCCAACATTGCCACCCGAGCATTGGCATCAGCGGCAACAACTCCAGCAAAAGCACCGGAAAAAATTGAAGTATTTGTTGATGACATCCCGGTTCTTGTGGAACCAGGTACAACAGTCTTACAGGTATGGAATGTCATTGTAATAACTAATTAAGGTTGGTCGTTTTATTGTCTACGTTCTATTTAGGCAGCAGCGCAAGTTGGTGTAGAAATACCTCGTTTCTGTTACCATGAGAGGCTTGCAGTTGCAGGCAACTGTCGTATGTGTTTAGTTGAAGTTGAAAGAAGCCCAAAACCTGTGGCTGCTTGTGCAATGCCAGTAATGAAGGGATGGAGAATTAAGACAAATTCTGATATGACGAAAAAAGCACGAGAAGGTGTGATGGAATTTTTGCTAGCCAATCATCCCCTTGATTGCCCTATTTGCGACCAAGGTGGCGAATGTGACTTGCAAGATCAAGCAATGGCATTTGGCTCGGATCGATCCAGATTTACGGACATTAATCATTCAGGAAAAAGGTTTACATTTATAACTTTTAAGTTTTAACTTGATTGACATTCTCTTTTAACCGTCAGAGCTGTGGAGGATAAGGATATTGGTCCATTGGTTAAGACGATTATGACTCGCTGTATTCACTGCACACGGTGTATTCGGTTTGCTTCCGAAATTGCTGGTGTTGACGATCTTGGTACTACCGGCCGAGGTAATGACATGCAAGTTGGCACATACGTTGAGAAATTGTTCTTGTCAGAGCTTTCTGGTAATGTGATAGATCTCTGTCCTGTTGGAGCATTGACTAATAAGCCATATAGGTATGGATGAGACTCTTTCCTTGTTTCCACTATGATTTAATCATCAATGATTTAGTTTTGTAGCTCGTCCATGGGAGATTCGCAAAATTGAAAGTATTGACGTTTTGGATGCAATCGGAAGTAATATCATTGTTAGTACACGAACTGGTGAAGTACTTAGAATCTTACCACGAGAAAACGAGGGTATTAATGAAGAATGGTTGGGTGACAAGTCACGCTTTGCTTGTGACGGTCTTAAACGTCAGCGATTAATTGCACCAATGCTGAGACTACCTGGTGGTGAACTTCAACCCGTAGAATGGGAAAGTGCATTGATTGCTGTTGCGCAAACTCTCAAGAAAGCACCAAAAGGAAAAGTTGCTGCAGTTGCAGGAAATTTGGCATGTGTAGAATCTATGGTAGCCTTGAAGGATTTACTTAATCAAAATGGTTCGGAAACATTGTGTACAGAAGATAAATTCCCCGTACAAGGATCTGGAGCTGATATCCGTGCCAATTATCTTTTGAATTCTTCAATATCTGGTTTGTTGACTGTTCAACAGTAAGTTAGAAATTAGTTAAAGTTAGAAATATCTTGTCTTTTCAGCTTTGGAAGAAGCCGATGTAGTACTACTTGTTGGAACAAATCCACGTTATGAGGCACCTATTTTAAACACTCGATTGCGGAAGAGCTATGTCCATAATGAATTAGATGTTGCCTTAGTTGGCCCTAAAATTGATCTTTCCTATAAACATGAAGTTTGTGTTTTATATAAAATTAAACGTTTCTTAAATGTAATTCGAAATAATTTAGCACTTAGGTGATGAAGGCAGCATAATTTCACAGATCATTGGTGGCACTCATCCTTTTGCGAAAAAATTACAAAATGCTAAGAAACCGGCGATTATTGTAGGTTCCGATCTGTTGAAGCGACCTGATGGAGCTGGAATTCATGCATCTTTGTTGACTTATGCAAACAAGTTGAGTAAACCGGTCAGTATTAGCGTTAGAATCTTCTAGTGTCATCTGATAAACTGGAATTTTCTTGAAGGGTTGGAACGCTTTCAACGTG
The DNA here is from genome assembly GCA_963971475.1 of Chrysops caecutiens. Taxonomy (NCBI): domain Eukaryota; kingdom Metazoa; phylum Arthropoda; class Insecta; order Diptera; family Tabanidae; genus Chrysops; species Chrysops caecutiens. The sequence goes on along the minus strand of OZ020569.1, from coordinate 1,404,779 downwards.
CTACAAAGAAATGCTTCCCAAGTTGGTGCGCTCGACATTGGATACAAACCTAATCCTGAAGATGCTATAAAATTACAACCAAGTGTATTGTTCTTGTTGGGTGGAGACGCCGGTGTCGTTTCTAGAGAAAAATTACCCAAAGACTGCTTTATTGTTTATATTGGTCATCATGGTGACGCTGGTGCTACTATTGCTGACGCTGTTCTACCAGGTGCGGCTTACACAGAAAAACAAGCAACCTATGTCAATACTGAAGGTAGAAGTCAACAAACATTAGTCGCTGTCAGTCCGCCAGGTTTGGCTCGTGAAGACTGGAAAATAATTAGGGCTTTGTCGGAAGTTTTAGGTAGAGTACTACTCAATATTAAAGTGAATTTCGCAAACTAATACATTCAACTTTTTAGGAAAACCATTACAATACGACACATTGGACGAATTGAGAAATCGCATGGAAGATATTGCCCCACACCTCGTCCGTTACGGAAAACTACAACAAAGCATTTTTGCTCCAATCTCACAGCAATTATTAGGAGTAAGTTCTTTTTAAAAATCTATCAACTTAATTTAATATTCTTAATTTTAAAGGCTAAAAACATTGAAAATCTACGAGTGGATATTTTGCAAAAGAACTTACAAGACTATTATATGACAGATGTGATTTCTCGAGCCTCCCCAACAATGGCAAAATGTGTTACAGCAGTTAAGAAACAACAAGAAATGAAGCATTAAAATAGCAATAGAAAGGGTTCTTGTTTACAAAACAGTCAACAAAATCGCAACCTTTCTGTAAATATGAAATATACAGATCTGAACTAACAATTTCCATTTCCTTAATGCTTTCTGTTCAAAAGTTCAAACACACTGTTTAATTGTTGGTCTAGTAAAATTATACAGAAAGCAATCTTTTCTGCATGTATCATGGTATTTAATGTTTCGTTTGGAGTTTCCCATGGCTGCTATACTTTTAGGATTATTGTTTTTCACTCAAACTTATTATGTGGTCTGTAGCCAGGGAAGTGTTCGTAAGTACTTTGTAGTGCAAACATTCTAGCACTAATTTCAGATTCGAAAGAGTAAGATTTTGAGATAGAGTGGCAGGAAGAATAGAGATCTGTATAAAGAAAGGTCTCCTGATCAAATATTCCTCAAACGATGTTAAAAACAATTGATACTTTTAAGACAACGATCACATCGGTACGTGGGTATAAAATAGAAATACATAAATTAAGTACTTTTTCGATTTTATTCTGCTTAATCAAGTAACAATCAGATCCAATAAAGTTTTATTATCAATTTTACAAACATTTATCAGCCAGTTTATATTTAGTTGCATTTGAATAAAATCCGAAAGTATCCATTTGTAAATCCATTTTGCTCCTATACAACGTTCTATATTATTAGCACAAAATACTGATCGAACATTAAGTAAATATGTTATTCTAATTTGTACTCTTCCAGGGATAATGAAAAGAAAATAATAAAACGGATCTGTATAAAGATTTATTTTTCTCATATCTTTTAAAATACTTATATATTATATAGAACAGAAAAAAAACCATCAGCACTTTGCAAAATAACTTTATCACAAAAATACGAAATGTAGCCGTAGGAATATTATTAATTTTTCTGTTTTGTTTGCCGTGAAAATAAATTAAAACACCTACCTATTGTTTATAGACTATTGCTTAAATTCAATTTTAAAACATGCTCCGAAAAACGTAAATATTTTTTAAATTTATTTGCAAAGTTTATGATTTTGAAAAACCTATTTTGTATATATATGTAAAAAAAGAAATCCGGTATTATCTGTATGTTTTGGGCTTTCTTCATCTGATTATATTATGTCATTCATTTGTTATTGACTATTATTGCTACTAGAAATTTTTGATTCATCGTTCAGTTCTTGTTCACTTGCGCTTCGATCTAACTTAATGCTTACACTTACAGTAGTACTGGAATTATCTTTTGGATCATCATCATCATTATTGGCGGTTTGTAGTACATCTTCTTCTTTTTGTAATTTATTTGAATTGATATTTGATTCTATAGGTTTTTGATTTGATATACTGGTACTATTTTTACGTTGTTTCAATTCTGGATTGTGAGCGTTATTACCAGCATTTGGTGAGGAACTTCTATCTCGATTTAAATTGTTGTTGATGTTATTTCCATTACTTCCATCTTGTTCTTCAAGAAAACGATCCATGTAATCAGTTAAACCTGGATTTAAACTATATTTTTTCTTTTCCAGACGTGCCTTATTAGCAAACACATCATGACGTTCGGTTTTTTTCCACAAATAATAAAATTGCACAAGCTCTCCAACTGATCTTGTGCAAACTTTCTCATGTTTTATAGCGTGAAAATCTTTTCCATATATTCGTAAGCCATTTTCAAAATTTCGACATTCCTCCTCTGACCAAAGACTCATTTGTTCTGTTGACGATACTGGATTAAGTTTTTTCCTTCGAAGTGCTTCCTCCATATTGTATCCGCATTGATGCAGAAGATACAAATCTTGTTCATCGTCACGTAAATGCGATCCAAGTGGAATTGCATCAATGCCATTTGAATTTTGTATTTTCGATTGTTGAGCTTTTTGTAGAAAATCTTCTGTTTGTTGCCATTCTAATCGTGATGGATCCCATAACAATTTGTCTTCATTTTCATAAGGCAGTACATCATCATACTTTGAAAATCCTTCAGGTATAACTGCTTGGAATTCACTTCCAACCATAATAGTTTTCTTGAATTCATCTTCGTCTGGACTATATTCACCATCATCTTCGTCGTCACTCTGTTGTCTTGATATTGTTCGAAGAAGTCGTTTGTCTGACGATGTACCATATGTTTCTGGATACAATTTACGTAATTGGGATCTACTCTTTGTCTCCTCCTCCTCTTCATCGTCTTCTTCTTCTTCTTCGTCATCATCAACATCTTCATCTTCATCTTCCTCCTCATGTTCACCATTTTGCTCTTCACTACCTTCATGAATGCTAGAACTAGTCGATGTCATTCTACGAGAGTTTTGAGATGAAGTTGTAACAGTTTGATTATTAACTGGACCAGCACAATTGTACAATGCCAACAATTCTTCAATTGGCATGTCACTTTCTTTCTGTAACGTATTTAGTTCAGCTACTGGATCCTCAGCTTCTCTTGCTGCTAATGCTTCTTCTTCTTCTAATGTTTGCTCATCATCAAAGTCATTTACCATCATATCAACAGTCGGCTCAAATGTGGTGTCACCATTGTTCTTTGATGTTGATGCTGATGGTAAGCCTGACGGTGAAGCTGGTGCTGCAACTGATTGTCTCATGGATTGATTTGCGTTTTATAAGGATCTGAAATAACGTTTTGTTTTATGTAGATTGTAATATTGAACAAAGAACACATCTATATGCAGCAAGTGGTACGCGTGATGCAGAAGCAACTGTGACGAAGAGCATGTTGTGCATGTTTTAAAACAGGGAAAGGCAAAGAAACACCATAATACCATAATAGAAGCAAGAACAATTGTATGCCAATACAACCCAGAGTCTCCGAGCAGATTCCTCATATGTGTTATATAATCTGCATGATATTTTTGTTTTCAAATGAATGATTATGAAAAAACACGCCGATTTTTGTATTTCCCAAACTTTATATTAACATTTTCAATAAGTTAAGTACAACAATCGAAAATTGACCTTCAAAAGTAAATAGTAATATTATTTGTTAGCATCACTAGAAATCTAAATGACAAGATTCAATCGTTCGTGTGAGGCATTAAATCACGAATCATACCGAGATTATTATATCTTATATTAATTTTGCATTTTTCATTTTTGGTTTATTTCTCACAAAATTGATTTTATAAGTTTGTTTCTACTGAGTTTGAGTAAAACCATGTCAATAAAACATTGCTTGGTTGAAATATATCTACATTTTTATCATGTTCATATGAAACGGCTTCAAACATTAAAACCCATATCTTTCATACATTGCTTATGTGCTTCTATTAAAGGTCCACAATTTTCTTCGCCCTTCTCCATTATACTGAGAAAAATACATAATTCATTTATAGTGAATTTTTCAAATATTCCAAAAACATCACACGTACCACTGATCGCGCGCTTTCTTTGTTTCTGGACAGGCACAACATGCTTTACACTTTGGTTTTTCTGTTGCCCCTGCAGCTGGCGTTACTCCACTAGCAGCTTCTACAGCAGTCCCCTTCGTTGTTGAGTTACCCATGACGTTCTATTGCGTATGACTTAATTTTTACCGCGCTATCTACTCTGAATGCTTCTGAGATAAATCATGTATTTTACATTTGATTTATGCAAACACATGCTTCTTAAATTAGTTTTTCATTCATTTATATATAAATAAAATTCAATTACCTGCTAATTTTGTTCTGTTATGGCTGACAAAATTTACGCCTGACAGGTTTTGACAAGTTTTGACATAAAAGCGAAAAATGCCCTCGAGTACTTTTCTCCTCGAGGCTTGGTCTAGTACGTTTTCGAATTGTTTCGTAACATTCGATCATTTTCCACAGAAGTGCTGCCATGCGAATAATTTTTAACGCGATGTTCTTTAACATTTTACAATTTCAAAACTGGTAAACATATATCTCGAAATCATTTGCTAAACTCTTATTTTCTTCAAAGTTTGAACTACAGATTTTCACTTTTTGCTCAAATTTTTCCGACATCACACTACACTGCTTCCTCAGATAAATTTTTCAAAAATAGAATTTGGAGACCAACGAAAGAAAACGTAAAATTGAATTGAAACAATCTTGTAGTATACATGTAATATAACAAGCAATTGTTACAATCGATAATGTTATTTTACTAAATTTTCAGTTTTCATTTTCTTCCAACTTGTTTTAATAGTATTCCTTATTCAAATCGATTCTCTTTCTCTGTATATAATATCATCTTACAATTAAAAAAATCTACGAAGGAAAACGTAAGAGTTATTACACAGTTGTTTTATATAAATTATTTAAATTTAGAAATTTCATCAGTATATTCTTTCATAGAATAGTAAGTAAGCTTGGGCATCCAAAGCTTTCTGTTCTGTTGTTTCTTGAACAAAACTGTCTGAGACATAATACCATTTTCCAGGAGGTGGTGCAATGTCTGGTTCATCTGTTCCACCAACAGCACCCTCATCATCTGCTGCACCATCATTCACTTCCTCTTCTGATGAGCTTGTACTTGATGAGGTGTAATCATTGATATCATCGTTCTTAATTTGATTTTCACGATCACGTTGTAGTAGTTCATCAAGTTTGGTGCTTTGTTCATCGACTTGGTCGATTTCTGCTTTATTTCCTTTAGGCAGGAACCTCCATCGTGGATCGTCCGGGGAAAGTTTCTGTCTAACTTTGACGTATGCCGTGTAATGTCCTCCATGCATGTTACCAGAATGTTCTACGATTCCATACAGAGCATATAAAAGTTTCGATTGTTTTTTGCCAACATTCGGATTCTTTATTTTCGATGAGCACAACGGTGCTATATCCAACACCACGGGAAACGAGACATGTTTGACGATTTTCCTGAACATGAAACGAAGTCCAACCTAAAAAAAACAAATTTTAGTAACGTTATATTACATTGCCACTTAATTTGATTAATAAACCTGGAATCGCTTAAGGTGTAGTATCAATACCGCAGGTGGACTAGAAATCAAAAATTGTTTTGTTGCATTAGTACATATCTTTTTGCCTTTTTCGCCATTTATATGTTTTGTGCACAGTGAGCACTCAACTTTGTTGTTGCCTGTCATCAATTCAATGGCGGTGAAATTGTTAAGGCATGATTGAATTGAACACTCGCCATTAATAGATTGATTTCTTGGAGCAATTGTTGTACTCCAATCGGTATAACTTTTCTTACGCATTCTTTTCATTCTAGCTCTATGTTTGGCCTCTAGGAAAGTTTCTCTATCCTCTAATGACATTTTATCAAGTTCATGTGAAGGTGGACCTTCATTTTCAGCACACTGACTTCGTTGTCGAACAAATGCAGCTCCTTGTTCGCTAATACCTGCCAAACATAGTCCATCTTCAAGTGTTGACGTATTTTCAGCATTTTGAAAAGTATTACCTTTCTCTAACATTACAGTATTAGCAGGACTTGTTGCTATTCCGGAATCTCATAGAAAATAATATTGTCGTCAGTATTATATTCAATAATCAATAACAATTTTACTTACCATTCTCATCATCATCGGAATCTTTATTTGGATTTTCAGGTGAATCTCCACGTTTTTCCGGTCCATAAGGGCTAGGCAACTCGTTATTTCCATTTGCATCGTGCAGAGGAGGAATTGTTCTATTAATTACCATATTGTCAACATACATTGGTTTATCATCAGTTAAATTATCCTCGACATCTGCATCTGATTGTTCTGACGATGATGATGATGTTGTTCTTGAATTAGAATTATTTTCGGTATCCTTTGCTGGTTTATTTTCCGTCAATGTTGCAGCAGTTTGCCCAGCTAAGAAATTTTGTATTGGCTGAGTTGCTTGTCTCTTGTTGTGATGCTTCTGAGCTCGCTTTGCTTTTCTCTCTTTCTCCTTTTCTTTCTTTAACTGATGTTTGGAGGGCCCAACAACTGGTTCTGGACTATTTTTACGCCGAGTAGGTGGTTGTGGTTTCTCTATAGTAACGGGCAGTGACAAATCCAAAAAGTTCTCACGACGTGGAGAAGTATTGTAGCACTCAGTACATGTTAATATCGAAACTAATATCCCACGAAATACTTGATCTGGCTTCAAAATACGTTCGTTGGCTTGTTCCCCGTAAAACTTACACTTCTGCTTTAAGTCATCTTCCACTTGGTTCATAGATTTGCTCTTATAACCTATATGTTGAAGAATTAACAACTTATAGCGTTCAAGGTCCTCTGACCTGAAACATACAAATGAAAAGTGTTATTAACTCAATAATTTTTCTAAAACTAAAATGTCGTTACTAGTGATTCAAATTTCAAATTGCAAACTGAGTGGATTACCAACTAAAATGTTACTCACCTAACAGTCTCTAACAACTGCCGCAAAAGTTCATGCGAATCATGTTGGTCTCCACCTCTAAATTGTGGGCACTTTTTAATTAAAGAATAAAACAATGTTGAGGGGGACACTACGTCTCCTGTAAAATAAAATAACATGATCAAGAATGTGTAATTGATTATTGAATTTCTTTAACCTGTTTGTTGCAACGTTTCTAATGTTTCAGCTAAAGCTTTCGTTAATGGTCTCCACGATGGTAGCGCACCGTTAATTGGTGGTAACTCGACTTCTTCACCGCTTGTAAGTTTACATTTTCCTCCAGGCAACATGACACTAGAGACATACAGAAGTTAATTTACAAACTTAAAAGTGAAAACCTGAATAACCTACGTCTCTAAAGCGTTGGAGTCAGTGTGCTCTTTGAGTACTTCAAGTAAATAAGGTGTTTGAGCTAGACACTGTAGAACAGCATTGAAGAAACATGTGTTTCCCAAATTAGATAGCCCTCGAACTCTTGGAAGCGAATTGTCTTCTATTACTCTACGTGCAGTTCCTGGAAATAATGCTGGTCCACTACTGGATGGTAACGCAATAACAGCTTGATGATTGTTAAACGTAAACGAAACATCTGGTAAAGGTATAACAGGTAGCATTTCTGCTTTTGGACTTTTGGGCGTGTTCTTATCATCAGGTGAATTCAATGGGGACGGCTGATGTTCTGCCTTTTTCTTAATAAACTCTACACATTCCAGCAACTTTTTGCGTGCTGTAGGACTTATTTCGTCATCACAGATATAACACCAAGTTTGAAATGTTGTTGTGTTCAACGTTAATGCGTGCATATCAGAACGTGGGGTCTACAAAAATTGAATAATTAAAATCAATCTTATGATTTTGCTATAACTAACCTCATAATGATGTAAAGCATGGCCAAATTTGGCTCGACCACACAACTGTGTGCCACATTTCAAGCACAGCCATAATGTCTTATCATACTCTGTTCCATCATCATCTTCTACATTGTTTTGTAATTTTGAACTTTTCACACATTCTGAACATTCCGTTGCTAGACATGCAGTTTTAAAGATTTTACGTAGTTTAGTTGTTTCCACAGAATGATTAACGTGTTGACATCCACTAGTCAGAGATCCTTGACTGTTATTTGCTTGCTTATCTTCACCGGACTCTGACGTGGAGTTATCGTCATGAGGATCATTTTGCCTTTTTTTCTTTACCATTTTGACTCAAGTTGAAAGTGTCTTATTCTGAAAATAATAATAACAGGTAATTATTGGTCAAAGGAGCAAAATTCGTACCAATATGAATGCATGTATGAAGGAAGTTTCCTTTTGGTATAAATACAGTTTATTGATGCGCTACAAATGCTACTGAAACAACTGAGCTAAACTATAAAATATCTTATGTAATTATCAGAAATGGTTATAGACTTAAATCTAGATCTTCTGCTAGATTAACAGACAACACACAAGATTGAGAAGTTTATTGTACTTTCCAACAAGGATTTGAGAGTTTTCTGACGCTAGCTGAACAAAGTAAAAGTAGGTCAATGTGAATCAATCAATATATGCTGGTCTTATATAGTATAAACATTACATACCGGGTTGAACTAATTTTATTTTTAGTTAGAATACACAGAAATATGATAAAAATTTTAGGGCGTTTCTAATAGTGAAGTTTTTGACAAATTCTACTTGAGTTTGAATTTTACTGTTATTTTACTAGAAGCTTTACCGCTAAGCCAAATTTTGTTTTTGTAATTTAATCGCGTAGCCCCTTGGCATTTTGATTATGTACAACGAACAAGCCGCATTCGTTTAGTTTTGATAAGAGATTCGTTTCTTTAACTTATGTTTACACTTTAGTCTGTGATGGGAGATTTTCATACAATTAATGTACAAGTTTTCTCCCACTTTGAATTTACAATTAGGTTAATAAGATTTCTAAAGCAAGTGAATCTATAATTTGTTTTAATACATTTAATTCCCTCATCGATGATTGAAGTGCTGACAGAGCAACATACACCTAAAGTTTACATAGAAGACATGACAATTGAATATTGAACAATTTTAACCTAAATATTTGCGATTCCCGAGGGACAATAAACAATAAACGTTTATAATACAAATTTTAATTTTCTGATTACGTTTATTCCTATTAAATATAAAAAATTAGTTTGAAACATGAAAACTCATATTTTCGTTGCGAAAATTTGAAATTGTAGGTTATGTTACGTCTGCAAGTCACATTTGCATGCAAATAGTTTGAATTAATTAAAAACAACAATCACCTTTAGTAAAGCCAATTAAATGGTCACTTTTTGTTTTAAGTGACTCGGGCACTTTGTGTTCCTTGCATTAATTAAGTTAAAATGTTCATTACTCGCTACAAATAAATTTATAACTTCTCTCTAGTTGATTCAACATTCGAGAAAACACGGTATGCCAAAACTACAAAGAAAAACTTCAGTCATTCTCGGTTTTTCGCACGTTGCCTAACACGAATATGCTTGGTGTGACATCTATTGGTGAGCACGAATTGAGAAGTATACCTTTCAGAGTTTCACTGACCACTGAGTGTTCAAACATTTTGTATGGAGACGAAGCAGGAAAATACAGATTTCAGTGTAAATACATCATAAAATACTTATAAGGTAATTCTATTTTAGATTTAAGGAAATATGTCAGGAAAATTTTATGTGATATGTCGAAAACAAACAAAAAACAATTATAATAACCAAATAAATTGCTTAGCCTACATTTTGACGCTTATGAAAATTTAGTCTAACGACAATTGCATATTTCGGGGGTTCGGAAATTATGTATTCAGACGTTGATGGTTTTTCTGCAGAAGGATGCGGTGGAGTATTTTGAATTTGGACAATTTTGAACATCTATTTCTATTACTATCACTTCGACTATACATTTTTTCAAAGTAAACAAAAGTTCTGCTTCATACCCATCGACAAAACTCGTCAAATCATCCGTTCGTATCCTTGATTTTTGTGTAAAACACTATTCATATAATCAATAATTGTAGCAACTCAAATACATTTTATAAAATTTTCATTAACGAAACACTATTCATTGTATTAATAATAACTACTCTTTGAGACACCTACTTCGACTTTATAGAATTTCAATCAAGTTTTAAAAATATCCTTTAATTCATCTTTTAAAACCCTACAAATTGAAGAAAGTATATCATCTCAGGTTCTAGTAAATGCAGTCGACTATAATTTGAAGACAATTTGCAGAAGCATTATTATAAACTTATGGCACTTTTGGAAACATTTTGAAAATTCTAGCTAGTTGCTGCGTTCCATTTACCTAAAAATTTCGTTTCCAAGTACCTCGCAAGTAGCAACGCGAATTTCAGTAAAGTGGTAAAACCTAATTTCAGTTTTCTCTGCCAAAGCGACAAGTTTTTTTCTGTGTTTTGTATTTGTTAAGAATTAAATTTGACTTTTACAGTTCAAATTTTCGTTTTATTTATATTTACTTTGTACATTTGTTCTGCCAGTTTAACAAAAGCTGTATTCTTTGGCTCACTCCAGTAGGGTTTAGCAGAACTGTCAAATCCCATACATTTATTCAGATTAAATCAGCTCTCGATGAAAGCTGGGTTTAAATTACTCCACTCGATAAATAGTTGCCAGAAATATCCAGATGGCGATACGGTCTATTTTCCTTGCCGCGAGTTTAATTTTCTCTTTAAATTCCACAAAATAACAATTTCTTCAAAACTAATATACGAGGAATTTGTTTAATCGAGGTTGTAACAAAATATAAGAAAGTCGAAGGACATTCATATACACAGTGTATAAGTATTTATATTTAAGTGTGAACTGAAAAGTGTTTCTTTGTATTAGTATAGGTCTATGACCTTTAATTCACCGCAAAAACGGTTTCTTAGATTCCTCAAGAGTAAAAGAAGCCAAAGATTAATGCTTCTCCCCGAAAACAATTTAAAATTTATCCTGGTCAACCAAGCCTTTCGGTTAGAAATGCATGGGCGAGAATTTTAGTTCATTTCGAGTTCATCATAATTTAAAGTGTCTGAAGATTTTTCGAAAGAATTAAGTAAGTGGCCACGAGGAACGTATTAAAACCACAAATCGTGTGGCGGTATCTTTCATCTTACAATCATTAATGGTAACTTTGCATTGAACCAGGTAAACACATGTTCGCCTCACCAGAGAAGATGCACATTTCGTTTGCAGGTTGTAAATTGCCTCTGGCGTATTCTGAGTTGAATTCTCCATGTTCAGCATCAGGAAACTGCAATTTTTCTCTGTTTGAGCATTTCATGTGGATGCTGGAGCTATAGGGCGCCGATTAAGCGTTTCATTTGGAAGTAGGTTTTACAAAACTTTGAAGAATGATATCTACTTTGTAGCGTTTGTTTTACAGAATCTCTAGTTTGCTGTAACTTGTTCTTGATTTTTTCGCATTTCAGATAAAATAATCAAATGTGAAGCAGTAAAATATAACTTTTTGTGTATACTCGTATAGCTCAGAATTGTTGAGCTATGTAAGTGATCTGATTTCACTTGGAGTAACCCTGAACAAAGTTGAATTTTCGCCATGCCTTGGAATTTTAGTTCATGTTCACAAATATCGAGCCTTGGTTTTATGATTGTCCAACCAATAAACCATCATAATTAATTAATATTGAATTGAAGTATACCGGAGCATGGTATAGACAAAGGCAAAACTGAAGTAATGTCCAAAGCCAATCTGACAAGATGTCACAAAAAATTAACGACCGCAACTGGAAAACGGACAGAGCCGCAACCAGTGGTTTGGTAAAAATGTTATTGGGAGTGCGTGCGGTCACTACCTTTCATCAGACCATCGATATGGCTTTTGCTTTTCAAAAACCATTAAATAATAACTCGACTATAAAGAGCTGCGGAGGCTGAAGGTACATGTCTTAGCCAGGTATAGGCAATAAGTTTGACAGGAAGTTTTCTGATGGAGTTACATGTAACGTAGCCGCTTGTCTTTGGTTTCTTCTGGGGATATGTTCTGTCGTTCGTCATTACAGTAGTAGCGTGGAAAACATGGCAGAATGTCTTCTGCATTTCGCACGCCAAATCAACTAAAGGAAATTGCGGTTTCGGTTCGTTTTCTTAGCTCAAGCAGATTATATGGCAGCACAGACCACCCTACCAGAATGAAATATTTTCCGATGCAATTAATTTTAATTGAATTTTTAAAATGCAATTTGTTTGTTGCACCTACAAGCGATTTAATTGCACTTTATTGCTTCCAATGGGCTTTTACTCTTGACAATGTTTCTTGTAAAGTTTCACTTAATAACCGCATAAAATTAATATTATAGCTCTGTATAATTAAAATTTGCTATTTCAACTCAATGTTGTGTGTCATAAGAATGATTCTGAAATATATTTTGAGACTATCCCTTGCGACAAATGAAAATTTTAACGCTCAATTTTTGTTCGCTTTCTAGTTCAATATATCCTTAATGATAAATCGCTGCACAGAATTATATAGTTCTCGTACTTGCTCGGAACATATTTTGTAACGTTTTTGTATTCGCTCAAAAAATTGTTTTGAGAGAGTTTGACAAAAAGTAACGGAGGGGAAATATACTATTGAATTGCACATGTTTCAGAAGTTCCTTTCCTTTGAATTTACAGCGTGACTGCTATTCGGCTAACCTCAAAGGATGTCAGATTGACCCGGAAACGAGAATGGGTTTGATCATGAAGAAGTCTAAATGACAGGAAGATCGTTCGGAATTGATATCTTCTTTATCTGGTACATAAGTCTGGTCGTGATTCATATCTCGATGTAGAAGATTACACAGTAATAGTCATGTTTTAAACAATAATAACTGGGTAATAAATTTGAAATGAACTCAGAGAGCTTCAGACCTTGCAAGCACGTCTTTCATGTGCACCAGCTCATCTGACGCAGATTCATGTCCTCAATACAAATCTCCTTCTTATACGACTAGAATTTTATATTGCTCATGTTCTAATGGAAAATTCCAACTAATAGTTGCCCAAATTAATTTTTTCAACTTTATTACTCGATTTTTAGCACTAAAGTGTCTAAAAGTTGGAAGTGTTTTATCTCTTAGCATTTAACCGATCAAAAAAGAATGCCCTCAAGTGCAATATAAACCCGATGCGAGCATTACAAACAGAAGGTTTTACAACATTTACTTAACACGTCGGTCCTACCATGCAATCGTATCCAAGAGCATCTCGAAGAAGATCACTTGGTTCAATTTTGCGTATAAAAACATGACAAGAAAATGGAGGGCGAAATGTAATCAACAAAAAATTTAAGGTTCATCAGGCATTTTTCAGAATAAATATTTTCCATGATGCGCAGAGAATCTGCGTCCTGTACGCATTGGTTACGATCTACAAAGATGAACATGAACAACGATGAGTAGCTGCTGTTGGTGCTGCTTCTGCTGCAAAACCATCCTATAGGGCTGTAAAAAATCAAAGATCACCTGGAAAACGTATAATTAGTGTGTTATTAGGGATTCCATCTACCTATGCATGCACACCAGAATGTCTAGACCGCCCATATTTAAGACCTTTTGATCATGCGGCGCAGCGGTTTCATTACCTTCCTTTCATAGTTGTTATTTTTGTTGTTGTTCAAAACGAATCATCTCTCTTAGCGTCTTCTCTAAAAGTCATGTACATGAGAATGTATCTCGTCGCAAGACAAATCCAGCAGAAAAAATCTGATATTTACAAGTTTGCTGCTACGTACTGGATAGTACACACCTGAAGATCACATCCTCTGAAGACTCATCTTCGACGTGATTTTTTTTCTTTTTCTTGCCTTTAATTGCGTTTCACTGAAGACGTTTTTGTGCCTTCCAGATCTTTGTACCTGTTGATGCAGATAAAATAAATTTTTTTGTTCAAATTTACTGAAGAAGATCTGAGCGCAATCATAATTTTTCACACCTTCGAGACTAAACCTGACCGATGAGGCAGGGTTTTTCGTTGCAAGGTTATAATTTCTTTTACCCAAAAACCAGGGAGTGCTGAGAAATTCTCAGGAAATTTACGAAAATTATCTTCAAACACAAGGAAATCAAACCAAACTGGACTTAATTTAACCTACGAAAATGTTAGCTGCTCAAAGGAAACTACATCTGAAAACGAACCCGATCATTGAGGTGGTCCCTTACTCTTTTTGATGATCTTTGCGATGAACCATTACGAATTATTTTGTTAACAGAGGGTTTCGTGCATAAGACACATGACTATTATTAGTTATTATGCGTTTTTCCCTCGTTTCTTTTGCGTGATTTTCCCATTTATTTATTTAATGACATTATCTGATATTTTTCATTTCCACGATCGTTCCAAACATTAAATTACAAAACTATTTACCCGTTTCGGAAGTTAGTAAATCGAAGAAGCTCAAGTAGGCAGCTACGACATATCAAATTTCCATTGATCTTGTGGCATTCTCCGATTACCTTATTTGAATTTGAATTGAAGTCGGAATCGTCCACAAGCTACTTTAGGAAATAGGAAGCGGTATAGAAATGAAAGGTTGTCTGATCTTAACAGAAGATGACATGATTCAAGATGAGTTTCAAGACTTCATATAGAAGGGAATCTTGTAATTTATGCAAATTCAATTTTTTACTATTCAATGCAGATGGGTTTTAATAACACATATTTCATATATATCCTCACAACAACACATAATTTATACAGTTTATAAATCATAATTAGTTGGATGTTTCGTTATAAGTTAAACCACATTCAACTTTTGAAGCTTTGAAATCCGTTATCTTCTTAATAAACACTGGAGATAGGGATGGGGATTTACTAGAATATATCTCGTAAAATCTTTTATAGCAATTTAATCTGTAAAAAGGTTTCATCATCGAGTATGATATACAAGAGAAGAGCATTCAGTGATCGATCATCTTGTTTTCTATCATTCAAAAATTATTAGAACTTCATATCCCTTAGGTCTTTTGAAAAGAAAGGTTGTTGCAAACAGTAAGATCTGGCGTCGAGCTAAAGATTTCATACAAACAAGGTTATACAGAAATGTTAAATGTCAAATTGAAACAATAAAGTTTTAGTTTTAATACAATCTGTCTTATATTTTATTCTCCTAAAAAGTAATTCCACGAAATTCAAAATCATTACCATTTAATACAATGCATATTTGTGTATTTACAAAAATAAATAATATAATTAAAGCTTTTTTACACTATTCAGATCATTTTTACTATGTACATTTTGGGTATCATTCGCTCAAAACGTGCGTTTTAACAAAACACTCAAAAATACATGATATTATACTAAGAAAAATAGTACAGTTTCATGATACTTAATACATAAACACTATATATACAAAATACAATTTCACTCGGATAACTATTTACACAATGTGATATTTCAGATAATCTTATGTCTACTAAATAAGCCTAGTGATAGTACAGTTTTGAGAACAAGAAAAAACAAATTTTTCTTTTGATTTTAATATTAAGTTATATCGATTGGTTTCTTAGTGCTATTTTAATCCTATGACTGATGGTTATACTCTAGACTGTCCGTTGTAGACTGGGACATTGTGGAAGTTGATTCCACTGTAGAGTGGAGCTGCTTGTTTTCCTTTTTTCGAAATTGATGCTGTTGATTTCGTTGATGTGGATGGTGATGGTGATGCACCCAAACGGGCACGGTAAGATTCGCATGTTTTACGTGTCCAAACCCACATCCCAGTTAATGAACCACCAGCAAGGTGGAAGAATAATTTGAGCAACGTTGGAATTGCGGATGATTTTTGTGGGATTTGGCAGGTCTCCATTGAAGGACATGGTGGTAAACGTGTTTCTAGCTTTTCGAAGAACGTGAGAATGACAGCTAAAATGGCTGGAATAAAGTAAACAAAACTGAATACAAGCACACGTTTTCGAACTTGGGAAAAGCGTTTGCATTCGTTTGTGCTGCGAAGTTGCTCCTGCAAACCTTGTAGTGACCGTGATGCTAAACTTGTAAAAATGACTCCGAAAATCAAGAGGACCAATGCAGGGATCTCAACAAATCCAGGTGCAGCACACATGCCAGTTAGCTCATGTGGTTTGACAGCTCCCCACAGCAATGCTCCAATTGGTGGTGCTAACGGTGGCACCCATGCTAGAACATGGAATAATCCAGATTTCTTCTCCAAAGCTTCACTAGACCATCGCTTGTTGGATGACAGATAGTAGCACAGGGCAAAAACAAGCCACCACGATGCTGCACAGAGAGTTAAGTAGCTTGTAGTTATGTAAGATGCTATACATGGTGGCGACAATACACAAGTATTCGTTTCAGCATTATATGCTTCCTTGATTGGGTTGTGGAAGACAATTCGTTCCAAATAGCAGACGCTTAAAAGGTTGTAGCAAAGCGCAAGGAATAGTACTGGTCTTTCCGGATACCCAAAGCGTGTTGGTTCAGCCCAAAACGTGACGAGTGAGAAAAGTGTTAACACGAAGCATATTGCCGACAGCGAAAGTATCAAAGCGTTGGCGACTTTCTTCTGAGATGCAGTGTACATGGCATCGGTGTCACATTGTGGCAAACATTCATCATTGACTCCAGTGAAGTTAGCTGGACATAAAATTTTTGACAACAAGTTCGAATGATGTGATAGCTTCCATGGCAGCCATGGCCATAACAAATTCGGTACACTTTTCTCAGTCTTCACTTCTTCCTGCGGTATTTTCATGCACAGCTCCTGATTCTCTGGTTGTGGAAGAACTTCACAATTCAAAAATTCTGGCCAGATCAATGGCGCAATCGGATCCACTGAACATTCGCTCTTTACTGTCTCACATAGAAGTCTGCATGGTGTGACAGGACGAGGAACGTCTGGCGAGCAAAGTGGAAATAGTGATGCGCAAAATAGGAATCTTATATGTTTCGAGCATCCAGAGTCCAAAATGGGTAGAAATTTTGTTATCTGCAAAAGAAAATAATAAAATAAGTAAAAATTTTCAATTCTCAAAAATTCATTTATATTCAACTCTTATTAAAATGTTTAACCAACAACCAGAGCAGGATGACCAAGCTGAGACAATCAAGATCTTATCCAGTCGAAGATTCTATTTTTCACTCTAAATTAAAAACGATCACGTTTACAAACGTCAGCCTTTGACCGATAGAAATTCAAATTGTATGCAAATCAGGTTGGGGATCTGAATGGATTTTTAATGAAGTTAGCAAATTTTGCTTCCTGTAGACGCCGCCATAGATGAACAACCCGACTCCGACTGTACTGAATTCATGCATGACTTGATGGTGGCGGGAAATTATGATTACTTTGAAGTTATCGTTTTAATATTCCGTTACGATTTTCTACCAATTCTTTTTTTCTTCTTTAAATGTTTCTTTTATTTTTTCTTTAACCGCGTTTTTATGAAAAAGTGCGAACAAGTCGCACCATCAAAGAGGAATATGTGTTGACCTATTACGGTTTGTATGCAAGTATATATGTCGGGAACTTCTATTCATTCCATGTTCAGATCATTTGACGACTGAATGTGAAGGGAACATCCATGATCATCCACGATCGTGTCATTCATGTCAATTGCAAGTCACGCGACGATGTCACCGTCAACAACTTGAAAATGCATTGAATTGTAACATAATTGCAACTAATGAATGTATTCCATCGAAGCGGGACTGGGCCTGGAACCGAGACAGAGATCGGGACAGGGTTAATGTCATGCTTTGTTCGAATGCAAAAGGCAAATTTATGAATTATCATCATTACAGCATTCCATACAGCAATTAAAGGCCTAATAACTCTTTTAAAAACGCACTGCGATCGTATCCACAAGAGAGATAGTGTAGTGTCTTGTAGACTGCGGTGACCAACAAAGCACCCATTCAAGAAATGATTCCTCTTTGAAAACATAAATGAAGAAGTGCGGCGGAAAGGAGACGTCATAAAGATAAAATTGAGATCTTCCGCTTGGACTGTATGGTGTCTCAAGCTAAACTCAGAAGACAGACCAAAGGAATAATGAGTTCTCCTTTTTTACTTCAATCGCTGTGATCGAATTGCGGCTGCGTTGAGGTTTCTTGAACTGGAACAAAATTAAATGAAAATGAGTCTTTCTGCCGAGTCACTCAATATCGATCTCTCTTATGGTCAGTAATAATGGACATTTCATTAATTTCATTCACACAAAACCTTTTGCTTTTCCCTTTATTCGTATCATCATGACTTGATATTTGAAGTTTGATTTTTCGTAATAAAGCACCGGAACACGTCCCATGATCAACAAAAAAAAGCCATTTGCTGTTGATCGGAAAATGAATAATGCGTGAATCTTCAAGACTATATGGTATCTCTTCATGATAGACTTAATCCTCTAGATGATAATGACGATGACAGAAATCACAGAATTTATGATGAACTGTGCAAAAAGTGATTTTTTAATGCATGAATGCACAAGAACTCAAATAACAGAAGAGGAAGAACTGCGTACCAACGAAAGGGTTACACGGACTGGTGGAGAACATCAATGAAAAATCACCGGCGTCTGGCGTCTATGTCCAACCCTGGAAGTCAGATATGAAATATGATGAATGCATACGTGATGGCGGTTTATTTGAATATCATTTTTATATATGACCGCTTTTGCTTTTGTATCACTTTGTTGTTCTTTTCGTATCCTCCACGGACATCTTGATCGCGACGTGTCATTGAGAAATGCATTTTGCTACAATTTAAATTTTATTTTTTACCATTTTCGAACGTGTTAAAATGTAAAACTTTTTGGTTTTTTGGCATGAAATTCAAGAATCTTTGGAGTTCTTCACATTATCCTCAAGTTGGCTTCTTTCGGGTCAAGTTGAATGTCACTTTGGTTAAAGTCAAACTCTGATATGATATTTGTTACATATAATGAGTAACTTACTTTCCTGGGTATTTGACTATTCGATTATCAGAGCTGACAAAGAAAATTTAGCTTCAAGTTTACCCAATATGAAAGACAATTGGGGTTTGAGGCTAGATATTAAAACATTTAAGGAGAAACCAACAGATAGTTGACACGTTGAATTAAAACAGTGTTTCTAACACATGTTTATCTAGATTCCGAGTCAGATGAATTTCTTTTGAATAGAATAATACGCAATTATGGCTCTATGAAAGGAATGATCCACGATCACGATTTACGACCATAAATTCCTTGAATTTTTTTATCACACTTATGTCTTTGCGAAGCAAAAGCCGATGGAAACGGAAATTATTAAGGAATCTAAGTTAAAGGAGTTGCGATTCATGGCATGTACTCCAACTGTTTCTAGTTTTCTTATACATATAATGACAAGATGATATAAAAACGTTTAAAATTGCAACAAAACCCCACGACAGGTAACAAGACCGATGACAACGATTTTCAACGTCGATTTCAAGTTGGCGGAACATTTTCAAAGAAGATTTGTGACTTCACCGCACAAAATGATTGCAAATAAAAAAAAATAATCATATAATAAAACATACGTATGAAATAAAATCATCGTCAATGGTTGACAAAAACTCAAACGTTAAAACAGAAATAAAACCAAGAAATTACTCGCACCGAAGTAAGGAAGATAATAATCTTAAGAAAGATAAATTTTTTCAAGTTTTTAGTCAACGCTAAGACTTGATGACAAACGATGCTAAAGAAGACACCGGTCAGCGGTTGTAGCAAAGATGATGATGGCTACCGCTGTGGATGTCTTCAGAGTTGCACATTTTTACGTTGGTAGAGAGGAGACACACCGAATTGGAGTTGCTTTCGGTGCTGAACATGAACATTGTCGCAATATCTTCAAGATTCTTCATTTAATTCAATTACCCAAGAAGCTAATTGGCTGAATTGCCTTTACGGTTGGAGCTCACCTCAACCAATATACGAGGTACCATTTTCTATTTTGGAGTCAATGTTTACACGCATGAACGTAGGATATTCTCGTAGGTATCGTGGCATTTTAGTGGAAGAAATGTTTTTCTCTTCGAATTCCATTTTTAGTCATAACCACCGGATAAAAATTCCACAGAGAAATAAATCAAAAGCACCGAGACACAGTAAAGAAAATTACGATAAAACCAAGAAAATGACTTTAAGTTAAATTGACTCAAGGCTCAAGATAGCGTTAAATAATGCAATTCCAGTCTTTATTCTCAGTTCAGTGCCGCCAATCAGTCATTGGATAAGGTTTACCAACATTAAAACCATTAAACGCTATATCATACTGAACGTCATCAATAGTTGGGTTCATTTTCGTGGTATTTATTTTAATTAAAGTATTAAATGTTAATTAAAACAACGATTATTTGGGGCTATCGTGCTGTGGCCTCCAACTGTCTCATGAAGTTTGTGGTTCGGCACAGCTTCATCGTGATTCTTTTGTTAATTTTCTTGAAATCATGATCTTCGTCTTCACACAAAAACTTAAACGTATTGAACTAATAACGAAAAAAATTTATATTTTTTAGAGAATAATAATGATGATTATGGTCAATTGAGTACGCCTCAAAAATGATGTGAGCCATTAATTCGCATTTCTTTAATTTTTGATCATTACCACCTATTGTTGGTAATAATAATCAAGTTAATTTGGGCTCATCTTCATATAAGAAGAGGGAAAAAATCTGTATCACCTTTTTAACCTTCACTGCTTTAACCACAGACAAGGTAACGCAACTAATGCTGTTCCCCAAATTCAATGAAAATGTGCAAATTACCTTTGAGATATTTCTATTCTATTCTACGAGTTCCTGTTTGAATTGAAACTTGACAGTTGGTACACCTTCTGTAGTTCACAATTATTTCAAAGTTTTCTTCAGCTGTACGATTATTTTAAAATTTTTATCACATTGCACTTGAAGATTTTGAAGAGGTGATATCATGGTTTAGATTTTGGTCTAACAGGATGGAGCGCGTCACCCTTTTTGTGTTTATAACCCCTTCTTCTCCTATTTTTTTATTCGTTTGTTCTCTGCCTTGCACGCTTGGGCAAGTTCCTTAATAGTCTGGTAGGAGCACAATAGATGTTCCATTGTCTCCTCTTCCGCTTCACACTTCTTACAGAGACTGTCGTTTGTGAGTTCCCATCTTTGGAGGATTCTCCCAACCAGACTGTGTGCTGTTATGTCATAGACCGAACCGAAGTCTTTTTTGCTTTTAGCAAGCCCGTTGTTCTTGTTTCCTCAATTCTGGGCCACAGCTGTCTTTAGTTGAAGCATCTCTCTTGTTTCATCCCTTAGAGTGTTGTCGCCTGTCTATGATATCTTTCAACAACCTCATCTGTAGCTTTGTGGAGTTGGCTTCTTCCGCACTGTAAATTTCGGTTCCGATCCTTCCCAGTAAATCCGCCCGTAGATCCATGACAATGCTCCTCGACAACTCATCACTGACTTGATTGTCTTAGATTCCAGTGTTCTAAAAGCCACTTGACTGTCGCAGTGGATTGTGACTTTTCAAATTCATTTGTTCGTCAGCTGCGTTAGTCTTGCTGCTTTCTCTATCGCGTTAATTTCCGATTGCAGTATACTAAGTCTTTATTGAGTCTGTGTGACTCCTCGACTTCTAGTATTTCCGAGTATATACCAACTCCAGTCCCCTTTTCGGCTACTGAGTCCTGAGGTAATATAATAATAACAGATAAATAAAATTTAATCATTTAAACTTTAATATTACGATCTCTTGTTGTAGACTGCTAAGGGGTAGTTTTTGAGTTAACACTCAAAACATTAAATGAGTTTAA
Source organism: Chrysops caecutiens (assembly GCA_963971475.1). Taxonomy (NCBI): domain Eukaryota; kingdom Metazoa; phylum Arthropoda; class Insecta; order Diptera; family Tabanidae; genus Chrysops; species Chrysops caecutiens. The sequence goes on along the minus strand of OZ020569.1, from coordinate 1,382,961 downwards.
CGCGACTTAATACTAAAGTGTGCGATAGCGACATCTTTTAGAGAGTTTTTATGAATTAATATACCTTCTTATGACTAATGATAGATTTTTGGGATTTAATTTCTAACATGTGTGAAACAATTTCATCTGTCACGAACAACAAACAGCAGCATATTATTTAGCATTATCGTTCCGAAGTTTCACGGTTATATGATAATTGCTAAAAAAACAATGATACAAAATAATTATTCTTCTTCTTTATTATACATATGTTTACTTCATTTATTTATTTAGCTTGCTTAATATAACTCATAGCACATGATTATTGATGATACAAATCAATTATTAACACTTAAATTAAATTAAAGTGATTTTCAAATTTCATCATGACCGATTCTTCAAATTGAGACATCCCGAAAAAAATCATGATCGCTTCATTTGCGCAAATTAAATATTTAAATTGTTTGTTTATTTTTAGTATAACATTTAATTTAGATTGATCACGGTTTTTTACTCTACTAATTACCACCAAAAATTCATTAGTATCTTTCTCCGAAAACCTATAGATCAAAGGAATTGCCGCTATGGTATGACAGTGTGGTTTTCGAGTTATAAAAGATAGAATTGACTTGTAGAATTATTAGTTTATAAGCTGCACCAATGGAATAATACTTTCCACTATACTCTTACATTTAATTTTTATTCATTATTAACAGGAACATGTCTGTTTGCGAGATAAGAAAAGATTATTTACACTACAGTACATGATATATAACAAAATATTATATCTACAATAAAAACTTTTACATTTTCTGGAATTTAAGGTATGAATTGTTTCCTGTGCAAAACTCAACCTGTGTCTTTCTTTATCCGTATGATACAATAGGTTATAGTGCTGTTTTAAGATATGACAACCATTCTACGCAGTTAATAATTTGTTCATTCTGAATAAAAACACAGAATTGAGCAAATTTCTTTGTTGAATATTCAATAAAATTCAAATTTAGCCATTTCGGACGTTTTAAAACCAAAATCTAAATGGCGACATCGAGATATTGATGTGAAAAATTTATTTAAATTTTTGCTACTGAATGCGCCGTGAATGTTTCTGAGTTTATATTCATGAAGTTTAAGTTCATGAAAAAAAAGCTTAAATAAAAAGTAATTTTTTATTCATTTTACACTCATTAAAATAAAATTTAAAATTAATTTAAAAAATCAGCGATATTTAATTTGATTGAAAAATTCGACCACATTTTGTCCCTCAATTGGTGCGTATAGCATTTCCATGAATTCGGAGCGACTATTGAATATCTCGGAATGGAAAAAAAATTCATAATCACCTGAAGAATTTCAAGATATTAAAATCGAGCTTAAGAAATAAAATAAATCGACGAAATATTATAAAATCCAGAGAAAATTAACTGAGACGGATGGGCAATGGGCCCGACTCATTGGGTTCTTTAAAAAATGATAATTTATTCTGCGTCAGTTATCTGGGTCTGCTCTGGCCAGTTTCAGCTGAAGATTACACGTGCCCACTAGACGACCTCTATATAATTTTTGTTGTTGTTTTTGTGTTTGTGGACAATTAAAAATCGCCGACTGAAGATGACCGAGAAATGTCTTCGGAGCGGGTTTGGACAGGGATTTTGTGTGTAGGTGCCGCTTAGGAGATGTTACATCACATGGACGGAAAAAGCTTTTAGGGATTATCGAAGAAGATACCGCTTTAATGGGATTTTGTATTTCTTTTTAAAAAAGGAACTCGATGAAGATTTTCGGAAGGAAAATATATCCTGCATTAGTCAAGGACAATCAGAAAAAGGGATTTGTGTTTGTTATCATGTGAACAGGAACATCAACCAGGATTCTTGAAAAAACCTGTTCTCGATAAAATGCGGTTTGTCTTAGAAGAATTCTTTACCCATTTCCCTCATTTAGATACGCCCGATTTATCCCAATGGAATTTCAATTCTTGGAAATAATTTTTCATTTCTTTCTTAGTTAATTTATTCAAATTCTAAATTATTGATAAAAGAAGAATTTTTCTCTGCTCTTAATGAACTTCCGGCAAAGAAATTCTTTCTTTCTTAAATCGATTCATCTTTTTTTCAGACGATATCTTAAGTCTAACTTTTTTGGAAGGATTACCGAACTTGAAGACATGGGAAATGGTCGAAAATTGATCAAAGTGTTTCCATTAGCTAAGCCCACCTGGAAGGTTCTTCGTAACTCCTCATAATTCCTCTAAGATCATGAGCATTCTATGGAACTATGAACTGTCTTAACCTCCATGACATTTGCACCATTTCTAGAAAATTTAATTTTACTTATCTGAAACGGGGGCGTAAAACACGATCGCCATTTTGTACGTTTCCGCCATTTCCTGCACGAATCACATTGTTTTTTATTCACCGAGGACTGAAGTTGTCATAGTTTTTTATTTTTTATTATATAATATTAGCTTGTAGTTAATAGCACGTAATGAATGCGTATAAAACCCGTAGATAATAACAGTACAACGTTATTTTACATAAACGTGCCCCAACTCGAGGTTTGTCTGAATTCGTGTACCTTCGAACGGGTACACGAAGTCAAGAAGTTCCCAAACCCAGACACACCGGGCACAGATACATGAGTGAATGGTCTCTCATTTGATGGCGCTGGCTGGGTGTACCGCTTCACCTAAATTACTATGGAGGTATTAAAATCACCTTTGGTTGATGGTAATTACGCGAATTGAGGTTTTCATTTAGGTACGGATGAAGCAACACACTCAACAAAAAAGGTGTTTCATCATGCACCTTTTTCCTGTGCCTGTAGGCATTTGAAACATATTTTCGTTGTGTTTTTGTTTTTGGTTCGTTTTCATGATTTTTGGTACACCTTAAGCGTTATTATCTCGTCTCATGCACTTTTCTTTCCTCCATCATTTAAGGTTTTATTGCCTAACCCTTGGACCCGTTTACCTCCTGAATCTTGGTCGCATGCAACGGTTACTGTTCTGGTAGTCTTTTTTCAGTTTTATAACCAACCGCCATTTTGTTCTCTTACAAATCATGCGAGGCTAATTTTCCAATTCCAAAGAATAGCCACAATTGACGCTGAGCGGTGGTGTTTTTCCCATTGTGCAACATGTTTGCCACACATGCCTTTTTCCTTTTACTTTGCAAAAGGGAAAAAAGGTTCTCGAGGGTTTCATATTCTCCTTCATTATACCCTAGTCTGGGCGGGGTCGGTCGGTTCGTCGGTAGATTCAAATCGTTCTGCAACTGATGTGGAATTGTCGTGTGATCTTTCTTGTAATTTGATACACAGAGCCTGTATTACATCGATGTAATCTTTGACCGCATCTAATTGATTTAGTAGATCTATTCAACACTATTCATTTTTGAATTGTATGCAACTTTGTTACACTTTTTTCAATGTTCCTTCTTTTGTTAAATTCGTGTTATTAACAATTTTAGTAGTGTTCCGGTCGCTAAACTTCATCTGAAACATGTTATCTTCTTACAATAACTGCTGTAGGCAGGAAAATTGACTTTTGAATTGTCTACAATAACCTGAAATTACTCTCACTGCACTGACGCATGATCACAATGCACGATTACGAAGTTAATTATATGTTAAAGGTGAGGATCATTTCATAAACGTTGACTTTACTGCCATCCAGAAATTCGCATAGAATACCATACTGAGCTCAATAAAACCTTGAAGTTGGTTAAGAAAATGTCAATGGCTTATTGACACATACCCTTAAATTGCTTGTAATAAGGACGCCCGTATTACCTCCATCAAATATCTACTGATTTCAATGCTCATGATAGCTCAAAGACACAGTCAGGTCATAAGTTCAAGAAGAAATTGTTTTTTCGAAATTTTCATGACTTCGAATCATTAACAAACAAATGAAGGAGTTGTTTCTTACATGTTAAAATAGAGTTCATGGATTTTTCCAAACAGTTTTGATAGAAATTTTGTTTCCCGGAATCTGAATTCGAGCGTACAACATTTTGACATCATCAAAGTTTTCGTATCGTCTTGACGGAAATGACGAATTTTTGTCTTCTCTTCCAAACAATGGAACATTTGTGCCCTAAAATCATGAAATGGTTAAGTTACTTTTGATGAAGGCAATCCGTAACTCAAGCCCAGGTATGACAGAAGAATTGAAATCAAATTATAGAAGCTGCTGTCCGCTCTTGATAAAAAGAGTATAACCAAAAAATAAATTCATGAATCAAAACGGACCGAACGTGACCAAAAAACCACGTCCAGGGATAAAAATGATGATGATGATTCTGTTGCAAAATTCAGACGAAATTTTAATGTGATCCGGGCAGTCTGTCCGGCTGCGTCGATCTCTGATTGACTTCCAGGGAAAAAAACATAGTCTTGCTGTCTCGTCTTGGTTCGTCTGGTCTTAAAAATTCCGTCAATCAAATTCGGAGTATTTTTGAAGGGAAACATTTTTTTATTCTTCTTCATTTGATTCGAACCCTTTGGGCCATATAACATACAATATAACGTTAAACGAGACTTGCTGCAGATCAAATGAATTTTCTTTGTGTCTGGCTATTTCGAGCATTTTAAGAAAACGATTCAAGCGTTTTTATGAAATCGAAATTTTTTCCTCCTAACTTTCGGTTTAATGTTAAATATTTCATAGACTTTACGCGAAATCGTCAACGATTTGAACTGTAGCGAAATATGTATAATGTCTGAATGTCATGTCATGTTGCTCTCTTCGAGACTGTTGAATATTTCCGTCTTTATCTCACAGATGACTCTAGGCACAGCAAAATCAAATTTATCTGTTCAAGTTTATGCGTTGATTCAAAAGTCATGTCATGTGAAATGGGTTTATGAATTAAAAGCAGAATATATAATTTTTGTAAAATTTATGTCTCATGAAGACATTTGAAATTAATTCATTCCACCTACACCTACTCGGAATAATAAATGAAGATCTTTCGCTTTTCCGTGCAGCAAACGAATAAAAATCTCCACGGAAAATATTAAAAATAAATGTTTAAAATTAGTTAACGTTATTAGGTTAACTTTTTCGACATAATTTGGAGAGGAGTACTAATTTTTATTATATAATTTTATGTAAATTAAAAGTAAATTATTTTCTCTCTAGTATTAATTAAAGTTAATTTATTGAAGTTTTTAGAAGGCAAATTTCCAGACTCTTCTCCATCTTAGTTCATTTATTAGTTTTTTTCCTCATGTTGGTTTTTCTTTAAGTGGTTAAGAAATATTTCCTAACTGGGAAACTGATAACATCTTAATTTTGCATAATTTTTATAACGAAAATTTACTTTGTTTTATCAAAATCAAAAACGAATGAATTTTTAAGGAAATTCAAATCTTGATAAATAATTATTGGCTGAAGTTAATGGTAATAGATTTTACTAATAAATTAAGTTTGTTCAGAAAATACACACGAAAAAAACTCGTCTCAAATTAGCGTTGATTTTTGTTATGTTTCTGTAGCCCTTGACAAGATAAATAAATTAATAAATATTTGAAAAATTTCATAATTAAAAGCATTTGAATAAAATTTTACCCAATAAAGTGCCTTAATCCTAAATCGATTTATTATGAACAAAGTTCATAAAGAATGTTTATCTCACCTGAAAGGAGAAAAAGAAAATTTGTTAAAAAATGCATTTTTAATGCTAACTAATGTGAAAATGTTAATTTTTAATCAATGTTTTGTGTTAATTTCTCTACTGTCCAAGATTCCATTGAATAACGTTTGAATTTTGGGAAGTTTATAATACTAAGTTATTGCTTGCTGTCGATTACATGGCTACCGATGCAAGCTAATAAATATCAACTAATTTTATAAACTTAATGTTTCATTCGTAGCATAGCGACCAAATGTCGCAAATACTTATAAGTTTTATATTATGACATGAAAATGACATTTTGACAAACACTTGTAAATTTTAATGACCTAACTAGTTGGTAGTCATGTTGAAGAAAACTTAATAAAAATCAAGAAAATATGGCTTGACAACCTGTCTCATATACATTTGAAACTTGTGACAAATAGGCAATATAATATGATTTATTTGTAATATGTCAAATCTGTCATTTGTCGAATGATTTTTGGCATCACCATAATAATACATTAACAAATTGAAATTTATTACTTGAAATCTGAACATCATTAAAACAAATTGCAGGTAAATGAGTCGGTCCAAATACGCGTATAACCCTCGTTTGTGGTAAGTTCTCATTAAACGTCAAAGTAAAATAAATGTCGGAAATCATCTAATTTACCTCCATTAAATCGATCTAATCAATAACGACAAATCAAAATTCGATGAAATGCGATCAGATATGATCTGGTGGTGATCTTTGGATGCTTCAAAAACTTGCTTGAAAACCTACTCTACAATAGGCAATACCTCATTTGATCGATGTCTATTCGCATGTCATGCTGTCTATCAATGGATTGTTGGAACGTAGAGAACCTCAACTTCAACCTCAAAAAAAAAAATGAGAATAGATAAAAGATGGACTGTGATCGTGACTCTTTCAAAATGAAGATAAAGATGAAGATGGCGATTCATGCAGAACCACGGATAGATGGATCGAATCGGGTTGTCTTCATTTCTTCATTCTAGCTCTTCTCGCAGGTTTCGACGATCTTTGGCACTATAGTCTTTTCAAAAATGATCCATTCAGATATATGTAACGAATTGAACGATTTATGTTGCGATCGATTTCGAAGAAGACGAGAAAAATGTGAAGATGAATTTTCGAATCTTTTGAAAACCGAAACGAGGCCACGTTACCATGATGAGGGCGAAAGACCTCGCGATATGATTCGATTCGATTCTTCTTACAATGCAAGTGTTCTTCATTCTTCATCTTTTAAAGAGCAAGTCTACGATGAGACTTCTCGAGTCGAAGAATCGATACACGAGACAATAGACTCTGATCCGAATTCGAATTTGAAAAATAAAGAACTTCCTTCACAAAGAATCGCAATGTTCCGCTGATGGTGTTTACTTGTTCTTCTAAAGTGAACCTCTCTCTTCTTTTTTTTTCGTTGATTATCATCACCTTTTGCAGGTTGTTGCTCTTGTCCGACCAGACGGAGCCCTATCTTCCTAAACCGGATCGCAAGCGAACATTCGTTGTTCTCAGTTTTTGACTGTTCCTTCAAGAAAACAGAAAACAAAACCAAATATGGACGTCATGGATACGGGACTAGTCCCTTCACCTTCATTTGATGTCATAAAAGAAAGGGAAACCATTTGAGTTCGTCAATAAAGTAACAAATAAAAAAAAAATGTGGAAATTGATAATGAAAATGTCGATAATAAATTCGAAACCCGGCTTTACACGAAACCCGTTCAACAAGAGACACCGCTTTAGTATCAAGTCAACTGATATGGGAAAAATATGTAACTTTCATAAATACAACCAAAAAAAAAATGGTCATGATAAGAGACTGATATCGTTTTAATTACTCCAACTGATAAGGTAAATTATTGTATAATTAGTTTATTTACTATCGATACCTTTACTATATTTTTGATGGATACATCAAAGTGGTAAACACTTGTATGTGTGCGTTTTAAAGTGGTTTGACATGAAAGCGGCATTTTATTTTTGATCGGAAATTGTTTAATGCACTCAAATACCTTTCAAGACGACATCAAACACTTGAAAAATCTTAAGTGTGCCATTTTGAAGAGTTTCAGTGACATTTCTCAAGTAATCGTTCTTCACATTTCTTGTAGTCTGAATTTCTACATTTTCCACTGCTAATACATCTTGCACAGCTTTTTGTTATTCCAAATGGGGAATGAAAAATTATTCTCATCTGTCCAAATCATTTGCGAAGTTTGTTAACATTTGAATAAAACTCGACATGTAAGAAGTGGATTAGATCTATCCATCTACGACTACTCCTGCTTCTGTTTACAAAATGTTATGTATTTGTTATGATTAACAAACGTCATTTTATTCAGTTTCATGTTGCTATCGATACGAAAACGTCAAAATCATTTGTGAAGTTGATGAGCATTTGAATAAAAAGAGAGGAAGTGGAAGTGAGCTAAAAGATTTTGAAAAAATGTATCTATCAGTACAAAACATAGTTGAATACAGTAGTCTCAAAAATATGTAATTTACAAGAGACCACAACAGCAGCGGCACCTGTTCTAAATGAAGTAGAGATAGAAATTAGAGAAGCTTGAGCAGGTTTTACAAGTTTCAATAGAGAGAAACGCACATTGTAGCCCTCAGTCCCATTCTACTAGAACTAAGCACCTGCTATACTTCCTAACCGGAAAAAGATTTCTTTTATATCTAAAAGCATTGAGTTCCACATGAGTGTCTTCCACTCACCATGATTCGTTAGTGAATTATGTGAACCGAATATTAAGTAATTCTAGCAGCGCATCTGGTCGTAAAATTATTTTTCCGCCATTTTCCGAAAAAAAACCCCAGCGCAATCGTAAATATGAACAGGAATTTTCAATTAAACCGACATAAAATAATGAAATCATCAATTTCTATGACGGCAATGAAACATAGAGGCCACAAAACCGTCGAACCGAGTCAGAATGGAACGAGAACAAAGTGAAATGCCGCTAAAAATATAAATGTTTTTAACTATTTCTGCAAATAAATAATAAAATTACGTTTTGTTGGTTTTAAAAATTAAATAAAAATTAAAAAACGTTCTTGCAGTTCGTCGTTTTATTTGAGATCGAATTCCCGATGACAAGACGCCATTTTTTCGAGCGTTTACAGTTTGATTGATGTACGATTAAAGCGGCACGCCGCCATTCTAGAGTACATTCGATTCACTTAGCTTTTTCGATAAAAGTCCGCGCCGCTTTTGAGGTGTATCTCTTCTACTTTTTTATTAGAGCCAATAAACTTTGTTTACATATGGAGATAGAGTTTTTATTATCACTTTGAAACGATTCGGTATGTACATTGACACGAGTTTAACACCTGCAAATTGAATCGGCAACAAGACAGGAACCTGTTCTAAATTTAGACGTGATTGAAGGAAGTGCGTGGAAATAGATCCGATGAAGATATACATTTCTATTTTTGTTTTTAGATTTTGTGTTTCAAATTGATGTCTGTGCGGTACGTATATAACAAGTGAGGTATGCCCACTTCGAACTTCGGTGACAGGAGCTTGTCGAGGAACCAAATACAAATTTTGTCAGACAGAAACCTGTCCTGTTCATCCTTGTATTATTGTGTTATTGAAGGTTCACAACCGTCAAATTAGAAGGAGAGGAAACAGGTATTTCCAATTCCAATTTCTTTGTATGGAGAAATGAATTTCATAAATTCTCAATATGATTTCGCTGTCCGTCCGTTTGTGACAGGGCTGCATCTCTTGAACCATAATAGATAGACACTTCAAATTTTCGCACCCTTCGTGTCCAACTCGCACTTTGCCACTTTTTTAAGATTGCGGAGGGTAAGTCGTACTGTTCTCAATACATTTAAGTTTGTGGTCGAAATATAAAGTTTTATTGTAGCTAAAAGATGTTGATGATTTATGCTAATCGTATCAAACCATTTAATGAGAATTGAGGACTAAATTTCTATTTTAAACGCTTTGAGCCAAGATAATCGCGTTATAACGTTATGTCCGGTGCAGCTTGAAGCGCATCTTCAGCTCCATGTAGATTCGTTACCAGTGTAGAACGCAACATCAACCGATATCGTGCACTAATGAATGCACATTTCATTTTAATAGCATATTAGAGTCATGGTCAATTAATCTAAATGAAGCCATGACAAAAACAGCTTTGGCGAGTCATGTGTCATACGTCAATGTTAATGGGACTCTTTGCATTACTCAACAATTACGATGAGTTTTATAACTGCCGCCAACTTCAAACGATTCTAAGCCGCCAAATATCACGTACAGGATGTACATACTGCTGCTGTAAACTTTTGTTTCGATATCTTGAATCACACATCGTTGAGGTTTTTAGTGGCTCAGTTGAACGTGAAGCTTTTTATGGAAGTGTAAAAGCGGCTCTATGATAAAAATCGCAGAGAACAAAGTAAAGATGGATTGTCCGCCGCGATATTACATCATTTCCCTAGGTTTAGACGATCAAATTAAGTCATTTCCATTTCGACACACGAGGGTAGAATTATTGCGATTCATTTAAATTGTCAGAAGTGCATTCTGTTGATTTACAATTCCACGGACATTTTCGCAATGAAAATAATTTCGAATTTATTGACAGGAAAAATATTAACATCGATTGATCTTTTCATTTTCGCCGCCGACAATTGACAGGCGTCGTTCCATATAATATATTATTTATATAGTAGGTATGTACGGCATATTGAATTTCATTGGCAGTGGTTGTTTAATTGTGCATGTTGCAAGATGTTTGTACTTTGTACAATTGATGAAATTCCCAAGAGTGCAAATGACGACATACTGGCAAATAAAATTATAAATGAATAAATAAAAAACCGCACAAAATGATAAATAAGCGTGTTGCGGTCGTCGTCATCATCGTGGACGTTGTGGAATGATCGTGGCGGTCTCGTTTGATCGACACGGAGGTTTGGAAAAAGTCATTTGCACTCGTTTACTTAAGACCACAATTGCAGCGGTTAATAAAGAGGGTTCACATGATTATTTGCATGATTAATATCATGGAATGAAATATTTATGACACTCGACGATATTTTCATATGTGACAGAAGATCGTGTGGAACATGTCAAACTTCCGGTTGTGATTTGAGTGCCAAAAAATTCGTCCAATTCAGTAGCTTCCGCCACTGAAAATCCATTAATTCTCTTAAAATTGATCACAGCACAACAGGAGGTGAAAAATTTCAAAAATGTCTTCTTCACTGCTTCCGTTTCGTTTTGTTTCATGACGATGAATAAATTAGAGAAAAATATGTTTTATGATTGATCACATTCGAAATGAAGAAATGTTTTGAGAAAATTGTGAAAATTTAAAGAAATTTGAATTTCTTCGTTTTTGCATAACACTGAGAGGAAAAAAAAACGATTTTTTTAACATTTCGAATTTCGAAAATTATAATCTTCAACGATCAGCTGCTTCCGGAATTACTTACTACTGTTGTCATTGTGAATGAGGTTAATTTGATGATTTCGAAGAAATTTATTTCAAAAATAAAAATAAATAAATTATTTTAATTCTCCCCTTCAGCTTTCATCGCTTTATTTTTTTATTTTATTAATTATGGACGCGTTCGATGGTTGAGGATTCGTTAAAATGATAAATTAGTTTATTTCTCCGTTACAATTTACTTGAATTTTCTACGTTTTTTTCTTGTTTCTTGTTGAAGATAATTTACTGCTTCGGAGATGTTTTCGAAATTACCTAACATATTACAGTGGCGTGGAATTTTAAGTTAATTATAAAATGCATTTATTAATTTGTTGGTGAAAATTTCAACGTTCAAACTTAGCTCGGAGTTATTCTTCTCTATCTACTCAATTTCTATTGACATCACAGATGCAATTCACATCATTTGATGCAGTTATTTGCATTCTTTGCTTATTAGAATATTAATTTTCGAATTTGATTAATACAAGGAAAATGGCTGGCTGCCAATGTGCACTATAGTTCCGTAGATGACATCACTGTTTTAATGGTCATAGTCCAAGCGTGTCTGTTGGTAGAATAATCTTATTCTTTGTCCACTATTGCATTCAACTTCAGAATATTTTTACTTGAAGAAACATTTCCTTTATTTATTCACAGATGACTCTCGACACAGCAAATGAGATAAAATTTAGTATTTTCTGGATTTGCTTAACAATTTGATTTTGAATTCATTACATTTTCAAAGCGGATATTTTGTATTAAAAATAAATAAAAATGTGGTAATTTAAGAAATTTTCTGCAGATGTCAAAGATAAGTATTTATTGTCAAGTAATGACTTTTTGAAGACTTCAATTGAAAGCGACTTCCAGAAAAACGCCAATTAGTTTGACACTGAAGAGAATCGATTGAAGCGAGTCACTTCTGGGAATTCTTGAATTTCTCATTGAATTTATTTAATCGATATCTACCAATACAGAGAGTAATGAATTTTCAATTGTACAACAGCAAAGTAAAAATAAAAAGATTTCTTATCATGATCGCATCCAATCAATTGAAGCTAATTGCAAAATTTAATTGTCCCAATTCAAGATTATACTCTCAGCAGGATCGTCATTGCAGTTTGCCGCCTAATTAAACGTCTGTTGATTTTTTAATTGACAAGAAATGTCATCGTTGGCAAAGAATGAAACCACTGAGATTCATGGGATGTCCTTTCTTCATCTGTCTGTCTGTCTGTCTGTTTGACTGTTTACCAGTTGGTCTTGAAGAACTTTTTACTTTTTCAAGTAATTTCAAGCAAAAATGACCAGATATAGGAGCGGAAAACAAGAAAAATGCAATTCCTCCAATTCAATTGAGAAATGCAGCAGGGAATGCAGCACTGCAAGTCAACGGGGAGCACAGAAATGATCTCCGCTAAATGATTCCTGTGGATTCTGTTGGTACAAATTCTTTTTCTTCAGGAAGGAATTCCACTCAGTAGCTGCCGCAGTCCGCACTGCAATTCAAACTCAAACTGTCGGCATGACATGGCGAGCTTAAACAGAAGCAGGAATTATTTATTGCAGATTAAGAATGAAAGAAACTGGCGAAAGAAAAAATGAAATTGGACAAATCTTTAAATCTCCGAAGTCAAGCATGTTGATATGCCGACAACAGCAATTCATGACATTTTTATTTTGAAAGTTTCAATAATTGCCGATCCCTGTGTTCGTTTTTTCTTTTTGAGACAAAATAATCGCCGATGCTCAAAATTGTGCAATGGAAAAACGTTAAACGGTTTTCAAAAAGAACACTCTGACAGATACGTGAACAACCTTCGTGTACAGCTGCCATTTTGGTTTTCAATGAGGTTATGATGAATTTTTGCGAAGCACAAGCAGCGCTTACAAGTTGTCTCTTCTGGGATAATTACAGATGCAGTATAACCTCGATAATTGCCACCCTCGATAGTCACAACTTGTGACTATCGAGGGTGGCAATTATCGAGGTTATACTGCATCTGTCACAACTAGTTGTGACCAAGCACATAGAGTGATAGCAGAAACATATGTATAAAATATATGTAACACTATAAATGTAATTACGTCACTTTCTTCCTTCCTTCCTAGCCACGGGAATGTACGTTACTTGGTTATCGCAACAATCTCAGTTATTGCAGCCACAGTTTCCTTTAGTTACGTTTATCAAGGTTGTACTGTATTATGCAGAGCAAGGTAAGTTCATTCCTGATATATATTCGAAGGCCTAGACGTACTGATGAGCGTTGCGGTTGAAATTGAAAGGCTTCAAAGATGCTACGTTTGTTTAACCAAATATTCGAATAGTATCGAAGACACTTAAAATGAATACAAAATGGAGGAATGAAAATAATAATTTTTCCATAATTTTTTGTTGATTTTTCAAATTCTTTCTTGAGAAAATCCAAAAGTCTTTAAGCAAATGTTTAAACATAACGATTATTGTTTACACGAGTTAAATTGTTTGACTTTTTGCAGTATTTTCTTTATGGCGCCATTACTCAACGTTTCTAGTCATCAAGTTTAAGCGTTTTTAATTTTTATATTTTTGTTTTAAATAAACCGCTGTCTTTGATATTTTCCGACTTAAATCAGTTAATATTCTAGAAATGCAAACTTTTCATCAGAATTGCATTTTATTGGTCATCATTCATTATTCATTAAGTTTTATGTCCGTAACTATGTTTATAGTTTCTTAAAACAAGGAAACTTTATTTAAAGTTAAATAAAGCTAATGACAAGGAGATGTCGCATTCGCTAAATTCTTTTCGACTGTAAGGCCTATAGGAGAAAATCAGATAGCAACATTGAATTTTCACAATTTCCTTCTCTCATGCCGAAACGAAGAGTTTTCGACATAGTGGTCGAGTTTGTTTGAATTTGACAAAATGAGTAAACATTAAAAGTAAATAAAAAACAAAAAGCTATTGACACGACACACAAAGTTCATCAAGACAAGACCGCTCGCTGTTCTACGAGGGAGTAGGAAGAATTTTGAAGATTAAAAGCGCTCAATCTTTGAGGCTTGGCGTCAACAAACATTTTCTAAAGGGTTAAGAGGCGATTTTATGTTGGATAAACAAAATCTTAACATCTAGAAAACTATTACAACCTGTGAAAGGTAAACACTCAGTCAAATGCACCTAATGCCTGAAGTAAAGGCGGACAAACACAGAATACTCGAGTTTGATGCCAGGAATCGCAGCATCTTCTTTGATTGTGTATACAAATATCACTTTTCGGATAAAGAGATCAATGGATTCGGAATGGATGGATGAATCAAAGAGTTTTAAATGCATCGTTCAAGGAATTGGGATATTTTCAGTTTGAATCACATCAGAAATTCACACTTTGTTAAAGTGTTTACCTTATGAAACGTCGTGTGACAAGTTGAGTGTATTCAAACTTCCGGGCTAATGTCAAAAAATGTAGTAGCAGCTGAATTACATAGTGGCTATAACAAGCTTCGTGAAATGACACGACTGTAAGAATAGTAAAGATTGAATGTAAGTGTCCGACATGAGTTTCAAGTTGCAAGAGAGAGATGCGCAACTTAACTCTAGGTGCAGAAATAAAGCCTACTCCGAATTAAGAAATTAACGATTCCGAAATTTTAGGAAATCAAAAGTTTAAACGATAGCAAAACAATGTTCCTTTGAAGAGGATTAGAAGGGCAAATACTCTTGGAAATGGAGGTGTTCAACAAACACTAAAATGTAAAGATGAAAATGAACTTAAATTTAAAGTTCCCACGCATGTTATCAGTTTTGTTTGTGCAGTAGATGAAGCTATTTAAGTGATATACACTTTGGCTAAAAGATGAAGTTGTTATCTATCGTCTGCTCATGGGAAACTTTTAATTTCGTCGAGACAATTCAACGAACAACACTCAGAGTTAATTACAAAACACTTGAGTATCTTCAAAATGTTGTCTTATAAAATAATACTAGTACTTGGGTGAAAAAAATTGTGCAAACATAGTTATAAATTCAACTCATTCATTTAGGCTGCTGTTTGAAAGAGTTAAGAGCTTTTTAAGTGATTTTGTTTTCAAATTACACAACCAAACAGTTGAAAGAAGCAAATAGAGATAACAATTACGTTTTTGTTTAGCAAATAAAACATATTTAATGTTACATACGAGGTGAAAAATTTATGATAATCAAATTTAGTATTGCTTCCATTTTCAAGCAGCTTTAGATTGTTATCTAAAGTTTAAAACGTCTTCAATGAATAAAAGTCAAGTAGGAATTCTTATTATTTATTAAGATACTCTTATCTTCAAGTCACATCAAGATTAATTCAAGGCGTTTGTTGTGTGACATACATTTCTCACACAAAAAGCACATTTCCCACATCAAAATATCGTTTTCGTTGAAACCACGAGTTAGAAATTCTAATAAATTTCAATCGAAATTCATTAACCAATTAACTTTTCATCATTTTAATAAATTTCTTGGCAAAAAGAAATTTTGGGCGAAAACAGCCCACGATTCTACAAGATCCAATAATGTATGGCATGAGTATGACCAAACGTTGACATTAGGATCAGTTGAAAGAACAATTTGTGATTAGCATCACTAGTGTATCACTTGTATTTGTGTCCAGGTGACTCAACCCCGGGAAGTGATCTCTTTCGCAGGTCGTTTGTCTGAGGTGAAAGGTGCACACAAAAAATGAAGGTTCCAAGCGCATAAAACAAAAAAAACTTAAGATCGTTTCTTTGTACATATTTCCTTGTATAAGCAGCAGGACTGGATGTTCAACATTCCACCATTTTGCATTTTTGCAGTGGCATTGTTACCTGCTCGACAGAATCCGTCTCAGCTTCCATTGAGTGGGTTGTTATTTGTGAGTCGTCTTTGGATCTACAATACATTCCTCTTAGAGATGATCGTTCAGTCTTCAGTCGACGCCTTAGCATCTGTGTTCACGATAATTACAGCAATTACGCTAATTGAACTTAAAGTGGAGTGTCCACGTTTTTCTACCTCCGTTTGACGCGATTCAATTGACCGAAATGCAATGCAAATGTAAACCTAAACCTGCTCAAGATAATTGATACAAATCCTATCATTCAGTTTCCTGATGCTTCTCCACCTGCTAGACACAAAGTTGTCAAAATTATAACTCTCCAAAATGGATTTAATCCTTGTGGCTGACTGATATCAACGTCAAGACACTCATAGATAAGCTGCATATCGATGCGGTATCAAATATGCTAACTACACGGATTAGATAGTTAAAATCTTATCACTTGAAAACGCAGATAACCTAATCATTTGCAAGATTTGCGTGTATTGACTCAAAACAACTGCAGTTTCTCCGTCAACAACGTGATTAGCTTTGTAAACGTGTTTAAACTATTTGGACGTTCAATTCAATATCTTCTGATGTGTTTCATATTCCATTAGTAGAGTGGACAAGCGAGGAGGAGAACCGGGATAATGGACAATTTTTGTTCGACTCACATGTACAAAGTGTAGATGTCAGTTAGGTAGGTAAATTCATTGCAGTTGTCATTAGTTTGTTGAGAATCAAGTTTCGAATTGTCATTTGCGGTGGACATCTCGGATGACACTATCTCGAGCAGGACAATGGAACATCTGGAAGGCGAAGGAATTCATCTTATTCTGATTCTGCTTCCGTTAATGCTGTGATCCTAAGCAAAAATCTTCACGTGTTTACTTCTTGGATTAAAGTATGTCAGGAGTGAACGTTGGCAGAACCACTGCACCGCATAAACCTTAAGTGAAGTGTTCGACAATCAAAGGACTGAAACCGCCAATTGCAATGGAAACTGAAGAGCATTCAAGTGTCGAATCTGTTTACTCATAGTTTTGTTTTTATTTACATATTAACAACGCGAGAAGTACGCCATGTTCAGGCGGAAAAGGTTTTTTAAAACAATCAAACTATGTGCTTTGAAATTCCATTTTGAATTTTGCCGCTGTTTCATTGCGTACTTTGCGTTTTCCCGGTTTTCATTTTTCCCTAACCCTTTCCGGTTTCCACCGCGGCGTGACATTAAACATACTAATCATGATATTTGATACAAAACCTCTATGTGTGTGTGGCTAATAGTTGCATCTAGCGATATGAACGATCCCCAGTGTCATGACCTGAAAATTTCTTAATCGCTTAATGACAAACGCCCATCTATAAATTATCCCAATTCGGAGCTAATCGCTCTGCCTAGCATTGAAGATGGCGACTTCTAAACCTCGTCAATGACTTAAGAAAACAATTTTCCTAAGATTTATAAACGAAAATAGCATCGATTCCCTCCCTCGTGTATTACATGAATTCTTCAAATTTCTAATCCACTTAACTATCCATCTTCAAGTCCTAAATCGTGTCGTGTAACTACTTAAGAAGGCAATTCTCAATGTTGAATGTCTTAAATGGAAATTCCTTTTTTATTTATCCATTTCTCTCTCATTTTCTGTGTACTACTGTTCAAAAACATCTTCAAGTGTTGCGTGTTTACTTAAATTAAATAAAATACTTTTACTTTCACTCGAACTTTACAGGATTTGTTGAATTTTAAGGAAATTTTTCAAAATAAATCAAAATACTTTGACTGCATTTTAGAGAATGTTTCTTCATGATTGTGTAGAATGTCCTTTTAGACCTTGAAGACTACACCTGTCTATCCACTCCATATTCATATATTACAAATCTTAGAAGAAGGTTCACAATGTATAAGGATTTAATTAGGTCACAGAACGTAGCAGTTTAACCCAATTAAAATGGACACACGTTGACAGATTCGTAAAATATTTCGATATCGAAAAAATCATGATCATTTGCCAATGTTTTATTGACCCAATTCGAATATTTTATGGTTTTCTTTGATTTTGAACAGGTTTCATTCATACAAACACCTACATCCACGAAATTTTCTAAGATTCAAAAACATCAAAAGATTTGAAGCAGAAATAAAATAAAATGCAGAAAATGTTGATTTCACGAACATTTTCGTTTATTTTGGAACGGTTTCACGAAATTTGGCAATAATTCTAATTTTTTTTGTAAGTAAATTACAAAATTAAAAGAAAAAACCATAAACAACCGAGCGATCTGTAATCAAAATTGCCTACATCAAAAGTCCATCAAATTTAATCGATTTAACTAATAAAATTCAATCAAAAAGAGAATTTCGAAAAATAAGAAACGTAAAACAAAAAGAAAACATTAAAAAAATTTTTCAAAAATCGGAAAAACATTTTTCTTCTCTTTCCATTGGAAACAACAATTCTTTCGGTTTTCCGCAAAAACATGCCGGCATTAATGACAACCAAGGGCTGTCCATGTTCGACATGAGAATGTGGGAAAACCCTGAATTTGCTAAGGAAATTGAACAAAAAAAATTTTGATTTATGCGCGTGGAACAGCAGTTTTTTCGGGTTTTCTTTTTTGGAAATTATGCCGACATTCAGAATTTCATGAGTCCGTTACTAATCACATGTTCTTTCATGTCGTTCTAGTTTCTTTTGGCTACTATGTGACCTTGCCAGGGTTGAACCAGCGAATTTCAGTGGGAAAATTTTGACAGATTGCCGAAACAGAATCAGTTTTTCAAAAAGCCAGAAAAATTTCGTAATAAAATATTCTGGGTTTTCGCATACTAGAAGAGTTTGCATTTTCGTTTGTAGTTCATCGGCCAGATGGGTTTCAATCAGCCATCAATTCTTGATTGGTGAAATTCAATGTGTTTGAACAGTCATTGAATTTTAGTCATTTGTAATGTTGTATTAGTGAGTGAACCAACCTGTCAAATCGGATTGTTTTGATTGGTAAATAGTTTCTCTGCAATAGATATTTTGCTACAAGGTATTAAAAGTTTGCGTATTAATATAAAACGTTTCTCTCAATTATTATGTGATACTTTCTTTCTGAACCAGCTGTACGAACAGCCGACGATCAATTGTTGATTGAGTGGGTCAATCTTTAGATTATAAACTTGCAAATTCAAAGGATTTCATTCAAAATCATTCCAAAGGTTTTACCAAAATTCAGCGGTCTTTGCTAAGTGTGTTTTCATGTTCTCTTCCTTTTCTGTATTCAAAACAAGTTTCTCTTTTATTGTAAGAAAAAATCAAGGAAAAAGAAACGCGTGTCCAATTGACAAACTCACGGATTCACACAATGAATCTACAAACGTGTTGTCTGAGATATAATCAAAGGGTTTTGTTTGACGTTCTGATTACCTTTCTAACCAAGAAGAACCAAGAATCGCATTCGCCACAATTTGATTAGAGTTTCGAAATGGGACGGAAAAAATAGATGACTGGAAAAACTATTTAGAATTTTTCTGCTGCGAAAAATCACAATTACACGAAACGAATTTGCAAAACAACCATTTTTTCGTGAGTTTTTATTCTAAACCTAATAAAAAGATTCATGCGGAATTCCGTTTGCCATAAGACATTTTTCCCGCTCATAGTCTAAACGGAAAATTAGTTGACTTCGGAAACTTTGACAGCTTTCCTTGTTACAATTTTTGAGATAAGTTTGAATAAACTCATGGATCCGGAAGTTGACATCTCTTCGTTTCAACGGAAGGAGATATCCGCTTTATGGATAGCAGTAAAGAATTTTCGATAAACAAGATGAAGAAACGCTTTGACCCATAACGGACTCACTGTCATTGAACTTAAAACTCACCGCGAAACGTTCATTTCCGGATCCGGCACAAAGTTAGTGGATAATTTATTTTCCCAGTAACAAAATGCAATCGAAAATATATTTACCATTGATTCAGCGTCCAAATGTGTAGTGTGTCCGGCCAAGTTTGGCATAGCAGTCATGTTGTATCCCAGGCCTTGACATGCAGCTGTTGTTATCCTTTGACATTGTAATCCAAAAATGGAAGGAGTCTTGTAAAACGAAACTATCGCTAGAATTATGAAAATCCGATAGGACTTCATTTTGTTTTGATTCACTGAAACTATTGTGATTAGCGAAAACTGAACAATTCTTAATTTTCTTGTAATTAAACGTCACAGAAAGATCATTTTCCGCAGCACAAATTCATAATTGAGTAAATGTTACTATTAGAAACGACAATCAATAAAATCTCACAATTTAAATTCAAATTTTTACGAAAGTGAATTGGTTTTCACACGCCGCTATATATTATTTTCAAAACGATGGAATTTACGTCTAAACGACTCACCGACTCGTCGACAACTGACGCAAAATCTGATTGAGTTTCTTAAAGTACGCCGCCATGGCATTATCGGTGCGCCGACAAACAGCGTGTGAGTACACAACGTTGTTCGTTGGTGTGCAACGACTGCCGATGTGTGCCTTCAACACACATTCAAATCGATCGTTCACGCATGCTCAACACTTTTGCATTTGTCTCGTTTCGTTACATTTCGTTTTTGTTGTTTATAGCGTAGAGAATTCGAAATTCCAGATTTTTGGTTGCGATTGTGTTCGTAAACAATTGAGAAAATTGATTGTGTGTGTGTGAATTTTCATATGGAAAAAACACAAATGTAATTACAACCGATCGAGGGGAGAGGGAACAATGAAAACATTCCGTCCATTCACATTCGTTCCGCGATCTTTGCGTTTCCCTGTTTCCCTGTTTATCTTTTTCTTTCAACCGGTGTGACGACGACGGTGCGATTCAGAGGTGAGCGTCTGAAGATTTCGAAGAATTTTTTCTTCAATGTTTTTTTATGGTGGCACAAAGAAAAATGAAAGATGGACCGAACAATGTTGATGAGAGACGAGAGTTCTTTGGTTTTAAGCCGATCGTTGCATCCAGTTGCAATACTTTCAACGGGGAACAGGAATGGAAGTTCAGGTACACATGAATGCATTCGGTCTAGAAGAAAAAGGGTTGATCCGACTTGATGGTATCATGTTGCCGATCTCGGATTATCCAAAGAGATATAACGTACCTCTTGGGGTATCGTGTGGGTAGACAAAACTAATTGATCCATCACAGTAACTAATTTTGACAATTTGGGTAAGTCTATTCATGGCCAAATGGACAATAATGACCGAATACTGATACTTTCAGGTTAAGGACACAATATTCGGGACAGTTTCATCAATCACACAAATCTGTACTTACACTTCACTCTTCAGCAATCGAGTGCAAAATCAAGTAGCTAGGATAGCTGAAAACCTTTCACCAACTTCAGTTGACATTTACGTAGATTTGCTTCGAATGTTTTACGTTTCTTACTTTCTTCAATTAATTATATTTTATTTTATTTCAGGTGAAATTAACAAATTAAATGTTAAGAATCATGGCGAATCTGGATATTTCCAGATATTTATCGAGTGAAAATTTGCACTTCTTTAACAGTTCTGCTCAACTGGAGTGATCAAAAGAAAATGGCTTGCATGAGATTCTTGAGATTTACTATACTATGCAGCAACAGAGCCTCACATGAAGGAATATATGTACAGTCGAGGTCCTCTAACTCGAAGTATTTTCATTGCAACAGGGATTTCAAGTTAGAACTCTTCGACTGTATATTGATTTAGTATATCCAACTAATTTGAATCCAATCAATAATCTTACAGACTTAAGAAATGCTCGAATCATCATTGGCAAGTAATCCTGACTCCAGAGTATCTGATCTGATGATTATAACTAAGGAAAGATAGCTGGAATTTGACTTTCTGGAAAGTGTGAAGCAACGTATCTTTCAGGCTGACATACTCGTATTGTCTAACATTTTCTAAACATGTCTCTCAAATGAGAGAACTGGTGATGATCAGTTTCTATACTAATTTAATATCAATTGAAGTAAAATCTAGATCCGCTGGGGGAAAGAACTCCCTCAAAGGATTTGCCGTAACCATGTGTCACTGTTTAGAAGATGTTTATGTTTAAGGAACTGGCTTGAAACTCGGAAGATCTTGTAGTGAAATTGGATCCAACATTGAACTAATGTATTCGTAACTAATAGGGGTAGGATAAGAACACAGATTTATTAGTTACATCAAGTCCCCTGGAATATGTTTTCACTTTATAACGTTTTCCCAAAATGTGTCTACTTAATTTCGGTTTTAATGTGCTTTCATCCTTAAAATAGAAATTTTCCTCTCTACATCTACATTTGTTTATATTGAGCATCAAAAAATTAAGAAGGAATCAAAAGATGAAACACTTCAGTCAATAACCGACTCCTGTCTCATCTCCTCAAGACGAATACGTTTCAGATGCATTCATAGCACAGGAGCAGATTTAATCAAAAAGTTAAAAAAAAAAGTGAACACTTCAAGACTGCTACTGCCGTCTTCATCTTAAGGCACAGATGTGATCTTATGGATTTCTTAAGAGGAATCTTACGTGAAATGGAAAAGTTAAGAGTCAAAAAGGAAGATTTATAAGAAGAAACGTGGAATTGAAAATGTCCGAAAATAAATATAGAAAAAATGAAAAACAACTTCACGCACATCAAAAGTAATCGAGAGGGCTAACCAACATCAAAGGAAAATTATTAAAAACCAAATCCCGACCTTACCGAACTCTTCATGAGACTGGGAAATCGAATGGAAATTCTTTTGATCTGTAGCTTTCATCTCCTGCCGATCTGTTTAAGTTATATAGCTGGGATCTTGCGTGCATCCCCCTTCGCATATACAATTTTTTCTATTTTGGAAACGATCGATATCTTTCGTGTTCCTAGTTTGTTTGATCTTCATCTTCAAAGAAGTGGCAGAATCATTTAGCGTATAACAGATAGAGATAAGTTGTCATCCTGAAGTGTTATCATGACTTTACTTTGCAAAAATTCTGATTGTGACACATTTGAGCCTGGAAGTAAAGGTTCATGTGATTTTCCTTATGTGAGCTTCCTCAATTATTATACCTGGAAATAATTAGATAGTTGCGATCAGTTTATTTCAAGAGTGAATAAAATACAAAACTCTCACCAACTGAAAAATATGTAGGTAAATTTCTTCTAAAAGGTTCATCAAAAGATCCATCAGGTAAATCACATTCTGTGGCGACCAAATCACCTAATGATGGCAGGAAATGCCCATTCGTCCGATCACTCAGAAACCCATCACGTATTCTAGCAGAGGTAGAAGATAAAATGCCCGATTATTTAAAGGTGCTGGATTCCAAGCTGACATATGCCTCAACCTTTCAAACATAATGCGTCGTTCCTAGACTGCTCCATATGACATCATCAGGCACGTTTACACTTAATTTGGGGTTTCTTCACTTTGGTTGATCTTGACCAAAAGTTTTCGTTTTTTTGTGGATCCATTAATTTCATGTCGGTTTTTTTTCCACTTCTTGTCTACAGTGAATCTTCCAATGCTTTTCGTGGAAACAATTTTTTACTTGGAATTCCAAATGAGTGCTATTGCTGTAATGACCATAACCAACGTCAGACTTGGCTCAATGTTGTAGACAATCTAAAAAGAATTCTTCATTTAATTGAATAGAATCATCAGCCAAATTGTAATTACAGTCTGGATGATCTTTTGAGGTTCGTCTGTGTGAATCGATATGTAGTCTTAGATTGTTCATGTTCACAGCGTTGTACTGAACAGAGGCGTCTGCTGAGTGGATAAATCTGGTATGAACATTACATAATGTGCCACTTGTCATTTTTCATGTTCATCAATAGAAGGTTTCAGCTCTCTCAGTGTGAGGTCTCATGTAGGTACAAGGGGTTCGACGAGGTGTATTGCTATGTTCCGCTTTAGTATCTTGTTCATCTTTTTTTATTTTAGGTACATCATCTTGTAATGAAGCTAATTCAACAAGAAACCGCTTTTTGGTCTTACAGTCTAAACCAAGAACAGACTTCAACCTTCAGGGACTAATATGGAATTCACAATCATTTTTTATTTTAGCTTCTTTATCATATTAACTTGTTAAATTAATTAACTTTTTTTCACAAGTTTTAATTTGTATTTTAGACACAAATCGACAACGTGAACTAGAAAAACACTAAAAAACAACATCCACTAAAAATTATTCAATTTCAATGGTCATTTCTTCCCACAAACGATTCTAATGATCATGTTAATGACTTTTATGTTAAAAAGTATGCTAAAATAAAAAATGAAAAATATGAAAAATAGAAAATAAAAAATTCATGAATATTTAATGAACATGAAAAGAGAAACAGACGAAAATCTATAAATAAGACTGACGAAAATATGTCGATGGACTTTTGTTTTAAGCTATTCGCTATGATTTGCCGAATTCCGTGTTTTTTGTTTTGGGAATTTTATGAAAAATCAAAATGTTCCAGAGAGAAATATTTTAAGAAATTGCTAATTTTTTGGTTTAAATTAATTGACCAGAGTTGATGATGACAACAAGAAATTATTCGTTGCGTTTTAAATTAAATTATCTGCTTTTATTCTGGGCAATAGTTGGAATATCGTAACAAGTCCACATTCGTAAACCATTTTACTTAAAGCTTAAACCCTTAACGAGATAGGTTTTTATAGATCAAGTTTTCAGGTACATCTGGGATATGTATCGGTTTGCCAATTCAAACCTTAAACATACGTTTTTGCTACCAGGCTAATTATAACACTGATGAAAGCATAAAATATGCCAATCGTAATACTTCATGAACGAAACTCTGCAGGGGTTCCATTGGGTTGAGGAAAAAATAAAATTTTCACCCCAGGAGCATTTATCACTCGTTCAGACCACCTAGGGTACACCTTGGCTAATACGTTGTCATGTGAGAATTAACAAAAGAAACAAATTTAAAGTGACCACGAACATGTACATCTTTCGGGAGTGTTACATTCGTACCTTGAAAGGATCCCGAAGACATTTATTCCGGGAAATTCCGAACGGATGTAACACCCGACCCAACCCAATGGAATTGATATTTGAATTTGTTTTTGTGTGGCAAATATTTGACATGCCTTGCATAACATACATTTTTTGTAGGTATGAATTTACCAACTGACTGGATTATCAGCTACTACAAGCTACTGCCGTCTGATTTCCATGCAAGCAGAACGGATTCCATGTCACAGGCTTCTCAAATTTCCAAACCAGGAAGAGTATATTTTGTATGGGAAAAGGTGCGCTTGTCTACCTTATACAAATACACGATAATTAAGCCTTTCGCAAGATAGAACCAGTTAATTGAACCCAGACGCCGAATACTTCAAAGTCTCATTCTAAATTCAACCCCAGCACCCGCGCGTCCCTTCCTGATTTCAGAATAGCACCCAAAGTAGGTATATGTTTCCTTTGGTTCTTTGTTTACCGAACACAGTTTCGACAATTTTTAATCCCTTCGAACGAAATAATCCGCCATTTTTGTTATGCTACCAGCCCAAACAGAAGGCTAACTCAAGCATATCAAAAATGAGAAGGGCTTCCTTTTGTGCGGCACATTGAACAAGGATTACTGCGCAATTCCTGGGACCGTATCACTTCCTCAAGTACTCGAATGAGCTGGTCCGTGTCTAATTCATCAGAAAGGATAAGTACATGGTCTATTATCCGGCTACAATTGAAATTCTAGGACTCATCGCTCTTTTCACGTGCAATCTTCGAAGGCTAATTCCATGTACATTGTGGTACCTACTTGAAACGCAACTCGCTTTTTATCCTTGCAATCTTACCTTGATGTCAAGGAGGATAACTCAATGTTGGTAAGGATTCGAACTCAAAAAAATTGTCAGATTCAGTTAAATCATGCGGATATAATTGATAGGTCCATTTAGACACATCTCTTGAATGCATTCCTGTCCAAAGCAGCTGGCACTGGTTGATCTCGTACTGTAGTGGATTATCATCGCCTTTCATATTTAAAAATTTATCCAGAATTTCCTAAAGAGCACCGATAGATAAGAAAACAAAAGGTTTCCAATAAAGGGAAGTAGCGATTTCATGGACGAGATGGCTCAAACCGGCATATGAAACTGAGAATTTCCTTTTTAGGGTGCTCATATTCTAGTTGCGGTACAGTTCAAAAGGACGCTCTCATTTTTGAATGTATTCTGGTTTGAAAACTCTGAACCATCTGTGGTACCAATTAAATCCATTCATGTGGGTAATTGCAGGAAAAAATTAAATGCAATCAAAGGATTCACGATTTTGAAGCTGTCCACTTACAACCGCCAACTTGTATCCTTCATATTCATAACGAATCTCAACATATGTCCAATTGCTTTGTCACATATGTTCTATTACCCACTTTGAATGAGTGTTTCTGATCCCTTTCATTCTTGTTATTTCAAATTTATGGTTGGTTGTATGGTAACTAAGTCCAGGGATGCAGGATAACACGAATACTGTGGGTGTATTTATTGTAAATTACATTTCTATAATACCTATTAGTTCACGGTTTCCAAATGAGGAAGTATCCAATTAAAGCGAATCTGCTGCGGATATCATATTAATCTTTAAAAAGATATGCGGATTTGAATGTCCTTACTTTACTAATATGAATTACCCTGAAAAGAAACCATTGAATCGGATCCAGCAATTTTGAATGATGACATACAGCAACGGTCATAGCCTTACCTCTTCCCTTTATTATTTTTGTGGTAATATCAAACGCATTAAACACTTTGTTATTTCTGTACAGTATATAGTATATATGAAAGAATGTTTTCTGCAATTACCTTCAACAAAACTTCAATAAACTTTATTTTGTTGACCTGAATTGCAGGTATTAAAAAAACCCGGATTTTGGATTATAAATTATATATTATAGGTAGAAATTGGAAGATGGTGAAATCGATACGACCAAGTTTTCTTTATTTCTCTTAATTAGTTCATTTTCGTTTCAATCCTAATTGATAGCGTGTACTTGCAAAACCGGTAACACTAACATCTTAATTAAAAGACAAACTGAGAATCATTAAAAATTTCTTGTTTCCAAATCGTAAAACCTTTTTCTGGTAACAAAGTAAAAAATAAAAAGACCATTGCGTCTTAGTTTCATGAAGACATGTCTTCATATTTTTATGATTCAAACAAACACTGTCATGTGGAATATCTTGACATAATATGATGTCATGCAACGCCGACAAAGAGATGTCATGAGACAAGAATTTCCTTTTTTTGAAAGTAACATTTTGATTTTATTCTTTTCTTGGAAACTCTTAAAAATTTCCGTGTGAACAAAAATTTTTGCTAACAATAATTTTTTCTGCCATCAAGTAAATATTTTCACAAATCATCAGAATGCGGCAAATCAAAAAGGTTTCGTCCATCAATATTTAGCATTGATAAATATAATTTTCGCTAAAAACTATTTATTAGTTATCTGTGGTCAAAATGAAATTTAAAACAAAACCAAAACGGACGTAACATGCGTTGGGAAAATAAAAAAACTTCAATGCAATTCTATCCATTTTGCTCATGTGTTAGAAAGAGAAAGGAGAAATAAATTTGACAACTGTGTTGATTGTAAAATGAAAACCCACCTCTTATTGGAAAAATAAAAATGTTTTCTTATTTACCGAAGAGATAAGCAGACATTATACGAGCGGATAAAGATAAATAATTAAATTGGCATTATGCATATATTGATTGGTACGATTTCTCATCGAAAAGAATGGTTTATCTTAAGTAATGCAATCAAACTGCAACGTCGAACATTCGGAAGATAAATGGAATTACCAAAAGCCCACAAGATGGCAGGCAAGAAGCATACAACATTAGTGACCACTTAAGATGGAAAAAATTAAAGAATTCCGAGTACACAGAGAATCAATTAATTAATTGATTGTAAGATAATCGAATCTGAGAGGTTTTTTTTCTCTTCTGCAGAATGAATTCAAAGAAGACCAGAAGAAGCAGCACCAGCAGGCAATCTGTCAGTAAAACGTCTTTTCGGAATTTGTGACTTCTTAAGAGTTACTTTCCGAAAACTTAAGAAACAAATGTCTTATGCTTCTTTTTCTGCTTCATTTACATTCATTAAACACATTTCAGTCGAGTTTTATGATAAAATTCGATGCACTTCTTCTGGCTAATGCGTTTCATCATCATCATCATCATCATCATCATGATCATCCTATGTTCTTTCAAAGGTAAGAGGGTTTTAAAAAATTCAGCACCTGAGACGAAGGTTTCGTTGGTTTTCACTTAAACTTGTCTGGCGGCGGGCTTGCCGTGATAACGTTTCATTATGAAAACCAAGTTTTTTCATTATTTTTATTTTTGAGGAAGAGCCATCAGTTTGGGTTGAACTTTAGGTTGGTTCAAAAAAATGGTTCGAGGTAATCTTAATATTAAGCAATTCGTTTCAATCGAATGGCACCACGAAGATAATTTACCAACGTTCAAAGTGAAGACGAATTTTTATGAAAAACTGCCTGAAGTTGGATACGAACTGCCAGAAACCAAACCCACCATCCACGATCCACGATCCATGATCGTCTTGGGAACTTGTGGCGGCACAATGCTTATATCTTCATTCGTTTCACTGGAGGCACAATACGTTGCACAAGGATATTATTCTGAGATTGAGTCTGAACCAGTTCTGTCTGCTCACGGATCATCGAACACAGTTCATGATGGTGTCAGTAATTATAGGTTAAGAGCAATCTCCTGTCTGAGGCCTGCACAAAGAGCAACACCTCCATTCACACAACGGAAACAATGTACAAAGCATAAGATCTCATTCTGTCTATGACACCACTTCCAGGCTGCACAACCGATCCAATGATTAATGGTGGAAAGTCGCATGTAGCCAACTTCACTGTCTCGGGCATTATTCAATAATTGCAATTTTTATCGGATGCTGGTAATTTTTAATATCCTTGCATGTGTCACAAAATATTGATATTTCACTTTAATGTGTTATTAAGTTTATTACAGGGCTCGAGGGTAAAAATTCCCGCGTTGATAAAGTTACAATTATTTTCAAGTAGAACGCAAACGTTCGTTTTTCTTTTGCTTTTTGCAGATTTTAAAATTCGATCACTGTAATTTATCTGGTTGCACTTATCCATGAGAAAATCACGTGCAATTCGGGTGAATTCAATTCAGAATTTTCATTTACTTTTTACGTTCTTTATTGATTTAATTAGGGGTGATCATTTCGTTTTGTTCAGTAACAACATCCTTTAAAGTCTTAAACAGTTTACGTAACAATCGACTCACTAATTCGCATCATTATTGTATAGTGTACCAGTCTATGTGAGTTGTGGCGCTTCCCTTAAGTATTCCTCATGGTCATAGGAAAGATTTCAAGCAGTTTCACTAGTTAATGTGAGAAGACGATGAGAAATATTCAATTTTAAATTTATTTATCACAAAATAAAATATATTAAAAATTCATGTAGAATCTAATTTTTAAAGTAGAAAATTCATCAAAAATTAATAAATTAGTATTTTGTGGTTTCATTAAAACAAAATAAAAGAAACACTGGCAAGTATGCATATTGGAAAGACATTCATTCTACAAAACGATGGTAATAATTTTTGGAAACTACAAATTTTTTTCTCCATATTTAATAACTTAATTCCATCATGGCATGGTGAGTTTGTGAAACCCAAACTAATCAAATTAATGTTATCGTCAACATCATCGAAAATGAATGAATCAAGTCAGAAGCATTGAAAGCTGGTTTGAAAAAGTGAAGACAGTCTCAAGCCGATTTCGGCGGCGGATCATCGATGAGATCAAGGCACATTTAGTTAAGATTTCCATACGTTTATTTGCATATTAAATCGTCATTTGAAATGTTGCGAAAATTGTCAAGTTTCCAGCCGTGCCAGATTATTTAGGTAAGAAGTGAGGCACTCAGGTAATGGAGAATCACCAAATCAAGATCCATCCTCGCTCACATACCTACCTGCTCCGAAACACCGATTGATTCAGATTCGATGAAACGTAATGATTGGATTTCCAGTTCATTGGGAATAAATTAATCGAATTTGCATAATCGAATCGTAAATCTTCTAAAGAAATACAAAAAATAAAATGAAATCGAGAAAGATTAGATACTCAGTCGCCAGTGGAAGTCGGGACGTGGGCCTCATTTCGATGATACTTTCAAATCCAGATCACAAGATCAATTAATCGAATGGACTCATTTGGGAAATCTCTTCAGATAACTTTGCGTTTTGATTTCCGATTTACCTTCTTAGTTGACTCACTAATTATCTTGTTCGATTAATTAATGCATTTTAGTTCAGAGATGTACTCCATAAGATTTCGACCAAAGTCAAAATTATGGCGACTTTCATTTAAACTTATTAACAGTCGTATTTTTTTAGAGATAGCAATTAGTTGAATTATGCCAGAACCTCTTCATTTTCTTAATTTAATTTAATCACATTTGAGAATTATTGATTATAGTAATTAAGGTTTTTTCCTTGGTGCTTTATTCATAATGGAAAATTAAAATGAACCGATCTCTGCAGCCTTGGCTAGATATATATGCTCAATATGGGTTTAAATCATTTTTGCATGTTCGATTGGCCTGAAAGATAAATCCTTCGTAACTCGTATTCGTTTTCGGCTGTACTACTCATTACAAGATATGTCCTCAAACAAACCTAATGATTCGCTCTTTTTTCATCCAGAGCAATATATCGGCAACCCAGACGATCGCCTGAGTAAACTTAATTCCTTTCAGTATCCTTTTCAGAGAAGAATTCCAGAGAATTCCGTCCAAATTCCGTCAGATCAAATTCTTCCCGTCTAAGAACCAACAACAACTCCTTAAACATCAACACTTGTGCATCGATAGGTATGTATGTGCATAATATATGGATATCCAACGCCATATATCAACCATCAGCACCTGAGTTGCGCTTACCAACTAATATGTGAAATATTAGTCAAAAATAATTATTGTATATCTGCTATAATTTTTATAAATACATTGAACAACAGTGTCCGCGATCATCTGATCTACAGTTCAATATAAAAACATGAATTCAGTCCTCAACGTCCGATCGTTTCCCGTTTGTTTTCCGACTGTCATTTAGTTATAAACTCACAACTGGAAAATTTAGAAGAGAAAACTGAAAACAGTCGAAAAAGTAATTGTTTTCATTCTGAATTCGGACTGATGTTCACTACTTCAGATCGATTTCGGATCATTTCGCGACTGCCATTCTCAACTCGGCGGTGTAACAGGAAAATTGTAGTGCGATCAGAGCTAGAAGATAAGGTAAGAAAAGAAATTAAAATAAGAATGAAGTGGAAGTGACAAAGTAACGCTAGTTTCATTCCATGAGTCACTGTCACCGTGAGTTGAAATATCACCCATCTCTACTCAAGGCAATTTTCATCAAATTTTTTCACCCGGGATGACATACTATGACTTGCAATGACAGAAGGTTTATTTACGGTTTAAAGAAGTTAAGCTCTACAATCACGAGGACTTCTTCAATATGTCGGTACCACAGTTACTCAAGTGGGACGAAAGTTAACCTCACCAAACCCGAGTTGGGCTGTGATTAATGGAGGCCATTCGAAAGTATCTCATCTTATCATATTCTCTGAAGACGACATGAATTCTTAATTTTCGCAATTTATAAATTTGAAACAAAATTTTTTTCAAGGCAATTAAAGCTATCGGACAAAATTCAAATTAATTGGTGGGCTTTCCTCCATTAAGTCTCAAAAAAAGATCAAACTTCAAAGGGATCAAAGATTTTGTAAGTGATCTTTATCTGTTACGGTCCGGTTAAGGTAATAAAACAAAAAATAATTGAAGTGTCGAACTTTTAGCCGCCCAATTTGTTTAATTATGTCAGATGCTTATCATTTGCTCCTGCATTAAAACTCAACGTTTTTGGCCAATGATCCAATGCGCCAATAATCCAGTATTATCCATTTAAAAGTGGACAGATGACTTGAGTGCAGCCCCACACGCAGAACGGAACGGTACAGGTTTCGTGTAGTCATCAATCGATAAGGGACGATATTATACTCTGGAAACCTTTTGATCGCGGGGTCAACTGCAAGGAGATCATGACTTTTAACGGAACGATCATTCCTTTGATCTTGTGACTAATTGCCGATTCCGATCGGTGGCATTTTTAATTAACTTAATTGCTCAACATGAAATCGTCTTTTAACCAAACATTAAGACGCCACCATGTTGCTTTTGTGCTTCCCTTATTCCACGATGTTTGTGGCCACTGTACACAGGCATATCTTGATGGAATGAACGTTTTTAAAACCTGAAACCCGTCATTTCGATCATTACGAATCGATAAATGCATCGGAATCACTGAGATCACGATATGTGTGTCCATGATCACAATTTTCGTATTCAATTTTCTGTTTTATTTTTCATAAGAAAATTCAATCGTCTTGAAACGTCTTGAGTCGTCTTGAATGTTGACTTAATTTGCTTCTCATTTGCACTCCCATTTAAGATGAGTTTATTGCTAATTGATTTCGATTTGCTTTTTAAATGTTTGATCATTTGTTCCAATAGATATTCATGATGCGGTAAATTATAAAAGACCAACCGCCATCATGGTGTAGATTGAACTAAAAGGATCTGCTTTTGAAAAGTGCCGCATTCCTGGTCTATTAGTATTTATGCATATTAAATATTTGCATGCGATTTGTTGAGACCTTTGCAATCAATTAAATGACCACTGTTTCGTAATATTCATGTGGGGAGCAAAGGATCTCTCAATTGTGGTCTTTGCGGCACATTCCCTTTGAAGTTAATGGTACCCAGCATATTGTGGAAAGATTATATCTCATTATATTAGGTTATGTTACTTATTCTGTCATCGCATATTTCAGATCCCTTGACATGCACGCATATTACGTTCAAAAGAAACTTCCATATAATCCTGCAATCCTCCAGATGAATCATATATTATAGTTATCTTTGTTGAATGTTCGACGACCTCAAAAATCATAGTTAAATTAATTTTTAGTGAATGACCGTTTTAATTCAAGGGTATTTGCGCTGGAACTTATTCCTTCTCTATTTCTTGATTCACAATCCTCAATATCCAGAAGAATTTCCAAAATTTCCAGGATCTGTACTAGGTACATCATGAGATTCTGACTTATTCAGCTTCACATTCTAACTTTACCGTACCGTTTCGTGTCTTAAAACTACTCGTTTACGATGAATAACCATGATCGCCCACACGATCCAAACAATTACTCAAAATTAAGAAAGCCGTTCATCAACTTTCGAAAAATGCATTGGAACCAAAGAAGACATTAAATTAACATAGAAAATTTTATCATATACACATATATAATAACTCAACATTTTACAGCATCACATAAATCGTCTAAATTTAGTTATTATATCAAGTTTTATCAAACCATTAAGTTTGTGGTCCACCATTTCACCAGGTTTGATCAATAAAACTGAATTTTAAACATAAATAATATCGAATGACGGTATTTCACCGACACAGAGCTATAAAGTCATATATTTATATGACCATCCCAACAAACTGTTTGTGATTATAAACCTTTAAAAGCGTATTAGCAGCGATTATGCTAATTAACTCATTTAATAGCTTTAACTATGCACATTCATCGGTTGCTTTTGCCAGCCAGTGATCTAGTAAAACCGCACAATGGGAAATACAAAACAAAATTAATTTTATCTAGAAATTAAAAAAATATTAATTTGATATTAACACAAAGCTAGAGTTTTGGTGGTCCCTGTCTATTGCGAATGTTTATAATTTAAATGAAAACATTTTTTGTTTCCATTTCTTTTATTTTATTATTTTTTTAATCTTGTCGTCTTGGTTACTTCATGTCCACATCTTTTCACTTTGACCACCGACTTTTATCTAATATTAGAATTAACTTAACTTAATCTTAAATCTTTTATGAATATTTATGAATAGTTGTTGCAAAATCCAAAAGATTTCAAAGATTTCGAGGATAACAGTCAAAATGGCTACGACCACCGCACCGCGATCAAGAAATGGCGTCTTCCACAAAATGGTGGTTGTTTGATTGTTTTTCAATTTGCCGATCAATAAAATTGTTTATTTATGTTGATCTTCATTAATATTTCATTTTCTATTCTTAGACGATTCGAAAACTTTAATTTATCGCCACACTAGAATTCTAAATAACCTTATAACTTCAAAATGCAAAATACTTTCATGAAAGTATAGTCAATGATATAAAGTCAAAATATATAATATAATAAATCATTTTAAATTTTAAATTTTTTGAAAAAATTAACAACATTCACGTTAAAATTTATAGAATCTAAGCGGCATCTTCATTCATCTCAAGAAAGTATATATTGGATCAACTAGCTACAATGAGATGGCGCTACAATCTTTGTTTAGCAATGACAACACGTCTGCTTAGCTAGTACATGAATCGTGTTGAAATTCCTTTATTAATGTTTCTTTCTACATTAAGCATTAATATACCTTTCCATTCAAAAGTAAACCTCTTTTAACGTGAAATGATGTCGTCTTCGTATCTTAGTTATTTGTTTATATATTCATCATATAACCCTCTCCTTGTCGTTACTGAATATACCAAAACGTTATATTCGGGGAATCCTCTAATTGACATTTGCATTCGATGAAATTTCAAGTAAACTTTCTTTAGTAGCCCAAGATGAGGTTATTGTAGTAATACCTACAAGTTTGAATTGATAATTTTGTTCTAGATCGTTATGTTTTGTGTCCAAGATTTAACAAGTTTGTGCTGATTGCATTTTCATCTTACCCGCATCATACCTGAAGTTTCTTTTATTAAAGCCTATAGGCTCGAGGCGCCGCCTGATTGCAAATGCAGCCTTGAAAAAGTGCACAGCACCGTTCTGGTATACGGAACAAATTTATTCAAGACTCTCGTTACATCCTCAACAAACCACGGAATTGTAGCTGATTATTGTTTCGGTTCATGTACAACTCATGTAGGTTTCTTGTAACTTCATTTACATGAACTGAACTCATTAAATGAATTGCCAAATGAGCCCGCTTAGTGTGCCTCCACTCAGTTGACGGTGCTAATGGAACTTTGATCGGATTCGAATATCAATTATACGGTAACCGAGTTACAAGTTTGATCGATTTTCATTTGTTGTTGCGTAATGAAAATGTTGAGGATTTGTGTTACATATTGTCTCACACTCGGTGAAGATAACTTGGCTGTTGGGAAACTTTCATCCACGACGCCTTTGGACACACACTTGAAGTTTTCAATATTAGGTTTTATTTAGTTCATTCTAGGCATAGGTACGCTGATTGTAGTCATCAAAAAGGGTCTGCTTGCTGCCAACGATAATGACAGAGTCAAAAGCCTCTTTCTAGTTTCCTGGTCTTCAGCAACTATGTTTTCTACGAATTTTCTATTTGACTTAATGATGAAACTATGAGGAGCAATATTAAACATTGATTTGTCCAACATCCTTATATATCATCTTGAATGATTTTCTTGAAACAACAAACCATGTAGAATCCAACAACTCAACCATTGAGTTCAAAATAAATAAAATAAAATTAAGAAAATTTTATTATGTTCCTGATCCAAAGGTAGACAGATCACTTTTTGCACTACAAATCGTCTACGCCATCGGATTAATTGTTGACCAACCAGTTCCGCAAGAACAACCTCGTTGGTTCGGTGCAGTTGAATGCAAGGCCATGCAAACATGATGCGATTGTTGACTTTGGAAAATAGTTAAGAATTTTTATGAACACTGGAAGTATGCTTTGAGACACCACAGGTTTGTTAAATTTATTTTCAATTCAATTTAAAGATTTCAGTGTGTTTACTCAGGCATTCTTGCGTAATCCTCTTAATTTTTTTAATCTTTAAAGCGTGTCGAAGACCAGAAACATAAGAGACCGATCAGAACATACTTCGTACCAGAATTCGAAAACCTATAATACCTTTATTCTAATATGGTGATAACAGAATTCGTCCTAAATAAAAACACTTAAATACATACACTGGTACCACGAGATACCAGTGCCCTATCATACGAGCCGTCGAGCGAACCAAGTTGTGCTTTGAAATACGAGCAACATCTGAGATACGAGGAACGGCCGGACAGAAACCTCCTTGGAAAGTTTTCTTTTATCCGGCATAAAATGCCAAAGATCAGTGAAGAGAAAAGCAGTGACTAAAATTAAGCATACAGTAGCATTTGAGTGACCAAAATACAAACACACTTTATAAAACCAGTTTACATTATCATGTTAATCATTTATAAATACATTTTTCTTATTCAAAAACACGTAAGAAGAACTGGGTTATTAGGGAGCTTCTCATGATTACGTATTTTGGGGGCTGGAACGGATTAATGGCATTTCAATTGGGAAAATTCCTTTGAGATACGAGCAAGGTTACGGAACGAATTGAACTCGTATTTCGAGGTATCACTGTACCTACATGAATGGTATTTTAGAGAATTGTAACTTCATTGGTTGAGAAAAATGCAAACGTCAGGCCTGAGAAATATAAAGGAGCAATATTTTAAAGTGACAGTATGCAAAATATCGAATCTTATCAAAATCTCACTCTCGGTTGTTTTCTTAAAGTGCACATGTACCAACAAATCAACTTTCAAAACATTCAAAACTCGATCAAAATCGCAGCTTGGAGTGTTGGTTGGTATATTCTCTCCAAGTATATACTCTCAGAGATAAGAAGAAAGCCAAAGTTCAAGTCGATGAGAAAGGAAAGTCAACAAAAATCCAACAAAGGCGTTCCATAATTTCACTGAGGTATCAGAATCATCAAACATGGAACACCCCTGGTGAATATAGTTGACTACAGTTGTCATCCCCCCAATAGCATGTAAATAAACCTTCCACAACCAGTCATATTGCAGCACAATCTCGTGTAATGTAAATTACCCTTCTGGTTTCGTTTGCAAGTATCAACCGCAACTCAATCCACTCCTGTTTGTCATCGCACTTCATTTACTTTTCCGATTACGTGATCTTGTGTTGTATGCCAAAGTTCGATCTTCCTCTCGAGTCATGAGAGTGAGTTGCATCTGTTACAGACCAACGGATTGCATTCAATTGCAAATTAACACAATGCAATGTCATTTCAATTGTGCAAGAGAATATGAAGTAAACAACCCCGATGAACCCCCGGGAGCCCCAGCTAAAGCCATAAAGTTTGTACTGCAATTGAAAAACGAACGTGAACGCATACTCCAAAAGCATTTGCGACCTCTCACACTCAAACAACCGACATTTTGTCTCTCTCTCGGAATTTTTTTATCAGTCATCCGCTCGATCACGCCACTTCATGGACTTTGACCGAACACAGTTCACACGATAAGCACTCGAAGACGTCAGCGAGACGTTGTTTCAGTTTTTAGCTGCGCTTGACTTGAAGGAGACGCTCGAGAGGATGGAATCCAACAAGACTTTTAGCCTTGGGGCTCGCGTTTGCTTGCAAAACGCATTACACCCAGCAATTCTTCATTTTGAGGCCTCTGAGTTGTTCGAGATCAGAACTAGTCAGCTTTTTCTGCATGCCACATCCCCCATATGCCTCCATACGTTTCGTGATTGTAAACTTGTTTTGATCAATTCCATGTGTTGCCACACTTGTTTCTATTCATGTGTTGGAGCATCGGGAATCGAATGTTGGTTTCAAGTTCATTGAAAGTGTCTAAAATTATCTCTTGTAAACAAATCAAACAGAGCTCGAGACGTTAGTTACGTTGACTGACACACGTTCCTGGGCGTCGTACCTACCTTCTTTCGTCTACTTGGCTACGCTATCAGTATACAAAAAATATACTTTTTCTATCCAAACATTCGCTGTACAAAACAAACTTCTTGAGACGGTTTGCCTCGGGCTTATCACTTAAGTCTTATCAGTCAGTCTTGTTAAAATTGTAAAAATAAAATTCAAGTTTATTTTCAGCTTTTAATGCGCATCTACCACTTTCCGATTTGATATTATGCAAAATTATCAAATAAAGCAAACTGTTCGCGGCGACCTGAATCGTTGCAATTAATTTTATAGTCTTCATACATATATCAAAAACTTTGGATAGGTACAAAACCAAAAATGATTTCAACAGGTGATTGTATTACGTGTGATATTTAAAATCAAACAAATAGTAGGGTAGAATTCAAATCTATTTCAACGCATCTTGATGGCATATAATTGATCTCAGCAAAATCAATATCTTCAGTGGCGATAATTTTGTCTCTTATCAAGTCTCTAATTGGTACAAGAATCAGCTGCGTTTCAATGACCAGTTTCTGGTGACTCACCCTCATTTCTGCATTTCATCCATTCGTGTGAGAACCTATCCAAGTTACAGTGGTACCTCGATATTTGAGATACGAGCCGTCGAACGGATAAATGGCGTTTCAATTAATTTCAATAGGGAAAATTGCTTTGAAACACTAGAAAATTGGAAAATTGACATACGAACACGGTTACGGAACGAATTAAACTCGTATCCCGAGCTATAACTATATTTTCTATAAGATCTGCCCACTAAAGAGAGGTTTGGTGATTTAATATAGTAAAGGTATGAAGAGTCGCCGCATTTCTCCGCCAAATTAATAGTAATATTGAAAAATGTTTATTCGTATAAAACTTTAATTTTATTTTATTTAATTACAATATCTGTTTAGGAACAAGATATGAAATAACACATCCTCACAAATTAAACATATTTATTTAATTTACCAATAACTTCCATGTTTGTACACATATGGATCATGCAAAAAGTATGTGTTTCTCGTAAAAGTTTCAATCATCGCGAATAGCTCTTCATTACGACTTATATCTAATAAATTTCTTTTCATATTATATATGTACACAATAATCTTAAATAACAGAATGTTTTCTTTTTTGGCAACAATAATTTTTTATTTTAAATTAAGAATGAACGATAAGAGTAGAAAAAGAAAATCATTCGACAAGTATAAGAAATTTACATTAAAATAAACGAATTAATATGATTGACTTCTTACACACATGTTGGATACAATGATAACATGATCTAAAATAACAAATATGGCATATTCTCATGAAAACACAATAATCTTATATAAAACTGTATGAAAAAATGACGTACGAATATTATGCGTTCTGATAAATACATGAATGATTTTCTTATCTCGGAAAGAGGTTTTCTTTATAATATTTTGCAACATCTTATTCTCCCCTAAAATATTTATATTTTTATCATTTATGTTTAATTATATTTTCTTATTATTCTAAGGAATTTTCTTAGAAAGAAAAAACGAATTGGATAAATTTATTAATTTCTAATTACTTCCATTCACCTATTTCCGCTTTTGATCCTCGTTCTCTTCCTGTTGTGGATTTGCTGATGATGTTGAAGGTGTTTGTACCTTTTCATTAATATAGTTAAGATACTGGGTTAGCCTTAGTACAGCTATTAAAGATGCTACATATTCTTGGACATCCTCTTTCTTTAGTTGCTTGATCTGACGTGATACTGTACGATATACTCGTCGAGCTACTTTGTTTGATAAACGTCCTACGGTTTGTACGGTATGTAAGACGGGATCAGCTTCTGCAGGAATTGGTGCTGCAATGAAAATGAATTTATTAAATAAAGAGGAACCGTTTTTACGCATTGATTCAAAAAGTATCCAGAAAAGAAAGATCTAGAGAACCAAAAACAATAATAACACTCATCTTTTTGAATTATGAGTAAACATGCAATAGCTTATTGTCAATTTTCACACAGGGACCGAAAATATATCAGCAAACGTTAGAGATTAATGAGCCATAGAAGCACCAATGGTTAGGTTATTGTAAAGAAATTTTAATTTCCGCCCAAGAAAAGAACCCCAATAATGCATTGTTCACTTACTGATTTCAGATTGTAACATCATTGGTTGCATGTGCCCCATAAGATCGTCACGGTCCTTATTTGATGGTACTATAATATACAATAAAGATTTTCTGTAGCTCTTGAAACATGTGGAGACAAATTGCGATGAATTGAAGGTCTGTTGGACATTTTGAAGTTAACGACATGCAAGGTTCTCTTTTTGGATCGAAAGATTCAAGGCACACGGCAAATTACAGGTAGAAATACCAATCCAAACAGGTTTAATTTGAGCAAAATTTGTAATTTAGTTAATCACACTGCACAGAAGTTCATATAATTAGCAGTTCTGAAGTTATTCACAAAGTTTTGCAATTTGCGCAGTTACTGCATGAAACGTGATTGGAATTTCGTGGTCAATAATCATCGATCAGTAGAATAGATTGTAGTGAAGCAGAAAGTGATATCATTCAGAATAAAGCTAATGAATACCTACCATTATCATCTTCAACATCAGCTTCAGATTTCGGGAAATAGTAGTCCAATAAACGTACAGCTAAATCAGAAGTTCTATCAACTCCAGTCACAGCCATGCTTCCGTATTGTGTCGCCAGCACTTCATTAGCCTTTTGCCATGATAGATCTTTAAGTGATGACGCCTTCTGTTGTCCAGCAGCTCTTAAAGCGCACACTTTTGTAATATGTGGTTGTACAACATCAATTACTTTATTTTTAGCTTGATTATATATCTCATGTGGTTGCTCTTTGATAATTGGAGCTGTGACTTCCAATTTGTCAATTCCCTTGACTAGTGTTTGGTCGACATATTGAATTGGACGATCGAATTTCGATACAATTGGAGCAGCTGTACTCACCGCTCGATGGACAGCATCTTCGGCTGTACTCAATGCCCAACTGAACATACGATTGTGACCTGAAAAAACATTGATATTCATTTATTACGAAAAATCTTACATATTTTAATAAGCGATTAAGGGTTTTAAACATAACTTAGTTTTCTAAATTTTACACATCTACGTATATCCAATGGATTGTTGTTAGTCCTCACGCACTTATTAATAAAATTCATTCTTGATTCAATAAATAGTTTTCAATACGAAACATTCCATTCATTTACGAGTTGTAATTTGATTTAATTTAACAGATTTATTTGTCATATATTTTCTATCCAAATAGGAGCCATTATAGATCCATGTTTCATGTAGCTAACGAATCTAGATTGAAATAGTTTCTTTGTACAGAAATATTACTAAAGACTATGACGAGAAACATGTCATGTTTCTGGACAGTTGGCAAACTATAAACTGGCTTCTGAGGTCAAGGGGTTCATTGGCAGCTCGACAATTTTAAATGTCGTGTTTCTAGAAGCATAAAACATAACACTGTGTACGCATCTCCATGCATGGAATAATTTCTTGGAAATTGGACAAGTTTCATTCCGAAGAAACATTACAGTTCATGGAACATTTCTTTCAGCAGTGTTTGTGATGGCTTCACAATGGAGACAGAAAGTGATTAGCTAATGTCCACACGTGTCTTCAGCTTCGTAGATGGATTAAGACAATTTATTAATTGATTAGCGATTTACTCCGTTTAATCCTTGTTGAGGAAAAACAAGATACGAGCCCTTTTTTGGAGAGATTCTCGTTGAAAACAATAAATTTGTGGGCTTATTTGTAAACCAGGAAAAGCCACACGTTATCAGGATATACGCATTGACATGATAAAATGGATAAGCTTCTAAAGTAGCTGTTTTTGTTTGCTATGAACGCGTGTCGAATGTCGCAAACTGGATTTTTTGGGGAATAACATGGAAGCATTGCCCACATTTCAAATAATTTTGTTATACATATATGAAATAATATACAAATCCTTCTCAGTTTTCTTGGACATTTGGGAAATTAATGACTTGCAACCTATATAAGTTTTCTATAAGATTCTGATATCTGAAATGAGTGTTCAAAGTGTCTGATAATGAAACACTTGAATCCATTAACAATTGACTTTGATATCAAGGGAAATTTTGTGATAGTTATGATAGAACGTCGCAGAAGTTCCCGTTGATCTAGTGAGCTTAAATTCCAAAGTTCCCTAAAAAGTCTTGTTGAAATGTGCTGAAGTTAAAAAGATAAAACTCAATTTTCGTGGACTTTAATTCAATTTAGCTTATCCCCAGACGATAATCTCATAGATATCTTTATGATTTTTTACTGCCAGACATAGTTCATTTAGTGACTCA
The DNA here is from genome assembly GCA_963971475.1 of Chrysops caecutiens. Taxonomy (NCBI): domain Eukaryota; kingdom Metazoa; phylum Arthropoda; class Insecta; order Diptera; family Tabanidae; genus Chrysops; species Chrysops caecutiens. The sequence continues at coordinate 1,340,886 of OZ020569.1, read as the reverse complement.
AAATAATGGAACGCTTAAGTCCAACATGACTTCTCATATTTTTAGCAGCGATTTGTTTGTGTTATTGACGGAAACTGTAGTAAGAATCCGCGTAAATTTTAGTTTCGATACATGATTCGAATGATATTGAACTTTAGGTTAAATATTTCAGATTTTGTTTTAAATCATTTATTCGAAAACAAAAACTATTACCACTGTGTGCCAATTCAAATCATTTCATTTCGATTTTTTTTCGACATTTGATAGCCTCGTTTGCTATTAAAACAGAAAAAAGTGAATAAACTTATATTATTCAAAAATATATTAAAATACTAACGTTTCCATTTTGGTTTAAACTGTCATTGAATTGAACATGAAATGAAAGTTTCAGGGTGTACATTTCCTGAGACGCAAACCTTTTGAAATTCGAAATGAACTTTTGTACTGAAATGACTCGAAGTGGCACACAGTCTAAGTGTGGGATTTCACCGGTTCGTAAAGTGAAACTTGTTCTTTTTTTCTGCGGTTAAACAATTTTGAAATCCAAAGTCCACAAGTGAATCATGTGTTGATCGAAAAATAGATAAGCCTAAACCGTATAACTTTAAAATAAAATGTTGGACTTTGATCAAAAAGTTTTTTGAGGTGTTCTATGAAGTTCAAAAGGGTAATGGTTAAAAGCGATCACGAAACTAACGACTAATTTGCTTCCATAACCGTCATAATTTGGAACCCGGTTTTTCACGCTTGTGTTATCAAGACACTCCGGAAGCCCATATGATTTTTGTTATGTACATACATAAACATATTTAAATTTTACCAAGAAAATCGCTGACAAGAGTGAAAATTGAAAAAGTAACGACCCCAGCCTTGGATACGCCTCTGCCGCAACCAGTTAGTGGTGGTCAATCATACTGTAGAAACTCATTGAAATTGAAAGATGGTCAAAGTTCAGCTTTTGTTATCGTCAACACAAAATGTCGACGATACCGATTCCGTTGAAACGCACAACACAAAAACGACATTTTGTTATCAGAAATGAAATGAAAAATAAAATTTTTCAAAAATATAACAAAAGTAAATGTGTATAATTCCCGATAATTGATTACTCAACAAGTAATTCTGCATTGTAGTTGCAAAATTGAAATGAATTTTTTAACTGTGTACGATCGGTGTTTTGTTGCAGAAATAAATGGCTTTCATTGAAATTCAAATGCAATGATACGAACAAAATGGCGTGGATTTTTTCCTTATAGCACAGCAAAGTATGGAAATTTTCCATAATTTTTCGAAATCAATCAAAATCAAACTTACTTTTGACTTTTTCGTAAACTCCTTGACTTTGCTGCCATGCAGCTTCGACCATTGGAAGTTGAAGCATTCTCTCCAAGGATTCCAAATGTGGAAGGATGTTTAGATTATCCTTTGATTCGACCATACTTTCGGTTTCTGAAGTGTTTGTGATGGAAACTTTTTGTTCACTTTCCATTTTTAATAAATTGCACAAAAATTATCCAAATAATTACACCAAAATATGTCTGTTCTTCACGTGTTTGTAACACAAAATTACAAAATAATGTTCACTTTAAATTGAATTATTTTTTATTGTTAAATTAAACTTAATTTAATTTTCAACAAATCACGATGCGCAACTACTTCTCTCTCTAAATGCCGACAATGTTCTGAACCGCTTCTTGCCGCTCACCAAAGTTTTATAATTTCCGACGATCGCGCTCTCGGTCTCAATTCCAATCGAAAAGTGTTGCGCTTGTGTTGGTCGTGAGTGAGTTTTGAGTCGTTTTAGGAAAGATTTATCCCCTAAGTGATTCATGATCTACACTTAATTATTTTAATTATAACTTGAATTTAATTAGGAATAAAGTTAATTTATGATTTTGTTTAGTGGAAGGGTTTCACGGAAATTTCTGTAAAAAACAAGTTGAAAGTGAGAGTGGATTCGCGAGAGCAGATTGAGACTAACCCAAGTAAAACAAGTGTTTGTGAGTCGGTGAGGTACCGCTTATCTTCATACCAGGGGCGAACAACATTCTTCAAAGGTGCCCCAAGTTGACTTCTATATTACTTGCTTCTGATTACTGATAAATCTCTTAGAAAAGCTAATTGAAATAATTGCTTAGGAGTGGATGAGTAATAAGTGCGGGTAGGTAGGTACACGTCTATCTTGAGATGATCTTTCTGTATCTGATTTAATTGCACTATTTATGCGTTAATAAAGATACACTGAGGGATGCACTCCTTCAAAAATGATTTCGGCCTTCATTTACCCAAAAATTTCATTCCCAAGTACTTGCGTGTACTTGGAAAATGGAACGCACATTACAATTAAGTAGAAAAACCTAACCTGAGTTTTCTCTGTCAAATCAACATCAAGTTTTTTTTTCGTTTTTTGACTCAAAATTTTCGTTTTATTTATATTTGCGTTGTACATTTGTTCTGTCAATCTGACAAATGTCTACAGCCATTTTGATGCTCCTTCGGTTTCATACTTTAAAAATATACCGTATACATTCAGATAGGGTCGCGTGGTCACCACACTGATGGAGTTTAACCGTACCCATACATCTTACCAAATGTTGGTTGAGCGTTTGCCCCACAGGTTCTAACTAATTTGCAAACATGTTGGCGTTCCAACGTGAAAAAATTCTAGCAACCAATTGAAACTTTTTCGAAAATTAAATAAAACCACAAATGATTTTGAATTTAATTATTTTTTTATTAAATTTGATTTAAGCCTCTTTATTATAAGGCCCCTCTGCTGGACCTCTGGAATGAGATTCCTCCACATTTCATTATTCACAATTACAATACCATTTTGAAGCCCTTTTAATCACTTTTTTACAATAAATTCTTGAATTGTTCGAATTTTTACTAAATTACACTAATTTTGACAAAGAGTCTGCCAACATATCCACACACGGTACAACATGTTGGCCAACCACTGACTCTTCCCACCGAAAAACGAAAATTTTCGTCTCAACACAACTTCCAACCATCAAAATGGTTGCCCAACATCAATAAGTTGGCCAACATATTGTATCGTGCAAGGGCCGGGATTCCAGGCAAAGATATTTATCCGAGCTAATAGATATCTAGAATATATTGCGTTTTAAAGTGTGAATTAGATGTTTCATATATTGTCTATGAAAGAACCATTAAGCTAAAGAATACCTTACGAACGTCACGTAACAATTAGAATTATGAAAAACTCTCAATAAGTGATTAAATTGTCGCTTTGATTGTGAAACACTTTGGTGACTACACCAGACACCTCGTCATGTGAACTGAGATTCTCTAGAATGTATAAATGTTAACCACTTGCGGTAAATTTAGAAAATAAATCAGTCACATGTCACTGGACTCTGGACTTGAGATTTACAGCCCGTAGATTTATTACTAAGAGAACATAATCTTAATATTTCTTAAATTTATAGTAATAACTTATTTTGTATCAGGTTTTTACATTACGAACAAATCAACATTAACATCATGCGGATGCACCTATTTTGTCATTTTTCTGAGGTTTATCTGTTTTTAGATAGTTAATAATCACATTGTGTTATCAGTAATTATGTTATTGGTTTTTATATAATATTTTCACATTTAACGAACTTAATGAACAGAATTTCACTTTGGGTGAATCAATTGTTTTAAAATGTTTTAAAGATTCAACCTAAACCAAATTCACAAATAAACAAACTATAATTTCTTCATTTATCTTTTTCATCGAAATGTTTTGATGAAAGTGAAAGTAGAACATAAATTCATTCATCCGTAGGTTCGTCATGATAACAACATAGAGGTTCATGGGAATGTTATCACATAATTATCATCAGTAGTTCAGTTGCGTTGCTTATATATTATTTTGAGAAACGTCCTTCATGTGATAATCATATTTATTTATTATTTGAATATTATCAGCAGGTTTGTCTACACTAACCAGTTGATTTATTATATGCCTTCTTAGATGACCTAGGATTCTGATTTGTTGCCTAGGTTTCAAGGGATACACAATTGGTATGGATTTGATTATAATAATCGTTAGACTTCTATGGACTGGAAGAATGAGATGTATTTCCCAACAGCTGCCTTGTTATTAGCATGGTTATTTTCCAGTATCAAGAATGCCTTGAATTAAACTATGAACTTTTTACTAGGCTTAGTACTGATAGTAGGAATTGGACTTTGCCCGAAAAATCACCCGATTTTGATTTTGTATCATTCAACGTTGAGTCCATGATAACAATTGGAAGTTTTGCGGTGTGTAGAACAATAAAGCGTAGAATGACTTCACAGGTAATGTTGTGCTGAGATTGTAATCAGTGCGCTATTATCAGGTAATCGAGGTGAATTCACAGTTCGAGGTCACAAAAACATTGTACCGAAGTTTTTATTGATTTCGTCACTCCTAGGCTTCCAGGAATCCGGCGACATAAAATAAACAAAAATATTCGGGGATTCCGAAAATACGTTCAGACTTTGGACCATCTTCAAGTGAAACACATCGTTATATTACCCAATCACAGTTGATACTTGGAATCAGCTTTTTCTATTGTAGTACCTACCTGCCTGCGAAACACGTCGACCAAGAGGGAACTTTATCTGGTTGCAATGAACTTTGAAGATTGACCCAGTGAAGATTACATTTTCAGCACTGCACATGATAAATATATTAAATTTAGCCAGGTTATCAATCTAATGGATGTGAAGTGCATGAAGTATTTGAGTGATTAACGATTCTTGCTTCACATAGTGTCTTTAAAGCACAGATTGTTACCATTCGCTTCCGAGTACTTATCGGCTTAAGTATGATGTCGCAGATACATGTGAACCGTTTATGGAGCGGCCAAGGTAATATCACTGCATGAAAGAAGCTTACAAGCATACACATTCCTCCGACTAGTGGAAAAATCTTTGACCTACTGCAAGTATCAATGACTTTTATAACATTTTCCACAACTAAAGTGCAAGTTCATTCTTAGCTATTAATTTCATGCTCAAGATTGTGCAACTTTAGTGCTCTGTAACGATTACATTGTTTGGCAATTTGTAGTTTCATGAAAACTTCAAGCAAAATTGGCTAAACTAGGTCCACTGTGCTGTGAATTGCTGAATCAAATTCGATGAAAGTAATCAAATCATTTCACTTTTTCTTTCATTTATTTATTAACTCCAGTTATTGAATGAGTTATTCTGCACACAATCAGCTTATTTATGGTCTACTAACAGACCGAGAAACCTTCAACTTCTCATTCATAGACGGCTCCATGCCGTGGACTTGCTACTCTTAAATCAAATATCAAAAATGAAGGGTTCAGTTAAGGTTTGTAGTTCAAAGTGTTACGTTCATCAATTGAACTGTTAGTGTTGTTAGAATTTAGAAAATAATAAAACGTTAAAACATTCACCTATATTAAATTGTGATTTATTAAACTTGTTAAAAGTCTCAAAAACGTGATTTATAACTTCAAGTTTTAATTAAAAATTTTGAAATATGATAGTTTAGGTATATATACTCCCTCGTCATCCAAATGTTCCACTGTTCTAAAGGTTTTTGCAGCTCTCTAATTGTGGTCAGTGCATGAAATGTTAAGCATCAACCGTTTTGTCAAGAAGTTTTTAATTCAACCTTAAAATCAATTCAATTTTTATCCCAATTGAATGAATTTGAATGATCAACCAAGAAAGATTCCAAATGTTGTATAAAAAGATAACATTAACTAAAGGACTTTATAGAAACTAAACAAACTCTTCATTATATTTCAACTTCTCAAAGTAATTTATGGAATGTTACGCAGGACGCTGCGAGACGTCAAACAAATTAATTTAACTTGAGAAAGTTTCATTTTAAACTGCGGACTGTTGTTGGTGAATAACTTAAGGATCCAAGAAGGGATCTCGAACTATCATTTATTTTGTAAACCTTTTTTCTCAAGTTTTCTATAAAAATGGACAATTATAGCTTAGTTTAATAACAATCTTGAAACAATTTCCCTTCTAGAGACACCTTGCTTGTTGACGCTTGGATCCCACTGTGATGGAAAGTATTACAAACGCGGAAATCTCTTCGTAGGAATTTACATCCTCCTGTGCTCAATTGTTGTGCCATATTCTTCATGCATCACTTGCTGCTAGTTACAAGTCTTCTGATCCGTGCTGCACCAATTGTTCAGAATTCTGTACATCTTTATCGCAGTGGAGAAGCGTACACTAATATCGTTGGTAATTGTGAGAACGTTTCAGGAAAATGCAAAGTAGATGATTTTCCGAACTTCAACTCAACGAATGGAACCACTGCCAAGGGAAGAATCCCAGAAACGTTAAACTACGCCTCGGATGTCGCTTCAGAATCTTCGTTTCCTTCTAAGGTAAGGCAATAGTCTTTGTTCGGTCCCAAGTGTAGCACAACTTGTTGTATTCTCCAGGACTCAACTGAAAGTGAAGATGATCTGTTGCGGCTCTCATCGCTATTTCAACCGATACAATGTAACCTAGTGATGAAAATAACAACGATATAATTAAAAATCAATTCATTTTAGCTATTTCTAGTATTTTGCGACATTTGCTAGCACCCCGGAATTCGAATCAGTTCAGTTCAAAGGCAACAACTAGAGGCCTTGATTTGCATATTCCATTTGTAAACCATGTCTCCAGGCGTACTCGAGTGCAGACAGTTTATCCTGGTTAGCGCGGGTGAATTTTCGTATCTCGTATCTCCTAACCTTTTATGAATTCTAGGCACTGTATGGTGTGGTATGGGGAACTATGCTCCAAATAATGCAACATACGGAATTTTCTTCATAACTGACCAGTGTTGCAAGAAACACGACCAGTGTCCTGATTCTATTCCCGCCAAAGGAGCACGGCATGGATTGAAGAATCCCGGAATGTTTAGTAGATCTCATTGCGATTGTGATCGAGATTTTTATTTGTGCTTGAAAAACGCCAATACTATCATTTCAAAAAAGATTGGCATTGCTTACTTCAACATTCTGCGGCCGCAGTGCTATCGACGAGAGTATCCGATTATCAAATGCTTGTCGTGGTAATGAATTGTTAACAAGTTCGATTGGGCGTGTGCGAAAACGTTCTAAATCTAGTACATTCCATTCTAATTCTATTACTTTTCCATTTAGCAATTTTTTGAGCATGCTATTTCTAATTCCAGCGTTCTAATCTTTGACATGTTTACCTTTGATTGAGTTGGTTATACTCGTACAAAATCCCTGCGTCTTCACGGTCCAGTTATCAAAGTTTAGAATGTTTAGAACGCAAATGAATTCGCACAGATCGATTAGAATTCTGGAACGATTCCAGTAAATTTTAGAATTAGACTGGAATTAGAACTATTTCACACATGCCTTCGCTAAACTAAATTGTATAACAATCCATTTTTCTAGGTTTGACAAAAAGTGCTTCACTTACCTCGTCGACGAGACGAACCCCAAGAAATGGCAATGGTTTGATAATAGGCATTTTTGATGGATCTATCAAGTACCAACCTTGGTAGAATTAGCATTTCACACTGAATAGTACAAATTATTAATTTTTGAAACTATATATATCAATAGCTTCTTTGATTATTTATTAACAACTAAAAGATACCCAAGAAACGATACAGTATTATGGATTCTCAAGGAAGTAATTGTTAGTTAAATTTATATAACAGATAAATTGCGCTTGACTTTAATGTGATTGTTTTCAATAAAGAATGAAAAATAATACGAATATTTGCTTAGATCATAGAGAACATAGATAGATATAAATATCATATATAGAGATCATAGTTCTCTTAAGCAAAAGGGATAAAGGATTTTTTGGATGTCTCTTCTGCTTCTGACTGTTGTAGGGTCTTTCCTTAAACATCGCCAACATTTTCATCTCACACCTACATGTCAAATCGAGCATTTGTGTTAAATTTTGACATTCCAATGGATTTCATTTTCTCCTTTGACCGCTGGTAGTGACCTCTAACGACCACTTGCTGCACATTAAACTTAGAGAATTTCACAGATAGATCCAGTGGTGCGAGTAGATTTCAGTTCAATATTGACTGTCATTTATCGTGTCAAACATGAAAGTGACATTTGTGGGTAACATCTGGGTTGATGTGCCTTTGGGGAAAAGTTTTTTACACTTGATATAATTATTTATAATGAAATAGTAGAATCGTAGGGCTTTTAAATTTTTTGGCAATATGAGCAAGGCTGATAATGAATCAGATAGTTCTGAAGAGTTCTTCGATGCGGAGGATACAACTCCAAATCGAATATCAAAGTATGTGCAAACATGAAAATATTGGAAGTGCTACGTTACGTACTCATTGAAACATTTACAGAAAAGATTCTTCGAGGTCGACTACAGATGACGAATTTGTTTTCCCTGAACCAGAGATTAGAATTCAAACCCAAAACGATGTTAATTTGATGGATTCTGCAACACCACCAACTATAAGTCCTACTGCGAGCGTATCCGCAAGGTTGGCTAAGCAAGAGGAACATGTATTTGCAGAACCGAAACCTTTAGGCATGGTATGTTCTTTTATAAATAATACAATACTTAATGTTTTATTCATATAACCATTGATCGATTGACCAAATATTACTTTTTGAATGATAAATTAACAAAAAATGTTATATGACTCAGAAGTTGATTTTGTGTTCCCATTATATGTAATATATTCCACTGCATATTCTTCAAATGACGTAGCGCATAAGTATATCATGTTATTTGTTTGCGAATTTGTTTACTTTTTCACTTTTGCAATTTCTTGTTCATAAATTTATACTAAATTTGCATATTCAAATCAACACTTAATACTATAAGGGAAATAAAATTTGAATTATCAATTTTAAAATATTATTTAGTATGGTAGACAACGATTCCGCGAACTACGACAATGCATGCAAAACGATGAGGATGAAAATCCTGGAAACACGCTGACACCTGATTCTCAGGTATTAACATAATAAATTGTTATTTAATTACTTGGTTAAGGGCAAATTTGCTATTTATGTTTTTTATAATATTTTGATAAACATTTGGATTCCAGAATAGTTCCGTTGACGGAGTATTTACGAATAGACCGTCACATCCATTTAGAATTATTGAAAACGACGCAATCAGTCTCCAGAGTATGACATCCCTAGGAAGAGTTGGAAGGATATTGGCTGGAAGTATTGATCCTTCTTGTACGTATTATAAAATCTTACTTGAATACTTATTAAATAGCTATTTTTGATACAGCTGTGAGCATCGATAGAGAATCTACACAAATTTCTATATCATCCAGTTCTCAACAAATGCAACAGCTACTAGCATCTACAGCAAGTGTTAATAACTCTCAGTCGACATCTCCTGATACACACCCTTCGAGCAAAAGTGAGAATATTGCGAAAGAAGAGGAATCTAAATTAATACGTTTGGAAAATAAAAATATTATTCTGCAAGAACCTGATGTAATTGCAAGCACAAAACTAGCTCATTCAAAAACATCAGACAATTTGATTGCAAGTGGACCTATTGCTCCGCCACGGCGTAAAAAAAAGCTTAGGAAAATTTCTACAAGTTCTTCAGAGCAATTTAATATGAACGAAGGATTAAAATTACCAGCAATTGAACGAGAAGATAATCAATCTGTGAAAAGCTGTAAAGATGTACAAAGAATAAGGGATGACTTGGCTAAGGAACTTGAGAATAGTTGGAATGAAGTTGCACAGCCATCGACATCTGTTACCCGTCCTACCATTGGTGGTTCAATGGGAAGAATATCACATTCGTTAGGAAATTCTTCCACATCTGTTTACTCGAAACCAAGTCCATCAAATAGTGCAAAAAGTAACTCTGCTCCAGGTCGTGTTAGATATTTGTACGGTGAAAGATTTTCATTTCAATTGCACTGTTTAGTAGTACTTTCTTTTGTAGCTCAATCGATCCCACACAAAGTTTGAATTTATATAAAGCAACGCAAGGGAAATATGTCGTGAAACCACATGATGAAGCCGCCAATAAAGCTGAAGGCCCTTCCAGAGAAGAAATCGGACGAATTGAGAAAATATTAATGGACACGAACCCTAGAGTGAAACTGGCTGGTACCGGTTCTAACAGTCTTGGAAGTTCAACAAGGTCGTAAATGACTTAAATGGTAGAACTAATGAAATCATTTTACGTATATTTACAGATATGGCCATTTAGTTTTGAAAAATAGTTCAAAAGAACGAAGAAAATCTGCTGGTGATGAGGATGTATTGAAGCAAATGAATATATACGTTAGAACTCGAACAGACTCTGGTAAACAACTGACAGATATGGAAATTTTAGAACAAGTGCCAGTGAAAAATTTGGACACAGGAGAGAATATGCCATTGTCGGCAGTAAAACCTCCGCCACCTCCAGTTGGATGGAATCCACTTTCATTACATATTCATAAATTAACAAGTCATTTGGAACCCATGCAAAAGGAATCCGATGAAGAAAGTGTAATTGGTTTACCAACTGGATCCGAACCGCCATTGGGAGAGGAGGATGAAGGAGAGATTGAAGAAAGTGGGCGACTTAAAAAGAAAACTGCTAGAATCAAAAGATTTTTCGGTACAACTGTTCGTAGTGCCGTGGATAAAGCAAAATCAATTGCATCGGAAGTTTCGCATGCTAGACATAAGGAAGATGTGGCCGATATTCTTGATGTTGTTAACCCAGAACAAAACATAAAAATAAAGGCTTCTAGCAGCAACAAAGGTCCATATGAATTTGCGAAATTACAGCACGTACAGGTTAATAAATGAATTAATAATATTTTTTAACGTTCGATTCGTAAATTTAAATATTTATAACGAAGGATTTGTCTGGAGAACATACAGGTGCTGTCTGGTGTATGAAATTCAGTTCATGTGGCCGCTTGCTGGCAACGGCTGGTCAAGATCGTATGCTTCGCATTTGGGTTTTAAAAGATGCTTATCCATTCTTCCAGGTAAATTGACTAATGTTTTTCGGTATAAAATGAAAGAAAGACATAGAAAAAATCAAATATTTTTAGGATATGCGAACGAAATACAACGCCGATCAGAAGTCTTCTCCTACGCCATCACAAGAATCGTTAGTATCGCAACATTCAGCCGAAGACGCTATTGCAATGGCAACAACCATTGAAAACACGACAGGCCCATTCATGCCAAAAGCATTTTGTTCCTACATTGGGCACACATCAGATCTTCTCGATGTTTCATGGTCCAAAAACTATTTCATATTGTCCAGTTCGATGGACAAAACAGTTCGTCTATGGCATATTTCACGAAAGGAATGCTTATGCTGTTTTCAACATATTGATTTTGTTACTGCCATTGCTTTTCATCCACGCGATGATCGTTACTTTCTAAGTGGAAGTCTTGACGGAAAGTTGAGATTATGGAACATACCGGATAAAAAAGTTGCATTATGGAACGAAGTAGATGGTCAAACTAAGTTGATTACAGCAGCAAATTTCTGTCAAAATGGCAAGTTTGCAGTGGTCGGAACTTACGATGGTCGATGTATATTTTATAACACCGATCAACTAAAATATCACACGCAAATTGACGTTCGTTCAACACGTGGCAAAAATAAAATAGGAAGAAAAATTAGTGGTATAGAACCAATGCCAGGAGAAGATAAAATACTAGTTACATCTAACGACAGTAGAATACGATTATATCATCTACGGGACTTGACATTAAGTTGCAAGTATAAAGGATACCTTAACGTTTCATCGCAAATCAAAGCATCGTTCAGTCATGATGGAAAGTATATAATTGCCGGATCAGAAAATCAGTGCATACATGTCTGGAAAACAAATCACGATTATTCAAAACTCAGCTCTGTAATTATTTTTTACTCACAAATCTAGTTTCGAATAAATATTATAAATTCTATTTTAAGGTTCGTCGTGATAGAAGTGATTTTTGGGAGGGAATCAAAGCTCATAACGCAACGGTTACTTGTGCCATTTTTACGCCTCATCCTGAAGCCATTATAAAACCTGAACCAGATGATGAAATATCTCATCATGATCATGTAAGTGAATGATTCTAATTTTTGATTTTACAACCAGAACTAATGGAATAAAATATTTAAGGCGCAACATAACCCACCCGATCCATTAGTTGAACAACGGAAGAAAGGTTGCGGTTACGTCCTCATAAGTGCTGATTTCAATGGATCCATTAAAGTTTTTATCAACAAAACAAAACCAAAACATAGTAGTTTACCATATACGGCAATTGCAGATTGAAAGATTAAACTCCTGATTAACTTACATGTTAAAAAAACAAATTTTTCCGCTGAATTCTTGTTGGTAACAGTTCGGAGTTTTGCTTCAATAGGGCAATAAAATTTACTACCATATTTTATATTATGATTATTTTCAACTATTTGCCTCAACAATATTAAAATATCAGAACAGTAGGAAAAAACTATTAACTGTGATTATTTCAATTCTTTTATGTAAATACTAATTGTAGAGATATTTCACTTTCATTTGTACGTTAAAGTTTTTGCGCACAACAGACCTAGTAACTATGTGGTCAGACGTATATCTTCAAAATCTGTATAACACGTGGCTTTAGTAAGAAATTCGTTGAAGTATTTTACCATTGAGCTACTTTCGAAGCAGATGTGGGACACTCAAATAAAGGTGAAATTCAAGCATCACATGAATTTTAAAAATAATCTAGCACTAACTTAAGGCCATAGATTAGATGCTACTGATATGACGTTGCCGTCAAATAAACACTAGTAGTAAGAAAATAGTAAACGCTTCTATTTCAATGTCCTAAAGAATAACAAAATCAGTATAAACAAGAAATTAGTCTATTTCGTTGCTGTTGTAACACCTGATACACATTTTAGAATGAGCTATAATAAAAACGCAACGATCGCAAATGTTACTGTGTATAAAACCGTCTGTTTAAAAATATTTGACACATAAATATATTTAATTTAATTAAATTCATGGGTTTTAATTTTTTCGAGAAGTTAACCAGTGTTAACTGGAGGATACCTGTTTTTTAATAGATGGACACCGTTTTTACGAGCTTAACTATACAAATTTTGCCTTGTTCGTGGAAGATGACGGTATATTTCTTATTTCTTCGATGGGAAACAGAAATGCAGAAGGAGACTACAGGTGTCTATTGAGAATACCACGTCGGTCCTGAAACTCTACTTACTGATATGGTAAATAGAAAGAAATTATATTAGCCAGATTCAATTCGAAATTGAATAGGATGGAAGGTATATGAGCATACCATGTTATATGGATCGTGGTTACAAAGAACGCACAATAAAGACAACTTTTATATATAAATAATTGTTTTAGTTGATTTAATAAAAACTAAATCAAATTTTGAATTGGGGAGTAACGTAACAAAAGAAAACAAAAAAGAATAAGTAAGGATAATTTCAAAAGTACTAATTTTTCTAAAATTAACGAATCATACTTAATAAGATAGCCTTAGTTTAAAAATGAATAAAATGAATTTCCTATTATTTTCAGTTGCTATTATATGCCTGAGACATTAAATCATGATATAATTGCTAATGTTGCAGAAAATTTCTTACCTACAATTTTGCGATGCACAAGAATATCAATAGTAAATTTTCATTTACAGAGTTCTAAGCAACTGAAAAATTTAAATCAATACTTAAAAGTTACATTATAATAAATGTTTATACACAATTTGCACTCCCCCATTGTTGAACGCATATTGGTTTGTGTGCAATTGAGTCAATTTAATCAAAGTAATTAGCTGACTTAACTTAGTACCCTTATGAACTATTTCCTTAACAGGTTTTTTTGTTTTTAAGAAGAATAAAAGAAAGCAACATGCATTCACAGACTGGAAAATCAATACACAACGAAGAGGCTTTATAATAAGTTGAACACAATAATGTTAAGGTTGTGATTGAAAAATTATAAGTAATACCTACAAGTTAATAAATATGATTTTTTCAGACTACCTAAATTGATTTAAAACTTATACAGTTTATTCAGATAGGACATATTTTTTTGAAATTTTTTTGGATGTCAACGTTGTTAGTTAAAACATTGTGTACGTATTTTATATAATAACTCATTTTAAAAATTCTGCGTATACATAAATTTACTTTTATTCCTAGAACGAATAAATACATTATTCGCCAATTTGAATCACTGTGTTGTTTATTGAATGGAATTTCAGTTAAATAGAAAGTCTTCGCAATCAGTCTCCATGTATTCATATATTTTATGTGTACGCAGTTATTTTTATATAAACTTAAAAATAATAATTATAATTTAGTTTAAAACAAATGTTTTGAAGAAGACATCCTGAATATTATGAACTTTACATATGCCTGTTTGACGTCAACGTTAGAATATTTATAAAATTTATAAATCTTAAATACATTTTAAGCTTCTGCTACGAAAGGATCTCGTGAATGATGAATTTTCAAATGTTTATTGTGATTGGTTTTTGTTGTTGAGCTTTTACCACAAATGGTGCAAAGGAAAGGTCTCTCACCGGTATGCGTTCGTCGATGCTCAATTAGATAATAATGTCTGTGGAATAATTTGTGGCATAGATCACATTTGAACTTTTTCATTCCATGGTGTTCACGTCGATGACGCATATAGTTATATTTACGAATAAATTTGCATCCACAATATTCGCAAGTGTATGGTTTAATATGATTGTGAGAATTCAAATGATTTTTATAGTCATGCTCTCTTACAAAAGCCTTGACGCATTGCTCGCACTTAAAAGGTTTTGCTGTCCGGTTTGCATGTACCCAACTATGTATTTTTAAGTTCCATTTCGTGCTAAATGTTTTGTTGCATATTGGACATTCATGCTGTGCATCCATAGTATGAGTTGCCATATGAGTTTTAAGACTGGCTTTAGAATACATTCCATTACACATAGGACATTGCACAGGTTGAGCATAATTAAATTTATCTGAATGGGTTAAACGTATGTGACGTTTGAGGCTGTTCATGTGTACAAAACGATCTCTGCAATATGGGCAACATTTTGGTTTCTTATCATGTGTTTCTTTGTGCCATGCAAAACGTGCTTTCGAGGGTAGAACTTCACCACAATAGCAAACATATTCCTTTTTGGACACCTTTTTTGTTTTATGACATATTTTCTTGTGTTGAGCAAGATTTGAATATCTTTTAAAATGTTTTTCACAAACACTGCATTTTAACGGTGCACAACCAGTATGCATTCGCATGTGCTCAATCATAGCGCTTCGAATGACAAATTTCTTATTACAAAAAGAACACGCAAAGTCCTTCCAACCTAAATGTCTTTTAAGGTGAAGTGATAAATATGTCCAGCGTATAAATTTACGAGAGCATGTATAGCATTCAGCAGGATGTTCTTGTAAATGTTCATCAAAAGTTTTAACGCTTACAAATTCAGCCTTGCAAGTGAAACATACGAAATATTTTGAGTCGAACAATTTCCTGTCTGGATCAATTTTTGTTTTTTCTTGATAAACGGATAAATTAAAATTCATAAGCATTCTGTATACTCCAGCACGTATTGAGTCTATTTTAGTACGTGGATACAGGCTTTTTGTTGTTGAAACTTCCAAAACTTTTGATTCAATCAAAGGTTTAACATCTTCTTCTGGGGCACTAGTACCTGATTGAGCTTCACTAGTTGTAATTGTAGCTGTTGGTATTTCTCGAACAATTTTTCGATTTATACGCTTATATCCATGCATTTCAATCATGTGATGACTTCTTTCTTTCAAATACCCAAATTTTTCTGGGCAATGTATGCATTGAAATTGTTTCCTTTTTGTAGGATCTGTTGTTCTTTGTTTTTTCTTGTCAACAGTCTGTTGTGAGTTCTCACCTTTGATTAATATATTTTGAAGTCGGTCATTCTTTGCATTTAAATTCAATGTGTCGTTTGCTTGCATTTCATCATCAAATGGCGGTCCAAAATAGCTGGAATAACAACATTAGAAAAATTATTATTTAGTAAAACATCATGCTATAAATAATCGCTAGAAGCCCAATCTTACGAACAATTCTGCTTTATTGGTTAGGCTACTGCAATGAAGCATGATTAAGCTTTCATACCATGAAAGTATGATTGGACTTCTAGTGTTCATCTATGTAAAACTGAAAATATTGTTCTTTTACGTACAATTTCGGTTTAATTTCTGCACTGATTTCTTTTGGATAAACCGCATCTTCATTGCATATTCCCCAACTTCCACGAGCCACTCCGGTATCATAACTGGATGAAATTTGAAAAGAAGACTCTCGACACATCTGAAATACCAGAAAGTTAAAAATGAAGGTTTTAATATTAATTAAATATTAAGCGCTTGTATTACCGGTTGGCTCCATGAGTTTTCAATGTCCCCATTGCTTTCCTGCTCCGATATTTCCCCCTTTGCAGGCATTTTTTCATCAGTACGAATATTTAGAGCACTGGACAAATGGATAACATCATTATTATTGGTTCTTTTGAAAGACTCCAAATTAACTATATTTTCTTTTTCAATGTCCATTTCACTGACTTGAATTTGTTCCTCAGCGGAAAGCATTTCATATCCACCGGTCCAAATTTGTCTATTTTCGTTGGATACGGGCGACAAACGATTTTTCTCATTCGCATATAAGAAATTGAATGAATAATCTGTGTAGTTTTGTTCGTCACTATAATCTAATTGATCTTCGAAAGTAAAAGAACTTGTTGATGGTTGTGACATTTGGGAGGTGGTTGCACAAGAGTTGCTTCTGCTTGTATTTTCGATACGTTTCTTGGATTGACTCTCCCCCTCGAAACTGCAAATTGCTTCATTGCGAAGCACTGTATCTAAATTTAAATTTTTGTTTTCTTTTGTATCACTTGAAGCAAAACTCTTATCCGATTCCATATGATTAACATCCCTTGAAACCAAATTTGTCAAGTCATTTTTGTCACTTGCGTTATTATAAACTTGTTCAAATCCTTGAATTTGTTTTTTATCCGGTGAGATTTCTTCGTTCAATGTTGGTTCATGCACAACCATAGGAAGTAAAGTAGAATTAATTATTTCTACCTTATATTTGGGTGGATTGTCGTCAGATTTATTTAATATTGAACTTGAGGAAGATGGTTTGCCATTACAAGTTTCGATAACATGTCCGCTATCATCTACAATGCACACTTTAACGTTTTCAGCGGCTGCAGCTGCATTAGAGGGGAATAATATATCTGCAAAATCATCTTTAGCCTTTTCCTCACATTCGGTTTCTTCTTTCTTTTTAACCGTTGAACACTCTTCCAGAGTGTCCTGTAACCACACCATTTGATTAGAAGTTGCCTTTTTTGAATTTAAACGATCATGATTTTCATCTATGCCAACATTCGGTTCTAAAATGTTTATATTTTTGGCTATATTTTGAACGTTTGGTCGACAAAGAGACGTTCCTGAGTTAGAATTAGAATAATTTTCATCTGATTTTGTGAGATCTATATCATCAACTACTTTAATTAATTCCGGTGGTTTATTTTTGAACTTTACAACTAGTTTTTTAGGATGCTTTTTGAATGGATTTTTACCAAAATTTTGTTCCCAAAGTTTATTGCAATATTTTGGCTTTTGCGGAGTATCTTTACTACCACTATTATTACTTATATTGCTGATTTTCTCATCACAATGGTTGGTATTTGTCACCATTCGAATAACACTTGTAGTGCATGGAACAGAACCACATGCTTCTGTGTTTTCTGTTATCGGTTTAACATCCTCAATGTCAAAGCTAAGAATTGCTTGAGGTTTTTCTTCCTCAACATGGTCAACATGATCTTCGACATTATCATTTGTAGCAACATCAAGTTCTTCACCTTCGTCTCTATCTGTCTCAGCGACTTCCTTCCAAACTATAACTTTATTATCAGGTGTCGATGAAATTATTCCATTCATCAGATCTAATGATTCAGTTGTGTCCAATTTAACATCGCTGATTACAGTTACACCTGCAAAGCAATTTGTTTTATTGTTACAAGTTTCTTCGATTTCCTCGTCGAGGTCATTTTCTTGACATTCAGAATCAATTTGTGAAACATTATCAATATTTTCGTTAATTTCGTATTCATTGAATTGTAAAACGCTTGGCGGAGAACCTATCAATTTTTCAGTAACGGCGAATTCCCCGTCATCCTTTTCTATGCATTCCACAATATGACGTGGAGTTTCTTGTAGCAGAAAATCTCCATTTTCTTTTTCAACATAATGTGCCGAAATTGGACTTTCAGCAAAACGAAGAACCGATGATGATGTATTCGGTCTTTCTATAGTTGATGCAGAACTAAAATTTGAATCATTATCTTGTAAATCACGTGCTGAAAATCCGATGCTTAAATTAGAATGTGATTGACTATTTTGAGATCTAAGTTGACTAATTGCTGCTCCATAAGCAGGAGGAGGAGGAAGAGCCCTATTATTGTTGGGTATGCTGACAATCTAATCAAAATATATTTATAATAGAGGAAAAATTAAAATTTCTAAATACTCTAGTTTACCTGTAAGGATGGGAAAGACCGATCAGACATCTCTTTTTGAATACATGAATTTGTTGCCGAAAGAGAAAGTGTTGAAGTCGAACATGTTGTTGAAGGTGGAGAATGATAAAGCATAGTGCTTTGCCGTTTGAAGATCATTACATTTTGATTAGCTGCAGGTACAACTTTTACATTAGAACAATGTTCATAATTCACTAAAGTTTTGGTACCATGTTTGCTCGAGCATGGAGATCTGATTCTTTCCGTTATAGCTGTATGAGTAGTTTCTTCCTCAACTTCGACAGTTTTTCCATCTAGTGCCGACTTAACAGACAGTGCTACCAAAGCTTTTATCACCTGTTCCTTGGGATGAGTTTCCAGATGATCTTCTAACGTCATTCCAGGATGTAAGAACAGTGTACAAACTGGGCAAGATACCCGTCCCACCATCTTGTTTGTATTTATTTTTCTTTTTGTCAAAAATTTTTCCAATAATACTATTTTCCAAGGGTGTAACCTCTATACTCTCTCTTTCAATTATAAATCGATAGCAGACGTCAGAAAAATTCCATCATTCTGCATAACCGTATTGGATAAAGAGAGACTAAGTTCTGTTCCACTGCACAATGTAATTTGTGTCAAAATATTTTCTCGTGCCAAATACCTGCCAGTTTATCCTACATAAATGCACTTTTCAGCTTCGAAATTTTAATCAATTATATATTCGCGATTAAGAGCATATTATGAATGTGTATAACGCTGGCAAGAAGACAACTGAAAATAATAAAGCACACAGTTATTTCGTTTCATCGACATAAAATGGATACATTAAGAAAAAAAAACAGAACAAGCTCTGCTGCAAAGTGTCGTGTTCTCTCTTCTTGATCGATTTTATTTGGTAAAACAACAACACACATGCATTTATTAACGATTATATTCGATATTCTTACATTTATCATTTATAACTTTAAAAATCCTACATTACAGAGTTTGATTTCATTGAATTTTCATTAATTACTACACAATTTAATGTTATAAATGATTTTTTTGTCAGCAATTAAATATATACACTGCAGACATGTTTATCGATAGTTTGTTGAAAGTATCAGTCACCTCTAG
The DNA here is from genome assembly GCA_963971475.1 of Chrysops caecutiens. Lineage (NCBI taxonomy): Eukaryota > Metazoa > Arthropoda > Insecta > Diptera > Tabanidae > Chrysops > Chrysops caecutiens. The sequence goes on along the minus strand of OZ020569.1, from coordinate 1,321,243 downwards.
ACTAGTATATAATGTGGTACTAGAATGACATTCCATTACAGGTTCTATTACCTTTGGGCGCTTAAAAAGCTACAAAGCACTCTTCAGTGGCATTACTATTTGGTACAAATCAAAATTCAAAGAAAATTATTGCGACTGAGTATTCCTCGTTTCTACCAATTTGTATTTAAATCTTTAAGGAACTTTATTGCTTTTTGACGACTCGATGTTTCTTTTTATATTAATATATGGTACATAAATATATGACCAATGAATTGATGTCAATTTAAACATATTAACAACAAACTATATATTAATTTCTTACTATATTTAGCAATATATTTCATTAATTCGTTCATATAAATTATCACTTAATTACGCCCAGCCTACAGTACTAAAACGTGATATGGAGAGGAATGTTGCCCAAAATGAAATGCAGCCAGGTTCACTGATTACAAATGTTTCCTGCTTCATTGTTGGCTAGCTTGATCGAATTGTCGGCTGTCAAAATTTAAACGCTTTGGAAACACCTTTGACGATCCTTGGGCCAAGATTTGAATTGCTACTTTTATCCTTTTGTTGAATACAAACAATAAAAATGGGGGATAAAAACTCAGAGCAAAGTATTATGGATAAATCCATGCGCTCGGTTTTTGGTAAAGTTGGTGGATTTTTATAGTTTCTTCAAATTTATTTCGTGTATTTTCAGTGGGAAATATTCCTTACGAAGCTACGGAGGAGAAACTTAAAGAAATATTCAGTGAAGTGGGCCCGGTTATATCTTTAAAGTGTGTTATGAGATTCGATCTGACAATTTCAAAAGAAAAAATTTTCATTACCTTCTGTTTTCAGATTAGTATTTGATCGAGAAAGTGGGAAGCCTAAGGGATATGGGTTTTGTGAATATAAAGATCAGGAGACTGCGCTTAGTGCCATGAGAAATTTGAATGGATACGAGATTGGTGGCAGAACACTACGAGTAGACAATGCTTGTACGGAAAAGTCCAGAATGGAAATGCAGCAATTGTTGCAAGGACCACAAGTAGAAAACCCATACGGAGAACCTTGTGACCCAGAGAATGCTCCAGAAATTATAACAAAAACAGTAGCTTCTTTACCCCCAGAGCAAATGTATGAACTTATGAGACAAATGAAGCTATGCATTCAAAACAATCCCGCTGAAGCTAGGCAAATGTTGCTCCTAAATCCACAGTTAGCATATGCACTTTTGCAAGCTCAAGTAGTCATGAGAATTGTAGATCCTCAAACAGCATTGGTATATGGTATGTAACATTATGTAAACGATTTCTGACTCGATTTCTTTCAGTCCATGTTGTTCAAAGCAAATCAGCTGCCACCGGTTCTAGGTTTGAATCCTTTGACTGGACAGCCACAGCAACAGTTGAGTCCGATGGTAAGCCAGCAGCCAGTAAATCTTCCAGTTTCCGTACCAGTAACAAACTCCATTCCGCCGTTGTTGGGAAGTTTCCAAACAGCAAATCAGGACGTCGATTTAAGGGCTGTTGTAGATCCACGATTAGGAAGAACAGGAGATCAGGATATGCGGAGTTTACCAAACCCTACACCAGTCCCCGCACCATTACCAATGCCCTTACCGAATATGGATGGTAATCTCGGTAGAGCTCCTAGACCTGCCCCACAGCCCACGGCTCCGTTGTTCCCTGTTGATCCTCGTCAGAGACATGTCGACCCTCGCTTAAAACCACAAATGCCAATACAAGCTCAACAGCAGCAGCCAACTCCTCTTCAGCAGGTGGCTGCGCAGCAATTTCCGAATCAGCAGCAACCACCAAATAGAATATTGTCTGCTGGTATACCGAATGACACAGACCAAGAAAAAGCTGCTCTTATTATGCAAGTTTTGCAATTATCTGATGATCAAATTGCCATGTTACCGCAAGAGCAAAGGGCAAGCATTCTTGTTCTGAAAGAACAAATAGCTAAAAGTACACAACAAAGATAATGTAAATTTAATCAATAAATAATTTACAAATAAAATAAAACTACTTTTACATGAAAAATATTAGAAAGAAGATTTTATTCAAAATATTCAATACATTAGAATCATATAAATGAAATATATTAATAGTTATGAAATATAGTTTAGAAATAATAAGACTTAGGTGCCAACGTGAACGAGATCATGGCACTTTCAAAAGAAATTTGGTATCAATTAATTCTTCATAAAGTAAACACTTTTCGTGATGTGATTCATATAATTCAGCTACAATTTCTCCATTGTTTTCGATAACTTTGACAAAGATTCTCTTCCTATCAAGAATCTTGGCTAACTGTCGACGTATATCAGAACTTCTGTATCTAAAGTTTCGACGAACGTTGCTGAGGGTTACTTTAATATTTCGTAGTGGAAATTCCAGCAAATATTTCGGACATTCTCGTACTTCTGATGAAGATAATGTTTCAGAGTTGAGATAATCAGCATAGAGCACATCTACAGTATCATCATCTGAGCAATATTCTCGTACTACTGCCCTATACCAAAGGCCATCTGCTTTGTATTTAGCAAGACATGGAGCATTTTTTTCAAAGTTTTGCATTATCTTGCATGTTCTGGCTAAATTTTGTATACGTCTCGACATTTCACTAAACTGCTTTTCGTATTGTGAGAGATATGGACAGACGTACAGATCCATGCTGTCAATGATAGTAGTTGTTTCACAATAAAACCCATTTACATTATGTGGCAAAACAAGTGGTTTAAAAATTTTAAGTTCCGTGAATTCACATGATGTTGAGGTATCATTTGGTGCAAAAGCGTCTTCAACAGGACTTATCATCTCCTTTTTTACGATACGTTTAAAATTATTGTGGCCTTGGGTGAAAGAATTGATGGAGTACACAGACTCTGGTTCGGAAATTTTATCTTCTTCGTCATCTTCAATCGCTTTACATAAAGTATCAAACTCAATTTTCTCAAATATTTTACGGTAATCTTCTTCATCCATAATATCTGTGTCATTTTCTTTATCATTAAGAGATAATTTGTCTATGATAATGTCGTCTTCTAGATCATAATTTACAGTTTCCTTTTCTTTAGTTTTCTGTGACTTATTTAATTGATGGATATCAGCAGAAGATTGGCTTTTGTTCTTAGTTGCTTCCATGTTTGACACCAAATCGCCAATATCCACTCCATCGGAGGTTATTTTACATTTCTTAATAGTTGCATTTTCCTGATTTTCTGAAACTCTAACATAACATGTTTTTCCCACAAGTTGAGCATGAACAAAATCCAAAACATCCGTAGACCACTTTGAATCTTCACTTGTAGGTTTCACACCATCTAACATGTATTTGTTGGCTTGAATGGGTATTTCTGTTAAAATTAAATTTCTACGCAAATCAGATACATTGCACTCTTCAATATTACCGTAATCAACAAATTGAACGTTTACTGATTTAGTGGACAAAACATCTACGACCACAGCTCTGTAAAACAATTTGTCCAAATGGTAGAGAGCTAAGCATGGTTCACCTGGGGACCAGATAGTTTCATCTGCATCAAAATGAGATCTATCTAATACTTCTTTGTTGATCAAATGTTTGATATTCTCCATCAAACGTTTTTGTGTGGAATCATGTAAGTATATTACGCATTGCATATCGACATATGTTGGAACACACATAAATATACTTTTGTCAATAGGTTTTGGTGGCAACCAATTGTAAATCTCGCCTTTATTTTCTCTTGTATGTTCAACGACATCTCCAAATTGACTTGTAAGGTCCTCGCAACATGAGACTAAGTCCTGATCAGTTGCTTTTTCAACTTTTTCTAACAAGGATGATATCCAATCTGAAAAATTTTCTTTTCCGTTCGCCATCTCAGTCTCAATTTCTGAGGTGTCCACAATTGTTGAATCAAATTTCTCTGACAAGGTTGCAAATCCGCAATTTACAAGACTTTTGTTAATATTTATCCAGTTGCATGTGGCAGCAGATAATGGATCAACACATTCCGTACTCATACCCCATAAAATCACTGGAATTACATTTCCTTTACGGCTACCTTGAATCGATGCTCCAAGTTCTTCGAATTCATTAACGAGCACACGAAAATGATCAATAGCAGCACCACCCCATTCCTGAGCCCATCCTGTGGGTTGAACGCAAGCTAGGCTACATTTTATCGCTCCGTCAGTAACACGATCGAAAAGGTTCTCAATTGGCTGTAACATCTCTGTAGTAATGTTTTCAACAAAAATTCCATGATCTCTTAAATAAACTGTGTAAATTTGTTCAGAGTCCTTATCAGATTCATTAAAAGGTTGTACATCCGTTATTGCCCCCCTATACCATTGGTATATTTGATCATTTCTAAGATCTGCCTGAACGAGGCATTTTTCAGAAATTTCCCAAGATTTTGCAACGGGAGGATTTTCGATATTCTTCTGTTTTTGACGAGTTTGTATATGATTATGTAAGGTTTTTATACCAGGAATTTGCTTGATAAGTTTCAAGTAAAATTCGTTTGGAGATATTATATTTGCCATTTTAACTTTTACCCCATATTTGTGGGCTTGGCGTTTCTTTTTCTCTCGATAATCTATTTGTGAATCTTCTTTAATATTCTTACATTTTTCATATGTTTGTCTCTTGGGATATTCGACGCAAAATGATTCAGTTCCAGTTGATGTAGCATGTTTATATTTAACCAAAAGTGCGTTCACATTTATATCGACGGTCTTTTTTATGACAAATAGACTTATGTTGTGATTTCCATCTTTATTATTGTGAATGAATGCTTGTAAAAATGGATTCATTACAACCCGCTGGAATTCTGCGTTACATTCTTCAGTCCAGATATAGCCGTTTTGCTGTAGTGGAGCTATGTCAATCAAACTGCATTTAATAGCTGCTTCGTTTAACGAAATATACTTTTCATCAATAATACGTAGTTGTTTCCAGTCAACAATTTCATATATCGCTTCATCAACCAGCCTTACAGTACATTTTACTAAAAATTAATAAATAAATACATATGATAAAAAGAGATCATATTCAGAAAGAAAAATAAATGCATACACTGTGGAAAAACTTGGGATATTTGAACTCTATGCCACACTTCGTTAATATGTGCGGCGCATACCATTCCTGGTTGTGGAAGGTAAATTTTCTCCCGAACTTTTTGATAATTCGTCCTCATCTCATCCTGGATGCGTTTGATTTCTACCAGGTGGTCATACTAGGCACGTTAGAAAATTTATAGTTACGCTAAAGGTAATTTCAATGTAAAACGTTTTTACTTTAGCTATATAAAACTCTTCTGGGCTTATAATGCGAAGCACATCTGCACGGAATGATTCTCCGGCTTGGAATGTATATTTGAAATATTTTCCTGTTGTATTCAATTTTGATTTTTTCTGAAAATTCAAATTTTCTAACGTAGATAAAGAACAATTAGCCCGAAAAATTACTTTCATGTCATTGACGGCACTGATTTTCTCCAAGAGACTGGGGTCTGATGGCTCTTCATACAGAGCTTCGTTTGCAAATATTAATGCATCACGAACTGATACAGGATAGATGTGATGTATAGTCATAAGATCCACAAGATGGGGATTGCCCTCACTTATAATGAACATGCACACCAATTGACTATATAAATTATAGTTTTGTTAGTAATGAATATTACGGAGATTTAACGGCTTTACTTGAGAATAATTTCCGACATTAAATAATTGGCACTGCATTCCCAAGATTCTGCCTTTGGTTTTATTCCATAAAGTGAACACTTTATTGATCCAGCTGGACGTGATTTGAGGTCATCCGGAATATTTCGGAGTCTATGGAATATTATATCCTATAAACAAACCAAATTATAAGTATGAAAAACTACTTTTGTTTTGGCACTAGAACAGTTTCTCCATAGTCCAACAAGAAAACCTTGAACATTTTCGTTGAACAATTAATGTCTGTAACTATTCCACGATACCATTTTTGATCCGCTGAGTGTAAAACCAAGTACATCTCATTGTTTTCTACGTATGATGGGGAAGTAGAAAAATCAGCTTCATCTGCTAAAGCTGCTTGAAATTCAGCAGCAGCAGCTAAAAAACTTTGATTCTGCACATAAAAGCATTGCGGATTTTCAATGTGTGCAACATGAACCTTTTGTGAGTTAACCGATTTAAACGGCTTAACTTGTTCGAATGTATGTTGCTTCTTTTTCGTCCTTAGATTTTTAGCTTTTGTATTTAAAGGCATACTCACGCTATGTTTTTTATTTTCTTTTTTTTTCATAGCATTATTTGACCGGAAACTCTCTTGATTTGCAGTTTGTTCTGTAAAGCTGATACTGAGGGAATCACTAGTTGTGTCGTATGTGTCACATGTATCAGAAAAAATCACATTGTAGGATTCTGGATTCATTTCCACTGATATCATGTTGGAAATCACACTTTTAGCATCTTGTATTTTCACCACACTGTTGAAAAACAAATAAATAAATTAAATAGTGTAAACATTTTATGTATATCGTTTAAACCTGAATGGGCTTTCCTCAAAATGTTTTATATTAATTCCATTTGGCGCATTTTTTAGTTTTTGATTGATCTGAAGTACCATATCATCTACTAGAAAATTTTCTGGAGTGTATATCTGAACATTCACCAATCTGGATAACACTTCCTTCAATTAGAAAATTGCACCGTGAAAATTATTTACTTGACTTTTTACTATTTTACTTGCTTCATATTCTTCCAAGATTTTCTGAAGGGAATTCCGATGCACTTCATTTCGTTGCAGTAGTTTTTTTGCATTTTCTCGAGTTTCTAACAAAATTTTTTTTTCAAGTAATTGTAAGTATCCGTGAAGCATGAGAAAGAAACTCGAGACATCTTCAATTGCTGCGTTTACGTGCTGCTCTTGCTTTTTCTCGATGTAGGAAACATCCTTGAAAATAAGAAAACATTTCAAAAATGAGTAAAATGATAATCTTTGCTATGAAAGTGGGGATTATATTACAGAAGTAAATTAAAAAATTGAAATAATATCACTAACGATATTTTGGAATATTCAAAACCTTCTTTCCGGCATGGCATCGCAACTACCATTCAAAATACGTACAAAACAAAATCTAGTATTGAAATCATTCTTGCAATCACTAACATAATTTTTGAGTAATATGTAATAATTTGATAATTGATAATTTTTCTTAAAAGGATGAGCTCTTATAACTATAAGTATAGTCTTTGAATTTAAAAAGTTTACTTATAGTTATAAGTATAGTCTTTGAATTTAAAAAGTTACTATCTACCAACAGGTAAAATAAAGCAACAAATTTAAAACGCTTTGCAGACGTATCTGTATCTATCTTGTAGCAGTAATCGGGAGGCGTATGATGTTAATGTTGTCGATGGTAGGTAATGCCGCAAATACGACTCCCCTCTACATGGCTTCGGATGGAGGTGCAACGAATATATAGGGGGGTACTTAGTGAGGTTTTCTCTCCTCTCTAGTAGGTTTAGTTACTTTTGTCATTTTCAAAACTTTCAAGACGATCAACACACTTTTTGAACCCACCGTTGGTTTGTTCAGTTTTCGTTCGAAAACGATTGGAACAAGTGGTTAGCTTGCGAGCTGTTGCGCATTTATATAACATTTGACTCTAAAGCAAAATTCAAAAAATAGTATAGTGAACATTGATACAAACCAGAGCAACAATAGTTTTGTATCTTATGAAAAAAATGTATTGCAACACATGAGGAGCAAGGCTAAATCACTTTTTGATTAAATAGAAGTAGTTATTATATACGATTGACAAAACACTTTATATTATTTTGTTAATATAATAATTAAAAAATTGTGAGCATCATTTGAAAATAAGTTTTAAGTGCTTTTCTGTATTCCAACAAGTTGTCTTTCGTGTTGTCGTAAGAAATAACATAAAGTGATTTTTAAAACTATATTGCAAAAACATCTTTGAATCTACGATCGTAACAACATATGCTGGCGGATTGATTGTTTTTTACTGTAGGAAAGTGAAAACTGTGAAATTACGTAAACAAAATACAAAATGTTGAATAAACTACCGTGGCTGATTCTCATCGTCTTTGGATACCTTTTAATAACAGGTTAGACTGAAAATGTTTACCTTATAATATGTTTCTTGTGTTTCGAAGATGGCACACTAGCAGTGCATAGTTATTGTCGTTTTGTCTTTACTACAAGTGATTTTCTTTTACAAGTGACAAATATAACCAGGATGATTTCTTTGAATTCGACGAACATAAACCTCCATCTAGAAATGCATTCAACTTTTGTTTGTAAACTATAGTGTACCTATATACAAATCTTCAAGATGATACTTTCAAGTGTACTAGTTAAAAGATAAATTTTTCTCACAATTTCAACTTTAGCAACTGCACCTCCCTGTAAGCTACTACTTATTGCAGTGCAATGACATTTTCGCGACAATCGAGTTTTGAATCGTGTTGCATAAATTTTCTCTTTCGATTGAAGTTATGTTTCGATTCGCATGTGTATTCAACTAGAGGAGATATATACATGGTAGGCAAAAGAGGTTATGATTACATAATTGCATAATGTCTTCAGGAAGCTTTACATCGATCTTCTACAGGAGTGCAGATACTTTTAAAAGCTTACAGATTTTCATTTCTTTACTATGTTTTCGTTCAAGGCTTTTCACCGGCTTGTAATATCAATGAAAAGAAAAAAACATCATGTCAATATTTTTGTTATTGAGGTTGTTTGAATATCTAGGACGTGTTTGAAACATATTAAATATTGAATTGTAATTGAATTTATGTATTGACCCTAATAATATATTCATATTAATACGCTGTGCATGATTGTTTGACAACTAACGAATTTCTCTAGTTTTAAAATATTCAATATCAATTTATTTTGTATCGTTGGTTTTCCCAGTGATAACGTTAAAGTTCTCAATGAATTGATCTGCAATAATAACAAGAATATCATTATTTGATTTCAGTATTTGCTGATGTTCTTTGTTACTCAATTATAGAAGCATTTAGCAACTGCAATTATACCCCAACATATTCTTCTGTCATCATAAAATGAATAGGTCAAGGTTTATACGTCCGTTTATTAACTAAGCTAAACTTGATTTAACTAAAAACATTCAAGTTCTACACAATGTTAAATTGAACATGTTGCGCCGTTACATCATATATTTTTCCATATATTATTGACAAATGTTTGTTCATATAAAACTTTTATTTTTTAATTAATGCTTGAGAGTCGCTGATTTAAATAACATGTGGATGGTCGTGAACCGAAGGTAAATGTTGCTAAATTATTTACTCACTTGAATTTGTCTTCTAGTTTCAAGGGTTTGTTTATAATTATTTATAATTTTCAAAATCCAAAGAAACTTAAATAATAAAAGTCAAATAAATGGAAATCAATCAGATACTTTATTCACCCAGAAAACTCGAAATGTGTGACTGACATGTCTAATACCATTTGAAAAATTGCATGTTGCACATTAGCTTGCATTCCTATGCACCGATATTGTAATGAATTTTCATACCATTTAAATCAAAAGCGAAAATTCCTTAACATTAAAAAACATGCTTTTATTTGATCGTTTGTAAGCCCGATAATTTGCGCATATCTAGGCTTAAAGTACAAACTAGAAATTATAAAATAACTGCATGTTAAAATTTGATACGCAGTTGTCTCTACAACATACTTTCAAACTGAAATTTATATCAAAACTAATGCATCCAGCACAGACGAATGAACTATCTATGCATCTACTATTTATTGGCATGCAAAAAGTCTACTACATATCTACTGGTAATAATCCAACTGCAAAATTTATAACATATACTGATTTAAATGACTGTATTGTGATCAAATGCCAAAGTAAGCCACTAGTTAAAGCACCAAATACAAAATTCAATTGCTTTTTGGTATTTTAAATCGCAATGTCCCGGATTTATGTGCAACTCAATTCGGTGCACTAAATCCATACCAAAATTTTCAGTCAACGAAAATTAATAATTATTTCGCATGATATTCTAACGACAAACCAATAGGTGGAACAGTACATAAATTATCAAATGGTTAGTTGACAACAGTTAAACATCAAATGAATTCATGTAACTTTCATCTCGGCAAATTGCCATTAACTTCAATTTACAATTTACATGTGATACGTGTAAAGGACTTTGTCAATTGAATCAATCATTCAATTCGTTAGAATTACATTCAACTGCTTGCAAATGACGAAACTCAATGTTCGAACTACGAAGAAAACAAAACTCTTTGAAGAATAACCACAAGAAGTATATTGTTTAGATTTAAATTTTAATTAAGCTATTTTAATGAAACTATTGCCTCAGGGTTACATTGTTCACATGTATAAGAAAATGGACTTAATTCAGGATTCTCAATGGTTCATTATCCACAGTTGAGTTGTAGCAACTCAATTTTAGCCACTGTAAAAAATCTTGCTCTACAAAAGCTACAGTCTTGGGCCAATTGAGTTATTGATTCATGAAAGAAACAATTTCAACTTTGATAATTAAACAATTTTAATTTGAAATGGTAAAGTAGCTTTAACTTCACCGTTTTCACTAAAGATTTATGTAGGTTTGTTGCGTATTGGTGTGTTGCAACCCATTCATTCAGATTCATTCAGTTGGACTTCATTAACGAGTAGTTTTTGACGAAACGTGTGAACTCAAGACTCCATCATCGAAAAGTTTCCAATATATATTCTTCATGAATACAGTACACAAGACTTTCGGATAAACACTTGCACATGCAAATGCAATTCCATCAGATTTTCGTTCAGCATTTAAACTTTATCTCAAAGTGAAGAATATCCATTTTCTTGTTTTCTCAAGCCCGTTTTTCATATACAAAAAGTCTACATGAAGTCGCGTCGTCAATAAAGATTGCAGGTGTTTAGTCCAGGTTGCATCGAATAAATCTGTTTGCTTTTATCTAAGATGTAATTGGTAAAGACAAAGATCTAGAATGTGTGGTAACTTGAAGGCTACCAAGTATTTCTTAATTACTGCAATTTTCAATAAATTGTCTTTCAATAATTACCTAAATTACTAATTAAATTTGGCGATTGTTTCACGCCCAAGAATTTTGAAATTTTTCGCATAAAGATTTGCTGACTGATATTGATATGATATTCTTTGCAAAGTAAAGACAGTCCAAGCATCTTCTTTCACAACAACCTTGATTGCGATGAGCCAGAAGGTCATGTTTAGTATTCTCATTGTTTGTTTGTATAGCACAACACGACTCACGATGTCTTTAATGAAATATGAAAGAATTCGGAATGTCCAAGGCCCAATTGCGTTTGTCGAGACGAGCAATATCATTGTTGTGCATCACTTAAAATGTCTATTGTTCAATTAAATTTAAATATTTATTTATTTATTTATTTTGTTTATCTTGTTTTTTGTTTTTGTTTTAGTGAAATCGCAAATTTTTATATTAATTTCCATTGTCTAAAGCACAGTCCACTTAGCGTCAATGGCATGGAATTCAGTAGTTTTTACTGAACATTTGATTAAAATGGATGTTCATGCAAAATTTATTTTTTCATTTGCACGAATTTATTTGCTTTTGTGTTTTTGTTATATTAGTGAATCGGTAAAATTGTTTTTTGTATATCTTTTAGATTTTATTTTTAATTTCAATTCAAATTAAATTTATTTAATGAGTACCATCGGCAAGAAATATTTTTCAATCTAAATTTTTGAGATATTTTGCCCTTTTTGGAAATGTGATTTTCCAATAAGTGTATTTCAATGTACATTTGCAAAAACACTATAAAATAATGATAATTAATTTCGTGAAACTTTTCCAGTAAAATAAATGTAAGGTGTATGTCAAAATTATGTACCATACATACTCTTTCCCAATGATGTGGGGCTATATTTAGGTTTAACAGCAAAATTTCCGTTTCCGGATATTAGCTACCATAGTGTTGCAATCTTTTTTGTCAATACTGAAAATGTATTAAATTGGAAAATTTTTTTTTATGGTTAACTTTTAACGAAGAATTTAAACTTTGAGTATTATTCGAAACCTTCAAAATATAATGATCTTCGTTTTGACTCCTCCTAACAATTCGAATTCAAATCTCGAATTCGTGGGAAAACTCATTGTGAACGAACATACCGTTTCGAAAATGTTTTCCTTCGTTAAATTTCAAAAGTCAAAGAACAAGTAGGAAGTTATTTGAAGCTCATTTTTTCATGTCTAAATCAAAGTTATTTCATTTATTTTTAGAACAAGAAACTATTTTCCGTATTCCAGCATCATCATCAGTGGTTTTACAAAACGAAGATAGCATTCGAGGCTGGCGAAGACTAACAACAAGTAGCAAATCGTAGTTCGCATTTCAAATTTCAGCATGAAGAAATAACGAAAATAGTAATCAATAATTAGGAATTGTAATATGAAATCGTATAGTTTAACGTAAGAAAAAGAGGTTCCGACCTTGATATGTTTTTGAACCTTGAAATAAATATTTATTAATTTATCAGTATCAACTGCATCACCGCAACGAGGTGTTTTAAATAGGTTTATGTTTACGGAGACAGTATGGTGATCGCGCTTTCTTAGAATTTTTAAATAAGGTTACTAACGTTACAGTTATAGTATTTATTACTGAACTTAATTAAAACGAAATATGATACATGTACCTACATACAATTGCGTAAGGAAACGTTAACAACAAACAATGATAAACAGAGTTTCAGTTACATTTATATGGGAACAGAAAATGAAACCAAACAAGAGCATAACTGTAAGTAAACCAAGTTAACAGACCATATTTTCAAGATTAAATTTATTCAAACTGTGTGATTCCAATAATAGTAATCGGTAAAGCCAATTCAGTATCGGGAGGCAAATCGAGGCAATATCTGTTTAATTTTTTATTATCTACTGTACAGTAGAAGCCTGCTAATCTGGCACCTTCGGGACTTTAATGGTGCCAGACTATCGAAAATCCCGAATTACAGAGCTATACATCTGAAATTCACACTACAGCGAATGGGCGACTGTCCCACTATCAAACCATACCATGCTGCGTCCAAACCACCTATGACGGGACATTGCATGGCTAATGCGTAGTTGTAACACTTGCCAAGAAAAAGTACCTGACTGTCGGATGCCGAATGAACGGGCTTTTATTGTATTTACTAAATTGTACCAAATCACAATCCCAGAACGTATTCGACGGTCATTCTATCTAATTAATATCATGATCCGAATTTTATTTGACAGGTATTTACTCTGCTAACATCTACTGCTTCATGTAACCGATTACGAAATTAATCTACACCGATAGCCAGATACTCTTTAGTTTGGCGACGTAATACTGGAGACCTTGAAAATTTAGAAACTTATGGAAACGGAAAGATGTTGCTAGTTGTGAGAATATCCACGTTGTCCGTGGATTTCATGTAACTTGAAATTCATGTACAATCGCTTGTTGGACGATGCAGCGACAATTATCACTGAATAATAGATATTTCTAGTGCATGATACTATTTTATAGATTCATTCGATAACGCATTTAATATTTATCAACAAGTGTAAGTTATGAAATGTGGACAATGTGTTTCTCTACCAAAGCCATTGAATTATTAAACTATTTCACAGTCATGCTTAATTGCATTTCAAGCGACAATGATAACGACCAGGTGTCATCTGACATGTTTGCATGTGTTCTGATTGACCTCATTTGAGTTTATAATAACTTAAGAAACTAAAAAAAGTCGCAAATCTTGAAGCTGTACACTTCAATCCAATTAGTGCTGAGATAAATGAATGTGAAACAACCACAAAACAAAACCTTGTTGCAACTGATTTGGAAAAAAATTAAATTAGTTATTAGTTTTGTCTGAGAATCTCCTCACAGTACCATAAAACACTTCCGCATTAAACACCCTCAAGCCATGATTGTCTTTAAAATTTGGAGAAGATTTATTCGTTATGACCATCTTAGGAAGACAGCCCATTAAAGAGAACACCCGGAGTGCATGACCAACAAATTTTCTTATTTAAAATTCTTAACAAAAAAGTGAACACTGATACCGGAAGCTAACATGTAACATGTTCCATGTTCAAGAAGCTTTTGGAACTAATTAAAGCAATTATATCTTCTTCATTGTGTGAAGATATGAAGAAATCTAGAGATTTACCCAAATAATTACAACCAATCTTGTGATGAATCTTAATACACAATTAACGACCTTTCAATGAGGCTGAGCAGTCTAACTTCTCCTCATCGAGTCTTAAATTTTTCCAAAGACTCCAATAGCTCAAGGTTATCTGTCTGAGAAAAAACTGCAATCAAATTGCGCTTGCACACAATAATTGAAAATTATTTTTTTCTCTGATGTCTACTTGATATTACTTTAATCAAACAAACAACAATCGGATATTCCAGCAGCTACTTTGTCTTAAGAAAACGTGAAGGAAAATCTCTTGCTCTGGGAATCCATTCTATTCACTGTTAACTACGGCATCATTGACTTCTTGGGACATTGTGTGATGGGGCCATCGGGTTATGGGGCGATAGGGTGATAGGTCTCACACGGATTTGGGGTTTCATGAATTTTGTATTCAACAAGCGATCCTCAACATTTTTGATTGAACTCGTTGCCGCAGATTTTGTTGGGTTTTTTTCGCTATTTATTTTATTTTATTTATTATGTTTTTTTTTGCATGGTATTCAATTGATTTTCGTAACATAATTTTCAATTTATCTTGATCAAATGTTGAATGTAAAAGTTACATCGACTGCTTTCAATGTTGATTATTGAGGGTATGATGATGGCAGGCTGTTTTGCTGTCTTGCAAGGGAATCAATGGATTGCTTTGCATCAATACTGCCGCCGAAGTTGGTGTTGTTTAATCGTGATTTGATCCGTTTTAAATTTAAGTTGTTAGACTTAAGCGAGTCGCAAATTTAGTATTTTTACGAGACTGCGATTCATGAAGCACGCGAAGAAGACGCAGGAGAATGGCTACAGTTGAATGGAAGGTCATCAATTCAAACCAAAGTCGAAATTATTATTTTGCGTGGCTTTATTTACATTTGCCGATGTTATTGGCGAATAGTAAAAATGCCAATCAATTCATTTCTTTGTAACGACGATCTTGAAAAAACCTATAGAAACTATATTATGCTAATGAAGGTATAAACATTCAAATCTTGGTCAACTCTCTAGGTAAGGTTCCAATGCTGACTACATCGCAAACTGTTTCGCAATTCAAGTTTCTTACTAGAACGTGTGACTCTCTCACACTCACATTTAACCTGAAAATCGCTTGAACTTTTTGTGGTCTCACGTTGATTTGGTCGCAACGAATGCATAAAAGTTTGAGTAACAGAACATTAATTGTTCTGACGTTCTTTGCAATTGCAAATAAACTGCGAACATTTGATCGACCTTAGTTCAACATTGATAGGTTAAAACCACCGAAGGAAGACTCAATTTTTGATATTTATTTCGGAATTTTTTCAGTATTAACTGCGATAGATTTGCTGTTTTCAGGTATAAGAAATATTATTATCATGAGTACCTAGGTACACCACAAATTCATGCATGCCGAACAACTTTCATGTGAACAAATTACTTCAAGCTCCACTACGGATTGTCTTCCATTCAAAAACCAGTGATTTTTTCTTCTTGAAGACCTCTATCAGAAATCTAACCTTGATAAAAACTGCATCTTAGTTTAATGACGAACAGCCGTGGGCATCTTTTGACCTTTTTTCAACTTGAGAAGTTTCGACTTTTAATGCCAGAATGTTTGTGGTATTTTACATAAAGTCTTTTGTCTTGTCTCTTGAATTACCGACTGCCGTTTAGTCGACTGCACATTTTAAGAACTAAGATACTGTTAGAGGAACTTCGCTTCAACTATGAAGCGTTCTTCCGTTGACTACAGGAGTTCAGAGAATCTTTGAAAATTTATTGACATCCGTTTCGGATTCAGTCGTTACAATTGTCAGATCATTATAAACACAGAGTTATATCAAATAAGACGATCAATTTAGTCAATTAGATAACCATGAACATAAAACAACAGGCATCAAAATGATTTCACAATTTTAATTTGATGATGTTTTCACGAGGTGCTTGTTTGATGAATTGCTCAAATGCAAAATAGCTTGCTGCTCCATTGAGGCAAATTGACTTTCTTAAAGACAGACGACAAGGTCTTGCGTGGGAGTACTGGAGAGTGATGATTAAGGTGTGACATTTAATGAATCCCCAACTGATTATGCGAAGATGGCTCATGGAACCGTTCGGAGTAAATCACCATCGGAACATTGATCGGGTAGCGGAAGAGACCGCGGGACTTTAAGCGACTTTGTATTCTTGAGAAACTTTGATTAAATTGAAGATTTCTTAATATTTTTAAATTAGTTTTGGGGGGACTGAAATCTGAATAGCTTAAAAATGCTTTGGTTTATATCATAGGCTTCCAAACTTATTTATCCTCGTTTACTGCGAGAATAGCAATCACAATCCCAATCATTGCTTTGACAGTTTACTGCAGTTTGCTGCCCCAGCAGTCCTCATTATCGCTCACTTTGAGAACTACTGGCTTATAACTTCCAGCTTTAGATTCATTCATATTGCGACAACGTTGCCACCAGAACTAATCACGTTAGCAAAGCTGTTATTGAAGTGGGAACCATTGATGACACAGTTTAACTTCGAAAACCATGCCGACCTGAGATGAGATTGACCTGCATTCAAGTTACCCTCTTGAGTAGGTAACTAGTCGCAGTGATACTTGCTCCAAATTTAATAGCTTTTTTCATTGCTGCTATCTATGATAATTTTTTGTAAGTTATTGATTAATGATGTCTTCTTCCTTTTCACCTTTTCGTAATAACCAATAAGCCAAAGTGATTTTTTTATTTAAATTTGTTAATAAAACTTAGTTAAACTCGATTTTTAATAATGATAATTAGATTTCTTTTATTAAACTCGTAAAAGCAATTAAGGGCATTTACCTACATAGGAATGGTGCGAGTCTAGTTAATAAGTCTGAATATCTTCTGATGGTTCTCCTGCTTAATTGACATTAAGTAAGAAAGTCATGGTCACGGTAATGAGTGCGAATATTTATTTCACTCTAAAATATACCGAAAGATCATGTTTTGAGCAAATGATCGTTCGGATTAGCTTTAATTTCGATAAACGAATCTATTACGAGAGAGTGAAAAAAATTTTAAATTGTTTCTTTAGGCTAAATTGGGATTAGAAAATTTTTCATCATTCACGATCAATAAAATTGAAGAAAGTCAAGGTTATTTATGAGGTATTTTATTTTTGTAATGATTCGTGATTATAATATATCCCTGGATAATTGTACGAAAATGATCATATCAAATTAACCATTAGCAAATGAAAAGTTTTTA
Organism: Chrysops caecutiens; assembly: GCA_963971475.1. NCBI lineage: Eukaryota > Metazoa > Arthropoda > Insecta > Diptera > Tabanidae > Chrysops > Chrysops caecutiens. The sequence continues at coordinate 1,303,809 of OZ020569.1, read as the reverse complement.
GTATTATGATTTAATGCTAATCCATCATTTAAATCTAAGTTTTACAATGTGTGTAGACCCCCTACAATTTTATATTGATGTGAAAGTAGAATTCAATTAAGATAAGATATCCATAGGTATTAAAATACTAAAAAGTACCCACTTGCAATTAGTTCATTTAGAAACATCACAATATTTACCATCAAAAATAGTCATAATTATTATAAGCTGAGAAGTGTACAAATGTATCTATCGTGATATTTGATCCTTAATATCTCTATGTAACATCTGTATTGGAAGCACGAAGATGACTCGTCAAAAACATCGAATAAGACACAACTGTCAGTCAGCTTATAAAGAGGGAAAAACACTCCAGAAGTTAAACGAAATCAGCAATTTTTCAAGTACCTCTCACAGAAACTGCATGAGAACTCATTCCCAAAGCTGTTCACGACATTTCGAGCAATTTTTTTTCAACTTCAGGCATTGGATTCGACGAAACCTTGGCAAATAGTACTGCCTACCTGCATGAAAAATTAAAAGCTCAAGGCGAAATTTAAAAACATTATAAAATGTTAACTCAAAACAGATTTCTTTCTGCTTTTGGGACGATGCGCACCAATTTACAACGATGAAAATCAACCAAGTGATTATAGTTCATTATTTCGTATTTTCTCTAGTTTTCGGGAAACTCCATAAACTTTAACAAGTCTTAGAAGTTAAAAATAAAAAAAAGAGTCCAAAAAAGCTTTCACTCCCACAAGATTTTTTTCCTTTCGACATTGGACATCATGGCTATGAGTTGGGCCAGCATATTTGAGATACCATAAATTAAGAAAATTGCAAAAAAGTAAGCAATGAATTACCCAAATGCGATTTTAACTGTTTTCCGTCATTTTAATGCAATTAGTTACTGGAAATGCAACAATTTTTATCGTTGGAACATAAATGAATCTACATGAAGTGTTGGCAATTAAATTGTTTATTGTTTACCCTCCAAAATTTACACACTTTTATGTTTTATTTTTCATGCTATTAATATTAACACAATAGCACTGAAAAGTATACATAAAAGAAAATGTGATTAAAGTGACGACAAGTTCCTAATATTTTCCATAAAACTAAAATTGTACGGTAGATTTTGACAGTGCCGGACTGTTGAAAATCCCGAGCGAGAGAGAAAATATTGCATAATAAAAATAAACAGAGCACAATCTTTTTTAAATAATTTTAAACGAAGACAAAACAATTTTCATCGTCTTCAGTCGATCACGTCACCATGACCACCCATTAAGGGACGATGCATGGCTAATGCGTAGTTCTTGTAACAGTTGCCAAGAAAAATGCCGGATTCATGGGTTTTTACTATACTACACTTGTTTGAAATTTTCATAATTCATAATTAGAATGAGTGAATAATATGTTCCTTAATAAATGACGTATGTAATATGAAAGTTTGTTTAAATGAATTTGTTCACATTGATCTGATCATTAAATCACAGAACCAACAATTTCGTACAATGCACATTTGAAATGGTGGTAACGCAAAGCAACAGTTAGTCATGTAAACAATTTCAAACTAGATGCCTCTTAATAAAGGAGGCATGTAAGTACTTACAAATGACCAATTAGTTATGATTCCGCCATTACACTCAGCAATTTATCATAAAATAATATACAGCAATTACCCTCTGCAGTTCATTAATTGAATTTTCCCACGTGAAAAACGCATATTTCAGGACGTTGCAATGTTTGCAGACTGGAACTAAGAACACAACGTTCGTCACGGACGCTACAACCTTCTGGTTAGGTACTAAGAGAAGGAACTACCTTCACAAAAAGGTGTGTGGGCAACACTCCAGTTGAGTTTCTGAAGCACATGAATTCGACATCCATTACGAAAATTGACGAATTTAAAATATGCTGTTGCTATTTTAGAAATAATTGTGAAATAACAAACTGGAGTTTACAAAATTCCGCTCTGGAATTTGTTTGGTTTTTATAAGTGTTCTTCTGCTTATTAAGTCGTTACTCGACGTGTTTCAGTTTTTGTTTGCCACAAATCAGCATTTAATTTTTTCCCTAACTTTCTAAGAGTCCTTTCAAAAATACTAGTGGTACACTTTCAAAATACGATGTAAACGAACGTCTTTTGCTAGGTAAATGTACATTTAACGCTTTCAGCAAATGTTAATGTAAATAACGTTGACTAACGAGAGCTCAATTGCGAAACAAAATTGCAACGAACAATTTTTGCCTTGGATGCTCTCATCCGACAACGAGCTTGTAATGAAATGAAATGTTTATCGCAAGAAGTGGATCTCTTTACAACCAGCTAAAAAACTCGATGTTACTACTCTTGGCATAAATGGATCGTAGGCAAAAACATTTAGGTTTGACTTAAACGGGAATCTTCATTTCAAAAGTGATCTTGTTTCTTACAAGATGCCGTAGTTATTCTTGTAGAAGTATCCGCCATTTGTTTTCCTGTTTCACTAAGCTTTTTACTTTACGTAACATTCAGCTTAACTTATGTTAACTTATGAAAAATAGTTGATCCTCCTGACTTTCGCATTTTGAAGTAATCTGCAAATTGCGTTAAATTTATCAAACGTGTACTATTAAGTACAATTTTTGAAACTTTCAGGTGAGAAATGTTCAAAAAATTCCTTTGTCTTTGTACAACTTGATTTCTAGATTATTTTGATTTATCCGAAGTGAATCTCAGCAAATTATCTTAAGACTAATAAAAAGCGTCTTTAATTAGCTAAAATGAAAAAGCTTTCTAATTTTAACCGTAATCGAAGGTTTTCAACAAAGGATTTCGAAGGTGTTAATTGCGAAAAATATTTTGTTGATAATGTGGCCTCTGTACTTTGATGTACACATGTGGAAAAATCGCGATTTATAAACGATATAAGGTTAAAGGTTTCATCAACTTCTCATTGGTAATAACCAGCAATGTGAGGTGATTTCGCAACATCTCAGTAACTGATCGCAAATTGTGAATGAAGTGTCGATTTTTCTTTAAAATTAGGTAAACACTTTTTTCCATCGGATTTTGCATTTGAGTTAATCCAATCAAAATCATCAAATTGCGTACATTCGAAAAATTTAAATAAGAAGCTGGAAGAAAATTTTGATTTCAAAGTACGATTGCAGTTACGGAACATTAGCTATTAGTTCTTCAAAAGTAAATTTCTTTGAAATTGCATCGATAAAGATTTCAAGATCATTCGAAGGTGAACAAATGATGTAAAGAAAAACTACAGAAGTAGGAATTGAAACTGCGGTGAAACTAAGGTTACTTCATGCCATTGGTCAACGTTTTCCTGTTTTAAACAATATTCATAATACTTAATATAATTTCGCAGCTCTTGTAACACATGACTATGTTAGCAAAAATAGGTTTTGTGGATATGTAGAGCACCTTTGCTTCAACCAGGAAGCACCAAGAGTGAATCTTTCATGTTCAAACCCTTAAACAAATTTATTCTTAAAACCTCATTAAAAATTGTGCTATGATTCGTGCAAAAGATTAAATCGGAAGCGAACATATAATTTCCCAATTATCATTATAATTACAATAAATCAAACTTATTTGACGGACAGTTCAAGATGGATACTTTGAAGTCAACAATTCGTCATGGATATATTGAGCTACTGCTACACAAAATTACAAAATTAAAAAATTAATTACGAAAATTTTTTGAAATTGGATTAGAAATGCGGATTTTGTTTTTGAAACGCATAATTTTTCATTTTTACCAGAAAAACTTGTGCAAATATTTATAATACAAAACATTCGTGGCATATATTTTTGATCTTGACATTTCAAGCCCAACAGCTTCCGACATGTTAAAGATTGTTCATCAAGTTGAAAGATTCCAATATTCGATGGCATTGTAGGAGGTAAATGGGTAATTACCAAGGGATTAACACGCTACGATTTAATGCATAACAGCAGTCCGATTCAAAAAATATATGAATGCGTAATTTGACCTATTCATCTTTGAGGCGTTCGTATCAAAATAGACATTTTTGGGTGTGCGAGATATAAGACAATATAGTTTTTGTGAGAGTTATAAAAATTCCTTAACCATCAACACAACTTTCAAGGGCGAGGCGTTATTGGATCTCCAGATGATCATTAGCTTCTTCGGTTTATCTGTGCAATTTGGAAAATGTTTACGACGATTTCAAGGTGGAAAATGGAGTTTAAGGCAATTATCGAAATTACTATTTTATTTTAATGTTTAATTTTTTCATCTGCTTAGGGTGTGGAACGCTTATGACATATATTTGTTAAGTTACACTCTTTTGGAATGTTTATTTTTTGAATTCGTTAGAGCTTATGTGATTACTTCGACTTCCGTCAAAGGACGATGCTATGAGGAAGTTGTTTGATTTGATATTGAACGATTGAATTGATAGAAAATTCACCTCAAATTTGATTCAAATTCACCAGTGAAAAAACTTTTTAATCGTTTCAACTCCAATATGGTATGCAAGTAAGTTTCAATTCAAGGTGAACGCGACGTTTAAAGGTGTGACTCTGTTATGGCTCAGACTTGTGTAAAGTGGATTAATTTTGTGTTTACATATTATGCAATTCTACGTAAACGTTTTTCTTGTCACTTGCGTCACTGTTGGTGCTAAGTAATACTAGCTTTCATTGAGCTTTCAGTCGTCTTGAGAAAGGTCAGTGAATCCAAAACAATCGCGTGAAAAAATTCATGTTACAAGTTTATTGTTTCGGAGGTTTTCTCGAAAATATTTTAATTGAAATTCGTTGATAGAAAGCTTTTGATAATTTCCATATTTTATGTAACAAGATAAATCACTTAAGATGGTTCAAATTGGCAATTGAACCCATTAATTTGATTGAGCTTGATGAATGCTTGCTTGAGTGCACGGGAAAAGTTTCCTTCTCAATAAAAGCATTAAGATGTTAATAACTGGTTGACTTTTTTCCTGATTAACACCATGGGAAATATTTCCGACTTTTCCTTATAGATTATATTATATAGAAAGTTATATACAATATTACACGACAAGCAATAAATTTGCTCTAAAAGTAACAAGTTTTTTAAAATGTTAAGCGATTTATCGAAAACTCGACAATACTGGGTAACAAACCCAAAAGAGTACAGCAATTCTTTACCCTGACAACGGAGCAGAGCAGTACGACACTTACTTCCTTATGAAATAAAAGCCTTCTAGAAAATATCAGCTCCTTGTGTTGGTGTCACGTTTATTCGTTGCTTCAATACCGTTTGTTGGGTGTATCTGGTTGATTTGTTCATGAAGTAAATGTTATTGAATGTCACATGTTTCAGAAGATGCATTTTGAAACTGAATTGCATCCGTGAGTCTTCTGTGACCTTTATGTATTTAAGTCCGCTACAGAAATTACAGGCTGCTGATTTCAATCAATGAGTTTGAGTTCATTTGAAAGTTTACAGCAGCTGATTTTCTGATCAGGTCTAGAGCGACTTTTAGTGTTTTTGAATGTCGTTATGTCGATGGCCGTTGAGAATAAAACATGAACAACTGGAATTGTGATCTGAATCTGTCATCTATATAAGTTTAAAGCTCTGTGGAGGTGCATGAATTTAAGAAAATCACACGTAGTGGCGTTGGTGTTCAAGTGTCACATGTAATTCACATATGAGGGCCATGCATGATTCGAACGCGAGCAATTTTGCGTATCTCGAAGGTGTTCGGCCGAGAAAATATGCGCCACAATTTTCCGCTTTTATGCCTTACATAATCGAAATGGTCTGCACAGTTGCTTTTAACAAATGCTGCAGTTTTATGCACTGTACTCAGAAAGTTATTAACACGTGAACTTACGTGATTCGTCGGTCTCGGCATGATGAATGGCGGATTTAGATCAGAAATTGAAAGTTGTATCTTGGCTTTTGGCCGAATCATCATATTTCAAGTACTGTTCAAATGATTAGTGTAAGACAACCATAAGGTCACATAGAACAATTATTTTTAACAGACACACTACAATAGAAAAATGACAGTGAAGAAGTGCTAACATGAACTAAAGCACCATTTTACCATCATTGAATCATAAAATATGTTATGTTGAATTCATTATGGAAACAATTTTGTCGCTTTTCATGTTTCCATTATTCGTTTGCGCTGAAGATGAAGGCGCTCCGCTCCATGTTTGAATCTTCATAAAAACAGCGGGTAGCGCAATTTTTCTATAAGTCATGCATATTTATGCAGTTTCGATTGTTGCAAACAAAACTTTATTTTAGAAAGTCACTTCATTCACGGTGACGACGATGATCAGATACATGTATCTATATGTTCGTGATTGAGTCAACTGTCGTGCCCTAGGGTTACCTAGTTGCCATTCATTTCTTCACTGAATCGATCTGCTACACTAGGCACTTGTGAATCTGCAATATTAGCTGGATCAATGATTACTGAGAACGTTTTTAAATGAATTTATTCTGATTTGTATTTTTGCAGATTGTCGAGAAACAGTTAGATCGAAAAGAGCTAAACGTCCTCGCGCTCCTGTCGCACCAGAGCAATTTAGACATGAACCAGAACAGGATCTGGATAAGGATAACAGTGACAACACGCCAACTATCCCAACGAGTTTCCTCAGTCCATCAGTGAGGGAATACCTAGAACTAGGAAAGTCTATTCCAGGTACGTTATGAGATTGGTTTTGTTTAATATTCCAAAATTCGTATACGACACATATGACCTTTAAGATTGTGCTGCTCTCATTCAGTCTACCCTTGTTTTGTATTTGCTTAGCAATAAATTCTCAACGACGATACTCAAAACAAAGCATTGCCTCGAAAATTAATTTATGTTCACCATAAATGGCCTATTACTTTTAATTTGAAGGTATTCACGTCTCTGCAATGCAAAATTTGAAGTGGTCTAACACCTCCTTCCTCTTTCTCAAATAAAAAAATATAGTGAACAATATTCAAAACTAGTGGCCCCCAATAACAGATTCCGTTCATAAGTTCAACACTGCGTAAAACCAATAACTCATAATTCTTGTTAACAGCATGAGTATCGGTTTTAGTGCTGCCCTCAAATTTCGTATAAAAAATATTTGTAATTGAGATTAATCCCAGCATGATGTGATATTTTTTCGTTGTGCATTGGACTTGGATTTGTTTTAGCTAATATTCGTTTTTCTTTCACTTTTTCGGTTTCTTTCGTTAATCCGAGATTAATCTCTGATAAGAATTAAAACAAATTTTTTCTATGCAAATCTTAAGAGTTGCGATGTCTTATTGTTTCAAACATCACCGTTCAGGTGTTCATAAATTTCCGTAGCTGTTGCCTTGTATGATGACATGACAAGATTAGCCTCAATGTTTCTGACCACTCAGCTGTCCATGGTACGCAGATTGCTGTGAGGCACATGCTGTGAGTACTCATACTGGCCAAAGAAAGTTTCAATTTCCTTAACTTTCTCCGTTGTGGGTGCGAATTTTCTTTATGTATCGAAATCAATCCGTCATAATTAAACCCATGCACGCTTCAATAAAACTTTTGAAACTGTAAAGACTCATTTATCGTGGGGATACTAAGGTCATATGTATTGGGTTGTGCGATAACATCTCACCTTAGAAGGAAACCTTTTCAATTAATCTCAAACACGGTCGGAGTTTCGTGCAACTCGCCATTACAAACTGTATGTGAAAGTTATTAAGTGCATACGGATATGTCGAAGCAGCTCCACAGAAAAGATATCAAAATTTTGTCTTAAGAATAACCATGATCCATCCTCAATACTTAAATTAAACCTCAATAAAACTTTTTGCATCCATTAAAGATTCCTTATTTTAGGTCGACCAGGTGCGGATTATCCAATTTTATCCGCTATCCCATACACAAATTTCTACTGTGATGAACAACCTTATCCTGGATTCTTTGCTGATATGGAAACAAGGTGTCAAGGTAACTTCTGAATGTTTTTCTTAAATTTTTGCAAACTAAAATATACTCACTATAATTGTAGGTTGGCATTATTGTGACATTGATGGACGGCAGGCAAGTTTCTTATGCCCGAACGGAACACAATTTTCTCAAGCAGTTTTCGTTTGTGACTGGTGGTTCAATGTGCGATGTGACTTATCACCACGTCTCTATGCAATCAATGCACGTCTGTACCAGCGGCCAAAGGTTAACCCAACGCGGCCGCACCGGATAATTACCAAACAATTAGTGGATGACATTTTTAACAAATAAGCCCTAAGGCCGACAGTAGTTCGAAAATTTTATGTAGAATAGGCAAACAAAATTGTAATACAAATGTTAAAAACAAAAAAATTATTTTCAAAAAACATATAAAACTACAGAAAATAGATATAGTGCCGTGTGTGTATAGTTAAAATTGTTAACTTTTTCTAGCTGACATGATGAATAACAACAAATTTTCGATTTGCGATTTCGATAATTTTTCATTTGTCGGTTCATTTGAAAATTTAGGTCGCTTTCAGATCATAAAGCGACTAAAATTGACTGTTAATTACGACGACGACGAGTAAGTGTAACAATTCATGGATTCTGACAATGCCTGGAGGCCCTGTCGAGTGTATTTTGTACAAAAACTCATCTGAAGTGTTCATAACCTCATCATCGTTTCTCTCAGTTCATTTATATAGTGGCGCACTGCCACACTGCCTCTGTCCCACAATTAGTTTCACACGATATTGTATAATTTTACTTTTAATTTGTAATTATTATTTTATTTTTAATTTTTCCAACATTTTGTTACAAAACAATCGATCATTATTTGTACAGAAGATTATGTTCAATAAAGTATTATAATTTTATTTTTAAATACATTTATTCATTGCTCTTTGATATCACACTTCCGAAAGATACAAAATATTTAAGTAGCTTGTAGCTGTAATTGGATGCAATATCAGCTCATTCATCACGCAGCACAGGACTGCGGTTTCCTTTTTCATACAATATTGTACGTTGCTGAAGGATACTTGTCACTATTTGGAAATCAATTTTTAATTGATCAATCGAAATTGATTTGATTGAAATGACTCCTATTATTCATAAATTCTGTAAGGATAAAAGCACGCTAGGCATGAAACAACTTTACCAGTTTCATGACAAATTCTTGTGCTTCAGAGCTAATAGAGATATTACTAATATTATATTCCTGTGCCATTTTCCAAGGAAAGGCCTGTTCTGTGATTGAAACCGCTTTTGTTCCTGTCCGCAAACTATAAAAATTCATGTTGTAATGTTATCTACGACAACTAAGTTTTGAAAATTCGTTTAATTACAGCGTGTTTATGGTTCATAGAGATCTAGTTGTAGCGAATATTCGTATTAGCATCCGCAACAATCAACGCGGATGTCATGCGAATGCAGATGTCGGCAATCGCGTCGCGACAAGAAAGAAATTGAGTGCTGACTAATCAATAAGAGTGAAGTTGTCCGTAATAAGACGAACGCGTTTCATATTGCTCGTTTATGTTCACGTAAAACAAAAACATGGTGTTTAGTAGCGCTTACTATATGAAGCAATGTACATAATATTGTCTTATTTGTGAATTTTTGATACCCTTATGACGTTCTGCGGATGCGAGCCTAAGAAAATCTTCATCCGCATCTACGGATATTGAAAAATCTCCATCCACAACATCTCTGATAGAGATATAAAGTTTACTTTCATGCAAACTTTTGACAGCAAATGTACACAAACTAGATTATATAAAAAGCATAGTTTTAGGATAAGTATATAAAAAGATTTATACGAGCTTTCAGATAATTCGTTTTCACATACAGCCTAGGTACCTTTAAAGATATTTTGACTGAAATTAAATAAAACAATTCCGGGAAAAGCTTTTAGACATTGAATCGAGTATATTATCTGTGGTATCGCACTTTTGTATTGTAGATAAACTTGCATATAATACAGCGTTTTGAAAAACCTTTTCCCACTTGTTGCAAAATATCAAATCAAATCCAGAAAAATAATGGAAGTGATAAACGTAACAGCTATTAAATGTAAGTTGTTATCAACCAAATTAGTCGAAACTAATTAATCGTAGAAATTGTAATTAATGCTATTGATTAGCTGATAAGATTCAACATCGACTGAAGTGATTAGCACTCGTAGTAGAGAAGTTAGCGTGTGAATCCAAGAAAGCTATTAACGCTTTTCCTCGGCATGCATAAAGTTAAGGTTATCCTCCTGGAGGATATTGCCACCTAAGTAATTTTCACTCGTTGTCAGTGAATTGATCTCAGATTTCTTCCTTGATTTGAGCATGAGAAATAATAAGGTCATGTTGGAAGTACTGTTGAATTTGAAATAGTCCAGTTGGTATATGATACAAAATAAACGATTCCCTCTATAATTAATTGCCAACATCCGCTAATTAGTGTCGGTATTAACAAATCGATGCAGGTAATCAACACAATACGTAATCTGATATATAAAGCTTTTGAACCTTCTTATGATAACATAATTAATCTAGATTGGCCGATTGATATACTGAGTTTCTTTTGAGTTAAGCTTCAACCGAATTGTATCAATAATTGGTCATTTAATCAATGTGATTAAGTCAAAGTGTGATTGATTACTTGTGTTTAGTAAGTCCCCGAGTTTTCAATTTTGTGTTAGTCATATTATTTGCTAACAATCTAGAACTGAAGTTCTACATCATTGTGTGGTTTTGTAAAATTTATTGGAAACAGTGTCTCAAAACAGATTTCAGGAAACCTTTGTGAAAACACGTCGGAAGGTTTATGACTCCCGGCAACAGTTCTCAGAACCCTGTGACATCTTTTGACTCCTAGGGACAATTCCATATTTGCCACATGAAAACTTTTTCGTAAAATCTGCAAAATAAGCGTATTCCGTAATTGAAAACACACTTTGAATGGTGGTTGTTTCACAAGCCCACCTTCCAAATACGCTTTGAACTGAATTTTCTTTTACTTTGAGAGGATTTTATTGGAAAATCTGTGGGTGATTGCTTTTCAATGGAGGAAATTAAAAATAAATTGTTTCTATGATATCAAACGAAATAAGTGTAGAGTATCGCTGAATACAATTTCTTTGGGGCAACCCCAACAAGAGTAGCACTAACCACTGATAGAATGCAGGCGAGGAAAGGGAAACGGGAAAAATATTAGATTGGAAAAGTGATTCCTGGCAAGTGCATTCAACAAGGATAAAACGCGCTGATTTTTCTACATTTTTTCTGAAACGTCCCGTTCGTATCGTTCGTAACTATTGAAACGTGAGAGGATGTTAATAGACGATTGTTGCATTGCACAGTTCAAAGCTTTCAACAAAGTCGCATGCCACATTTTGTGCAATGCTGATTGGTAATAATTTTCCTCTAAAACTACCCTAACAACGATTAGAACCTTCACTACCTTCACTGCCGTCATCCATTCATTCTGTCGCCTGGGCTTCTGAAAGCCACAAAGGTTAATCGAAAATTGAAATTCGTACAAAGACCACAAAAATGTTGAGCTTGTTTATTCATAGAACCACAAACGATTTGAAGAAACCCATTTGGATTTGAACGCTTCCAGTGCATTTTTTCAATCACAAAGGTTGCTCTCAACTTTCCGGAATTAATGAAAATAATTTTTATAAGCTTCGAATATTTTATTTCTCAGATTCTTGGATTTACTTAAACATTTGGATTAACCTAAACAGACAATATGATTTAACATTATTAGCCGCTTTTGACGGCTCTGTTGACTGTCTGTGTTATCCAGTCAATGTGATTGAAGACTTTTGTGTAAATGGCTGGTGTTTCGCTGAGACAGCTTATGGGCGAGTGAAAAGTTCCGACAAGTTTCGTATTTTTAGGCCAATCCAAAAAAAGTCCGGATCCTTCGTTGTGCTGACATGGAACATCAGGTTTTCCTTCCCAACCTCTAGTGCAAATTTCAGAGTTTTCATCGTACAAACTTGAGTAGACGTCCTTGCATTCATCTTTACTGATCACTTTCATCTCGGCATAATGAAGACGATTGAAGTCTTCTTTGAAACCAGGAAGAACGACGTATTTGTTGTCAAGGTTTTCGTCTTCTAACAGCATACGTACAACTTGAACATCAACGCCCCGATTTAATTTAAGCGGAAGACGGATGAGGGCAAGATCAATTGAGCTGTTTTCTGGGCGGTGAACTGCAGTGTTATCCACAACAACTGAGAACGATCCTTCTGTTTTCTTGAAGTCTAATTCACGGAAATTCAAGGCATATTTGAGTCCTTGATCGACACATCTCACTGTTGTAAGAACCCAGTCCTGGGCAATGATCGTACCGGAACAGATATACTCAAATCCATCTGGTAAGTGCTTCACAATAGACACATGAAAAGGAAACTGCTCTACAGAATCCACTCTATGACCACCAATTATTCCCTGATTAATACAGGAGACACCCGCCAAAAGAGTCACGAACGCGGCAATTCTACCAGACACCATTTCGGAATTGAACTAAAGCCTGACTGTTTACTTCTCGTCTTTTTATACCACTGTATCGCGGTACCCAGGGGAGATAACAACTAATATCGCTGAATTCATGATTAAATATTAATTCTCTATGACTTATTGGCTTTTTTATCACCTTGGTGATATGAAAGTATTTTTTTGCAATTAATGTTCTTAAGAACTACTCGTAAACTTCGGCTAAATCTCAATGTAGGCGTTATTCATCAATTGAGCTTCAAGTGAAGCCGAAATCTTCTTGTCGTGACTTGACAGTCTTTTACCAGAAATTTCCGCGAAAAGATTTGTTTGTTATCATTCGACACGATTTTGTATTGTAAAATTGCATAATAATATAACTTGCGTAGGTTGGCGTGTGAATTCAATAACTAATGAACAAATAACTAATCCATTATAAATATCAAATGAGAGATTTGTAAATTAACCACAGATTTAAGAACCATTCCCTCGACGCTGTAAACGCTAGAATTTAATGGAATATCGCCATAAAAGTTTTATACGTTGGGAACATAAATGACCTGCTAACACTCATGAAGGGAAACAACGAAACGATAATCTCGTTTAATTTGTTTGATCATTTGTAGAAAGTTGTGTGTTATTAAATTATATTTAGCAAATGTCTCCCAAATCAATTATTCGTAATCTACTTACTTTCAACCTAATCCCAGTCACCTGCTGAACGTGATTAGTTTCCCACTACACGAGAGAGTATTTGGATTCATTACGTGCATTTCCAGATTTGTTTATTTGTTGATTTGGCTTATATAGTGGAAATCCTCAAAATTAGATTCTCAAGCTATGTTTCCTTATCATTTCAAAATTTTCCCGGATTCAGCATAGAGCGATGCCATCGTCAAATCAAATTCAACGCACCGAATAACATCTCTGACCGGGAAAATGTACGAAAATGCAATTTTAGGTTCACTACATGAAATGGGATGAAACGTGGGATGTAGGTACTGCTGAGTAATTCATATGAGGTTTGTGATTATACGATGACAAATTCGTATCGTATCCTAAAAGAATGTTTGATTGAGTTGGGTTGCATAGATTCTTGTTGTCACTTTCTAGAATGTAATCAAATGATTATTATTATGACTCATACTTGATACAATAGCACATCATAGAACATAATGTTTTGTGAAATCTTGAATAGACTAAACCAGAGTTACAACTATCTATCAAGTGAAATTAATTAAGCTTGCTAGAGCAGTTAACGATAATCAAGAGATTTTAAGAAACCTCGTTAAACGCAGCAAGTTCAATTTCTGTAGAAACTAGTTAGAAACGACTTCACAAATGAATGCTTAGTCAACCTTGCTCTAATGCAACAGGTTTCGCATAAATTGATATCATCCAGCCGGAAACTCATTTTGTTTTCATGTTTAGTGCTGGTGTCGTTATACGTTGAAAGTGACGAATCTGCTTCAAGTAAATTTATAAAAGTATCCTTGTGAATTTACAAATCTCGTTCCAGAGCTCTATCGCTTTTATCAAATATCAACGCAGATTGAAACTCAAAGAAGTTTTCCAAAGTCATCTTTCTTTTACTTAAGAAGGTTCTGAATCAGTCTCATTCCATAGGTATCTATGAATTTTGCTTCAGCGTCCGATTTAGGTTACTCCTTAACGATCTGAGTAAATAATTGAAAAACAATCTCCCACTCATGAAAATGTGTTATTGATCAGATATGGAAACTTTTTGGGTTTCAGGAAATGAGAACACGATTTTCAGTTTAAACTTTGTTGTCATAAACTTGTCGAAATTTTATTCGCTCATAAACTGCCTCTGAGTTAACCTTTCGGAGTGATCAATGTTAGTTATATCTTCTTCCAAAGAAATCTCACATTCATTTGTTATGCACCCAGGTGATATCATTATTTTTATTCAAGGATAATCTTGTTTTAGTGCGGAAGTGGGTTTATTCCATCAATTGAAAATGATCAAGCTGTGAGGTATAATCTCTTTATCGCTAATAATATAAACACGATTCGAGTTAATTGCGAAAATATAAATGCTAGAAAAGATGAAATAAAAATCACAACTGGAAAAGCCCACGCGTGGACGTTTTCAAAAAGCAGATCCGCTTCTTAAACTCTTCGAAAGTGGAAATTCGTTTTTCAAAAGTATTAAAATACATACTATGCGAAGGTTAAAATCTGGTTCTGCGAATGATGAAAGAAGGATTTCACAAACTATTATAGCTGGGAAGTAAAAGGATAATCAATTGCTAATAAATTTTGGATTCTTCTTTCTTTGGTAGTACTTTCAACAATCGTTTGCAATACATATGTTGAATATGTTAAAAAAGAAAAACTTGTCATACACATTTGAATAATATGTGCAAAACATTAAAAATGAGAAACGACGAGAAATTTTGACGGATGGCGCTCGGCATACGGTGATATTGATGAAGTAGTCACGCTTTCTTCAACAGCAAAATGCAATAAAGATGAAAATTTGCAGTGAGTGAGCTTTATAAAAGCCAACTTTCATGGTTCGACACAAAAACTAATGACAGTCATCAATTTCCTTGTTGCAAGAAGTGTCAAGTGTGTACAGAAGGTATTCCTAAAACCTCACGCAAAATGCAAGACAAAGCCTAGCAGACTTTTCTTAGAGAATGTTTGCAAGTTCAAGAAAAACAAAAAATATATTTGTCGTCTTAAACACCTGTTTTATGTAGATTACAGTCTCAACACGAAACCTCACACTAATTAACATGTATACCTACACTTCGTTGCACATTTCTTTGAGCTATTGGTATTGAACTGAAGAAGAACTTGTGAGCATAACGAAGCATTGTCATTCACATTTTCTAAATTGATAGCGTCAAAGAAGTGATTACAGGACTGACAGGTTACTTAAAACTCTAAGCTGGTTTCATTTGATATTTGTTCCATTGGTACAGTTTATGATAGTTAAGGCAATTTTCGTCAACATTCCTCATATGAACATTGAATAAATTGTACGGAGAAGCCGAAGCAGATCATATATAAATGACAGATCAATAGCTTTGCGAAAGAAGTTTAGAAAGTGTGAGCTCCAGGAAGATGTTGACACTCAAGACGACGTTAATCTCAGTAAACAGCACGCATGGTGAACACGTATTACGATAGCTTTTCAACGCAGTCACATTTTCTTTACAAAAATTAAACAAAACAAAACAAACTACGAATACTATAGTTAAACAATAAACAGATAAATTTTGACTAATAGATATTTTTTGAATGAAGTTTAGCAAATTCTCAGCTTTACTTGAAGTGACAGAAATGAATAGGCTTTTCGGAGATTATCTTTCAGCTGTTAAAGTCCCTTGACCTCAATTTCGCGTTCATTAGACAAAAACATTAATTTATTATTTTAAACAAAATATTTGAAAACATGTGGACAAAACGATTGCTAATTTCGTAACTAAAGAGATGTATATCATCTAATCAATTTCATAACCTTCAACTAAACGTTAAAATGGATTCAATTCGTAAAATGAACCATCTCCTACTTCGAGGAATCTTTTAAGAATTTGCAAATGAAATTTAATTTAGTCAAAGTGTAATTGTGATTGCAGTAAATCGTAACAGGTACGCCTTAGTTAGTTCCTTCCTTTCCTTAGTTTGTCAATTCTTTGAACTACTTTTTGAAATTCAACAAGCTTTAAAAGTAGTTACAAAGTTTCCACACGAGTTGACCAATTGTTGAGTCTAGGTGATTTCTTCTTAACCTGGTTGAGTTCTGACGCCACTGGTCACATAACTTAAAGTGGAATAACTCAGTTTTTTGTTCGTTGAGTGAATGTTCTGTCCATGTAATTTACAGTCAGAGAAGGTTGTCAACCACAATAAAGGCCGCGGGCCAGCTTAGTTACTCGGACGTTGTAAATCTTGAACCAAACAACGAAACTTCAATTGTGTCCAATTGTCGCTTTGCGACATCAACTCATTTCAAGTAAAGTATTTTCATTGGTTATATTTAAGTGTTTTACAAAAACGATTCAATCATATTGATACTAATACAGATTGGAACATATATCAAGTAACACGATGGAAAAGCCCATTAAGTATTGAATTATTATTGAAATGAATGGCAAATTGGTTAGAATTATATGTTGTGGAAATTATTGTAACCGTTTAGAACCACTTAGAAGGTGCTCCTTTAATATCTGATTACATTAAAAGTCATTTGGTTGTGACAATCCACTTAAATTAACAAGCGCAATTTCGTGCACCTCGGTTCTATGTCATAGATACCATACTTTGAACTTTTGTCATCAAAATTTGCCGTGACAGTCTCCACCCAATCAGCCGGATCCCACGAAATTCATTAGGGCTCGTTCGGCTCTGAAAGCTGAGTCTGTGGCCTTCAACAGCTCTGTCGTTTTTGCTCACTGTCCGATACAAAAACTGAATTAAAGCCCAAGTTATATATGCTTTGGTGCTAGATTTATTGGTGCTACATGTTTAATAATTCTTGGACTCCTAAATTGTCTAGCAAGAAGATATCAGTTATATGAGAGATTTAGTGCATGTTTTCAGAATATTTCAAGAACCTTGGAAAACTAGGTCTGGTCTGCTTTGAAGAAAGCGAAATTGAATTGTAGTATCGCTTGAAGATTCAAGTCAAGTATCACCAAAAACATGACCTACCACACTATGTCACGTTCCGATCTTCACTTTGAACTGCGTGAATTTCGGAGAAAAGAAAGATTCAAAACAGAGTCGAAAACTGCTGCTTAGCGTTAAACGGAGAGAAGTCAAGATTGTCCTCATTTACAAAGTGATCAGATTAATCCACACGAGGCTTTCTTAGAGAGGCCCAAATGAGCACAATAAAGAGAAAAGCTGAAAATGTTTTGATTTTGTTTTGCTTCCAAGTTTTCCGAGCATTGCATGCGATTTTGATCGTAAATCTGTAGATCGTAACTGGTACGATCATGAGTTTGTTGCGGTTCTTTGAATGTAGATCTACGGGGAGGGATACTACCTGAGTTTGAGGCTCGAAAAACAAAAGCAAAACAGAATGGAGTAGATAACGGTGAACTGAGCAAACCTGCAGATCAATTCATCGAACGGGCTATAGCTAGAGGATTGGACGTGGTGACTTTCCTGGTCCGCATATCCATAGAAACGAGAACAAGAGTTAATGAAACGTTTACCTCGCGCTATAATTGTGTGTTTTCAACGACAGAACGTTATTTGACGTCCACGTGACAACATCTGGAAAGTGTTTCTCCGTAGAACTCTTCAGATCAACAGATGATCTTTCTCCAGCCAACGGAACATTTTTATCCAATTAAGTGATCATTTTGATATTTTAATACCACAGACTATAGCTGTTGTTTGTACAATTTGTTAAGGTGCTATTTTGTTGCGAGAAATAGGAATAGTAAAATGTGGAGAGTTTCTTGAAAACGGGATTACCTTCAGTTTGACCCAGTTACCCGGAATTCTTCGGTGAAGAGTGAAAAGACGTGCAGTTAAAGTGTGATTAAGAAATTGAAGTTTTTACATTTTTCCCATAAAGTTTTAGATGCTTTTATGTGTTTTTTAATTAATAATACTGATAACTTCGGTCACACTAGAATGTAATTTTGTGAAATTGACAGTGTCTTCTTTATTCCAATTTGTTTTAATAGATTTGAGACAAACAAGGAGAACTTCAGGAAGGAGAAAATAAATTTAATTAATCCGAAACAAAACCCCTTATCATGGGTTCTGGAGTTCGATCCTTTTTGTTGATTGCTGGTGAGTTTTTAAATAGAGTACAAATTTGATAAACGCGACTAAAGGAAACTGTGGCTTGCGCTATAGCTGAGGTTGGAAGGAAGAGAGAGAGAAAGTACATACTCGTTTTACACCCCTATTTCGGCTATCACTCTACATATCATATATATGCACGAACAGATGAATCTTATTCCTTGCTAAAAATGTTTGAAATTTTCAACTGGGTTTTCTTACACTCTGTGTGCTTGCCCGCAGCTAGTTGCGACTATTAAGGGTTGCAATTATCGAGTACTTATATTGTAAATATTACCAGTTAAATATTTCGAACAATTGCTTCAAACACAATTGATTCGCTTTCATTTGACGAAGCATTTCGTTATTTTGCAAAATACTTGTTACATTTTATATGCTGACACTCGTGTCGCATTGTTAATAATTTAGAAAGTTATGAACTAGTACAAGAGTTTTGTTTAGCCATTTGATATCATTTTAACAACATGCGGAAAGTAAAGCAAATTCCTCAACAAAAATATGATAAGCTGTTAAAATGCCAAGAAATGGCACGAGCCATGCGAAATCCTTAAAAGAAATAAACGATTATAGAATAAACGATGATTCAATCGTTTCAATAAACCATGACGGCACGTCTTCGAAAATCAAAAAGAAAAGTATTGAATTGAAAAGATTACGAACTCTGACCATGAAGCTCATAAAGCTGAAGATAATCCGGGATCATCATTAAAATATCAATTTAGTTGAAAGCTGTATAAGTGCTAAAACACACGATGAGCAACAGATAATCATGAAAAGAAAAATGTCTGGAGAAGGTATGGTTCGTGACCTGAGGTACTAGAGGTACTAGATTTTCTAATTGTCATATTAGCAGTTAATTAAACTCACCACCAATACATACCAATTGTAGAAAACGATTGGGGTGTTTCCGTTGACCGAGTTTGGATTGGAATCAATTAATCACATCGTCGATGACAGTGACTGTTCATTCACTTTTCTTGGCATGTCATTCATCGCAACAGGTAGCGTCGTCTTCACAGAGCTCGTCTTGCTATTTCAAAGTTGTCTGTTACTTTACTTCATGCCCTTGAGCGACTAATCACGACAAATCTCCGTTAAGTAATACGAAAACTTGTTAGAGATGAACTGAAAGGTCATTAACTCTACTTTAGCTTGTACTTTCTTTTGGCTCAATGCCAAATCCAAATCTGAATCCGAAACCAAGCTGTATCGAACTTGAATAAAAAATTGTCTTGAAAGTTGTTGAGACATGGACTGGGTGGAGACTGGTTTCCTTCAAAGTGCGTACCTAATAAAATCGCACATTAAGATATGGTCATAGATACTATATGATCATTAGACGACCATCAAGTCTACGTCTCGAACTCCCGAAGCGGAGCGTATCTAATGTGCAGCTATCTTGGTTTCATTTCTACCTAATTACCCTAATTTAAAATTATACATTTCTTTAAGGTGGTAACTCCTTCTACGATAAACCGGCTTTGATAACTGGCAGAGAAACTTCCTTTCCTGCATTTAATTAAACTATTACCAGAAACGAAAGATTTACCTGGTATGAGTGAAATTTAATGGAAATAATTAAGAATATTATTTGATATTTAATATAACATTTTAATTATATACGAATGACTGTGGAAATCATTGACGAACGCCGGAAATAGGTTCTGTTTACTTAATTTTTGACACTCTGGTGACAGAAACAAAACGCATAAAAATGAAAGTTTCACAGAAAATCGAACTTATTTTGTGACTTTAAAACGTAGAAACTCAAGGAATCCACAGAGATATCATGTGACCAAGAAAAAATGCCACTGATGCACCTTTCTACAAATTCCCAAATTCACACACAACATCCAAAGCTAGATAATCAAATCAATACGCTTCGGATTATTGGTATTCGTGATGATGAATGAGCTCCACGGATTACGTGTTCAAGGGAAGATTCTTCTTGTCCACGAATAAATATTTGGGTTTATTTTTGCATTCCATCATTTTCTATACTGGTTTCAAAATGTTTCCTCTTCCGGCTGTGTCAGTTGCACGTACATCGGATTTTTGTATGCTAATCACTGTGTACAATTCATTTTGTTATAATGTTGCGTCTCTGTTCCTGACAACTCGTCCAGAGGACAATTGTCAAAGTGGACCACATCTTCTATTTTCCCAAAGCTATCAATGTGACAAGGCTTAACCTGGTAAGTTGATGTCCTTTCGCTCCCATTCCAAGGATACCTGTTAGCGAAAGGTTGTTGTGGAGCCACTTCGATGGAATGAATCCTTTTTTGTCACCTATTCACCACCAGAATTGTTAGTTTTCGAGACTATTCACTTGTTAAAGGACTAAACCCGCAAATAGAGTTCCACAATCAACGTGAGTTTCACGCTCCTGATTGTTCAGTCCTTGCATATCAGATAATAACTACCAGGAACAGAAATTCATTAGTCCAACTGGATACAAGGAATTCAACTCAACAACGAATGTAAAGTTGATAATTGGGTCATTATTAATGCAAACAGGTGTGTGTTGTGTTATAGCACGTGCTCATGTCTATCTGTCTTATTTGAGGTTATCTGTTGTTGGATGGAATTAAACAATTTTGAATTAATTCGGATTCTCATAGTGCTTATGAAATATGCAGTTTGGGTTGAATAAAAAATAGGATAATTACTTAAGCCCGAAATTCATGATATAATTGTGAAGTTCTATAGATGTCAAATAAAGAAGTTTTCTATATAACTGTCTTGATTTGCTAAGGTTTTAAATATTAATAAACGAAACGAAATCAGTATGAAAGAATTAATTTAGTTTTGACAGTTAAAGTTATAAAGTCATGTTTCATAATAGTCGATCGAGATTTTACTTTTATTGTTTGCTTGGGACAAATAAATTGTTATCATTGAAGCACAAGGTTAGATTCAAGCACAAAGACATATAGAGGAAATACAATTTTTGAGCTTTTAGAAGTTAATAATTGCTTTTTTTCGTTGATCCAAAAACAGATCAAAAGCTTTTATTATAAGAAACATGATTTGCTACCAAAAGGTGAAATAATCTTTGATCTATATAAGTAGCCAAATCATGAAAGGTTTCACTAGCATCCGGAATAGTAGATTCAATAGCAGTTGATCAATGTTTTCCGTTGAAAGCAACCTGAGGCTAAAGACCATGTGTGGCCGACTTTTCCGCATACGAATGTTTTCCTTATCACAAAGAAAATGAAGGTTTAAACTGATGACAGATAGGTCATAACGCCGATGAATACAATCCGATCTGCTTTGCATATGCAGACAAAGACATGCCGTTGTGATAATTTTGAAGTCTGACCATTGCAGGCGTATGAATCAAACTAGTATTGTCAGGTTTCGCTTGAAACTGGGTTCTGATCCCGTAGTGAACCAAATTCTGAATTTAGGTTTAGTGTCGAACGATCAACAGATTAAATGACTTTGTGCTTTCAACTCAAACGGTTTGAATCATTTATACAATACAATTACTACATTCCTTTGAGACAAACATACGAGCATAGAATAAGATTGGATATTACTTCACATTTTTGTTTATATGAAATTTTTAGCACAAGCCCCATATATTTTATCTGTAGTTAATTAGCAAAAATGAAATTGAAAAACTCTGTATCTGACTAGATCACACACATGATATTGACATTTGGTCCAATTAAACCTCCTACATCGTGCAGATCAAGTGATTTAATTAAAACAACTCTATGTAGGTTTATTAAACTAGGAGCAAATAATTAATTTTGATTTCATCCAATTCGAAAAAAGTGTTGTTCATTTTTCTTGCTTAAGGGCTAATGTTTCTCCTTGTATCTCTTAGCCACATAACTGGACGTGATTGTCAGGTTTATAAGAAGAAAATATCAACATATGATCAAAACAGTTGCACTCATTTCATAAGCTTATTAACCACATGGGATTCAATTAAGGTTTACTTGTCAAATAATAAAAAGTCTTCAAAATGACCTCCAATAGCTTTTCTGTCAATATCGCCAAGTTGTCCACCTATTTTAATCAAGTATTCACTGTCAGAATATCGGTAATTTATTATGAAAATTATAGTTCAATTTCAATAACGAACGTCTAACAGAAGATTTACATAGAAGTCATATCCAAATGATTGGTCGATTTACCAATCTGCATCGACAGTAACATAATAATAAGAGGAGAGTTTGAGGAGAGTTGCTTAAAATTCGGGTTACATTAAACTAGAAAATCGAAAAAATTGAGCCTCAATTGATGAAATTACCGACTTTTTTTCGAATCGATCCGTTTATTGGAGAAGTGCGCCATGATTGAATCATTTAACATGAGTACAAAAATAAATCGTTTATTTTATGCGAATCTTAGAAAAAATTCAACTAAAGAAAAAGAAATTAGCGATTTTGTTGGGCAACCTGTTTGCAATTTCGTAGGTTGGCAGGAGCGTAATCATACCGGAACGCGGATGGCACAAAACGATTTTAAATTTCGTAATAGAAGTTGTGATTTCAATTTAATGGCGAATTGTAAATGCTGAAAGATGAAGACAACAATATAATTTGATGTGAACAGCAAAACCCGATTCGTTATTTGGTGATTTAACACTAGAGCTAAGCGAATCCGACAGTTGACCCAGCAAGTTCACAAACTCATTCATAGGGTTAACGTAATTTTTTGGGCGGGAAACCGAATTCCGGTGTTGATCACGAGTAAGGAAGCGGAAAAAGACTTTCTTCGAAAACGTTACAGACGCCTCGACGTTCCGCTTTTTAACTGAATTCACTACGAGTGGGCTTAATGTTGCAGAAAACCCAAAACTTTTCATTAAACCTTCATAATCATACCCAATGGCATCTTCGAGCTATTCCTCTAATTAAGACCTTTGAAGGCTTTTATTTTTCGCAAAAGCGTATATTTTAAATCCATCTATGCGGCATTCTGAGATTTCAATTATCTACAAAATTATCATAGAAATCAGGTTCAATGGCAAGAGGTATTCCTGAGACACTGGGCAACTTTCTTTCAACTTTAGAAAACATGTAATAAAGCGGTTTTAATAGTTTTCTAAGAGTTTACTTGTCAACATTTTTAGCTTTCTTGAATGATTCAATTGCAAATTGTCTTATAACTGGTTCTTGAGAAACTGTAGAAAAGAGGAAATCTATTAGATTTACGATCTAAAATGAAAACCCGTTCATGTGATTTTTGCTTTGAAGAGAGTAACACATAAGAAATCTATTCGCATCGAATTTAAAAAAAATCATGTAAATTTTCCGGCAAAAGTTTGTTCTTTTGTGGCAACATTCCGACTTTCAGCAATCCAAGATCTTGTCAATTGAGTTCTACTTTTTTAGTAAAAGTGCTCTACTTTGAACATAGTTCATTCAATAGAAAATCTGTTCAATACATATATCATCAAAGTCATTTGAGCTGTGGAATTTTTATTGAAAATGATACCATTGCAAGGTGCTGGTATGTTTAACGTACACCAATTGAGGTTCAATGAATCAGAGATCAATCAATGTATATAACTAATAAATCTAATCACAAGAATCAATTGATATATATATCTAATTGATTTTTGATCAATTGGAAAGCGAATTACAAGGAGTGTATGTTTGAAAACTCCGAGGACATGCAATTTTCCCGTGAGCTTTCTATTCAAAGTACCATAAAATAAGTGAAACCAAATTAATTTATTTTTTAGAATGGAGAACAGGAGAATTTTAGTTAGTTTGACTGATTAACATGGATAATTACGTACTTTGAATATTATCGAACTTTTACAAAATAAATTTGTATTTGTTCGCTTGCAATCAGGTGTATTTGGGGAATATCCGAATTCAATTAAAATCACATACTTTCATGGTGTTGTAGATTAATTTGAAATTTTGTTCGCCATTCAAGTGGAAAGTGTTAAATTGAACGCAATCTTTTCCGGTTTTACGGATAATCCGATGTTTGGGCATGTCTACAGGATATGTGAATTTGTTTTATTTGTAAATCCATAGTAGCAAATAAATTTTATTTATTTGAAACTTATTTATTTGATTTGAATTTGATTGCATTCTCATTGAAAAGTAAATGGTTATAAATACGGAAATCATTGACAAAGATTTTCGTATTGATTTCTCGATTCCAATCACTAAGAAACTCTTAAATTCTGAAATGAAACCTTGAAACTTACCTAGTATCTATATATCAAGTTTCATGGCTTTGAAAGAATTTCGATGGTGACTTACCGGTCATGCTTGGAAATTTTTAAAGTAACTCATTTTTACTATAAAACACACGTTCACGTACCTGAAAAGAATCGAGAAAAATTGAATAATTTTACGAATTTAATTATGTGAAAATGACTTGTAATTATGAGAAATACTCAAGTAACCATTCAAAATACTAAGTTGAGGGTTGAATAAAACGACGTTTGTACTACAGTTTCTCGTTTATATAGAATGTGGTCTTTAAAATTCGCAGCAGTTTTATTGTCTGGATATTTTGTTTGTGATACTGTCACGTTACCGTCACGGAA
Source organism: Chrysops caecutiens (assembly GCA_963971475.1). Lineage (NCBI taxonomy): Eukaryota > Metazoa > Arthropoda > Insecta > Diptera > Tabanidae > Chrysops > Chrysops caecutiens. The sequence goes on along the minus strand of OZ020569.1, from coordinate 1,279,041 downwards.
CATGTCCAAAGCTTCGTGGTGAATGTACCTGCAAACAGCATCTACAACAGGTCGCCTTTACGGTTAAGTGTTTAATTGAAATCACTTTTGTTTGAGACCATTTTGAAAGACCACGAAATCACGTTTTTACTGCAGCCAACTTCAGCTATTCCAACGGACGATATCCGTAAAAAGTGAAAAGGCTTGTTCATACTAAGAGATATGAATAAAAACACGAGGGAATGTTTGCAAATAAAAAATGCCATCGACACCGACTGACGACTGATTCTGTTTGCAGAAGGAAAGACTGCAAAAGTGGAAAATCTACGAAATTCATAGAAAGTTATATTCGTGCAACAGATTGGTCAGGTGGAATGTTTGGGCTGGCTCAAGGTGAAGCCGCAAGGTAAAGAGATTTGATTCTTGAAATTTTCATTGTTTCCACTAATGGTAGGTTCTTCTGGGAAAAAGTTTTTTGTAATCGAATAAATAACAAATGATTGTATTCTTTAACAACTCAGGCACACTTCCATAAACGAACATTACTAGATGCTTACGTTAAGAAGATGATACACCAAATTAGATACAATTAGATACATAACTTGTAAGTCTGGTAATTCAGAAATCAAACCTGATTCGATTCGTTTAATTAGAATTCTCAGACAGACAGTTGATTAAAGCTCAACAATCAAAAATCTTACAGAAATATATACGACTTTCAAATGACCTCCAATGTAAGTAAAATTTTCCACGAAAACGCCTTCTTAGGGAAAATTATTGCTCTCTTACGATTTTCCCTTCGATTCAACTCAATGCCTAACAAAAGTGGGAAAATATTTAGTTTTTATCAAATTTCACGATTAGGTTTCGGTTCAATTTGCGAACGACTTAATTATGAAAACAGAAAAATCGATTCTTTTAAAAAACGTAAAGGAAAATAGATCGTTTAGGTTCAAATGCATCCTGTCTATGAGTCAATAATGGCGAAGTTATTTATAATTTTTCAAATTCAGCTTTTTGTGCTGAAAGCTAGAGAGATAACGCAATCTTTAGTCACGAGGAGACTAAAAACTTTAATCGTGTCTCAGATTCAAAACATTTTCAGTTTCAATTAATTATTAAAAATTAACAAAATTTATCATTTCAAATGTTTTATTTCGGTTGTTGTTTCGCACCATAACGAATCATTCAAGGTGTCACAATGACGAACTCTTGACACCGAAATGTTTATATTTCTGTTCGAATTTTTTGCATTTCAGTGGAAAATTGTGAAACCAATTTGAATCGCTTAATGAGTTCTTTCAAATTCCTTCAACTCACTTTGATTATTTCGAATAAGTGTCTGTGTAACCAATTACCAAGTTTAGGTGAAATGAATAAGGAAATGTTATCCCTTTTCACGCCAGATAACACAAAACTTTTAAAAGAGAAACAAAATCATACAGAATTTTCAGGTGACGAAAATGCTTTCAGTAAATGCAAATTTTATCTAACTACATTTACCGCATTTCCCAGGAGATTTGTTGTCTTACCATTTCTTTCAAAACACTTAGATAATCTACTTTGCTTATGAACCACTCTCAAGTAGGGTTAATTTGAATGATACTGCCATCAATTGAATTGAAAATGTCTTACTTATTCGTAATACAGAGTCATGACGTTATTGACAATTTTATATTTTGGTCCATTAGTAAATTGAATTTGGTTCGAATTAACACTTGTTAATTAAGAAAACTGGAAACAGTTGAGGGTAAGGTAGCAACTAAACTATAGTAGTTAGGCAAGTTTTGCAAATCCTAACAGCACTCACTCCGTTTAGGTCAAGATCGGAAAATCGCACTTTAAACGATATCGATCAAATAAAATTATTCAATTAAAATTGAATCGTACTTCCTTCAATTTGTAATTTTCACGAAAAAATGCACTTAAACCGTGAAAAATAAGACAATATAATTTTTCCCACAAGTTTTCAATTGAATGTGTAGCTAAAGTTTAATTATTGTTTGCTTAAAACGAAAATATTAAATTGACTTTAGTACGCTAACTAAGTGCTTGATTACGTAAAATTTTTCGCCCATGCATTCTACAAAGACCTTGCTGTAATTGTTTTAAGACTACCTAAATTTGACTTAATCAGTGGGTTTTGAAGAACCTTTTTGTTAAATCCGCCAAACTGTGCTTGATCTCAATACTTCAGTTTAATAATATGTATTTTTTAGTGTTTACCACACGGTCAGGGGTCTTTAGCGAGAAGGTGCTAAGACGTATTTTGTATTCTTTGCTCTGAAAACTTGTGACTAATATTAGTTGAAAGTTATATTAGCATAACATAATGAAGTTTTCACGGCGTCAATTGGTGCTTGAGAAAATGAAAGTACACTCGACTCTTGAATTCAGATTGAAATTGAGCAAATCATATGAGTCTAATTCATATTTATTATGACACAGACGGTGGAAAATAGACAGCATATTAGGTATCGGTTTTTTCAAATACATTTTCAGAAGATTTTCAAAAATGTTTCGGTGCAAATATAAACAACTTCTTCATTACACTTAGTTAGTTTTCAGGTGATGATTGTGGAATATATTGAAAATTTTCCAATTGCATAGAACCTACAGGATCCCTTGCGATAGGGAGACCTTGACATTAACAGTTTCCGTAAGAATTTCCGGGGTCAGGGTGCAGTTATCCGATAAATCTTGAGAGCGAAAACTGAATTAATTGAATTTTTTACATAATTTTTTTAATTAAACTATCAATAAAATCACATGAACTTTGAATTTCTAGAAGCAAGATCCATAATAGCGCAATTAATTTGAGTTTTGTTTAATTTTAAATTTTTTCACGACTCGTTCAAGGTATATCATGACCAAAAAATTTATTTTATAAACACAAACGGATATAAGGAAAATTCATGATAATTTTTCAGAAATTTTGGTTATCCTCTTTATAGTTATGCCAATTGAAGCAGTATCACTTCAAATAAAACTGTCCTTGCAATGGCCTAGTTTACATGAAGTTACAAAATATTCCTATGGAAACAATAGTACTTCGACATCCCAAACTGCCAAAACTCCAATACAACAAAGACAACTTTCTCCCCTGACCCAACTAATGTAAATTACAAGAATATATTTGTCTTCTATGAAAAAATGAATAAAATGAAAAATAGGAATACAAAGAGTCAAGGTGTGAGATAATAACCAGAATTTGCATTTTACTTGAATATGCAGCACGGAATGCAATACATCATTTTTATAATTTTATGTAGGAAAACTTTACAAACAATGTGCTTTATAAAATTTTCAAATTTGACGCGAAAACCTCTTCACTTTCTTTGATACGTGAAGTGAAACAACCGGTAATAATCAGTAAAAGCCCACCTGCTGATCATACAAATTAAGCTGTACGCTTCGTGAAAATTGGAAAATTTCCAAAAAGAAGTTTTACTTTCCATCACATAAATATTTGTTTTCTTATATTTTCCGTTTTTGGCTGCACACAACATGGCTTTTCCAAGCATAAGACAATTCACTTTTCATGAAGTTCGAGAGTCAATTTGGCAAAATATAAAACCCGCCATCAAAAACTTCCAGGCTATCATGTTTTCCACTGAAAAGAGCCACTGTAAGTGAGAATCTGTGAATCTTCCACTTCCAACCATTGAATCGAATTGTATGCAAATCAATCAGTTAAAAGAGCCTTTGATTTGGGTTTAAAATGCACTTACGAAGCGTTTACTTTTCAATTACTCTCCTCACATCGTTAACCCCAAACCTCACAAAATTGTATCGACAATTATTGGAGCAACACTAGTAATGGTACGCTTGTTATGAAGTGCAAATATTTTGGCCGTGTCAGTGGTTAATGGTTTGTTGCTCAAAAAATCTTTCGTCAAGTGCAATGTACTGTAGAGTGTCGTCCAGTTGTCCGTGCGGAACATACGGATATGAAACGACCATGCTTCCAAGCAAATCCCTCAATTTAATAAAATCCAATAAAATATTTTATAAGTGGATAAAAATATTTCTTAATTAAACAGTTGTTACCCAACGTACTGCCGCAATTAATTGTTAAATATAGTTGCATAGTCTTGCTTCTCCGGCAATGTTTTGCATGAATAAAAGTGCATTCTGAATTTGTTCAAAGTAGAGTGGATAGCACATACGTCCGTACCACGAAACACTCGTGAAAGCGTGAATGCTTAGGATTGAGTGAATGCCATAAACTTGTGACCGGAACATTACGAAACTGACTTCTTTGTCAACATCACATGGTTTCTATTTTGAGTGCAACAGATATTGTCTCAGTAGCTCAAAGAACGGCTTGTTAATTCATGGATCGCCCTTTCATATCCATTGGCTTATTATATAAGGCTATATATCTAAATTTTTGAGTTACAAATCAAATTACGAAACATAGAATAGGAAGTTATTGGGTACTCTACACTGACTATGACAAGCACAATAGTTTTTGATCACTTGTCAGAACAAACAACTCTACACGAAAGAATCTAGAATCGTGACAGAAATTAATTGAATTGAAAGTGATTTGACCACCACATTTTAAGTTTAAGGTTTAAATTTTCTTCCGGGTTTGAAAAAAATTGATTCAAATTGTCAAAACGCATAGCAATCTTTGAGGTACACTGATCTGACCTTAAATTGGATAATGACATGATCAGAGATTACTTTCACTTACAAGGATTGTTATGAAATAACACACATGTTGTCCTCGACGCTACAATAATATTAAAACATTTCCTTTATGAGTACTTCATTGTATTTATGATTGACATTTAATTTAAAGGTGAAGTGATGGTTGAGTATTGATATTACATCGATAACCCATTAAACTTGAAAGCAGAATTGTGACACAACGTTTCCAGTGAAAGTGAGAAATTTAATTTCATATACAAAACTCAAATATGCGAAAACATTTCTACATGACTTTTTATTTCATAAAGATATCAGCTCAATTACTATACAACAATCACTACGTTACATCACGATATGTAACTGAATCTTTGTCTGACCATATCACTCCTGCAGATGCAAAACCTGAGACGATATGAATTGGTCAACTTAATGTAATCAGCTCCGATAGTGGTAGTGTCCATTACAGGAGTGGCGAAACACTTTTTCCAAAGTTACAATATTGCAATTGTATACAATCATTGGAATCGAACATTTCAAACCTGGACTTATTCTCCAAAGTTTAGTATCCACTAACGGCTATAGATCTACTGCCTGTCGCAAATAATGAAAATGTTGGGAGCTTTTATAATAGGATTTAAGAAGCAATTACTGTCTTCAACATTTCAGTTGAATACTTGAATTAGCTATACTTCAACGAAACACTTACGGAATGCGACAAAGAAAAGTGAATGAATGCAAAAATACACGTTGAAAACTGACACAAGTCCTTGGACTTTCAGTTAATTACAACCCTCGAAATTTTTCATTTGCATAAGTCGTGAACCAGTCTATGCAGTCTAAATATCGATTGAAATCTGCTGGACAAAGAAAACAAATTTATGGAGCTTTTCTTGGTCATTGTTGCAATTCACGATTTGAGCCCAAAGAGATTAATATGTGGAACTGCGATTGTTTCAACGGAAAACAAATTAAAGCAATAACATGCGCTTCCTCGTAGTTGAAATGAGTTTTTCCTATATGAAGCTTGCACAGATTATTTTCCTTAAACATACACGAGTTGCGTCTGTCCACGGTCGAATAACAAGGCCAAGTTTAATCAGATAATATGAAGGTCTTCAAAGAGCAGACCAAAATGGACGGAGCAAACTAGAAAGCTTAACACACTAAAAACTCCAATAATTCAAAAGAAATTCATTTTTCTTTTCTTGCTACTGCCATCCACAAAGCTGAATTTCAGGTGCAAGAGGTACCTCAAATTTGTAGGCATTCAACAAACTTACAACAAACTTCAACTTACAAATGAACAATAGTGGAGCCTGTCCAACGAACTTAAAGTTCTTGAAAATTTTATGACAAGGTTACAGTCGGCGGCTTTATTATGCATATTTATTTATCTATTATGTTTATCTATGAAATGCATTTGACGTTCAGAGAACATAAATTCGCTACAAAGCAACCCTTGTTGAGTGGATTTACGAGGGGTTATAGCACAGGAACTCTTTCATGTCATAATATTGCTGAAATTTCTAAGTTCAATTAGGCTTTAATAGCATAGTGAAAGTAAGCTTTTCATTTTGGTACATTGAGCTTTGGCCATTCTTATCAAATTCGGAGCAAAGCAACAGGTGTCCAGGCACAAGTCGCCTTTCATAACTAAACCTCAGTTAGGAATTGTTTCTTATTAACCATAAGAAATTCGAAATGAAAATCAGAACTTTATGTAAGCGATAATTCACTGATTTTTTCGATTATCCATTATTTGAGGATTAAGAAAATTTCATTGAAAAAAGTGTTTTCTTTTCACACTAAATAGTTTCGAAAAACATTCTCTTTTATTTCTTCACCAAATGAAATTTATGCTGATTTCATTTTGATCTATTAAATTAAAAAATAATTTTGCAGTTGATCGCTTTGAAGATTCATTCATGAATCTTTCGAAAGGGCTTTCGTTTTCAGACCATATAATCGTATGTTATTTTTGTTGCTCTTACCACCTCTCATTCAGAATAAATTCTATTCTATAGTTATCAGTGACTCGGAATTCGAAGAAATGACATAACAGCATTGATTCGCTGGATACAATTCAAATTGGTGCTGGTTAAACTGTTGCCGATAACTAATAACTAATCAACACAATCTCAATCTAGAGGTCGAATGCCAAAGTTTGGACAAGTTCGATTGGAATGTTTTTATCTGAACTTTTTCGTGGATCTGCTTACAAAACCCAATAATTGATTTGAAATTATTGGCAAGTTTTTTGCTTAACAAGATCTCAGTGTCTTTCAATTACATTTTGTTTATTAATGAATTGAACGTGACTTCAAGAGTTGCGCAAAACCTTGAATTTGATGGTGGATACTGTCTCATATTGCATGCACTAAACTGCAAAAACTTTCATGTCAATTTTTCAACTATAACAATTATAATCAATGCTTTTAGCCATAATCGTCTAAATGGGCAAATGTTTTTGTGAAGTAACAATCGATCTACTGATCGTTTATTAATCAACTTACAATTAATCATTCGAAAAAAGTTCCCTAAAAATTTCCAAATAAACAAAAATTCAGTTTAAACATGAAATTTATACACGAAGTGACTCTTAAAATTACTTAATGCTATAACTTTTCCAAACCTTTGAACCGTGACAAACAGTTTAGCTTTTGCAGGAATGAGTAGGAAGGATTCAGAACTTTAAGAAAAACATGTAAAACTATTCGAGTTAAAATTATTCGCATTTCTTTCTTTGATTTCCCTGGTCTTAACTGCAAATTACTAATTAATTTAATTACTGAAAACGGTGTAAATATTTCGAGAAAATCATGTTAATTATTATCATATCATTTCACTTGGGAAAGTTATGGAAATAGAGCAGTGAAATTCAGAGAATGCAATGAGGCTTAATCAAATTGCTATTGGATATTTTCATAACACTTGACTAGAGTAAACCACATCAAAGGTGCCACCACGCTCTCAATTCCCTTTCTTCTCCTCCTTGGGTATTCCGAAAATGCTGCAAGGTTTTGCGGAATTATTTTATAGCAAATTGCACTTTATATATTTTTTTGTTAATCCAAAAACGGTTATAAGCCGAGTAGTCGTGAACAAGAGTATATGCATGGTGATGTAAACCGTCGATGTCGAGCAAGATACACGGCACGAATTCCTTTATATGTTCACGTGCAAGAATTTCTTGTTGAGCAGCTCACAGTTCTCCAGATGTTTCTAAATCCTAAGCTAAACTCAACTTTGTTATCTAAAAGACATAAGAGACCTAGACTAGACTAACACTTTCCTAGCATCAGGTTCAAATCAGATCTTAATGTCGGTGATTCATTTATTCAGGTGGCATAATGGACCTCCATTGCTTCGAACGACTGGCTACCTCGTTCAAAGGGTCTCCCCAGTTTCTTCGCCTGTAGCTTGATCTCAATACCATTACATGATCGTAACTCCATCTGACACACGTTTTTGTGTCATTCCGATTACATGAGAACGCGGATTACAGCACGAAGAAAATATATTTCTTGCTGCATACTATGTAGTTTTCCTTGCACTGGTCATGTGATTTGCGCTCATCGATTTACAAAAACGCAAACTATATCAAACCACGCGAAAACTATAGAAAATTGTTTATTTCATAGTTTTATACATAACAACATAAAATTACAAAAATTTTTTAACGTCCAATTAAATGTTTTGAATTTCAATCCATGAACGGCGTCCAAATGAAATAACATCTTAAACACAACAAGATGACTGACTACGTATGTATTATCTTGATTTTGTCTTCTTGTAATCTATGCCAACTACTCGTATCTTGATCACCACAAGAATTTGAAAACTGTGACTGCTCTTTGGAGATCAATTAATACGTTTTGATACCCTTCAAGTAAAACTTAGATGTGTGGTCAGGTATTGATATGAAAGTTGATATGATTTCTTAACGCATTTCAATGAATCAAAATAGTTATGTCTTTGAACGCATCTAGGTGTCAAGGATGTTTGTGAAAATAATTATTATTTTGTCATCTTATTCTGTAACTTTTATAATAAGTTAGCAAGCAAATAATATTAGAACGTTACGCTTCGTTTGATCCCTAGTATTTGAGGAAAAAGTAATAAAACGTATTACAACGTAATCAATGTGATTCTGAAGGTAAAATTACCAACAGTAAAAAGAGAAATTAATGCATCCACATAATGCACCACTTTTACTTGGAATTATTGCACTATGCCATAAGAAATATATAAAACAAAATAAGTCACGGATGATCGCAAAGACTTTATAAAATTTTCAGTTTACAGTGCACACTCTACCGTGAGTTATTTAATAATTACCTGACATTAATTATCGTGATTAGTTTGTATTTTTTACAACGGTAAATTTATATAACTAATGAGAGCTTTCTTAACAATTGAACTTTATATAACTTTTCTGGACTTTTTTAGATTCTTAAGACATTAAGTTAAGTGAAGTCTCTGAATTATAATTTAAATATTTGTTCAAGTTGACTTTTTGATGTAATTCACATTATGGTAATTTACGAGACGAACTAAGATGTTGAAGCGCTAGATAAATTACAATGCACAAATCAGAGTGTTAAATAATCCTTAGAAGTAAATTCTACTGTAAAACGTGAAAAATTATGATTCACCATTAGTTATCCATTACGTCCAAGTTTCAGGATTAACGAACATACTTACTTATCATCAAATTCTGTATGTTTTTGCATTTTAATACATTTGACAATTTATGCAATTCAAGAAATTCAATCGAATTTTATTTTCAGTAATCAAACTGGTTTTGATTTCACTTCAAAATACTATAAGTGAAATGGAAATAAATGCAACTTTTACAAATGTGAATGTTTGCGCTGAAACATAAAATCAATTCAAATTACGAATATATGAGCTGAATAAGAAAATTGAGCCGCAAGAATTATAATCTTTAAAATCGAGGATTTATGTAGAATTTAATACCGGATTATATGAACTGAATCGAATTATGTACTGCAAACCACTTCAATAACTATGTAAATAGGTTTTCAAGAAGTTGTGTGAGGTGATGGAATTTTAAAAATCTAACTAAATTTTGTGTGACTTTATTACATATGAAATATAGTTATTTACATATGAAAGACGAAAAGAGGGTTAAATCTGAAAACCGCATCTAATCACAATCAATTTAATTAATACCATGCAATAATTATCTGATCGATATAATAATGAAATCATTTGCATCAGCGGTAATATCTAAGTATCGGAAAAGCAAATTATATGAGAAAAGTTGAAAATTAGAGTGTCCTGTTGTATGGGACGTAATGACCCAACGTACAACTTCAATGAATCCTAAGAGAATTATCCTATCGCTTTTAAGCAAATGAAACGTCGGAGATGCAAAACTTTCTCCCCTTTCTGTTTTCGAGGGTAACTTTGGTAGAGTGTAATTAAATTTGGTTAAAACTTCAACTAATTAAAGTGATTTGCAATGCAACATCAAGTCCAAGAGTCGTTACCTGGAAGGTATCTACTGCCAGCATGGCACAACGGGTGCCTCTAAAGACATTTCCGTAGATGCTGCAGATTAGATATTACAATAAACGTAAATTGACAATATCAGGATATTGGAACAATCTACAGAAAATCTTTGACATAAATACCTATCGAGAATTTGCATCTTTGAGACACAGATATCTGTTTACGTGCACTTGTGCATTTATATCTGAATTTAGAGTGGATTTAGTTCCATAGATACAGGTTGGAATTTGTTAAAGCTATTGTCACAAATACATAGTACTAGTACACTTTCTCATAAATTTAAAACGAAACTAGTTTTCTAGAAATTGTAGTGGGCCACGCAAAAGTTTAGATTTGTCGAAAAACGTATTCGACTTCTGGTTTAATTTACATTTAGTTTCGTAAATCTATTTTTATATTACTGAAATTTTTTTTTAAATTACCCGTAAATTTGAATTCGGAAATATCTGGAACAGGAACAATTCATATCTTAAATTTCTTTCCATGAAACAAGAAAATTTCAATCTATTCTGAAGTGACCGTAAAGCAGTTAAATATTTTATCCTATTCAGAATTTCTTAACAGTTTTTAAGGTTCAATTATGCCAACACTTCATAATAGGCAGCGAGCTTTAAGTATCAGAAATTCGGATACAGAGGCTTTAGCTCAACGTGGGTATATAATAGGCAGAAAAATTGGTAAAGGCAGTTATGCAACAGTAGTAACAGCTCAGTATATTGATTCACCTTCAAGACGTGTCAGTTTGGCGTGCAAAATTATCGACAAGAGTAAGGCTCCTTGTGACTTTTTGGAGAAATTTTTACCACGCGAACTAGATGTCATAACAAAAATCGAGCATAAAAATGTCATTCAGGTCCACAGCATCTTACAAAGGGGTCCAAAAATATATATTTTTATGCAGCATGCCGAAAATGGTGATCTATTAACGCATATAAAGAAACATGGCCCTATCCCAGAGCTACAGACGAAAATATGGTTTGCACAAATGGCTAGTGCAGTGCAATATTTACACAATCATGATATTGCTCACCGGGATCTGAAATGCGAAAATGTTTTGTTGTCATATCGTATGAGCGTCAAAATAGCCGACTTTGGATTCGCTCGAGATTGCATTGACTCCAAAGGAAATCAAATCTACTCAGAAACGTATTGTGGATCTGCAGCTTATGCTGCTCCAGAAGTCGTTAAAGGGGTTCCTTACGATGCAAAACTAGCTGACATCTGGTCGTTAGGTGTAATATTGTTCATAATGTTGAACGCAAAGATGCCTTTTGACGACACGAATATTCATAAGCTGTACGAAGATCAAATCAACAGAAACTATGCTTTTAGGCCGAAGATCGAGAAATCTCTATCGTTGCAGGCTAAGGCTGTAGTTGATGTTTTATTGGAACCCCAACCGATGCTGAGATGGTCACTGAATAATTGTTTGTCAACTCAATGGATTCAAAGGGAAGAAGTTACAAATGAACTTCTCGAGGACATTTACCCTAATGGCATTCTAAACGAAGCTTAACTTCGCAAAAACTTGAAATGTGCTTAAAACAATACAATCATTCCAAGCAGAAAAACTTACCTATTTCTTTTTTGTTAAATCTACCAAATTTCACTGATCTTTCATTTCTAGTTCTATACAAGGATAAAAAGTTAATTGAAAGTGATCATTTTTAATTCATTTTAAACAAAAAAAAGAGGTTTCCTTAGAATTTGAATAAAAATGTTTCGAGCTTGATCTTTAAAGAAAATAAATAAAAAAACAACCTCAATATTTTTTCCAGCATTGTTACCAGCAATACAGACAATCACAGTATCACCAGATTTAGGAGTCCGAAACACGACAACCAAATCACCAACAGAAAAGTTTATTCCATTAATTTACAATAAAACCACAGACGATACTATAAATATACCAGATCGATATAGAAGACTGATTCCATACATGACATTCTACATTCCAAATCAGTTTCCTATTAGTCAGCATTACAACTTCCTGCCAAATGTAAGTAGAGCTAGTGCCAAGAGTATTTTTGGCCTTAACGAACGTTTATCTACATCAAATCATTAAACTAACTGTCGAAAATCAATCAAAATCGATTTTGGTCACATTCAATATATTTCCCACTAATAAACAAAAATATGTTCACCTGCAATTACACACAATTACGATTATTTTCCATCCACGATAAATTGAAATTACAAAATTTAGACACGATTTTTGTGGTTTTTATTAAATTAGCATCAGCAACACGTACAACAGCAACCACTGACACCCTCAAGGCAAAAGCAAATAATTGCTGTCTATCAGCCGCAATCACATCAGCAACCACCATCTGAACCAGAGAATCAACCACATCAACAGCAACAACACCAACACCAACAACAACAAGTACAAAATTTGCGGTCACCAATATACGTTCCGGCCAGGTACTCTAATCAAAGGCCACATTATCAGACGATCATATACAACACAAGACACCAAACAGCGACTAATAAGCCCAGCCATGGCAACCAGCACATATATCCTCTTCAACCCCAAACAGACCGAGTACAAGTACCAGTCCCTGTTCCGTTCAAGGAGTCACATGTTATCAAGGCAAATAATTCAAATCAGAACTCATTTCGGTTCCTCTTTATTCAATAAATCAATTTAAATCACTCAATAATTTAAGCAAATTCAATTTTTAATTTCGGTCAATTAATTCAGGTACCCGTGCATGCTGCTGCTCATCAGCACCACCATCACCTTCATCAGCCGCTGCAACCGCAATTAACGAGCAAATTTAACTTGACTCCATTTTCTCCCGGTAATAAAATTCCAGGCCATTTCACACCGATTGTTTATCCAGAAGACGAGAATGGGATTCCTTTCTCTCCGAAAGTTAGTCCGGAACAGGAAAGTGTTAACGATGATAGCAGGGAGCAATACGGAGAGATAAGTCTGGATATTCCAAGTGAATCTGGTGTTCACAAATATCCTCCACAACCAGTTAATCAACAGATTCAAGTATTGCAGTTACAACCACAACCTTCACCGGGCAATTTCCGCCAACCACAGCGGGTATCTCTTCTACAACCACTTCAAATACATCCTTCACCCTCACCTACTCCAAGGTAAGCAAGTTCCTTCTATACTTTTTGGACAAATTCTATACTTTTGGACAACACAAATTTCACCTTAATATTTATCCTTGTTTTAGACCCGTGTTAACAATTGTTACTGAGTTCCCTATAACACATCAACAAAATAATAATCATCGTCATCAGTTGCAAGACGAACCTCCTCGTCATCAATTGCAAGACGAAACACCTCGTCATCAAATGACAAATGAGGAGAAATATGTAGCTTATCTACAGGAAAAAATAAAGCAGAGAGAGTTACAACGTAATTCACAGCTTCAACAGCAATCACAAAATCAGCAACAACAACACCATCAACAGCAACATCAGCAATTAGCACCGGCAACTAATCACGAGCAACATCGTCTGCTCCAACCTGTTCCACAAAACTATATTAATATCGTTAAGACAACGCGAATTCCAGATAACCATGCAACATACAACGAGAAAGAACCACAGCCACATATAGTGTACCCAATAAAGACAGATTTACCACGTGAATATGAGCATTTGTCGGAAAGTGAGGATGCACCTCCTGAACAAAGTCTAACCAGTAATACTAATGAGAGCGAGTAAGTATCGAATAAAATCATTCAATTGCCAGTACTCTGAATTTGAGTTTTTCTTTTAGTGGTGAATACATAAACTATCCGCATCTAGACCGATTACCCAATCAATCTCCATCACCGCGACCAAAACAATACTACAAGCCTAAATTAGTTTACTTTACAACACCTCCTCCAATTATTATTACTCCTAGTGTCCCCATTTACGAAGAAAGTTTTCCTCCTCAAGTTACAAAAACACCGATGAGGAATCCAACATATCAAGATTCGTTTTATGGAGAAAGAACAGCACCAAAATTGGTTCCCTCGTCACCTTCAACATCCCGACCACAAGTTCAAATAACCTCATCCAGGGCACCATCAATAGCAGCAAGCTATCGCCCGCAGCATGCGTTACAGAAGCCGCAATATTATGATAACCCGGAATCCGTTAGACAAAATCATTCTCCAATTTATGACACCACGGCAATAAAGTTAAAAAATTCGTATAAGCCAGTCATTCAAACGAAACCTACTCCTTTTGCGGCTCCACGGCGAAAGTTAACGAAATTACCTCCACCTCCACCGTCACCACCAACACCACCACATGAGCGCCCATTCCCTGATCTTGCGACCAGTTCACTGGCTGAAATCCTACACAAATTACAAGAGAGTAATCATCTACCTAAGACGTTAACCCCAGACAACATTGACAATTCCATTAAAACTCTCGTGAAAATTTTGAATAATCTAAAGGAGTCGCAGACAATTGTCGACAACCCTCCTCAACACCATGAGGAAGACTACGACGAATATGAAGACACTCCAAATTCGGGTGAAAACTATGGTAAGTTCTTCCCTGGTCCGGTAGCTAGAGCAGAAATAAGCTTTGTTTACAGATCATAATCATAAACCTGGTCCTAATACAGGTCGGCCAGGCATAGATTATCCAGCACTCGCAGAGATTCCCCACACTCGTTTTAACTGTAAGGAGCAACGTTACAAGGGATTTTTTGGCGATCCAGAAACCAATTGCCAAGTATGGCATTATTGTGATTTGAATGGAGGTCAAGCATCATTTCTTTGCCCTAATGGAACTATATTCAGCCAGGTAAGGATTTCTCATATATGTACAATTGCATTGTCATTATTTCAATCAAACTAATGCAAATTGAATTGATCCATGTTAATTACACTGTAATGTAATCAAGACTTCACTTATGTCAGTTCATTGGATACTTTTATCCTCTTCACTGTCGCCCCACCTATCCTGATACTCGCTTTCATGAAAGTTACGTAATTAAGTTTATTTGTTCCTTGACAGATATCTTTCGTCCGTCAATTACTTAGTATTGATAAACCTTTGGCATGTCTTTACTTTGTGTTGACATCCCCGTTGAATTAATGTTGACCAAAGGATTAAAGCACATTTCTGATGTCAGCACATTTCCATTTTCTAATTATAATTAAACAACTTAGAAAATTTAAAATCAAATTTTACACTCCTTCCTTTAATGCTATAAATCAATAATACCATTAATTTCAACTTTAAATGTTCCTTGTCAATTTAAATCAATTGACACAGGAGTAGTTAATTCAATTTTCATAACCAACTTTTAATTCAATAATGCATGGCAACTTTATGTAACTGGATTGAAAGGTATTAAAAGGATATTGACTTAAATAAAACAATTAAATATTTCTTAGAAATGTAAGAGCTAAAGCCATTAAAACTCGAATTTCATGTAGGGCTACGTTGTTAAAAGTCTCCTCTATCATCTCACAAAATAGGAATAAAGTAAAACACTAAGAATTAAATCGCAATAATTTGTATGAGTGATTGAGGTGATTTCATAAATCACATTCCAAATAACGTTCAATAAAATTCACTTATAGCTAGTCAAAGAATACGAAAATGACTTCTCGAAAGAATTCATGGATTTTGTGAAATGATTTCAAAGTTTTCATCTTTTTCATTTCTATATTCAACAGGTTGCCCTTACATGCGACTGGTGGTTCAACGTTAAGTGTTCAAGTACAGCGCAATTGTACGTCCTCAACGAACGACTTTACAAGTACATTCTACCATTCACACCGAAATTCCCGGAGGATTATAGTGGACCACTTGTTGATAAGTAAGAAATATGGTGTAATTCGGTTTCAAAAGAAAATTTATATAAATTGTTTCCAGATACTTGGCGTTGAAGTTCCAAGAAATGGAGGAAAAAATGAGGAAACAGAAGTTAAAAGGAAAGCATACGTCTGAAGATGGTAATGCTGAGTCTGAAGAGAGTAATTCAGGAGAAATCAATGAAAGTGCCGATACAGAAGAGGATACTAGCAGTGAAGAAGACGATGAAGTTAAAGGAACCATTGATACTGGGCTCCCATATCCTGGATCTGCTACAAACGCCACATCAATAACTTCGACAACTGAATCTTCTCTATCAAAACAGCCGGTAGTAGTATCGACAACTGTAAGTCCATCAAGTACGACGAGATCTCCTGGACAACCGGAAACAAAAACAGTCACAAGCGTCGAAAGTGAGAAAGTCGAAGTTATTGAAATTAAATCAGACGGCAGTAGTGGTCATCTTATCCCAAACCCCGACGGTGGTTACAATTCAAGGAAGTGATGTAGCAGTTACGAAAATCGGATAGTCCTTTTATATTTATTTTTTTATTCAGTTTAATTATGTATATATACTCCTTTAATTGTTACGTGAACTGAGTACTCTTGCCATTCCGAAACAGTACTTCTTGTAGATTTTTACTACTTTAACCTAAGAGAAGTGGTTCAGACTCGCATGATTTACAGGACAGAATAGTTCATTACTGTTTTTCATAAATTTTTGGTAATTTTTGTATTTATAGGATAAGCAAAGATTTAAGTATTATTTATAGTTTAGTTTAAGTAAAACAATTCAAAATTATTTTATCCTCGAAATCATCCGAGTACCTTCTCATAAATTGCTTGTTATCGATACATATATAATACAATAAAACAATGTTTGAAATTTTTATTTTGAGTGCATTATAGTAAATCTTGCATGGATGAAAGATTTTTATGGTAAGAAAGTGAGCTAAAGACCCGAAAAACCACAACCACATTTTCGTGTGTTCAAGGGTTTAACAGCAAACAGTGATTGAAACTTGCACATTTTTACTCGATGAGCTGAAACAAGATGGACAATTGTATACTGATATAATTTGTAACTGGTATGTCGATCTTGTCAGCTCAATTTTGATTGTGGACATTCGGAGTTACATGATAGATATTTGGGTACAAACATAATAATGTGTTCACATACCTTTAAGGTCTGTATAATGTATTGCTTTGCAGTTTTCACACTTCCTATCAATGGTGTAAGTTTTGAAAGCGATTTTCTGTTCTAAAACGAAAAAATTTTCAATAAGCAAATATGTTACGAAAATTAGTACGCAAATATAGTACTTGTTCGGAAATGGTAGATTTAATGTGACCATCATGATCTTCCGTCGCGCATTGAGGACATAGAGTCACAGCGCAGTCCATGCAGTATAACACAAAACTCTTCCTATGCAATAAACATTTCACCTTGGAAACCGAATCCTTTGGACCGAAAAGTGTCAAGGTGTGAGTCTGCAGTGTTTTTCCAATTTTGTGTATGTCCATGAAGCACTTCTTACAGTATGGTACTCCACATTGTGTGCAGAAATGGTCTGTGAATGTCTCACTACATTCACTGCATTCGTACTTTGAGTTTTTCCTCATGGAACTTCTGACTGTTGTCGTGTCCGAATGCCTTGTATCCTTATAAAAATCATATTTCAGGAAAGATAAAGTGCCATATAAAAACATATTCATATGGACATTTTCACGCGCATGAAAACTTCGGTTTAGACGTGTTACTTGGTTGCAGTCCCTACATTTTATATTATCAACTTTGGTCAGGCATAGACATTTGTCACAAATGTTATGAGCGCAATCGAGAACATGGGGGCGACGACTCTGTTGTTTCACCCGGACTATGCGTAAATAAAGTAGAGGAAAATTATTAATTGAATTTAAATGTTTATTAGTGAAACACTAATTCGTAATCTTCAAGAACACTTCCCATCAACAAGTTACCATTTACAAACAAATAATACAAAAAAAACATTAGGACTTGCTCACCATCGAATGTAAATTCGCTCATGCAATTTACGCATCTCGGCATCTTCGGCCATGTCGCAACGTAGTTATTCTCTAACCACGTTGGTTTTTCGAAACTCGAGAAAGCCATTCTTCACATAAAACGCACTTGACTTTTCTTAAAGAAATCTGCCGGTAAAATAATCACAAAGTTTTAAGGAAATTCGCTTTTGTTGAGGTTATGTCAAATAATTTAGCGGAAAGCCAAACCACAGTAGAGCCAAAAACTGAAATGGAACACTCTTTGTTGATAGCAAAAATTGAGTTGTGTGGAAATGAAACGAACTGCAATTGCGTGAAGGTCAGATGTTCCGCACTGCATTGCCATTGGAATCATGCGCAACTTTTAAACAGATCTGACGGAAAATGGAAAACGTTTATAATATTATTAGCTATTTCAATAATTGTTCAAATATTTAATAAAATAAATAAACAATTTTTTCATCATAAGTTCCTTGTTTGAATGATAGGATTTTGTTTTTGATAATAAGAAAGCAGTTGCTTTGGGATTATTCAATAATTATACTCAGTATGTAATACCCTATCACGATTTCCTTAAATCTTTTCGCATAAGGGGTTGTTGATATGTTTTCATACAATTTTGACGACAAACTGGAATACATGTTTCATGTTATGGACTGCATACTATAGTTCAGTATCATAAAAATAATATAAAATAGAAACACATATTAATAATGTTAACTATTAACTACTAATACCACAATTATGGAATCTTGATCAGTTGCATCAAAACTTATTAGCAAATATCTTGTGGAAAGCATGTTGATCCTGACGGATTTAATAATGAAAACAAGTTGCTAACAAAATAGTGACATGACATAAATATATTATACTCTAGATCTGTTATAGTTAATGAAACAACTCTTCTTTATATTATGTTCAAAAAAATTTTATTAGTGGTTATATGACTTCATTTCTAATCTAGAAAAACATAATTTTGAAGCCTTCACATTGTTCGCAATAATTTTAAACAAAAGGTTTTCTTATTCAGATAAGGTGCATCAAATACGTAAATTATATTATACATAGGCCTATAAACAAGTATTTTGTTGTAAGATAGCCATAAGTTTCAGACCCAAAACCTTGCAAAAACATAACAAAATTTTCGGTCCCAAACATTTTTCAAAATTTAAATATAAACTGGTAATATTATAATTGCATCATTAACCACTATTTTATGTTGGTTACAATGTTCATTTGAAATGTTAATTCCTCTAAACTATCTTGATTACTCGGTATCGTTATGCTCTTATCTATTTCATAATTTAAGGCAGTCTATTCGTAGTAAAACCATTAAGGGTTCTTCATTGATTAATTTTATGTTTGGATTATAGTAATTTATAATAAATATTGTGTTCATAAATTAACATTAAAGTTTTTCATACCTTAAGCGTACGTATACATAAATCCGAATTAAAAGTGAGACTAATAAACTAACAAGTGATGTGATCAAATCACATAATATGTTTTACACATTAAATGCACTAAATACTTTGAATATTATTTATTTTTGCACCAAATAAAAAACCTAAAAAATAACATCATATAGCAAAAAATCCAAGGCTTTATATCCGTATCTGATAGAACTATAATAAACCAAATAGAAGGTGATTGTTGAAATCCGTGTTTAATTGTGTTCAATATCATTGCTATGCTACGTTTCCTTAGAATTGTGTTAACAAAATATAATCCCAATTTTTTTATCCTTCCTTATACGCAAAAGATTTTTGAAAATTAAAATTTGACTCAATTTTAATATATTTACTATAGTTTCGTACAGAATTTATCGCTACAAAACGTATTTTAGGGTGTCCTACCTTATACAACATGTACCCTATTTATAATCTACGCTTACGATGTACCTCAACACATAATATAAAATGCTAAACCTTACAAACACACAGCCAAATATTCTTACGCGATTTCTAACACTTTGTAAATAAAAAATGATCAGCGATTTCAGGAGCTTTTGGCATTTTAAGGATGTGATGTCAAATTTCAAATGTAAAATAAATTTGTGTTTGATCATGATCGGAAACAAAACACAAAAAAGGAAGGACGTTTAAGCAGTTAATCAAATATAAAAACATGTAAAGTATATTCCGAAAATGTAGATCATATAAAGAAGTTTATCGGGCTATCAGAACTGATTTGAACTAGAGAGTAGTTCGTGGGAAATAATAAGATATTTCAAAAGCATGTACATTGAAAATAAATACAAATAAAAATATTTCAAAAATTTTTAAATTTTATTTTCAACAATTTGGATTCTTTTTATATAATATCCAAAAATCATATCTATTAAGATCTCATGTAACTCTTTGAAACAAATTTACAAATCAAGTACCATTTTTCATGTTTTAACGCATAAAATGTTAAGGCTTTAATTTATTAGACTAAGTATTTTATCTGTTCATTTGTTCGATAAACCTGGTTCGATTGCAACTCAAAACATTTTTGATAAATTCTCATAAAATTTTCTAGATACTTCAATTTATTTCAAATGTTCATTCATATTTGTGTATTACGATCAATCATAAAGAAATAAATAAAAATTACTAAAATTAGAAACAAATATACATGATTTAATTTCTTTTTTTCTAATTTTAGTTAACATTTGAGATAATTATATTAAATACTTTATTCAATTGCTTTGTTTTCACACTCTATCACTCTCACATTATCATACCACCTTTCAAACAATTTGCTTACGATATTCAAAACTGATATTCAAAACTAGCTTCGCATATAACTTGAGTGTAACAGCTTAGCCTATTCGGTATATAGTATATGCATGTAATTAATATTGGTTTATTTTGAAGTTTAAATTAATTAAAATAACATTCATTCACATTTGAAAAAAGTACACGTAATTTGGGTATAAATATTTAAAACTTTCAAACCCTTCTTCAGTGGCTACTATTTATCAATTATTTAATAAATAAAATATTTTTTGTGTTCATTAAAAAAGGTTTTAAAATTTTCTTTGTATGGATTTTATTTTTATTTATTAATCTACTTAACGGGTGGGGATTCATATGTTTGACATTAGATTTTATTTTTATAAATATCATTATCCCACACTCTAAATTGAATACAAATTTTTAAGGCTCAGCTTAGCAAGCAAATTTCTTTATTTCTCTAGTAATAATTTATAATGTTTGAAAATACATGTACAAAGTTGATTAACACCGAAAAGGAAACACAAAATATAAAAGGAACTGTTTAAATATTTAATAACAAGTGGTTACTGCATGCCTTTAACATACTATCATAATTCACATCGTCGTAATCATAGCTGTATTCCTAACGTATTATAATATGACTGGGATTTTTACTTATAAGCGCAAATAATTAAGGATTTTGTCGATTTTTTAACATTACCAAATAATTAAAAAGACAAAGGAAAATGAAAGAAGCACATTTGAATATACATTACAAACAAAATTAGCATATAAGCAATACACAAAGTTTTAAGATTATAGAGGGTTTCATGATGATTTAATAATGTTAAAATAAAAGAAATGACCAAGATATGTTTTCTACGTTGGTGCTGATAGTTATCAAAATGGTAGAATTTAATTGTAACAAGAAATATGTGCAAAAAAATCATTTTAATGTGCTAACTAAAATTAATAATAAAAACAAAAACAAAGTGGATTTATTTTAATAAATCTACGCTTAGTTACAAAATATTAAAACGGTAAAATCGACAATATTTTACAAAGAAATTACATAACAATTACATTTAAGAATAATTAAAAATAGATCAATTAAAATTATAATTCTAAAAACTAAACACTTAAAATTAATAGAAAGAATACATAAGTGAAAATAGACTGGCTTAAATTTAATCAGTTATAGATATTTGCGCATAACCAACTAATGATTTTTCATCTGGTATCTCACCAGGCTTAAATCCTGAATTGAGTTGGAACGTAACAGTTTTGATTTGATGACGATGATCAATTAATTTTTGTAAATTAGCTGACATGACGATTGTGTCTAGGGTATCAACTAAACCAGCTTCGACTAGTTCAGATGCAATACCTTCTGCTGAATCCTTACCAACAGCGAATTCAAATCGGATATCATGAAGTTCTCGTTTCACGTTTCTCATACGGAGGACTAGATTAACTGGTGGACATTCATCATTTGAGTTAGAAGCTTCTGTGGCTGTTGCCTCTGTCATACATGTGACTGTACGTTCTGATTGCTCGGAATGCTCCTCACGTTCACTATCAGACGAATCAGCTGTTTCTAATCGATTCATAGGTCTTTCCTCTGATTCTGAGTCTGATGATCGTTTTCCGTTATCTTCTTCTTCACTGGACCATACCCATTCACCTGTTACTGTTCGATGTAAACGGCCCGAAGCTCCTGGCTGCCTCTTTGCAGCTTTATGAACTCGAGTCTCCATTGATGGTCCCGTCGCAAGAAGTGTTTGTGTTAAATATTTTCGATCTTTTGCTTTTTTGAAAAATGGATGTTTAAGTAGTTCACTAGCACTCGGGCGCTTAGATGGTTCTTTTTGTAGGCATTCAACTATCATTTTCCTAAAAGTTTTCCCATATGCTTTGTATTGATCCTTTTCGTCGGCGCCGGTATCTAAAGTTGGTGGATCGTTTTGAAGAGTCAACATAAGAACTTTCATTGGTGGATACTTGTGATAAGGTGCCGTCCCTGTTGCCATTTCTATTGCAGTTATACCAAATGACCAAATATCAGCTTTAAAGTCATACCCATGATCTTGTTCCATAACTTCCGGAGCCATCCAGCATGGTGTACCAACAAATGTATGTCTCACTTTTTGTCTTGATAAATCTCGTCCTGTTGCAAGCCATGCACTTACACCAAAATCAGCAATTTGAACAGTACCGTCATCACCTAACAAAATGTTACCAGCCTTTATGTCTCTGTGAATTTGACCATTGCTGTGGAAATACTCTAGACCTTTGAGAACTTCCTTGAGAACAGTAGCTATAGTGGGTTCATCAAAAACTCCATGCCGACAATTTGATGTACGCATTTTGTGTTTGATAATATCTAACAAACTACCACCTTCCAGCAAACGTAGAACCAGCCACAATTCCTCTCGAACAACAAAACTTGTATGGTACGTTACAACATTTTCATGATTACAACTAGACATAGCCTGAATCTCTTTCAGTAACTCATCCATTGAAGTGTTCCATTTTTCTAGATTAATTCTTTTAATAGCGCACTTCTCATTTCGCGGTAAACAAAGAGCAGCATGTACAACGGCTGTGGCTCCAACACCAATTATCTCACGTAACTCATAATCATCTTTACTATTTGGCCATGGTATTTTCTCTGATGCAGCTGGACCAGGCGGGATATTATTAACTGTCGCCATTGGTGTAAAAGCTTCCACGTGGAATTCGTTGAAAGTTGTTGGATGGACTTCTGAAATAGAAAAATAAATTAAATCCATGATTAAATTGTTTCGTTAGATAACGTCTGTATATTTTGCAACGTTCAACAACGTTCTACGTGTCAAATGAAAGTGAAGTTAATTATTGCATGCACTTCTAAGTTTTATCCTTAATGTATGCATATTATTTGCCCCTGACAAATGTTCTGAATCACCAAAACAAATAAAACTAAATTATATTACAAGATCATATGACTCTCCAAATTTAGCAATTAATACGTTGCTACGTTCACTTATACTTCATCTCACCGATGAATGTATCTTTGAAAACGTAGTTACGCAGTACTAACACCAAAATCAGTTGCCAACAACCAAGTTCACCTCAAATTTTTAAAACTTCTACATCTGAAATAGTCAGGCATATCTCGTGATTTCAGTTCACATTTCATGATTACCATTTAGCAATGGAACGCAAACCAACTGCATAAATAATTTGATTCTGGGTTAATTTTATGTTAACACCAATCAAGCGTTCTTGAATGTTACCAATCACATGATAATCTGAACTAGCATAGTTTTGTCTAAAACATTTAAAAAAATTATAAACCCTTGCATAGGTGTTAATTAAATTGAAATCGTTTCTATGTTTATACGTCCATTGGTTTTTACCATATAAATGACATCTGCTCGCTCTGTTGAACCTTGAAGGATAAATTTGTGTTTTTGCATTAAATGCGGTTAAATATTAAAAATTAAATAATGCGGTTACAATACCATAATGCTTGGCGAATTTATTATGCATGTAATGTATTTTGCGGTGTAAAACTAATTTACTGTAATTTGAATTCGATTGAGTTCGAAAAATGACAATGGCTAACAATAAAACATATCTAGGAATGTCCTTAAGTGGTTATACGATGATAAGTGAAGTGCTACATTGCGAAATGTGAGGCACATGATTTTCGGATACCGAGTAAACATAGAAAAGCTTGTTGATTATTATAAAGTTCATTAAAGCACAACTACATAATTGGATTGACTTTTAATTTGAAATATTCGAAATTCTTTGAGTTTGTGTTTTTCAAATTGATGAATTACATCGAAGTTCATTTAACATGTTTTGTTTCACAATACTCTTCAAAAGCGAAAACCTATCGATTCTGGGATCATAAAAAGTAATCAATCTGCACGTGGCACAAGCTATTCGCACACGAACAATTTGCGCCTCACGTAATAGAATGTCGATGAATTTCTTTTACGGGTCTAAGTCCGTTTATTTGGCCGTTTTTCAAATCCAGTTCATAAGTATGTTTTAAAATTTGGTGTTAAAGTTTTGTTAATTCAAATCATTTCAGTCTCTGACTCATAGCTTATTGTTCACGGCACATTAAAACAAGTAAATCTTTCAAGTGTGAAAAGTTCGTAGTGGGGCATCCCCTAATATGTAGATACGAAGTAAAAATGCATAGCAGGTATATTGAAAGTTTCTGGAACCTTATTTGGAAAGTGAATTTTCTACCGTGACAAATTCGTAAACTTGCGATGGTAATGAACTAATATGAGCATGTTTTGCTAGCGATTTAGTGTTTTTTACTATTAGCAAAAGTAGAAGGAATATAAGGTAAACGTTTTTGCGTGTTTTACTCTTATATATATCTGAGTCCTCCTTTGAATAATGCCATTAAAACGTGACATTTTTGTACTAATTTGCTGGCGACATTAGTCATTATTCATAGTCGCTTTCGTTAATTTACGAATTTCGAATCTCGGTTAAGTGTCTCCTTGAAGAGTTCTAGACCGTGCTGTTGTACTGAAACTGCTTGGCAGCGAATCTTCTTTGAATAATAAGATGACGTTTGATAGAGAGACTCTTGTTACGAGTTTCTATAATAACATGTTAACATATAAAATATAGCAATGGCTAGGTGTTTCAAAATGAAATCATTAACCATTTGAAAAACATCACCATTCTGTTTTTTCGCAATTAATTCTACAAAATGAAGCATCATACTTTGTTGCATTGCCAAGAAAAAGTGTTTGTCCTGACACGGCTTATGACTTATAATTTTTATCAAAATTCTTTTTTTCTTGAGTAAAACATTTATGGTTTACAGATAACTTGAAAGAAACTATGTATTTCTTAACTCCAAAAGTGGACTTTACAATAGATTCACTCGACCGCAATGATTCTAATCAATTGTAACCAACGAAATAATCAAAACCAATTGTAAGTAAACTCACATCAAATAAGGAAATCAGTAATTGATTGATGAGCATTTCATAGTCATCCATAAAGTCAATATAAATTCAAATGATTTCGTATCGATAAACATATTCCAATTACTAATACTTTCTTCGATGAAAATTGATTTGGCATATACCGAAATGAACCCAGCCTGAACAGATTTATTGCTCTCAAATACTAAAAATTACCCTCGCAGAATTTTGCTGTATAGTTTCAGTCTTGTGACCATATTGCATCAATTCAGAGAATCAAATAAAATTTGTAAAAGCACTGTGCCCTGTGTTTGTTTACGTTCATTATTCTACATCAATAATTGAAAAGGCAATATTATTAACTTGTTTTGTTTTTGTTTTCCAACAAAATCAATTGATCTGTAAAAGAAAATTTTTATTTTGATTTTATGTACAACAACGTGATCTGAATTTGAATAGATTCATTTAATTAATCTTCGATCGTTTTTTTAACCTGTTTCGTAAATTCACTTTGAAGGCAATGAAATGTACTCGACGAACCCTTTCTACTTTTAGCGTCAAAATGGTGTAATTTTCAGACCACAATATAGCTACAGATAGATCTACGTGACTTCAAGCAGGTAAACTATTTGTTGAGTGTCTGTTATCTGTCATGTAATATTGACATTTCTTTCTTGTTGATCCTAATTGTACAAACTTTGGTGGTTCTTTATGCAGCTTGTAGCCATTCCTTTACATTTGATACTTTAACTGCACAAATCTGAGAAGAAACGAACAGTATTTTTGTGCATTATGAATTCATATCTCTGACGCTAAATTCAGTGATAATGTTGATTGATAGAAATTGGAAAAGATTGGCAATTTGTAGGCAATTCAAAGTTCTAAAACTCATACATTTAAATTCGCAGTTTGTGGAGTTAGTTCAAAACAAGTCAGTTTTTTGAGTATTCAAAATGTGACAAGCAAAGTTTAACATGCGCGTTCCACTTGAGGTAGATCACTTGTAACAAATGCAGATTTGGAATGAAGCCAACTAATGATTTTTTTGTAACATGCTGACAGTATTTCATGTCAGGACCACCTTGCATTCTCAACTGGACAATTGAGACATTGAAGTTAAAAAAATCACGAATTGATCTTGTGTCATTGAAAATTTCATGAAGGTTTGCCAGAGGCTACTGCCTGAGTTTAAAATTTATGTGCAATATTGTGTTTACTGAAAGAAATAGGAAGGTTTCCGGTCATACTGTGTTAAAATAAAAAATAAATAAATTATGTAATATTCGAAAATTGGTCAACAAAAATATTTATAAATGTTTCGGTTAGCGGGAAAGCTTCTCGGAAATGAATGACCTCGATTAAAAATTAGGGGGCAATGGAATTTTGTGAGTTTATCACTTCAGGAGTCGTTATTTCCTTTATTACAATACCATCGGAAGCAACAAGTTTTCTGACTGTTTCCATGGAAATTCATCGAAAGTAGAATAGTTGCTAAGGTAGATATTTACATATCACGCGAATGAGCCGGCACGTATTCTAATGTTTTCGTTAGCGAAAAAACTCGGAAAGTATTGCTTTGTATTAGACGAGGTCTGCTTTTGGCAACCAACCGAAGACATCATATAGCTTACAAAAACACAGATCTACGGAAAAATGGTAAACAGTTGATTTAATTTTCATCGCATGTGCCCTGGGTGCTTTTAGGATGTAATTAATAAATTTTAGATAAAAAAACAATTTGTTTCATTTGACGTCATACGCTATCGTCAAATGTTTGTTTTGCTGGCTACACGTGACAATAAATCTTACAAACACAAATATATCATTGCCAAATCAAAACAAAAATATTTTAAGTAAAAGTGAAGTCAAGTGGAGCATCTCACTTCAATTAATTTTCGATCATGTGGAAAAGAAGATTTCAAGTTTATTGTTTAGATTGTGAAGGTAGCCTGGAAGGTTAAATTGTCGCCTTTCAGATCAGACTGACTTCAATTGAAAACAGATCTTTTTAAGAACTAGTTCAACACATTATAACTGATGTTGTTTTACGATATTACGTGTGATGGACGACTGTCAATAAAACATTATTTTCAATACAAATTGGCATCTATTTACAATACCGAATCTTGCATAAGAAAGGAGGTAAAATACTTGAAATCACTACACAAATAGTCTTCTTGATAGAAGGTGTATGAAACAAGCATTTTTTTGTATTAGAACTAGATAGATAGATCATTGTATCCCAAAATATAGACTTTGTTCCTTTGAATAAGGTCAGTGTTTAAGTCATTGTCAATCAGCTATTTTTAAAATCAGCTTTAAATTTTGACTAGTGTTTCCTCAATAAGCTTCCGTGATTCAAAAACGAATACTTATCGGTCGCCCTACGATGCCCAATGAGAACCAGCGTCTGAATCAGTAGCAAAGAATGAAACCTTTATTAATAATTTTTTGACACACCTTTCAACTGATTTACAAACAGAATGATATAGATGAATTTCAGATTAGTAAAGTGCTAAAAATACTCTAGGTACCATTTTCATACAATACATGAGACACAAATCCCGGTAATCAGTGACGATGAGTGGAACAATTAAAACATCATTTGAGAAATAAAAATTGAATGAGTTCCAAATCAGTCATATTCAAAAATAGAAGTGCAAAAATTCACAGCAAACATTTGGAAGTCTCTATTTATTCAAAGTTTAAACCCATTCATTTGTGAGCAAATTAAATAAGTGCAATAGAATTTGCATTGAAAAAGTCATTCAAAATTTAAGAAAAAAAACCGAATCACCTGTCGCCACAAAAGAGAACACAAGAATTTTGTTTAACGTTTAGCACACATACGGGGAGCATTTAACCAAAGACCTTAAAATCCACTTTGGGGATGCGGCGCCTTTGATGTGGGTAAACTGAACACTTGTTATCTAATACCCAAGATACACCTTAAGTTCTACAGTTACCAGTTGAACCGTCTCCCAATGGCAAGAGGTAGAAAATCAAATTCAAACTGTTCTAATGTCGATGACACTATCCCTTACGAGCCAACCCCAAATTGTGAAAACATTAGCAATCAATAATTCTTTCGCATTATCTTTAGGAACAATGGTAACACTTTCACTTACATATCAATTGGCACATGATATAAATGATTACATGATAAAATTACTAACAAAGCAAAAACTCATTAAGTACTTTCACGAACTTTCACTACCAAAACCATTTCAGAGCTTATCATCAGTTAAAAATTTTAATTAACTAATTAATGTGACATTTTCTTCAATATGAATCAATGAACATTTTAAATATTTATACATATATTTAAACTTTAGTTAAATCAAAACTCACTTTTTAATCCGAACATGTTTCGGATTTCCATCACACCCCCCAGCAGAGTTAGACTCATTTTTTAAAAAGTTTTATATTAATTCAATAATATTCCTTAGTTCTTCAACAAAACACAATATAATATATTTGTTGTTTAATGTTTCTTTAAGATAAATTTTCTCAAAATTTTTATTTCGAGCGGACACTATTATCTCTCGACTAATGTAGACGTAAAATGACTGAGGTCTGGTGCGATTTGTTGCTATCAAGAAAGCTTGGGAAAAATCGTGTCCGTCGCGTCACCTGCCTTTTTAACCCCAACTCACTGTTTGTTTTTACACAAATCAATCGATCAATAAAAATCAGCACCGTCAATTCAATATGTATTCCCATTAACTTGTTCACTCGCCTAGGAGAAGCCAGAGAGTGTAGAAACGTTTAAAAAACGCGATGGTCTCTTTTAAAAGCAACAAGTGAATTAGAAAATAAAACTTAAAAAATCTCGGAAACTAGCGGAGATATTCGACAAACAGCTGACTATCTCTGTTGTTCAGCTGCTGCCATGAGCTGATCAGATTTTGAATTTGGGAAGGATTATCGTCGATCTCTGTTCACACCTACATATAAACACGTTTCTGGCTGACATTGCAACAAGTACTTCCTGGCAAAATTGAATTTTTAATACTCTTTGAGCTTTTCCGAGTGGAGCTTCTTTCGACACTAATACCCTCTTGTCTTCCTGAATTTAACACCTCCGCACTTTTTTCAATTTGCAGTTTCTAATTTTTACATATCGATGTATACTAGACCTTGCGGAGGATGAGATGAATTTCCGTTTAATTTCATACTAGTAAAAATGTAATTGACATGGACACTAAAACCACATAGAGAAGTTGTTTAACTTTTGAAGATGATTGATTGCTAACGACGAAATGCATTCAAAGCTTTGAGTCAACAGCGATCAGCTTTTTTAAGCTTGAACCAGGTAGTTGCAAGTTGATCAATTTATATTTCACATTTTCTTGATATGCAAATCACTCAAAGACGTTGTGTACAGCAAATAAACTAAATTGTAGAATTCAATTAAATTTGTTTACTTAAAACTCAACAACAATATGACCGTCAAAACTGTTTAAACTTTAAACACAATCACCAAACGCGCGATCGTTTGTAGGTTTCTTAGCCCGGAAGTATAGATTTGCATCTTTTTCCTGTCACGCACCATAGTGTAATTCGAGAATATGACACGACAAGGTAACTTTGTCAGCTAGCCAAAAAAATTAAAAAAGAACTAAAACTAATTGAAAAAGTGCAGTTCAATTACCAACACGCTGCTTTTGTGCTGCCAATTGCGAACTGTATTTTTTTTTTAACTTTTAGTCTTGATTTGCATGCAAATCAGGAAGCTAGTCAAAGTCAGGTTTGTTGAAATATGTAGTTTAAAACGGGAACGATTATCCAGGCTGGCCTTCGCGTGATCTTCAATATTTTTGTTTGATTTTGTTACTAAGAAGTGTGTTACAGTATATAGGATAAGAAAAGGATTATGACGATCATATAAGCATTGTTATGATACAGGCAACAAATATATGAAAAGAATGAAAATGTTGATAGACACGTGGAAGACCCAAAGTTAATTCCAATATCGAGTTTCGGTATTTTATTTTGCGTACGAAACGAATAAATCGCTTTGCACGGGATTTTCTCAGTTTCATAAGCAGACTGTCGTAAATATATGTGCAACAAGTTAAAAACACTAAATTCAATTACAAATTAATTGCCACGAAAATGATTTACAGTTTAAACACCACTCAACTAAATGGGAAAATGTACGCAGGAGACGAACATGTGCAGATCTTCAAAGATTTCTAAGAATTTACAAACTGACAACTAAAATAGATACAGAACAAGGTATGGGTGTTTTCCAGGACGTATGGCCGATGATTTCTGCAAAATCTAAAATTAGTTTGAAACTCGAAACCCTTTCATCAAAGCCTAAGTGCAACTGCATTTTCCGAGTGAAATCCACCCAGGGATGCATTCCGGCTTAGTTTATTGTTTTAAGAAATGTTTACAAACATGAAATTTGCAACTGCTACTTGTTTGTTTATACGACAAACAAACATGTTCAAAAGGTTGCAAATTTCATTGCTTTTTCTGATTAAAGCTTTCCAAGTCAGCTAGTAAATGTGTGGTCCTGAATGCATTATGGTTTTTATAAGAAAATTTTACCTCATGCAAGAAAACTTTATATTAGCTTTTATATTAGAGTTAATGGAAAATTTCCAATTCCGAGAAGGAAAATAAATCAAAATTCTCGAAATATCCGGCATGGACACCCATTAGCATCGCTTCAATGCCAGTTGAAAATGAACGATTTCAAAGACCATCCCGGGTTCAATGCCTTCCCCCAATATGAAGTAACACTAAGAACAATATACACTTGGCCAAATGTTATTAATTACAACTATTAATAACAATTTTCATTTAATAATAGATATAACCGACACAGATGTGTCATTCGAAGCGGTTGTCGCACTTTCTAGCGGCGACCTTTCCGCATAGTGTTTCAATAGAAACTGGACGTGTTCACTGTTCACTTGAACAGGAACTGTTGTTTAGGTGCCAATTGCGAAAACATAAAAGTAAACAATAAAAATGTAATTAGTGTTAGATGTTTTCAAATTTAATATTGTCTAAGCACATGCATGCACTGAGTGGCCTAGATTTTACGGTCAATGAGTTTGTCAACATTTTTCAGTGGAAATGACATGAAAATAATCGGAAAATCTCCAAAAAACTAATTTTGGACTGGGCTACATACATTTCTGATGACTAAAGGAAAAATATCTCAAACTGATGTGGGCCAATTGATTCTATCAAAGTATCCAATTCCATTTTTCTCAGATATTCGAAAAATATGCTGACATTAGTTAAAAACAACAAAAGAAAGTGAAACTATGTATAAAACTATTACCATAAGTGTTTTAATTTTAATGTGAAACTAACAACTTTCATTTTTTCAACATGTTGAATTCCATATCACTTATTAGGCGCCAATCTCATTTTATTGCCGTCATTCAGCTAGACTTGGAAATCACTTCCATTTTTGTAGATGTTGAGTTCAAACTTTTCGAGATATAAACGTAGTTTTCTTTAGTGAATCAAATGCAATTAATGTTCTGATGTGCTTTGACAGTAATGCAGTTTACTTATTTTATTGTAATTTGCAAATTCTCCCATTTAGTCACGTGCAATTTATGGAACCATAAAAATTTCTTCAGTTAACTTCAGTATCATGGTTCCAAGCACGATATTGGTTACGAGACAATGATGCAACTGCCTCAGTTTCTGATGTAAGCAGGTTTGTTATCTCACAAACTATACCGACTACTACTACTTTAGTGAATTGGACAGAATATTTAATCGATTCTTAAAATATTTGTTAGCGGCTTAACTACTCGTGAAGGAAATTATTTTTTATGCCTTGTTGTCTTGTTCCGCAGAAAGAGCCATAAAAATGTTTCACTACTTTTCCATGTGAACATATATTTTTCACATGAGTCACTGACCATCTTTTATCGATTTGGATTCAATGATGAATTTTTATGAAGACGAAAAATGTTCGTTTAATCATCACCAAATGGTCAGTGACGATCATCAACAGAACTTTAACGCCAGCAACAAATGAATTAATCGCCTTGACTCGGGAAATTTTTTAATTTCTTATCAACCAATGCGTATTATCTAATCCCAAGGCAAGAATTTAATTAAAATTATAATAATTTATCGAAAATATCGTGATTAAACAAAAATGGAATCGACTTAGAGACATGGAATTGTTTTGAAATATGAATCGGTACATCAATTGTACAAAGTTAGTGAACAACACTGAGAGAAACTTTCCTACCATGCCCTTTAGTCGTTTAATCTAGCCTTTTTCCTGAAATTTGTCGGAGGTGCCCATCAAAATTTAATTTTGTCCCCACATGTGCCTCACACTTAAAGTCACAAGGAACACAGGGAAATTTCCATAGTAA
Source organism: Chrysops caecutiens (assembly GCA_963971475.1). Classification (NCBI taxonomy): domain Eukaryota; kingdom Metazoa; phylum Arthropoda; class Insecta; order Diptera; family Tabanidae; genus Chrysops; species Chrysops caecutiens. Next base: position 1,246,026 of record OZ020569.1, on the reverse strand, counting down.
CATTCAAATGTTGGCGATGTTTCCATCGCATTATTGTACAATAACTTACATTCAATTTAAACACATGGGAAAATAGTAATGTTGAGTTGAGATATGCAAATTCCATGATTTAATAAATTTCTGAAATTTTCCGGAAATCAAGTTTGTTTATTTGTTAAGTGCTGCTGCTAATGTACAGGTTCTAATGAATTTGTTCAAATAAAACGTAATTATATTCAGGGAAAAACGTTAAAAACACTTCAATGCAAGTTTTTATATCCTAAGAGTGACTGGCTATTTCTTGCTTATTACCTTGGTAACCTATCGAGGCTGTTTGTTTATTCACATCGATGTTTCCGTTCATTTGAGATGGATTTCCTAGAGTTTGATTCAATGAACATGAAAATGATTAAACATCTAATTGCGTTGATTAATTACGGCGAAATTTTCCTCAAAGTGCATATTCGATTGCGATAAAAGAAAAGGGAAAATGTTTTCTATTAACTGATAGTAGTGCTTGCACTTCCGGTTGATAGCGGCTTATTTTACCGATCTTATTCAACATGGGATTCCTCAGAACTGATATGAAGATCATATTATGTTTAAAAATTATCGTCCAATGACTTTAGGTTAACATTTCAAATAGTAAACGCGATAATGATAATTTTTCTATTTTATAAGAATATTTGAATAACAGAAGACGGTTCAGTATGATTATCCCATTACTAGAGTTATCTGGGAAAAGATACAATATTCCAGCCTTAAAATTAAAACACCAATGGTGCTTGAAAACGAAAAAAACTTTTAAATTACGCCTTACACAATTTTTATACAAGAAAAATATAACTGAAATATGTTCTGCTATCACAGAAATTAATTAAACAGAAATTGAATTATCACTTCCTGAGGAGATCCGTTTGCACGAACAAACAGTCCCGAGAGATAAAGAGTAAAAATAGACCCGATCCGAAATCATACTTGCTTATCTATAAATAGTAGAAAAAATAAAAATTAAAATTAAACAAAATTCAATGATAGTAGATGAAAATTCATTTTGTAACTTTGGATTATCTCCGTCATTGGACAGATGAAAGATTTTACACTGAAGGTGTTTTTAATATCTTGCTATACTACAATGCAAGAGAACACCACAAATTTAAAGTTCTTGTAAGTTCTGGAATTCTTTAAGTATTTCTTAATTTAATTCAACAAATTAAATGAAATTACTTGGCGTTTCTTGGTTTGAATTAGACACGCTCAATAGGTTTGCGTTTTTTGCAGTTAATTGAAAAATTTACTAGATAACCATCATCAAAGATAATGAAAGTTTTAGCGGATCACTTTATAATGAACAACTGCAATTAATTTTTATGTAATTGAAGCAATCTATAATTAAAGTTCTATCATTCAATGAATTTTTCTTTATGGTTGTTACATGATTCGAAATGACGAAGAGTGTTCATTAGAGAGACAGGGTTGCGGGCACATGCAATAAAATAGCTGAAATAATTACTGTAGGTGTGGTGTATTTACGCGGGAATGTAATGAATGGAGGATTGTCGCGGTCATAATTCTAGAAAGTATTTATAGAAAACTTGATAATTAACAATTAATGAATTTAATGAAAATGCAAATCAGTGAAATTTTATCAATGAACTGCAATTTTTTGAATTCTTGCCACGACAAAAGATTAGTGATGTCCTCGGCAAGTCAATGAGAAGCACTTCATAAAATCCAACGATAACCTATCTAGTAATGTAATTAATGTAATTGAAAATTTTCCGGGAATTCTTTTAATGAGGGGTTAGGCCACTCTAGAACACAGAATGTCCCCTAAGACCTGAAAAATGATGTCCCAAAAGATTATGGTCGGGAAAAATCTCTAGTACTCGGCTATCGAACTTGAGTACAAGGCATGTATCTTAAAAGTGCATTTTTTAAGTTGGCCGGAAACATAACACAGACAATTATCAACCGATTTACTTGAAATATTGAATATATCTTGAAAAATACATTGTCAATAGAACTACGTAGGATTTTTTTATATTACATAGTTCATTTGCTATTGATAATTATCTGATGATTTCGAAGGCAAGTTTTTCACTTTCCACTTTGGAAGTGCGCCATTTGGCCGGCCTAATAGCAGTTATTATATAAAATCAAAAAAAGAATTGGCTTGTTATAATTCAAAAATCATAAGAGCTGTTTGTCCGGCCGTGGACCAATAAAGAAACGGAGACGTCACCGGAAAAACGCTACACAGCCGCCATTTTGAAATTAATCGCTTCAAAAAAAGTTTTGTATAGTTACAAAAAGAAATGTGTTTGCACAAATGAACATCCAGGTTTACATTGTAAACTGACTTTTCTTTTTGTACCTCAAACGACAGAGTGTGTAGCTTTAGTTGTTCTTAGACAAAACTTCAAATTACATTGTAAGCAAAAACCCCAAAGCCGATTGTTGCTTATCACTTTTAATTTTTACTTGTCGGCAATTTGTTATTACCAAATCGATAAGTGTATTGTCTTTCTTGCGAAACAGAGGTTATACGTTCATCGATTTTGTTTTGTGAAAAATTTTTCAATGATAAGCAAATTATTTGAAAACGTTATTGATTAATTTGGTCTTTCCCCGAAAATACGGTTTATTATCTGCAGGACACCCTGTTACAAAACTCTTTGGGCTACTTCCAATGAACCCTTGGACGAACTTTCACATTTCCATGAATCCGAGTCACGTTATGAGTGCAACAGGTTACCATAATCGGCGTCTGCTGGGTAATCAGACATTTGGGCTCTCCAATGGAGACTACCGTTGAGTTGAGTCAATGAACTCGTAGAAAGCGATCAACTCCAGCCAGCCAGGTCAGACGGGTTTGTGGGGCACATGAAAGTTGATCGAGTTTCCAGATCCGAAATTCTGAATTAGCAAATTTTCGCAGACAAATCATGAACGTAAATGGAATGGGAATTCAGTTTTAAAGTGGATTATTTCAACATTGAAATGAGTATTTTAACTTTGAGACGTTTCTGATGTTGCATAATTCCTTGCCAATAACTTTTAATTTAGCATCAGCTGATGACAGCAGTCAGCAGCCATTGACGGAGTTTGTCTCTGATGAAATTAAGAATCTCCAGTCAAATACGTCTATGTTTATTCATGAGCGCGTGACGATGAACGTAGAAACAGTGAAAACGAGTGGAATTTGTTTTAAAAATAGACACAGAATTCGATAAAAAGATAAAAATTTGTGCACGTCCGACCGGTTTCCATCGCATAGCAGACACAGGCATCAACCAATAAATCAATAGCGCAGTCAATTTGTATGTCATCACTTGATCAGAAGATAAGTTTAGAAATCAAGGTACCTCATACCTTCAAATAAAATTCATGTTTCTTCGCAGATATATTCAATTCAAATGTATTTTCCATAAAATCAAGTATCAAATCCACGTCATATAACCAATAGCATAATTTTGTAGTCGACTGTTAGCGGGGAAATCCGTTCAATGCATCGAAAAATGTGACAGCTGGAAGTGGGACGGAGTTGAACCGGCGAATGACACTAAATTTTTAACTTTTTATCTAAGAATTTTCGGCATTTACATATAAATTTATGTATAAAAAGTATTCAGGGATTTTGCAAGAATATTCAATAAATAAATCATAACTAGTCCGGAAATACCGACATCCCGAAAGAGAGACGAAAAACCAGAATTTCTGCTAATGAAAAACTTCATGTTAAAATTGAAATATCATTAACTCGCGATTCCCTTGAGTTTCTGTACGGGAATTGACAAATTCTTCACGAACGGGAGATGTCATCACGATTGAGTTGTCAAAAGCAAAAGGTCTTCTTATGTCAAAATGATAATCGAATACAAGGGAATATTTTTCAGTTTTGTTTGTTAATTGTAGACCAAAATTACATAACGATTTGGAGATTCGTTCGATTTGTAGGTCAATTTGTGATGATTTCGTTTTTGATTTGAAACAAGATACGAACCTTTAGCTATTTGAACTTGAGTAACCCTCGAATTTCGAGTTTTCCAGCTTATATTCCTTTGGATTTAAACAGTCCCGCTGTCGCCGAAAAATTAGGAACTGTCGGAAAAACACACGCACTTCTATCTGTGTAAGGAAAATTCACATGCACAGTACACCACACAACTCGGTTTCTGATGCTTGATTCCCTGGATCCCGAACTAATAACACTGTTTTCATATAACTGTGCTAATAAAAATGTTGGCAATAGTTCGTTTTTTAAGTTTTCGCTCCTTTATTTTAGCGTTTTTAACAGTTTGACGTTTGGGTTCTCTGACGTTTTCGCTTTTCGGTTGATTCTCCAATAGATGTTCACCAAAGCAAGCGCGAAGGTCGTGTTTCACGTTGAATCGGAATTCGGAGGCGATAAATTTCTTTTCGATTCGATTATTTCAGAGCGAGTTCCGGGGTACCGTGCTACACGCCACAAAAATAGAAAAACCACTTCGGTGTCTTCCACAAGTGAACTTTTTTAGCCTCCTTTTCTGTTGTTCGTTTTCGTTGCTCCACTTGCTCCACTCCGTAATTCGCATTTCTTTTTTACTATTTTTCGCTGTTCGTTTTCCAACTCACTGCTAATCAGAGTTGCCAGTTGCTAGTTGTTATCAACTTTCTATATGGCAATAAAGTTGTTTCCACGAATTTTGGTTCAGTGGACAAATGTTTACATAAGAAACATGAAAGTCAGTGCAGGGTTGTTGACGAGTGTATGTTAAAATTTCAGGTAGACATTGATTTGAAGTAAAATAATATATTATCTACACAACATGAAATCGAAAATGCTAATTGCCATCCAGTTTACTCTCCTCGCAACATCTGGCAAGACTACTTGTGTGAAAATTTCCATGAAATGACAGATATGCGAAAGAACCCAATCGGTAAGGCAGTTCCCGGTTTTCAGCATCTGCTTGCATCAGTGGTGCATGTTTTTAAATTAAAATTTCAATGTAACTTATGAATATAAAATAACATAATTGAAACATTGAGAATACAATGAAGAAATCAATGAGATTAATGTTTTTCATATAAAATGAGTTGACAAAATACATATATCCTCTTGCTGGTGGTGATAAGGTAGTGCTCGTCCTTATGCTTTAACGGTTTTAGACGATAGTTAACTTTTCATTACAGCATTAGTTGAGTTTCATAACGAATCCTCAATTCAAAGTCTTCACGAGGTAAGCATATGATATATTCGGTTAAAAATGCATGCCTGCTTGAAAGTCCTTCCTTCTGTTAAAGATATAGTACAGCCTTGATGAACGCCACCAAAGGAAACTGAGGCTTTTGCAATAACCAAGTAACGCATTACAGTGGCTAGGAAGGAAAAACGAATGTTACGTAATTTCATTTATAGTGTCATTTTATACATATTTCTGCTATCATTCTATATATCATACACATTCATGAATATACGTATCTTATTCCTTGCTTCAAAAAAATCTAAAATTTTCATCAGGGTTTCCATGTGCTTGGCTACCGCTAGTTGCGTTTATTGAGGAGTTGCGATTATCGAGGTTATACTGTATTTCTATGAAAGATATGTGTAAGTACATAAGAACTTGTTATAGGTTTATGCATGTTTTATTTAATCAAGATAAGTGTTGTCAAAATGTCGACCATTGCCAAAACGAGCGGTAACTAAAGACTTAGGTGCACTTAACAGATTCTGTTAATTTGACATCCTGTGTATTTTGTTGTTGGATTTCTGTTACAGTCGAAATGCGGTCGGTATTCTGGTGGCAAAAGTTAATAGGTTTTCTGTTAAAAATCTGTTACTGAAGCAGGCTCGAAATTCGTTGACTTAAATTTAACAGGTTTTCTGTTAAGAAAGTTGACAGATTTGACTCCAAACACGTGTCGAAATTAAAATTTGTTCTGAGGTAACAGATTCGAAAATAAATTGTGGCCAAAATACCAACATAAAGAATTCTGCTAACTTTCTTAACAGAAAATCTTCAAAGTAACTGAAATGGCCAGAATCGCTCCGATTAAGGTGCTGAAGGCGAGTTCCCTTGAACAACAGAGTAGTCTGTTGGATGAAGAATTGGTCTTATAAGTTCTTTGAATAAATGCAGTCTTCAACGCGTTATGTTCTGTAGAATATATAACGTGCTAAGAACATGATGAGTTCTTAGAGTGATAAACTATTTCCATGTAAATAGAACACATCACGCCTGTAGGCATGGCGATGAAAATAAATGAAGCTTTACCCTAAGAATCTTAAGGATTCGTGATTTCGTGTCCTTTGTGATTCTGAATGGCGTCAAAAGAAGGATTCTTAGTAGCAGATTAAAAACCTGTAAGCTTTATTTTAATTGGTCTTTCTTGAAAAATAATACCCTCATTTATTTAATATAAGATGCGCGTCATATCGTACATTAGAAATATGTATAAATTAAACTTTTTATACGGGAACACCCTTTGATGCTGTAGTCTCTTCGGAGAACATGCTCACTCTAAGCACGGACAAAAGGATTATGTAATTAACTAACAAGCATGCAAGACAAAATCCTCGGGTTCATCCACATTTATTCCACATTTTTCATAACAAACACGTCATCTTCTTTTCTATTTCCCTGTGTTGGAATTAAAATTCCCAAAGAGCCTTCAGGTGAAAGTCCTAACACTCCTTGTTTTTTTAATTATGAAAAGTTTGAAATGTTTTCCTTTCTCATAATTTCTTGGTAAGTATAATTCTTTTGTAAATTGTTCTTTCAAATGGTCTTAACATTACAAATGAAGTTGACTTGTCAGTAGAAGATGTTCTAAAGCTAAATGATCTTCATCTACAAATTCATCATATTCACGAGGCTTCTTTATGCGAATCATTAATATTTGAAACATGTTTATAATTTCTTAGTGAAAAGTCTTGGATGAAATTTGCTTTCACTAGATTTTTGTTTATGTTTAGTTTTCCTGACAAATCTTCGCCAACGTAGGTACTGCAATTTGCCAAAGTCTATTTTAAAGTAATTCAAAATTGGAATTGACTTAAAAGCGGCCGGCGCCTTGTAACAAATGCGTTTTAAATTGTCAGCATTTTTGGCACTTGCTTGGGTAATTATAAATAATTTCACATAGATTCAAAAACTAAAAAGCTTGTACAAGTATTCTAAGTAATTTTCATATTGCTTAATCACTTTTCCATAATGTGCACGTGTTGGGGATAACTTGCTTAGATAGCTTGAAATTAAATTAACGTGTTCTATAAATAATTCACAGCTCCTTTTTATATTTAATATCTTCTTTAATAGTTTTCTTCGTCACTATTACGAAAGATTGAGTGGAAAACTCTGCACCAATTTATGATTTTGGAAAAAGTCGGTTTAGAAAAATGCAAATTTCCATTTTTTATTGAAAAATAGTTGAAGGTTCCACCGAGATTTGAACTCGGATCGCTGGATTCAAAGTCCAGAGTGCTAACCATTACACCATGGAACCGCTTATCTTCACTTTGGCTATTTTCGAAGCAGGTGGACCAGATTTTAATGATGATTTTAAAATTCCACTAATTTGAATTTCATTTTCAGCTTTTTTAAAAAATCACATAAGCTGGCAACTTAACAGGTTTATACTCTACGAAGATGCTCAATGGAATCTGTATTCCTCTGTTCTTGAAGCTGATAGGAAATATAGAAATATTAACTGTGGTCAACATTTCCACATTAAGTAATACCCACTGGGAGAGGAAGGTTCGTAGATTTCTCGTGCCAAAGTCACATGAAACTTTCGAATACACCTGTTTCGTCAGCCACCTTCCCGCAGGAGGAAAGAATCATTTTCTCGAACTTATAAAACCAAGGCAAAATGAAAGAAGGAAGTTGAATTCGGTAACTTTGATTGTTCCTTGTAACATTATAACGAGGCTTTGTGTCTGTGAAAGAATTTAAGGAACTTTTCCGCTCGAATAACTTTTAAACAAACTTTTCCAATGAAAATCAATCTTACCATTCACGAATCGGACTTTTCTTTTTAATACTTTTATTAAAGAGGTTTTTAGTAGTACTGCTTAAGTATAGAAACTGTAATTGTTGTGTCATCTTACCTTCAGCCCTCACAGGATCATATTTGGTTTAAAAATTGTTTTCAAGTTGTTCTACAAAAATTGTACAAGAGTTACAGAGTAACTAATCATAGAAGAAAGAACTCAAATTGAGTTTAAAAAGCCTTAATACTTGCCAGATAATCAAAATTTTTTCATTGAAAGAAATAGAAAATGAAATGATTCACTCATATATCTTGTATTGTGCCTTAACTAGGTTCGCAAGTAACAATAACTTCAAAGGTCGGGCAGAACATGTATTGACCGGAGATTAACTTTTGTACCATTCAACAAATTCATTTGAAAAGGATCACAATGTAAGTGGATCCTAGATCATTTGAACACATGATTGTGGTTTCATTTCATTTAGTTCATATTTCCTCTTAAACTACAAGTGATGGCTTGTTGGCTGGGAGGTAGGTATAGCATGACTGATGGATACACATGATGATGATGTCCTTCTAAATCTTTATTCATTAAGAATATAAGGCGGTGTTCTGTGAGATTCCTCCCTCTTCCTGGTCTCAATAGCAAACTTAAATCTCACCAGATTCGTGATGTAAAATGTCCCCCATCATTAGAAATATAGAGTGGTTTGTGCTGAGAAAAGTTGGGGTAATAAAGCACACAGCTTCATAAATAAACTCTTCAGCTTACTTTATGTTCTTTGCCGGTAACGATATGTCAAGGTGAGATTGTCACAACATCAAAAAGATTACGTGAAAGAGACCATACGACTCATGTGATAGTATCTAAATTTATTCACAACTCCATCATAGGATATGAAAAGAGGATATATTTTTTCTATTGCACCGTAACGATGAAATAGTTAATATTTACCCTGGTAGAAGAGACATCATTCATGTGAGAACAGAACCACTAGAAAATTCCGCAATAAGTTTTTCAACAATCCAAACTACTCCAGAGCTTTAAGAAAAACGACATTTCGAAAATAGTGCGGTCAGGCTCACAGCAACTAATGGAGTTGACGAAAACGAAGGATATACTGAATGCTCACAAGCACCGTTGAAGAGCAATCAAAAGCCTTCATAAGGATCAGCGGTGAGTTCTGATGAAGTTCTTTCTGCAAGTGACTACAACAACGATTTTGCATGAAAGTCTACATATATATGCCTAGGTGTTCGTTAGTTGACAGGACATCTTATTGTGAATGCAAAGATACATTAAAAAAAATTCGCAAGGACTTCCTAGCTCAAAGTCATGGGGCAGTACGTTTTCCTGAGACCAGTAGGTAGGTACACCTAACTTCAAAATGGAGGTGGAGACACTCCTGTGCAGTAGGAATTTTCAGACGAAATCAGTTACAATGGACCCCTTCATGTGACTTTCTAGAAGTAGGTACATAATGCCTGAATTGGGAATCTGTTTTGATTAGAATCTTTTCATAATTTTTATATCAAAAGGAATGAAAATTGATGTTTATGCTCGTACTGAATCTGCTGGATATACAAAATACAAATAAACTAAGTATTTACTCTCACATTCCGAAGTGCTGTGGTTCACTGGAAGGAATCTGCTTCGCCTGTATTCAAGAATTGCGCGTTTCTTATTTATTCTTAATTATTGCAATTGGTTTTTAACCTGTTAATTGATTGATTATACATATATTCAATAGCACATCAAGTATATCAAACATTTGGTCAATAATACACACACATGTTTACGTCAGTTTCGGACTTTCATGAAGATGCTTCTAACGTAAATTAAAAATTATGAAAATAGAATTTGCGTTTTGTAAGTTTTTCTGCATTAAGTTAATCAAATGCAATTTCTGAAAACGTCCAGGTGAAAGAAAGGTGAAAATGTAGAAAATACAACTTTCAATTTTTTCAACTTTCTTCATTGTTGTTTGCAAAATAACAAGTTTAATTGAACTTTGACTGGAACACGACTGCGAGTGAGGGTTTTTTTTCAAATTTTAAACTCCTCAAACTACGTAAATTGAGTTAAGTAAGAGTTGCACTAAAGGATAATGCAAATATGACTGTATCTTTTTTCCTGAAAGAATATAAAGAAAGTTTTAAACTTTTTCATATTTCTTCGCTTCAATGACCATTTAAGAATGTTTTGCAAAGATACAAGCTTAACAATTGTGCAAGTTATTTTGCTGGAGTGAATTTCAATTAGTTTTACTGTCATTAATCGGAAAAGTGATTTATCGGGATTTTCCAGGAACTTTATCACAAGCTTACTTCCTATATTCATTATACTGTGAAATTTTGCATGAGCCATAGCTGATGTATCAGTTTTCGTTTGAATGGTTAAATCCATTGAAGCAAGAAATTCGGACTTTGTTTTTGGGAAAACATTTTTGAAACAGTTCTTCTTTTATTTTATTGAAAATTTAAAAGTCTAGAATTATAATAGACTGAATTCGTATTAATAAAGTAAGCTTTAAAGTATGGTGAATTGTAACGTAGGTATTTATCTGTTTAAAATGTGAAGGTCAATACATTGTGTTCATTCCTTAAAGAGCTTTGCTTGGAATTTAAATATTTATAGCACAATTAAGCTTTGAAATTGATTACGGAAAATTACTTCATTGAGTTACGTAATTCGCATACTGCCTCCAACAATCTTCTTTCGAATTGATCGATATCCTTTGAAATTTTCTGTAGCTTTTCAAGTAAACTTTCGCATCAAGCTGCTATGAATTCATCCTATGTTTTTGTTGAAATTTATTTTTTAAGAGAATTTCGCAAATAAAATACATTCTGTTAGTGAGCTCTTGCCAGATCCTGGTCGACTAACTGACTTTGTTTACATAGTTGTAAGTTTACATTCGCAAAAGAATTTCCTTTGACTGAGTGCGCATATGCACCGCGGCATTCTCGTCCAAAACCGACGTCTTCGATATCGCAGGAAAACGATTTCCCCATATTACACTATTACATTGAATGTCCTTTTTGTACTGCCATCCAACTACCATAACACTTTGGCATTTGTGTCTGGCTCGATTCGATGAATCGAGTGTGGAGGAGACTATTTCGTGCTATACAAGCACATAAAAAGCCCAAAAAGCTATTGACTGGAGTCTGAGTGGCCTGACTGAGAGTCATCGGTAGACTATGGTTGACTATTACACAGGGAAATACATTGAAAACAAAATGCGTTGGTGTCAGATAATGTAACTATGTGAAAATGTTATGAGGAGCTAGGGGTTAGTTTGAATTTTCGCCAGACGGTGAAGGGGCAAGGTCAGTTGCTGAAGAAGCTTGGTTGCACGTGCATCAGACAGCTACACGGAAATTGAACCGAATGTTTAGCTATATATCCCTACACACACACGCACACACACATACATATATGAAATTTTACAGAATCACAGACATCATATACAACCAGCCATGGCAGGAAGTTTGGAGTAACAAGGTCAAGGCCGCACACGCCTCCAACAGTGAGCGTGGAATGCAGGGAGGTGAGAAGTTGAAATATTTGCTTTTGAAATGAGAGCTTTAGGCTGGTATGCGGAGAGGGAAGATTGGTATGCGACGACCTTCTTCATGTAAAAATCGTAGCTGAGGGAGTACCGAGTGCAGCGCGTGTAACATTTGTGTTAGTTTTGTAAAAGCTGTTTGTTTTATAGTTTCAGTTTTCTGGAGGAAGCGTGTGGTGGAGAGGATAACGACGTTGATCCATTGAGTCGTGACTGCTTTTGACGATTTCATAACATCAGAGACAGTCATCTAGGAATGGGAAAAAATCCAGGTCGTGGGATGAGTGCTACATGAAGTGCTACTTCATTCGGTACCAACATCGGCTCTTTTATACTTGGAACATTTAACACTTTACACGTGTAATGTCTTTGCAAGGATGCAAGCTGTAAATTTTCATAGATGCACTTCGAGGTCGTTTTGCAACTTATATTCGTTTTTCAGTTATATAGGTACTGCATATTCCTTGCAATGATTAAATTTACTTATCCTCTCTTATCAAATTAAATTTGAGTAGAATTCTTCATTTGAATTTCTTGATTGAAAAGCCTTTCTATTATAGATGAATATCGTGTTGTTCAAAGTTAGTAAGACATTAATATTTTCTGTATACTATATTTGCCAATGGCATGAAAATTTCTGTCTCTTAGGAAACATCGTCCTGTGCACGTGCTCCAGAAACAAAAAATGCATGCTGCAACTTTGACTTTGACTTTTGACTTCCCTAATTTTGCTGAAGGGATATTAAGGCTTAGGGCAATTGATGTCACCTAAGTGCTTTTAAAAGGATGTACATTTATTTTACGCTTTGATACCTTCACCTTAAAGTGGACGACATTTAGCTGAATTCGCATTTTTCAAACTCACGAGTGCGTTTTCCGGAAGGATGTTGTTGTTTTTGGTATACTGATGGAAAAATAGAAAAACTGGTTAGAAACTACAAAAGAATTTAGCATCTCTCCTAAAAGCATCTTTCCTCAAGAGCCCGTGAAATCTTTAGATGTTGAGGCAGCTTTGAAGAATTACATACAAGCTCCAATACCTTCTCATAATCGGGTATTTGTGCAGCAAAGGAATTAAAATTGCATTCATTTCCCCCTCAAGGATGGTTTCTAACAAACATCGTAGGTCTCGATTGTGTTTGTGCTATGGTTCCGTGCTGAGGGATTCGTCATGACAACAAACAGGCTTGGGAAAGTGTCTAAGGTAAGTGATGCTGTATATAGGAAAACATTCGATATCGATAACCAATAGAAGGTGAAATAAACTGCATTAAAAAAGATTTTAGATTTTTACCTTGCTTGATACTTTCACGATTGCCAATTGAAATGAGGTTTCAAGAAACTGTGAGTGGTAATAGGTTAAATCGTACAAAACTTGTACTTAAAAGTCAATTCAGACGCATTTAAAAAATATTTTATCCCTCATGTTTCAGATGAGCAAAGTACTCAGAATATTATATTCCTCAACTGTTTTGGTATCAACGTGCATATTAGTAATATAATACATTGATTAGCCATGATATCAGATAACGTTATTACATGGAAAAAATATGAAAGTATGCGCAACTATTTCCTATGGATATTCATCGTTTATATGTAACAAAATGCATTTATTTGAAATGTTGTTAGTTACCAGCAAAATCATATTTTTACTGATATACAAAGTGCAATTAATTTTTGAAATTGACGTTGTCTTAATTACATGCCAGGTGAAATCAAGTAAAGCGGTTACCTACCATGTTACATTACTTTACACTTCAGACTGCCTGTCTCGTGTCACTCAAAATAAGGGCATGGGTGGCTTTTTAATTAATTTTCATAGTAATCCTTGAACTGTTATGCAATCAACACTTAAGGAAATGCGCTAAGAAGGAGTTGAAGGCAAAACCCAGTAATTTAAAAGTCCTTCTATCTTTCATGCTAGACTATTCGCTATAGATATTCAGCGTTTAGTTTGCACTTGGAAAATCGATGTTGTGTTTAAGCAAAAGATGGATATATAGTCGATGCAGTTTACCTTGACCATAAGGTTGTTTTGAGCTTCCATCAGTGTAAAGTTACATCGAACTTTCAAGTAAATTGTTAAAGAGATTTTGTAGCTTTAACACACTTTTGTCGTCATCACTTCAAATGATATCAGATCAATGAAAGATTTTTCAACTACATAAATAACTAAATGCTACACATCTATTGACTTAATCATTCTACTTACTTAATTATTCATAATATAATCGTTCCACAATGCGGAAGAAAGAAATCCTTAAAAGACACTAAAGCCCTCAACACGAGATGTCATTCATTAAGTTTGAAAAATGCGACGCTCTTTCAATATTTACTTTTAAAGTACCCTGTAAGGCATGTAAATAGCTTCCACTTGATGTAGAAAGTAAAATCTCTTATATGACATTGTAAATGTCCTTTCTAAGGTGCTATTAAAGGATGTTCATTTGGATAATTGCCCCAGTTAAATGGCATTAACTACAAGTGGCCCCATTCAAGATCTTAATAAGCCTAAGAAGTCTCTGCATAGTAAATAAGGATAAAACCAAGTAAGCAAATACCATAAGTAAAATCCTTCGCCATTATCAACTCCAGTATTAACATGTGCATAAATATTACAAAGCTCAAATGAAGATAAAATGCCTTAAACAAACTTTAATTATCCCATTGAAAGGCTCAGTTACATGAGCCCCTGAGGCAACATGCATTTCTAGGGATCTGTTGAACAGAAGATGCACAACGAGCTACCATCACTCTGAATCTACAACTTTTCAGAGAAGTGAAAGACTTTGATGCGATGAGCCATACGTGCCCAAAGATAAGAGCCAGTTGAAGGATTCATGTTGAAGTAGATTTCAAGGATCAAGGAAAGAATTAACTACATCGGAATACTCCAACACCCGTTCACGTGTGTGTTGAATGTATGTTTTATTTTGGGGCTGATATCTCTTTAAGACTAAAAAACTCATTTCCCTGTCATCATCTGTTTAAATAATCTTGAATACCTCAAAGCATCAATTACCTGGAATTTCAGTATGGGAAGCATTTTCAAAGAATATTGCCTTGACTTGAGGACAAATGGTGTGACACCACCATACCATGTTGTATGCATTTAAAGTGGTTGCAGAATTATAATATATGACTCTACTTCGGTTAAGAGATCAAACTTAGAGGTATCCTTCAATGAGGTAGCCATGAATACGCATAAAATATAATAATGTTGTCTCATTAGGAGGCAACATGTGCCAGCACTTGCACATTTTTTCTTGGAATAAACAAATTGCAGTGTTAGAGTAAATAAATTAATGCATACCTGTCGTACATACCAACGAATTCCTTTGGTGATTAAAAATTAAGTGAGTATCGGTTACAATGATAATGAAGAGAACATTGATTTAGTAACTAGGTATAATTATTTAGCAGCAAAATTATAGTTGAGTTAGTATTTATAGGTATCAAAGTATCAAAAGCTGCTCTTTAATTTTTGAATTTTCACTAGAAATTCATAAGTTTTCGAACTTTCCATCCACTTAATATAATGTAAAAGAAAAGAAAAATTTATTTTCATGATCCTAGAAAGTTATGGTGTCCAAGGACTATGAAGTCCCTCAAAAAGCCGTTACGTATCTACTTATATCTATTATATGTTCTCCCAGCAATGCATTACCCATTTGGCTTCTCGAGAACAGATTAATGAAAAAATAAGTCATCGTCGAAAGTTGGCATTTATACAAGGAGAAAAAATTACGACGATGTAGTGTAGCCAGAATGGCCGTTTTTCATCTTTTGGCAGGACACTATTAATCCTTCAATGTCAGGCCATGAAGTTTCCATTAGATGTAACTTACAGCGCATCCTTTCAAAGTTTGAGGTTTGATTTTGTTGTGTTCGTTTATTGCTATCACCTTTTCTAAGGCTTCACGTTACCCGGCGTACTGTTCGTTTTCCAGTAAAAGATGAAGCAAGTGATATAATAAACTGCTTTGGAGAAATTCTTTTTTAATCTAATATCGCCTAAATCCAAAGAATACTTCAACATGTGAATCTGTAAATGATGACTTGCTTAATCTTAGCTGAGGTTAAGTTGAGCTCAGGAATGCAGTGATTTATCTCAACAAAACGAAACCATCAAAGTGCAACTTTAAGAAGTTGGAAGTTTTGCAAGCAATCGTGGCAGTGACATGTGTACACTCTTTTTGATATATCGAGACACTCAAGAATTCTTGTAAAACTTTTCAACTTCTTTTACGCCAAAAATTAGATCTGCGTATGTCAAAACTTTTTTAAGGTAAAATCAGAAAAATTTGTCGGAAAATTGAGTTCATAAAACTTTTACTTAAAGATGTGAAAACTCAATAGACTCATAGAAGGAAACTTTAGCTTGGAATAAAATTGCAAAATTTCCTAGAATTTTTGTGACTTACATAAGTAAAAGTTCAGAATTCGCCGCGTCCTTGTCTCATGTTGATGTTCTAAAATCTTTGATATTTGACTGAACCTAATTAATTTGGTTGACTTGAATAATTTATTGGAACTGGGTATTTAACTTAACTCAGTGTATATAATAACTTGAGCAAAATTTTAAATTTTTACCAATAGATTTCCGCAATGTTGTCGAAACATATTCGCGGTGATTATAATAACAGAATTTTACAGAATTCCCTGGAAATAACAAGAACATACACACGTAACAACAGAGAAGTCGTGCATAAGATTTGAATTAATCCCGATATTGTGTAACATGTCCGTGCCAAGTCGTATCCTCACAGCCTTGAAACGAGCGCAAGTATTAAAGCAATTCAAATGCAACCCACCCTTTCGGAAGGCAATACAGATGACTACTATATTGTCCCAAGAACATGAAGCGCTGGGTGGATTTGAAAGGCAACTACTGACAGCTTTCAACTAGATAACTCGTAAGCCCACTTGGTATCCTTTTTACTATCCCTGATCCTGTACACGATAAAATCATGTTTGTTATCGTCTCAATATAAATTGTTTTCCCATGATAAATTATTGTTATGTGCTCAGTTTCATGCTGCTAATAAGGATGTGTTGACTATGAGCACTACATTTGCCAAGAGTTGCAGATCTAGGCAGGTGTCCTGGGGGAGCGTTTGCTATTCACTGAAAACCTGTTTACATATTCAAGACATCATATAAACCTCTGCTGGAGGGATGTAACAGTCCCTGTAAGTGGTGGCGCCTAACATCCGCAAACTACAGGCGAGCAACAAGTGAAACTTGTGAATATCAGAGCAACAATCATGACTTATGGATAACTGCATAGCATTTGTATCGTAGTTCCTAGAAGCAAAAAATAGCTTACATTAGAAACCATGTCATGTGTTATGTATGAGCTGCAATGCTACTGACAGATACCACCTTCCTTCGGTTCGGAGCGAATTACGCAACATTCACTAAGGAAAAACGCAATTACACGTCCATACGTGATACGTGGGAAGGAATGCTGTTACATATCTTCTTGTTTACTAAAACTTCTTGCAGACAGTGAAGAGTTTTTAAGTAAATATATCCTTGCTTATATCTTGTATCAAATCCTGGTAATAGCTGCATAAAATTTGATAAGGACTTGAATAAATTTCTGCTTGCACATTTTTTGTTTGACGCAAAAACTTCATTATGTCCTGTGAATGTGGGATCAGAAAAATTAACTTTAATTTCGTATTTATCCACATATAAGTATTGCAGCAACTATATGAAAAGCACTGGATTCGGAAAAACAGAAAAACTTCATAAGCCTTCATACACTCATTTTGCAATAAATTTAGTGATTCCGAATTTGAAAAGCAAAACTTATGAAAGCGTTTTTACATATTTTCAGCCAAAAGTTGCTCGTCCTTGCTGATATCATGCTCCTGAATTCAGAATTCAAAGTTAGAATACAAATGCTGCGCAGCACAGTTTGTTCAAAGTCTGGTGTTGTAGTTTGTAACAAAAATTATTCAATTTTCATTAGAAAATTAATCACACTTTACCACTACGAAATTAAATTGGGCAGAAAAAGTTTAGATCGCAAATATTTTATGAAATTGTTTGTGAAAAATACATATTTAGGGGTGATTAAATCATCGTATCGTGGTAATGTGCTTAACTCATACGATTCTAGACACGTTTTGATTTACCCAAAATCGCCAAGAACACCTTAGGGAAGAATATTTCAAGTTCAAAATTTGAATCTGATACGAGAAAAGCTTAAAGCAAATGAATGTCGAAAGTTCATTCCAGAAAATTAAATAATCGTCTAATTAAATTGGACAAGTGAATGTACTCTTATATCCCTGGAAAAATTGAATCATTTCTCGATAAATTGACAACATCAATATCCTGGAACTAAATTGAGAAATTGGAATTTACTCTTTTACCCTTATAAGTGAGGTTAGTGGTTCATGTAGTAAATAATATAAGGAGAAACATTTGAAGCAATAAATGTTACATACTAGTGTCAATATTGGATGTACAGAAGAATTCAGTGGGAACATGACATGGAGGAAATCAATACGAACCCAAGACTATCTTGACCATGAGAGGGTCATATGTGGATTGACCACAAGTGAACGTATTGGTTACCAATTAAAGACAATTAATTAGTCGTGGCTCTTTTGTTCTGTTTGATTATCGCATTATCATAATCATCCTTCTAATATCACCAAAATTAGCTTATGCCTAATTTCACAATGTTTCACGAGGCTTGAAGACGAGGTGTTATGATCTAGGATGTCGTACAAACTGTGTTGTCCATTCATTTATTACTGATTTGATATTAATCTGCAAGTTATCCGGTACACGTTGGGTAATAATAAGAGACAATTTGTTTCCTTCAAAGCTATTGTGTTGATTGATCTAAAATATAATTGGCTTAATATAAGTGGGATTAAATTGGTTTTATAAATCGGGCAGATTAACGTTCTACTTGTTTGGTAGATGTTAGGATATTGTCTATGCACGAGTGTTTTCACCAAGACTAAATTTTTAAGGAAATCACATACGATTTAAAGAATCACATACGAATGATGATTACCGCCTTTTATGTGCTATGCTATCAATCAAATTGATTCGACAATATCACTTCCCGGAATCATATATGAAGGCGCCATCGAAAAATTGTATGGCGCCCGCATAATATTCCTGTAATCAAATAAAATTTCATCGAAAATAAACAAGGAAGCACAACAACTTGTCACTGGCTCATATACTTGACATGAACATAACTCAATTTTACATGAAATCGATGCCACATTTACTACAGACCTTCCGGCTATTCCGCAAGATTATGTCGGATAAATCCGAAAGCAATTGCATGACTCCTCTATTCCTCTTTCACAGCATAAGAGACCAATGCTCTACAAAATTTGTGCATCAGCATCGTAGTCTTTTTGATTTTGTGTTAAGTTTCATGAGGTTAGCATGGAACGTTCCAGACTCACAAAAAAGAAGGACGACTATTTCCCCATCGCCAGAACTTTTGATATCTGAACACATCGGGAATCCCTAACATCTAGCGTTGGTGCATCATCTGTACTAAACGACCCATTTGTCTTTTGCCTTTTGAGTCTTCCCCAAGCATCCACTCTTACAGTATCTTTTCAAACCCTTTGCTATCCAAACATTTTTCGTAACTTTCCGATAGTAGCTGATGCTTTCATGGATAAACACATACTTTGGTGCATGAAGTGAATCCTGTTGTAGCATCATTTTTAGTCGTCATATTTCCGCAGCTTGCGTGATCATTTTGTAAAAAATTTAGTAGTGAATGGTACCAATAAGTCATAACAAATAGATCGTATCTGTAACAAGTCAGTAGCTGCTGTTAGAATACTTTCGGCTATCAAAATGTAAAAAATTCGAACATCCTCGCCCACACAACGATTATCCTCCTGCATTACCAAACACTCGTTTACATCCAAACAGAATCCTTTGAAGTTAGATGGTCTCCCTTACTGCGATAAAGTTTGCTTGTAAAAAGGACATACAGACTACTAAATACATCGTTCAGCTCGTTGTAGATTTTACTTTGATAAATTCATTTCGGGTCACATAATATCTGCAGTGCACAGCATGAACACGAGAAAATTTTTTTAAATGTAAAAATTGTTTTTATAATTTCTGAGTTCCATTAAGCCTACAATTTATGGAAACCTTCTAATCTTCTTTTCCAAATTCATATTTCCATGTTTCAATTATTTTCTCAATTAGTCTCTTATTAATAAATGTTTAAGGTGTTATGATCGGGTTATTTGCACAATATGAATTGGAAATCGAAAGTTCACAGCAATTATTTCAGACAAACTGAAGAAGATGAAAATTTATTAAACAGTCTTTTACATATTTTATTTTCCACTTCCGTGTTAACGAACTTTATTTGTAGTCACTTAGAATTTCTATAAAGACCATTTCCGCAATGCATTACTACCCTCAAGGTTGCATATCCTTTCAAGAATACCCCAAAGATAAGTTTCCATTATGAAACAATTTTAAAGTGAATTTCTTGGTGGGATCAAATGCAAAAATTCATGATCCACCATTAAACAGAATTGCATTTGAGTTGTTTCTTCTTGCAGAAACCTTTATGATATCTTGGTGTCTTAGTAAAAATTCATCTCTTAGGGTATTTTACTATTTCAAACAATTTTAATTATTCAACACTCGATTTTCCAAGAAGCCTTCTATTTTATGCTCGATGATGTATAGACTAGCCAAAGCAGCCAAGAAGTTTTGAAACTATGGCTAAACTTTCATTGAGATCATCATCTTCAGATGAAGGAATACCTTCATCCTGGCGTTCTTTTCGAAAATTAATTTCACTTGGCTTTGTTGCTCCTTAAGGGAAAAACTTTTGTTATTTTCTACCTGACCAGCTCCGAGTATGTAAGACTGAATCACGCGAACTTTGGCATAGTATTGGAAGCCTTGCAATGCAAATATTCCGCTTCACTTAGAACCGCATTAATTTTAGCAAATTGAATGTAAAGACGGATGAGAATATGTTAGAACCCTCTTTAAACGTTGCATCTATTATACGTTTTCGGGGGATTCAAATGTAGACAATGTGCAGTAGGTAGCCATTCTCACTTGGGGAGACTTTAATCAAATTCGTATTGCCCTGTCCAATTTAAAGTTTGATCCTTGTTAAGAGGAAATAACTCTAGGATGGATTGCTTGAAACACGGAACCTCTTGAGAATACTGGAATTGTTATTTTGTTACTATATATTCATCCACTTGAAATTAAGAAACACTCATACATTGCTATAAGACCGGTGTCGGTTTACCGAAAGAAACGTCTTTTGTTGTGTAACCTGCAAATTAGACATGTTTAAGAGGTTATAAAAGTTGAGGTTCAACGGAATTAAAGTTCTAACAAACCCGAAAATTGTTAAAAATAAGGAATACAATAAAATTACTTGGTCGCTTAGACGCTTTAATGAGTTTTGTGTGACGGTGATATTGTGGGTGATACTGCTTTTGATGTCAAGAAAATTAACGTTTATATCAAAATGTAATTGGTTTCAGTAAAGCATGTAGAAAGAAACCTAAAATATTTATTTCGTGGAAACAATAAAATTACCCTGAAACAAGACAGATTAGGTACACCATCATTAAGGATAAAATGCTTGAATAAATTTGGGAAGGATAGCAAAATTTCAGTGAACAATGTTAAAACGTGATACATTCGTTGATTACAAATTTCTCCCAAAAATTATCACGCTGCATTCAAAAACAATTGCAGACCCTTTTCGCTGCAATGATTGTTGCATTATCAGAAACAGCCTCAAAATTTCAGACAAAATGAGGTTTTTCTCAGTTCATTTGTTTTCTGTTTTCTTTCAAATTACAAAAAACGAACACTCGAAACGAAACGAAGAAAAAACGAGGAACAAAACTTACAATTAACGTGCTCCAGGATATCAAAATCTCCGAAAAGAGGCTCGTATGTGAGCTTGGGACATGTTCCATAAATCGGCAATCAGTTGCAAAATTACAGGACTAAGCAAGCCTTTCATGCTTTCATACCAAAAATTTCAACTTGTTTGCTTGTATTTTTGTGGTAAACACACTGCATTTTTGCTATATCCTTGTGAAATTTTGAATTTGGTAGTCTTTCATTAAGGATTGTAGAAAGGATTCCGTTTCATAAGAGGCGGTCTACCATATATGATGAGAATATCTCGTAATGCATTTTGGTTCTGATTCAATAGAAATCAGCAATAAATTTTAGATTTTATTTTGGAAAGGAGCCTCAATTGTCAACTGTTGGTTGACTTTCACTGTTTCACTGTTTGAGAATAATGTCCTGTGGACTATGCAAGCAGATCTGCTTCATAAACGAACTATGAATTTTTAAGGACTTCTAGTTCATGCACAACATTATCCTTGTGAGGCCTAGAAAAATTGTCATTTCACTGATGGATGTCGGAAAATAAGACGATGGTGAAGAGCTGGAAAATTGTGAAATCGACAAAAGATGTATAATACTTTGAAAAAGGTTTCTATTACACCGAACCAAATATTTACACAGAGCCAGATGAATTGGGGGACTTTAATGAAAAACAACATGTGCCCAGTCCAATGGCAGTCAAGACTAGGTTTTGCGGATGCTGCTGCACATGGTGGATGCGGCTGTTCAAAAACCACTTTTGCTTACCAAATGTACCACACTCCGGGTCTGGGGTTCGACCTGCATATCCGCTTTTCTCGAAGGTTTTGTTTAAACAGTACAGGATGAAGGGTGAAGTATGACAAAATGTTCGGATTTTCTGTACTCCATTAGCCCTTGAGTTCGTTCCAGTTTGTCTTCCTTCTTTTTCCACATTCAAAACAAATTAGCTTGTTATATTTGAACATATTATACATACGTTCGGAAGACTCATTACCAACGCCAAGTCCTGTTTACGACCAGACGATTGCGTTGGAACTCGATGAAGTTGTTGCGAAAGATATTATTCAAGGATTTTTACAAGAGATCTGTATCCCTTTCCTTCGCCATCCTAAAGCCGCAATTTAAAAAGGAAAAATTGAGTGGCAATATATAATAAGGACACATTAAAAATGATTCTTGAATTAAATGCTCAAAAACATACCAAAGAGAATCTTTCAGTTGCCTTCATTTGAATTAACTTATAGTCTGGGTGGATTGCTACGCCAAGTTTCTCAGAATATTTTCTTTTGATCAAATATTTAGGCCGAAAATTTTCATATCTAATTGATATCCAAGAATATTCAGAAGAATTGTTGCGGTAATAATAAACAAAATTGTCATTTACCAATGAATGCGATCAAAGGAACTTGTAGCACATTTCCAGGTACTTCATATGCAGCAAAACATATGCTACAGTTCCTTAAAAAGCCGCAACTTTTATATTTAGGTTTATAAATAAAAAACGACTTGTATTTATTCATTCAATGCTGAAGTGTGCCCTTTGGTCAGACATGAAAAGTCACAGGATAAAAGGATATGTTCATACAATCATGCAAGGATATGGATAAAATGAAAAATTGCATTTTCCTTACGTTCATTCAGGCAATGCTTATATAAACTTGGCAAACATATTCTTTTGATAGAGTCAATCTTGAGCTCCAGCTGTCTAGAGGCACCCTCCATACCTACATATATAGATGTTCAAAAAGATTATAATCTTTTGTGTCAAGTTAATATGTCGGTAAAAATAATAAATTATCCTTGGCGCCAACATAAAACAGATTAACTTAATCGTGTTGCCTTTGTGTAACACCTAGTCAAATTTGAACAATTACCTTTACCTGAAACTTACACAACGTTACTCTTCTGGTTAGTCCTTGTTAAAGGTAATTATATTGTGCAATGTTAAAAGTTATGTCAGGGATGTGACATATTCTCTATGGAGGGATCTCAAAAATTCTTTAGTCTTCGTGGTTTCAAGCAAGAACTTATATTTTCGTTTCCCTTGTATTGTTAATGAGTCAAATTTGAATTATTTTTTTTAAATTAGAGATAATTTTTTAACTTTTTATATTATTCCATTTTGTTACAAAAAGTTTAACAAAGTCAAATCAAATTGGAAAAAATATTTGCAAAATACTACAACTGCTCGTAGTTCGTACTTTAGAATCCTTTAGAAAGAAATGAAATCCTGAAATTCATGTTTTATATTAAATTCACAGGAAGAAAAATTCAACGAGTTTTCATACATTCGTGTTTATTAAGTTTCATTTAATTCGGTTTCTGAAAGTTTTCAAAACGAGATGAACGAAAAAGTTTTCCACTTTTCGACACCATCTCTGGATGTCGGTACGTATTTTACGGGCTTTATAAGTTCCTAATTTCAAAATCCCTGGAGCTCCACAGAATAACACTTTTTTGATGATCTGAGAAACAAGTTCAAAAAGCTAGACTGATTCAGATTGTATCACAGGATACCACTATTGTGTATTCAACAGGACAAGGGTCCTGCTCGATTCCACTAAGGATTCTCTTCATAAAAGACGAAACGTGTGGAAGCAATTGAATCATCGAATTGTAAGACTCCAGAATCACATGGTATGTTCCTTATAGTTAGTGTGATCATAAAAACTGTACGAAGCAGCTTTCTCTGATACGTGCATCTAATCAAGGTATCCAATAAGCAGAAAATCCTAATGAAAAGGACTCTTGCACAATGAAAGTAGAAAATCACAGTTTATAAGATTTTCTTCATTGCAATTTCATCTCGTTTTTAAGCTAGACATTGCTGGTTGACACATCCACATCCGCTTCCTTTTCCAATATTAGGTTCAATAAGAAATGGTTGTACTTATAGACTTCGGGTAAAAAAAGAAATCTAGCTATCAGAGTACGAGTAACATCTCCAAAATGATTTCCATATAAATTCCAAAATCCATAATAGCCTTCTAACAACTTTTCTTACAAGAATAAGATCGATTTGCTCCAATGATCCAATGATTGCTTCACTAGAATCGGAAAATGACACTCTGTCGTACCAAGGAGTCCATGTCAATTTGCATTGTTCACCCTAAGTGAATGTTGACAAGTAATTGTGGGTTAATTTGAAACCCTTGAAGGCCTTCAATAACTTTCCTTTAGTGAAAAGTCGTTGCCATGAATAGTGATAACGTGATTATCTAATATTTACATACTCAAACCAGTAAACAAACAATTTGTTCCTGGTAGGATATGAACAAGGACACTTGCCCAGTTTCATGTGTGACGTGGTTAGCCAATGTGTTCCCCGAATCTGCAAATGTTTATGTCCATCTGTCCATTTCTGGGATACAATTCGAAATATTTGCGTTTGCCATATACGAGTAACTATGCCGATACCACCCTCTGTAGTAAGGTGATCCTACATGGTCTCCATGTGTGTCCAGCTTCTCCTAGTTCTTGGGACGTTTGTTAACACAGAGTCATCTACTGAACACCGAAGTACATACTGCGGCGTACAACCAAACATCCTCACTCATCTACAAATCGTACTGTGTGGCCAGTTATCCCTGTTTTGATGGTCTAGAAGTGAGATACGGTCAGGACATGTTTTAATGAACACACCTTCATACATGGCCATGCATCGTCGTTGGGAGCATTAAGATATTTCTATTTGAATAAAACCAGTCGGCAGGAGGTGCAAAAAACCTTGTACAGCCAGCTTTGTAGAAATGCATACTGGGTTTTAATTTTCAATTCTAGCCTTGATGGAAAACTCAATCAGTTGCCAAATTGATATTGTAATGGACAATGACAAAATTGTGGAATTTAATTTGTTTCGTATTGTTTTTTCTGTTTTATTGTTTTTTCAACACAAATTTGTGTATCTGTATCTGTGCCTCCATTTCCGTTTCGTCTTCATTGCACAATTTCCGCTCTCAGGGCTTTGATTATAATCTGTTGAATTTTGGTTTCAATAATGCAGATGCTTGTAAGAACGTGCACTACTTTAATTTAAAGCTGCGAAAATGAGTTAATCGTTTTATTCAAAAAGTTATTGTTATAAGATTTACTTCAAATTTACTTATATAATAATTCCTCGAAACTGTTGTGTAACAATTAAAATCTCGAACAGTGTACTGTAGTCGGTGACGGACACGGAATTAATAAAATGTAAATGTTCCTTGCTTTGTTCTAAGTAATTCTTTTCTAATCCAGGAGGTTCGAATCCGTTTGATCCTGATAATTGACTTTAGGTAAACTCTTGAACTTTGAAGAAGTTGGAGTCTTCAAAAAGGAAACAGCCCCGAATTGAGGATGGGATAAATTCGAAGTGAGATTTGTTTCTTCTGATTTCTTTGTTACAATGACTTTAGTATTTGCTATTGACCCGAAACTTACTCCGTGTCGATAGCGTCTGGTATCCTTTTCCGAAATCTAAGGAATTCTAAGCCCAACATAACGTGGACCATGATTAAGATCAAATGGAGCCACACCTCAACCATGGTTCCTGTTTGCATGATAGACCAGAAGACACGGTCTAGTTACTCTTTTCTTCTTCCGCCCCGGGACGAGTAGTGAACAATGTAACTGGGATTGGACTACAAAGGATATCAGGGTTTGTTTAACTTCTCACATAACTCGAATTGGCTGGATGTGGTTGAGTTCCACCGAAAGTTTTGTTTGGTATTTCTGAAGTTGTAATGGCCAGACTAGATTCCAAAGGTGAAGTGGATTTTGGTAACTTTAAGGTTAATGAATCAGCAACGGTCAATGCATGACATAATTTCGGGAATAATATATTTTTATAATTTTAAATCCAACCTTGATGACAGAGAACGCTGAATAGGGGGGAGTATACTACCCTCAAGTGACGCACAAAGTCATCATATCTAATGAAAAATTGAAGGTAGATTTTTTGTTAACCATCATGGATCAGATCTAGAGTGAATGAAATATTCTGGCAGATGAAAGAAGTCTCCTCACGGTTTGCATGCAAATTTAAATTTTGTTGATAAAACAAATTCCAGTTCGGTTTGCGATTTGCGTGCAGATTTTGTCAAGTTATGAGTTGATTCGGGGCCTCAATCCTTCGCCTAGAGAATGCTGTTGTTGATGATGATGGTGTGATGCGATGTACTACGGTTGTACGTACTTCTCCCAGAGGTTTGTGAAGTTACCAAAACTTTCCGTTCGTATTTGAATTGTGGGTATCAGGTTTTCCAAGTACACCCTGCATATTCGTTCATGTTGATTCCGTGGAGATAAACAGGTCCCTGATAAGGGGATTGACAGAAGATGCAAAGATTGGTTTGTGATTAGTTTTTGTTATTTAATCTCCACAAGATTAATTCTGACTGTAATTACGTTTGGTGGTGTAGGGCCGTAATATTCCCATATCCAGACGTTATGATCTGTGGAATGTCTTCAAAATCTTTCCTTATTGTTGTCAATATTATTTGTAGAATTATCTAACTGAAAATGTTCACTTCTATTTTTCAATATTACATTTCTACTTCGTCTCACAGAGGCAGGCAATCAATTATTATTGGCTTATGCCCAACATGAAATCGAATTGAGTTGGCTTTTATGACATACTTTACTTTTCTGTAAACAGGAATCTACATTTCCTTTCATGAAACTGATGTTCTAGCTACGTCTTGACGCTAAAAGTGTTAATTCATTTAAAAGTATTCGCGTGTTTGGAGAAACTGATGTTCCGAGAATGAAAATCTGTGACAGAATGAGACCGTTGTTGCATTTTGCCCAAGCTAATAAAAATTTCTCTTACACAGACCAAAAACATGAGCTTATGACAAAACGAAATGAAAAAGATATATCAACACAACCTTAAACATAACAAGAAAACTATTTCATTTGCCTGAGCAAAAGACAGGCTGGCCAGGCTAAATAACAACGTGGCTATAGGGCATACAATGAAATTTCTGTTGTCAGATTTGCCAAGTTTACCACACAATGTGGAATGACACTGTGGATAAACCTGGGTTGTTCTGAATTCCAAAATATCGTGGTCCACCCAAAAGAAATGAAGATATGGATGAAATAATGAAAGTCCACATGGTATGCAATTTGGTTGTTGCAAAAAACCAAATCCCTAAAAATATCTGACTGAGAAATGCATTTGCAATCAACAAATTTTTAAGGCACACTTCAACGAACATAAAATTTTTGTCTAGATGATTGTTTCATGAATGTTGTTGACTCCCACTCCAAAATAGCCCAATGAAATTTGTTAGAAACTTTCGTTTAGGCCAAGGACTTTTGAATATATATTTTATCATAAGCCTTACATATTCTTTATAATTCTATCATCCTTTGTGTCAAATTAAAATCCATTCAAATGAAATTCTTTGTAAGAATTTATCCCTGCAGACATATTACGAAAATACTGGCGATTTTTGTAGCATGTCAAAGTCAAGTTGGTGAATGTTTGCGCGATAGTGTTGTTGACCTTATGAAATAATTAATGAGTACATGTGCATAAACTCTGCAACTAGATTTGATGAATGACCATGACTAGCAAAAGTGCATGCATGACTTTATAGATCCTTAAATGGATGCAAAAACCACAAAAGGATTCAAATGTTAATGGGTTTTTGTGAAGTTGCGATTAATAGCATTGCATCTCCTC
Organism: Chrysops caecutiens; assembly: GCA_963971475.1. NCBI lineage: Eukaryota > Metazoa > Arthropoda > Insecta > Diptera > Tabanidae > Chrysops > Chrysops caecutiens. The sequence continues at coordinate 1,217,931 of OZ020569.1, read as the reverse complement.
CCAAGGCAAGGCGAAATTTCTTAACTCCATCAACTCCCAACTGACTAATTTCTTGAAAATATCCTTTGCAAAAAATCATATAAAACAAACCAAAAGGAAGATTCCATCAGAAGGAGTTCAAAACATTTTCGTTGTGTAAACTTCAAACGGAAGCGAATTTGCTTTTAGCTGGGCAGGGTGTCCCGGTATTCCAGATATCCAGGTCTGATGGAATCTAAGAACTCCAAGAGTCTTAAGAAAGTTTTCATTTTTCTTTCATTTTTGACAACTTTTGATCGGTAACATGCTTTAGGGTGTATAAGGGGCTGAGATTGACGCTAACTTTATATTCTCGACTTGGAATCATTAAAGCAATAAAAATTGACATGACATTGATCAATTGCGGAAAAATATTGAGGATCCTGACGAAAGTGCCACTACCATTTCTACATCAGAACACAGAGAATAGTTAGTGGCGTCACATTCCGTCTCTATAAAACATAAAACCGTCGCTTCAAGGAGCTTATCTGGAGTGGAATATTGAATGTGAATCTATTGGAAGTCAGGGGTGAAGAGTTCTCAAAAGGAAAAACCCAACAAAGTGGAAAATGCTTTCGCTTTGAACAACTACAAGCAAGAAGCAACCAAATTTTCTTGTGCTGGTCGAGGCTCTTTGGGTTTGATACTTATAGCCACCCTTTCTTATGGTCGCAAGAAATGGTACGATAGACATGGTACCTAAATTGCAGACGAGATATCACTATTTCGGCCCGAGGTAAGGCAGACAGCGGAGATGACTTGGTAAAATTCAGAATGATTCTTTACACTTTCTGGTATATATTTTTACAACAAGGAGATAAACTCCTTAGACGCCGTTCCCCATTCTCAGTCTGGATATTCACATGAATCTTAAAAGTGGATAAATAATGAACGGAAAGGAAATGAAGGGGGTAAGTTGAATTGGAACACTATACCATCAGGAAATGGCGAAACAAAATTATTTTATAAAAAGTCCTGCATACTTGAGAATGTGCTTTGATGTCGGGCATCAACTTAAAAGGATTCGAATGGATATTCTTTGGTCATCATCATTATTAATCATAAATGACAAATTGCAATTTTGAACGCAACAATACCAGCATTCGTATAGAGTGGCTATTGTGTTTTTCAAGTTATTTTGTTTTGTGACGAAGCTGTAACTAATAATTTATTATAAGTAGGTTATAAACGAAACGAAGGCTAACATTAAAATCTTGCTGAATTCGTGAAAAGAAATAAATTATAAATTTCAAATCACAAGCAGAACTTGTTCTTTGTGAAAATTTTAATTGTTACTTTGAATCAAAGACAACTGATAAGTCCCCTGCTACCTGCTATAGAAATACATGTATAGCTACAATCTGTGGATAGTGCTGCGACGCACCTGTTAGGTAAGAAAAAAGTGTCTTAATATACTAGACTGAGTGGACAGGACAGTTGTTTCTGTATCACAAAGAAAAGTACTATGGTAGAAGTTTATTAGGCCTTTATCTAAATATGAGTACACATTGTATTTAAGTTACAGTTACGTTGACGAGTCTTTAACTCCTGAAAACCATTATGAAATGCATCATGGTTATTATTATTCCCAGTTCTCTGTTTGGGGTAGTGTTTTATAGTCTCGGAATGAGTTAAGCAAAGGAATATCCAAGGAAGAGAGTCTACGGGCAGACTACTGGATTGGTTTGACAAAGCAAAAAATTATGAAAATCAAACGGAAGGAAAACGGGACATAAACAATAAGCTGTAGTTGGCTAGCGCAGGCAAGGCCTTCCATTGCTAAAGGATTTGCCTTTGACTTAAGGCCAAAAAGGAAAATCCTCAATAGTCCATTGAGATACGTAAGAGCTAATGTTAATTAGATAATTGTGTACAGCTTCGTCATCTTCAGACTGCATTATTTAAAATTTAGGTTAATTCGTTCCTTCAGATTCACTTTTATAAAAGATAGATAACTTGAAGCAAAATTATTGCATGAAAATTTCATCGTAATATTTTTCATAATACGTTCGTTATGCCTAATGTTGATTATGGTCACAATCAAATTGATATGATTTTTCTAAGGACAGATTCCTTAGAACAAAGTGATGGGAACATGTTCCTTGTCATGGCACAAAATACGAACCAATGTTAGCCAAAATATTCAATTTCAAATGCGGTTGCCTCAATGGTCACGTCTGGTCAGTTACGCAATTCTCTGTAAAACCCATTGAAATTCCACCTTACAAGTGCACTATATCACACATTGGCATCGGTGTCGTCTTGAAAGTTGTGTCTTGAGAATGCTCTCAATTGTCAAGAAAACTGGCAAATAATTCAATTTGAGTTCAGTAAAGCGACAAAGAGACTAAAAAATCTTTCAGGATTTCCTTAAAAATTTTTGTCACCATCAAAATCCGTCACACACGTACGATTTCGATTCTTACGACAAGTCTTTATCCTCTTTTCGTCCTTATGCTTCTTTGAAATTTTGTTTTTCTGGAGTTTTAAGATTCTTCCCATCACAGTCGTCTTGTAAGGACACTTTTTTCGAGAATTCAATTTATTCATCTGATCATGTTACAACCTTTCTGGAGTCGACAGAGTGTTGAGTTGGATGAGATGAGAAAAAGAAGCCAAAGAAATTGAATTGATCCAAAGTGATTTCTTTAAACTTCTACGAGTATCTTCTATCTGCTGGATAAATGCTGTCCTGCGGTCAAATAAACGAATTTAGTTAAATAAGTGGATTAGATGGCAAGCCTACAAGATTTGGGATTGTTTATTTTCAGTTGAAACGATGTCGTCGACAGGCTTTTCGTCGACATATTCCTGGAATTGTATTGGATTCCGGAAATAAATTGATTTGGCTCAATGTTAAAAGAATAATCAGCTTTCTACGTGAAGCCCTTGGAAAATTTTTAAAATTTTTTTCAAAAGTACCTCATACCTGAAGGCTACTGAGCGAACAACCGAAAAACCATAAAATTACTTGATGCTATATAATAATCCTGAAGTTTATTAGCTTGGAATGACTGGAAGAAAGTGAAATTTATCAAAATTATTAGTACCTACGAGTATGTGGGGACAATCGTATCTAACATAAAGTAATTTTCCGGTCTATCATTTCAAATTCGATGCAGAACGTGTCCACAATTCATACAGTGGACAATCAGAACGAAAAACCTCAGAGGATAGTAACGAGAATTGTAGACGTTATTGTCTTCATCAAAATGGGGCAAATACTGTTCAGGACACATGACCAGAGGCAGAGACGGGAAGCAAAGAAGCGATAATTTTTGTTTGATGTACTCATTCGGTACACCTGGGAACTGACAATTGTCACAGGCCGAACATGGTACAGACACTTGTTTAAGAATTCTGGTAATGCAGAAGTTTTGTAAATTAATTCAATTTGATTTGAAAAGCTTGAAGTCTTTTTGTTGGAAAGGATGACACACAGTGGAATGGATGGCATATGTGTCAGTGGTGGTCTGAATGTGGCTTATTTAATTCGATTATTTTGTGTTTTGTTGTAATCAACGTGGCACACAATATAGACAAAGAAACAAGACCAGTGTACCTACGTGGCAAACTACGTGTTTACTGTCTCGATAGTTAATTGTGGTTTGTGGCTTGATAAATTTATGCCTTTCCGATATTGTAAAACCCATGAAAACCTGCACTCTGTCATTGATGGTTACCCAAAATACGCCATGTTCATCAACTTTGAAATTGCAAAAGAGATTTGAACTGACACCAAGGTTTATCATATGTACAGTCAATCGAATGCCTCTTTAAACGGTTCTCCACTATGGTGTCAGCTTGACCTATACCAAGTTTCGGTATGGATGAGGTTTGGGAAACACCTAAAAAACTCTATTAATTTGAATGATACTACAGCATAGATGAATATTTATTGTTAGACCGCTCAACCAGATTGTAATTTTGGTTTTGCTTGGACTTGAATACGCCAAAAATTTACGAGTGGGAAGTTTATTTAAGGGTGACAGCCAGTGAATGTAACATGGAGTAAATGAAATTCATGGGATGTAGTAATGAATATATTCGACAATTTTAAATTATTGCTTTGGTTCGAAAGGAAATCAATAGTAGGAAATTTAATAACCAATGTCCGTGCCAACTTCTAGTTCATTCGGAACTAACTATTTAGGAAGACGATAAATTTTTGTAATTAACTAGGAAATTTTGTCAATTGAGAAGTTACAAGAGCCTTGAACTATTTAATTCAGAACAATCCAAATTGCTCTTCTGACTTTTAGAAACATTCGTATCGTGAAGAAGACGCATTCGTTTCTCTCCGAATCCAGATTTGTTTTAGTTGGAACATTTCCAAGAATCGCAAGAAAAATTCAATGAATTCTCACATGACCGAAGCTTGGACTGATGTTTAAAAGAAACACGTCTTCGTTACTAGACCTTCCAACCCATCATCATGATTATCATCGTTCAAAGTTCAGAGTTGAAACAAGAGCACCCATTGCATCCTTGAAACTTCTATTTTATTTTTCTTGTATTGATCCATCCATCGTCCGAGGTTTGATTTTACATCCTTACAATGTTTACTCATCCGTGTTTGGCATGCAAGGCTGAAAAATAGGATGAAAGCCAACTTGACTGTTTATTATTGCTGCTTTTCTTCTTTTAGTGCTAACTGCCAGCATCGTTACTTTAAATCTCAGTAAGTTTCGCAGTAACAATATTTGAAGAATCACCACAAAAATATATTACAAATTCATATTCCGAATGAGATGTTTGAACACTTGAAGCCTTCGAAATCCGAATTTTTATTGTATTTAGTTATGGTTTTTTTCTAGATTCATTGTGAGTCTCTTCTTCTCTTACAATAGACGTCTAGTAGGAGTTTCATCAAACCTTGATGTAGTTTCTTGACAAACAAACCATTGAGATATATCTGACAGCAACTATATACAGAATAACGCTCCAATCTACAATTCCTAAAGATAGATATTCCTCAATGTGCCGGTTTCATAATGGACGAATGAGTGTTAGACCGCAGTGAAGAGATTTTATAAAGTCAGCTAAAAAACGATACCGCATTGTTTATACACTTGATGAGCTGAGATGGATAGCTAGAGTGAACTATGTCCAGTGTTTAGCAAAAAGAACTGATTGTCACTGTCCGTTCAACTCTCCCCTTTACTCTGGACGTTTGTCAGTTTGTAAGGTGTATTTTACTGGCAACGAGTAAAATTTTAAGTTTTGAGGAAACTAAATATGGTCCATGTGAGACGGTGATAAACGCTTAGGATTAGATGCTACCCTTAAATGCTCTGACACCAGCTATGTCAATTGACTATGGAGTTGTATATTTCTAGGCCCCCCTTTTGGTTTGATATTTTTCCGTAGACCTCCCGGCCAGAAAATTGTCACAAAATGGAAGGGCATGAAAGATAAATTCACTGGTGAATGAATGCTGAATGTGATTGTAATATAGCAAAATCCTTGCAGTAATTTCGACGTCAAAATCCTCGAACGAGGAAGACCATGGAGCTGCAGCTTTAAACAATTGACAACCAATTCTTCGTTGTGAGATTATTGTGGCATACACTGAACATTCACCTGTTTCTGCAAAACCTTATACAATTATAAGTGTATCGGATCCAGTAAGGGGGCATATATCGAAGGGTAAGTGCTTACTAGCACCAAATTTGTCGCCAACAAAGGTAAAGGGTCACAAAAATCTATTTGTGAAGTCCTTTAGCCCTTGGAAAACTTCCAATTTTCCCAGATATGTAACATAGCTGAGTCCTATCTCGAATGATGAGTCGGCTTTGTGCCCAATGAACTTATTGATAAATTGGGACAAGATATTGTGTTACATTGACTGTGCAGAGTATGTCTGTATAGAAACACTGAATCTTTAACCATTTAAGCTTCAAACAGTCAATTTTTCTCAAAATTGGAAACATAACTTTATCTTTTGTAATTGAGGAATTTAAGATCATGTTAAAATTACATTAGATGAGACTTCATTAGGGTAAATATTTTGGTGAAATCATACAAACCTCCAACTAATTCATCATACCTACATATATAAACAATTCAACGTGCTTCTTTCTAACACTTTTGAATCGTTTCAAAGCTCGACTCGTACTGAAAACACGGATCTTAACTGGCTCATTCTTGGTAAATTCCTCCGTACATAAACAGAAATTCTCGTTCGGGATAGGGACTTAAAGAGCACCGAAAAAGCGGGAAGTTCTGGATGCATCCATTTGCAATAACAATTCGAATGGTATTACCATATCCGAATGGGAGGAGTGGAATTATTACAGCAACAGCTCTGCAAAATCTGCTCCATAGCTAGCATACCTGATTCATCCATCACTTTCATTCATGTGTAGGTATTTATCTCTTTCCGACATGCAAACATTTCATTCGCTTGCAGTTTTCAAGATGCATTTGTTATTGCAAATTTTCTTTTCTTCTTATTGCTGTTGCACGAAACATATGCACTCCTCCTACTGTTAACAAATGCACGAACATTTAATACGTTCAACGAAAAAATTCGAAGCCCATGCAAATTTACAAATTCTTACATATTCAATACATGCATGTCCGTGATACCTCTGTCATTAATTAATTCATAAGAATTCCAATTGAAATATCTCACCACATTCATATTCATTGCTCAGCAGGATACTACGTCCAGGTGTAATCCTACACCAAATTGTCGGGCTCATAAAAAATCTTGAACACAATCCATGTGACATTACACCGAAGATTCCAACAGATTTTACGATTAGCGACGATTTAATTCAATACACGTGCGGTGACAGCAGCTAAAAATTGCTGGTTATCCTTTCAACATTTACATAAACCAAACCATATTTAATATTTACTTGGTATTCACACATTCTTAAAGTTGAAGCTCGGAAGGGATGGGCTACATTGGAATCGTGGTTTTGCGCTCATGGGATGCATTTCTGCAGGATGCCCGATTATTGTTTATGGCAGTCATCACCACTAACACTGGCGACAGTGAAGTGTTTTTATGTTTTATCCATTCCGCAGGTCCGCCAGAATTTGTCGAACACGAGATGGAGCATTGGAAGTTTATGGTGTCGAAGGGGCGGGCAAGAGGAAATGGTATTGGATGGATACAATTTGGACTACAGCAAAAGCTTTCAAAGAGCACGTGCACGTGCATTATTTTCTCTTTCTTCCTTTTGCAATTTTCGACTCGTTTACTTTGAACACCTCCTCCGTTGGTAATATCCTTGCGCCTGCAGAGCCAGGACAGCACGATGATTTATAGTTTTGTCGACGCCAACTACAATCACGTGTTATTTTAATTGTTAACAATTTGTTGTTGGTCCTGTTCTGGCGCGCATACAAACAGGGTTTGTTCTGGTTGCATCGGTATTTCATCCTTTTTCGTTATATGCTTCATGTGCTCTTAATCACCACCCACCATTGAATGTTTTGCACACACGAATGCAATTGCATATTCATACATTCTCCTTGTTTACTATCTTCGTCTGTTGGTTGGTGTGTTCAAAAGTTGAGATTCATCAAGACAGGAGCTGGATTTGCTCTAGTCCAGGTCGTACTTTTTGCATGTACTGTCCTACGGTTACTGTCTGTGGTATTTATTTGTTCCCGGTTCCTGGTTCCTGGCTGTTAGTTTTTGGGTTTTGGTTTCCTGCGTTATCCTATTCTTTCTCTTCCTTACATTCGTTCAGGAGATTTGAGGGCTTTTGGGAAGATACACGGAAAGCTTTCTCCAGAACTCAGAACTAAGAGCGAGAAAGAGAGTTTTGGGCATTGAAATGTTGTCCCGATTTTGTAATATACATGCATAGGAGTAAGCTTTGGCTGCAACAAATACATTTCCTTGTGCATGATGCATTTTACTGGGGCAAATGTAGTTGTTACATGTGGACGAATGAAGAAACATTGTCGGAAGTGGAGAGAAGCAACGAATGTTTCATAGATTTGTTATTATTCGAATGGGGTAAGTTACCATACATAGTCGTAAAGCGACAATAAAGATTCACAAAACAGAATCTATCACATGGTTCATAGCTCCAACCCGAGGATGACTACTTTTGTAAAAGTGTTGGACATAAACAGTGCAACTACATACAACGTTGGATTCGTCTATGCAGTGCACTCTGGTTCCCCTGTGCTACTCCAGTAGTTAATGTGTGCATTTCGTACATGGAAAATGTAGAGCCAGGCTTCTCTACATGCAACATAACCAGCCAGCAAGCAAGCCAGCCACCCAGCTACTGTGGGATAGATGATGGTATTGCCTGGACTTGTGGACGGATTCCTGTTTGTTGATATGGTTGGTTGGTACATGTACAGCCAGTACATGGTCGTGTGCATTGTCGTTTCTATAACGCACTACATGAACTACAACACTACCGAGGGTGGATATACTCTTTCGCAGCAAACCAACAGAGTACAGCGATGAACTATAGCTACTGTTTTGAATTTGAATTCCTGGTTAGTACAAGCGTTGCAAACTGCAAAGGACGAATGTGTGCAAGCACCCCTGTTCTGTTTTGCTCAGTTGAACGCGACTATTCCTCCAGTAAGGACGATAGATAAAAATCATAAATTTTTATCATCGCCACTATATTCAAATTTTTCATTTTCAATCTAGTCAATCCACCACTGTAAGTGCCAGAGCAACAGTGTTACACATTGTCCTGGCAATATCAGATCAGTAGTCTTAAGAGATTCAAAGTGTAAAGTGCAAAGTGCAAAGTGCATAGTGCAGTGATTGAATGTAATATTAGGAAAAATTTTAAACACTAGAATTATTCAAAATAATTATTTACGTAACTGCAAATTTTATAGGACATATTTCAAATAATTTTTTTATCTAGTCATTTGTTATTTTGAATAAATGTTTATTTTTTGAAATTTACAAAAACTGAAAATTTGAATTTTAATTTCGTTATTTCTAATTTATCCTTAGATAAATTTTTGTGGCGGTAAAATATTTTAATCGAATCTGATTAAGTTTTCTATCATAAACAGTTCTTTGAGGAAGTTATTACTTAACATATTAAACAAACTTTCATCCCTATCAGACTTATGAATATTGCCAAAGATATATCCACAAGAACATACTTTGTAACATTGCAGTAAATGTGAATTTAGTGTTAGTTTATTGAGACGTTATATATTTTAAGAACAATAGGCCTCCGTGCTAATATTTGATTCTGTGTTTGTGAATTTCAAAGTGCAATTTCAAAATTTGGACATCACTTCCATCAATACCAGCAGACCTGGAGGGTTACGGTCCAAGGTAGGTGGACGTATTCAAAAATAAAATATTTTTATTTCGTTACCTAGAGTCCTTATAATAAATATAACGACATATGTCGAATGCATCGAATTATGAAATTCAAGTAAAAATTTCCGCGTCTATGAACTGCGAGACAAATATATTACTTGAAATTCCGTTTACGTAACTTTGCATCCCATTACAACTCTTCCATGTAAACGGAATATGGGGAGATTCTCTCCAGATTTTCTATGAAAGCCTACAGAACGACAATTTCATTGATGGGGTTGTGGAGGTTCTAGTGGTGGCTCTGGGTTATGTCGGAAATAGTATTGAGTTGGAGGATTGCAGTAGTAAATCTCCATCTAGTGAGGATGTAGGAATAAAATCAGGGTGAAACAGTGCGCGTGCAAAAATTACACAAGCGTTTAAAGTTTTCCTTTTCGTTAGAGCTTTTTTGTGCAATATTAAATTTCTAGCTTAATCTTGTAATCAAAACAATGAATAATTCAAAATAAAACTTTGTAACGAAGATCCAATTTGCAGGCGTTTTTTGCGCAGGACAACAATTCAATCCTGAATTTCATTACATGCAATACATGTCTAACTTGGCTAGCCGTTACTTTGCTGACACATAAATTTGTAAAAATATCCTGGCAAAACTACTTCCAAGCTTTACTGTTTCTATGCCATTCTCATTACATCACACTGCACCTTTGTGCAATTTATATACAAGTGTTTACTGCTCTATGCCCCTTCCTCAGGTCACACTCCACTGCATTACAAAGTCTATAAGTCTACAAGACTACAAGTTTAAACTTCCATAAAACTTGTACAGAAGCAGGAAGGGAAATCCTTTCAAAGGAATAATTATCATCGTTTGTTGTAATGAAAAATCAGACTGGAAGAACCACATCCGCTCGCACTTACATATGGAATGTAAGTATCATTACATGACGAAGTTGGAATCTGGTGTGAGTATGGTGTTGGAGTCTGGAGCACATGGAAATTCTGTGACAATTTCTCGATTCAACCCTCTCAACCAACCCCCATAATTTACGCTTTGGAGGTTTACAATAACATATTGTTCCGTATTTTTATATAAAGTAAAATGTTACTGGCAGTAAGGACAGGGAAACAGGAAGCCACCAAGTCAGATTTTACATTACCACTACCTCACTTTTCCCTTTGACTATGTAACTGGAAAATCCAGGGATGCAAAACATTTTGTGTCGTCTGTGAAGCACAGAAAATGGGAGACGCATAGTTTGTGTTAGAGTTTCAAGTACAAGTAAATAATAAGTAAAAAATTATGAGGGATAATTATCAACAATGATGTGATCTTAATTAGTTAAAGCGTTTTGAGTCTGCAAACTTTTTTCTAACTGATATCACGACAAAATTATAATCAAAGTAGCCGAAAAAATTAACCCTTTCAATTTTTAAGAACATTCTTAAAATAGTTTATCCTAATAATGATTATGTACATTGTAAGTTGTTTCCTATTTATTCATACATGAAAGCATCAGTTATTATGTTGGATTCTCTTTCGGTGTTTAATCAGGTGATTGAAGTCATCATTTTGAAATGTTGGAAATAACTTGCTACACAATACGAAAAATAGAAGAGTAGCTACGTGGAAATATATTTTTTCATAGAGATATTTTAAGAACTTGTTCGAATTCAAAATTCAAGCTATTTCCAAAGAAATGCAGCAAAGGTGATCCAATTTAGTGGAAGTTGAGAAGTTTGTCATTTTCCATTTTATTGATATTGACCCAGTGATATTGAAGTAGGACCGGCGGAGTCTCTTTGATACCTGTAAGGATGCCTAAATTCGTCTGGTTCAAGGAAGTATCAGTTATTGAAGCCGTTTGATTTAAGTGGATAATCTGATTTGGTACGGCGGTAAAACTCTTCGATTTTTCTGTGCATGAAACATCCAAAAATATTAAATTCATTCCTCTTATTTCAGAAGATGTTTCCTTAGAAAAACCATGAAGATTTCCCTTCTACATTACACCAGAATAAATGTGTTTTTATAGGATTTTATCAAAGTTTAAATTCGCTTAGTAAAGTATTGGTACATATAGTCTTCAATATCAATTATTTAAAAAACTCAACAGTGATAATATTATTAAATGCTATAAGATCGCTTAAAATGATTTTGAAATTGGCGAGTAATTGCAGGATGGTGCATTTTCTTGTGTGCTAAATAGATAAAATTTAAACATAAAGAAATTTTCTCATTCACTAACTATCAATTTGTTTGGATTAACAATAAAACAAAATCAGTGCTTATTAAATTTGTAAAATAGATTGTGAAGTATTTACTTAAATTAAAAATAATCTTTAGTCTGAATCAAATATGAATATCCCAATTTGAAGTGATTGCTCTGACACAATTAAAAAACTAAAAATTTCAATGAAACAATAAAATTCCATGTAAATATTCCATTGATAATTATATTTGCCAATAATTACGAAAATTATTCCCAACAGGTCTTTTATGTAATGTTTCTGTTATTAATCCCTGGACAAATATTATATCGAAAACGTAATTGCAAATGAATATCCTGTAATGACGTCCAATCTGCCGTAATAAACCTGATTATGTTTTACAAAATTCTCTGAAATTATAAATGTTTTGTATTGTAAATGAAATATCTAGTAAATTTTGCTGATTGTCTGATTATAAAAGACTGAACATAACTAATTTATAAGCCATGATTAGTCACATCAACACCTCTTAGTTGCATTTTAATTAATCCAAAAATGATTTTGTTTGCTTGAAATTGTAAATTCAAGTAGTTATTTTAGTTAACCGCTGAAAATTAAAAATAATAAGTTTTAAAAACAAAACCATATAATGGTCATATATCCATTCCTTATATAAAAACACATCCGTGTAGCAAATTGATTATTTACTATTGTTAATAAGACGTTGTCACAAAGTGAGAAAACTTGAGTTTAAAAGTCTGAGGAAAAATAAGGATTTTTTAAGAAAGAACAATATATAGTGGCTCATGAGTAGCAATATCCTTAGATCTTTCTTTAGTACTTACATTCAATAAATCACAAACATTGTTTAGGTTTTCCGTGATTATGCTGCTACATTCATTTAAAATTACGTAACTTGTCTTAAAAGTAATCGTAAACAAAATTTATTTCTCAAATCTCTCAAAACATTTGGACGAAAACCAAAAGTTCTAGATACTTCCGGACGCAAGATACGAAGAACGATTTTAGTTTCAGTTGTTACTTCCTCATCAATGTAACAAGGAAACTTCAGTCAGACAAAATGTTGTCCTGAGATATTTATGATACATACATCTTCTTAGCACATTTTATTTTGCCAAGAAATTACAATTTTTTAAGTTTTTGTTTCTACACAACTCAAACATTGTAAGAGTCCTGTTGAGGCGAGATGGAAGGTTTATCCCTTTGTTTCTAGAAGTTATTTTGTTTTAAATAAATCGTCTCATTTTCATGGTTTCAGTCAATGTTACTTTTGTTATTATTATGCTACAGTTCTTACTTATTTTATATTTATAGGCTCATCGTAAAATAACCTAATCTGGCAAATTTTTCTGCGACGGAAAGACCTTCCTAGAGAATTTCCTTCATAGAGAATTCAACAGAGACCGGAATTTCCTTCATAGAGAATTCAACAGCACTCCGTCATATAAGGATAACGAATTCATTAGAGATGAGTCCATCAATCAGGTGGTGATTAGCTTCCTACTCGTATTATCTGAAGTCTGCTTCCAATATATTGTATTTTATCAAATATAAAATTTTGAATGGAAGCCAAATTCACATTTTGAAACGCGCGAAAATGGTGGTGTGGTCTTCAAGAAAAATAAAATTGAAATAAAAATTCTGGAAGTTGCTAGAAAGGTTCATCTTGTCCAGTAATTTCTCTACATTCAATCAGTATCGCCAGAGCAATAGCTCAATAAAAAAATCGAAAGGGGTAGTCAACGTCCACGCCGTAGATTTTCCATGAAAACGACGGAATAAAATTATAATAAATATTTCTTATTAGTATGTAATTAAATATATCCCTTTAATAAATACTATGGTTATATAGAATAGTACGGTTACAGAATAGATATATCACAAGTTTATTGTTATGATATTTGTTCGGCACTTGAAATTTTAGGTCTTTTAAATTCGTTTCGAAGCGAATTTTCTCTGATTTGCCTTTTATTCAATTTGGCGCATATTTACGACTCACATGAGACGATATTTTTCAGTTTTTTAAATTTTGAATTCAATACCGATTTTAACTTATATTTTTAACACTTATACACTAACCCACTTACACTAGCCCGACGACGTCACGGACAAAACAAACGCTGCACAATAAATACGTATAAATATGCTCTATCGACTGTGACCTCAACCGTTCTTATCGCATTATTAGTCTCACACAAGAAACTTAGACTGGCTACCAATGTACATACTCAACGAGAAAAAAGACCATTTCAGGTATTATCATATTATATTATTCATAATATATTATTATCATATTATTCATATTATCTAGATGAAATAATGCTTTAAAATTCGAGAAATAATCTATTATGATGCCGTTGGCCGCTAGTATTTAGACCTTAGTTTCACTACGCCGTTTCAGAAGACTGTACGCAGTAGCTTACTCAAATTATAAAAAGAAAATCTCTGGACGCATATGTCAGCTGCCAAAAATATCAAAATCAGCTCAGAGGCATATATACTCCCTACAAAATAACATGAAATCGGAAGATACATAACAATATTTGACGACTCCATTCGTGTCCTGGAGGAACAAAATGTGAAATGCGACGGTAGACCTCCACTCCAGGATTTTTACAAATTTTCTGGCAATTTTCGGCGATGCCCCTAATAACTTGCGTCGAAATCCTTTTGTTAAATATGTCACATATTATGGTGGATTTCATGGTCTTCCACAAAACCATAATTTCTCTTCATTTCTTCAACAGAACTTTTAATTTACACCAAATAGAAGATCGAAGAAGGGATCGGTGTGTGCAATACGCAACAAGAATTAATTGCAAGGGTTATTCGATTCACAACTGGTTAATATTAAGGGATGGATGATGCATTTGATTGCTTTCGTTGTTGTTTAATTGTTCGTCTTATCCCGTGGCCATTATGTTCTTATTATTAACATGGGAACTTAGTCGTGAATAACCCTTTCTTTAATTGGACATAAGAAACGTAAGAAGTTAACCCATTCGGATGCGGAATATTGGCTCTAGACTGTGGACTAAACACTGTTGGACGCTATAACTTCTGGGCCTGGTGCTGTGGTGCTTTTGGTGCTGATTAACAGACTTCTTATTCTCTGTGGAATGAGTTTTTTTTTCGCTTTTCAATTGGAAAACTGTAGGTAAAGGTGGAAACTTATCTTTCTGTCTAAGTGGGTACTCCATTCGTAAAAACAGCCTTTGACTGTTTTCTCTTACGTTATGGCAGTTGGATAGCATTTTACCTACCTGTGTAGTGGGAATGGCTTGGTAAATCAAAAGATAAACAAGTTTTGACGTTATGAATATAACATCATAATGACCATCTTAATAAGGTCACAATCACTTTTGATTGGGCAAACTGATTTTTAGTCGAAGTGGAAAGAGTCAGGTTACACTCTGGAAATGAATTGTTTTGTTAGAATCAATTTAAGATAAGGAAAATAATTTTTCCAAATATTTAAATTTGTGGAAAAACGTCGTACAGTCATATAATTCTTTTAAATAAAATACACTACATAACTGATGGTGTCAAAGAAATTTTCAAGTCAATTGCACACCACATTCATCAGCCTTCCAAACATATCCAAGAACTGCTTTGCTCTGTGCATTTACATGAACAAAATTCATTCCCAATTAGGCTTTTTGAAAAGATCACGAACGATATGTTTCGAGGGTTACCAAATTAAATTACGCATTAAGCAAGGAAATAAGTTTTAGAAAAGCCTGGCAAATTGTCAGCCAACGAGTGAAAAATTCCCAAAACCACACGAAGAGCATCCCTAATGATGCCACTACATGTCGTATTAATGATCCAATTTTCATCTCGAAAACTTTTAGTTTTGCTGATTAAGGAATTTCCTCGTTTGTTCAGCGTTGAGTGTATTGTGTCATACATTGTTGTGTCTAGGACTCATCTCATATAAACAGATCCTGTTTTAGTCATTTCTTACGACTCAACTCTGGCATAGTTCACGGATGTAACCAAAGTTTACGTTTCGTATTTTGAATTCTTTATGATTCACCTTAGTTCTTATAAGTTGCTTTAGCTGTGGGTTTTCCTGAGTGCACTTGCTGAGAAAATGAGCAAAAAGGCTCCTTAACTTCCTCACATGAGACCTGGAGGTGATGAGACAAAGAAACGAAATTCAAGTCATATGTGATACTGCACAAGACGGGAGGAGGGCATGTGGTTAATAAAACATTTTTGTACATCATCTCATGATCATCTTGCAAGACGAAGATTATAAGAGGAAAAACAATACGCGTGCTTTCCTCCTCAAACTTTTATGTTGAAGGACGCGTATTGAAGAAAGATCTATTTTATCCACAATTCCTTACAAGAAATGCAACATCCTGTTAAAAACTAAGATTCAGTTTTTTATGTGTTTAACTTGAATTTTCGATGCAAGGCCAAGTATATTTTTGAGTTCTTGAAAATTTATGCGATTTGAATTGCAGTCTGTCTTGCAATATAAGTGATCCAATACATGAGTGTTTGAACGAAACGGACTCCCCTGAAAACGTCCTACCTTGCAAGCATTAAACCGAATTCAAAAAAGGAAACGCACAAATCCTTGTTGGGATAATAATTAAATTTTGTCTAGTCCAAACGTTGTTTTGAAGTGATAGTGGTGGTGCTTTGATACCTAAATGAATATTTTCCAATTTAGTTAAAAATCATCAGTGCAGGACATGAAGAATTCTTCCAAAAACAAAATCAGAACAATGTGTCCGTTTGTTTAGTCAAATTTTGAAACAACCGACGTGCATTTGTATGCAGGGAATTTTATTAAAAATGCATCCTTCCCTTTTTTATTGGTTAATTTTTGGTTTTTCTTTTAATAAAACACATGAGTCATCAGAACAAGATATTCATTATTGCATTCAAATATTGGAGTTATTCATTTTTTGGGAAAACCACGTTTTACTAACAAGCCGAAATATCTTAAATTTAAATCTCTGATTAATAATCACAGGTTATTAGACCTACCTTCTAAAGAATTTCAGTGAAAAATAGTGAACCATTTCCCATCCCAAAGTTTTAGCCATTTTGGGGCATTGATTGAATTTGTTTAGTTGCTGAGACATAATGCTAAATAAATTGCATTTAAATGCTTTCATTACTTGGAAAAATATCGTCTCTAATAGAAAATGAAGCACTGCAGTTAATGTACCAGCAATGTTTATAACTTAAGCGAAAAATTTGATATTATCAACACACAAAAAAATTTCTAAAACGTGTTAAACATGATGCCATCCCTCAAATCACAGAGTGTTTAATTTAGCACCACGGAACGAGCATCGGGCAGGTGCTAACATTTATATTGGTTCGATGTAATATGCTAATCGTTGGATGAAATATTAATCAAGTGGGAAAATCGAAACGGTACCGGGAACTTGCTATGAAAATTCGTGTGTTGAACAAATCCTTCTCTGCACATTTGCAGAGCTTTTGACTGGTTCGATTGGGTAGCATGGTACAAAGTTTAAGCGGTATGGTGCATGTAGCAGCATTAATTGCTTTGGGTGAATTGTGAAAACAACTGTTGCCCACATTCTATTCCCATTTCCCAGTTCCCTTGTCCCCTGTTCTTCCGTATTTACTGCAAAACATTCAAATAACAACGCAGCGAACATGCTGGAAGTTGTACTTGTTAAACATGGTCTCTCCCAGGACATGCTTCCTTCTGTGTTTCGCAATGCCTTAAAGAAATATCTGAGATCATCTGAAAATGCTTGAAAATAGGTCGATGGCTAGTGCACGAATCCTTGAGATGTGTCACTTTAAACGAATTACTTCTATTAATACAGTGGGTAATGTGGAGGACAACAAAATCAGGACACATTGGAAATCCTGTTTACTTACTTAGCGCCTCTGTTTGCACAGACAGACAAGAGTTTATTTTGGACAAACCACGGAAAGAAATGTCGACTTCATTTTGTCGAGTAAATGTTTCTTCTGTAAATAACCAAACATCGAAAAAATGGACACATACTCAACTCTTGTAAATCTCCTAAATGTATCTGTCTCCTGTCCATTCGAAAGGGACAAGGCAACGAATTTTTCTGCAGCACTTACAGGAAGCAACAATAGTAACTTTGGAAGACTGCCACGTTTAGATTTTTGTGAAATCTAAGCCACAATTTTTATAGGTCGTCTGAATTCTTTCGATTTTCCTTCCGGATATTCTCAACCTTCCGCCTTGAATTCTCAATAGAACTCAATATGGTTTAGTAGGTGCTGGGTGCTTTGATACCGTGGATTACTTCAATCCGATTGTGTAACACCACATTCTCTGTACTTCTTTGGTCAGTTGAAGAAATCGAAGAACTTCGTGAGTCAATCGAAGCGAGGAAGAATTCAGATTTCATGACTTCTTTAGTCGT